>CM075856.1:104311781-105036781 GCA_037975125.1 Latrodectus hesperus | reverse complement strand
GGACACATTGGCGCCCAACCGCTTTTCAAAATTTTAGCCTTTATTACAAACAGAGACCTATTCTAAGTTATCGAAAACAAAAGCTTCGCTCATGTTTAATTTCAGGCGAATCGAATCAAAACTACTCTGAGTATATGATCGAATAGTAAGTCCTGCATTTCCTGTGTTACTTGAATAGTATTTTCATCCTGAAAAACTGATTTCAAGGTATAGTTGGTTTTCATCCCGAAAACAAAAGTCATTAAAAGGTACTGTGATGTTCATATTTTTTCCTAAATTTGAAAGTGTTGTTATAAAATAATTTAACGTGTGTGATCAATTTTAAAAGGAACCATAACTACTATTGAAATTGCTGATCACAGTTTAATAAAAAAAAAAACTAAATTTAATTGTTTAGTTTGATACTCGCTTTCTTTTCTAAAGTTAGTGATAGACATAAACAAAAGAAAGAGATAGCTTACTCATCGTTTTCTGAATGAACAGTGTCCTTGAAAATAAAATATTGTTCTTAAAAGTTATTTTTCTTTCTTCATTTCGAATAGCATTTGAAATAAATCATTTTAATATTATTGTGTTGAAATTGTATTTTAGAAGCCTTTCCGGCAAACCAGAAATTGTTAATTTATGGTGTGTGTTCTAAATTAGAACAAATATTCTATTTGATATCAAACTGTATTTGCCAAATCCTTGGTAATGTTTACATTTGTGTTTTAGTTCAGTCTAAAATACATAAATAAATTAAAATGTTGAAAATAGTATTAGCTTAAGATGTGTATTTTTTTTCCTTCTTCACATGGAATTTATAATTGTTTGATTTTTTTTTCTTTTTATTTGAAAGGATAGATTTTTTTGTCATCACGATTTGAAATATATAAATGTATATTATTTTATTTCTGAAAGAATATTAAAAAGGTTTTACGAAACACAAATATATTGTATGTATGATTGATTGTTTCATGAAAGTAAAGTAGTTTTCAATGTATTCACATACATTCTAATTATTGAATTTTAATTGATAAATTAAATATTGCTAGAACTTGTGAATATTGAATATATTTTAAGTGTTTTATTTAGAATGATTTCGTGTTATTGATCAATACATAAATCTATATAGTGTTATTTTTACTTAATTCATTTTAGAATAATTGAAGTTACTTTCGATTATAAAAAAACAATACTCATAGGTGTTATTTGTTGTTTGAATACTTACATAAATTGAGTTTAAATTATATTTTATTGATTGCCATATACTGTATCAGAATAAATGGTACAAGAGTTTTAAACTATGGTAAATTGTTTTGCAATTTAAAAATGAAATTGAAAGTGTTCACTAAGTTTACTGAATATACGTATATGTGTAAAATTATGTTATCATAAGTAATATTTGTCATAAGTAATTATTGTTTTTTCAATAATCAAATAAGATTTTTACATTGTTATTTATTTTAGTGATTTGATGTGTAAGACTGTGAATTTGGTTTTCACTTATTAATTATTCTATTTACAATTGTTATCACAAAAGTTGGTTTAAGGGTGTTTTGCATTAAATATTTCTAGTAACTTTTACAATTCTAAAAATGTGTCAGTGATTAATATGTTAAAATTACTTTGAACTATAGTTTTATTCTGTAGTGAAAATAAACTAGGTAAAATTATTTCAATCAATTTAAGTACAGAGAGTTTAAATTTGCTAGGAATTGTAAGATATTTACAAGAACCATTATGTTTTCATTTATCCTCAAACTTTAATAGACATTTAAGACTTTCGAAATAGGAAACTTTCTACGATAGACTTAAGATGGCATATCTCGCAAAAGGTCGAAAAGAAGATTTGATATTGTTGGCTGAGGAATTGGGCTTGGATATTGGGAACAACATGAAAGTAATCCAGCTAAAGGATTTAATCGTCAAATCTGACAAGTATGATGAGGAATTAACGAAAAACTTATTATCCAGTATTATTGAAGAAAGAGTATCAAAAGAAGAGCAGGAGAGATTAGCAAGTGAACGTATAACACAAGAAAAACAAATAGAGGAAGCCAGAATAGAAAAAGAAAGAGCCCATGAACTTGAAGTTCTCAAGCTACAACTTGAAGTCCAAAAGTTGTCTTCGCTATCGCCGGTATTACCCATTCAATCAAATGATCTACCAAAACTTGAGTTAAAAAAGTTAATTCCTAACTTTAATGCAAAAGAAGACGACATCTCTTTATTTCTCAATCTTTTTGAGAGACAGTTAAAGTTTCTAAAGATTCCTGAAAATCAATGGATCGCTTACCTAGTTGGAGTTCTTCCAAGTGATGTGACAAAAATAATCGCCCGTGAGCCAGAAGAAAAAGCTGAAAATTACAAATATATAAAAGAGATCTTGCTAAAAAGATTCAAATTAAGCGCTGAACGTTTCCGTCACCTATTTGTGACACATAAAAAGAATCCGGATAGTACATGGAATGACTTTTATTTTGAAATTCAAAACTATTTTGAAAATTGGATAAAAGAAGGAAAAGTAGACACGTTTGAAAAATTGAAAGACCTTATGATAACCGATCAGATCAAGAAAAAATGCCCTCCTGAATTTAAAGAACACTTTTTGGATGAATGGGGTGACATCACTTCTCCAACTGATTTGGTAGAAAAACTCGATGCATACGACAATCTACGTCACAAAGCTAATAAAGAAAGACCATCAGTCATCAATACGAAACAATTCCCCAAAACCAGAGAAGAATATCCCAGATTCAACTCTGTTGAAAAAAACGTTAAAGGCGGAAAATTCGACCAGCTTAAGCAGGACAAACCTTCTCCCGTTTTTTGCTATAATTGTCGTACGCCTGGCTATATTAAATCAAACTGTCCGAATTGTTCCAAATCTGAAAAGAATCCCGCTCGTTTTCACAGTATAAAGTTGAACAGTCTCTCAACATCCAACCAGATGGCAATATTAAATGTAAACATCAATGGAATGTGGGGTACAGCCTATGTGGACACGGCTGCAACTCATACTATAGCTGGTGAAACTCTCTACCACCTTCTTAGAGAACAAGGAATACATTTCCAAAAATCAGTCCTCGACATAACTTTAGCAGATGGCAGCCATTCAAAAAAGGAAGTACACAAAGCCTTCGTTAAGGTCTGGATACAGAGAAGAAGATTTTCAGTACCAATTTTTGCTATTCCAGACGCACAGAGAAATAATACTCTACTTGGAATCGACTTTATAGAGAAAACAGGGATCGTTCTAAATCTTAAAGAACACTCGTGGCACTTTAGTGATAGACCGCATAAAACTTTCTCATTTGCCAAACTCGATGTTCCAGTGAATTGTGGTTTACTCCAACCAGATTCTCAAGATCATTCCTCTGAAATTGAAACAAATACTAATCCAACGAAACAGTGGGAAGATCTATCTGAAGACAATTCCTTCATAGACTTAAATACCACTCTTCCAGAAAATTCTTTTATACTTCAAACAGAATTTGCAAAACAATGTTCTAATTTCATTGGGAGTAAGAGTGATGAAAACTCAATGTTCCTTCGATCAGATGAAGGGGAAAATCTCAACTCCAACCAGAGGAGACAACTTAATGCTTTGTTGAAGGAGTATGAAAATATCTTCCAACAAGGGGGAGAAGCAACAACTTATATCGAACACCGAATCGATACAGGGGATTCAGCTCCAATTGCTTCACCTCCCTATCGACTCTCTCCAGCCAGAAAAGATATCTTGAGAAAGGAAATTGAAAAGCTTCTTGCCTTAGGGATAATAGAAGAATGCGATTCAGCATATGCATCACCAGTAGTGCTCATACCTAAACCAAATGGTGAATTTAGACTTTGCATCGACTACCGTAAGCTCAATGCTGTCACCAAATCAGATCCATATCCGTTACCACGAATGGATGATCTTCTGCACAATGCTAAACAAACCTCTTTTATGACCACTATAGATTTGCGATCTGGTTATTATCAAATTAATGTACGTCCGCAGGACAAAGACAAAACTGCTTTTGTATGCCAACTTGGTGTCTTTAGGTTCAACAGAATGCCTTTCGGACTTAAAACAGCACCAGCTACATTCCAGCGTCTAATGGACATTTTTCGAAATGGACTAAAGGTTAATACGCTTGCTTACTTAGATGATATCATAGTATTGTCTCCCACTTTCGAGAGTCACATCCAAGACTTACGTTTAGTATTTGAAAGACTCAAGCTGTTTAATTTACGAGCTAATCGTGAGAAATGCAATTTTTCTTGTGCCAAAGTTAAATACCTTGGGCATTATATAACCAACTCCGGTATTGAGGTAGACCCAGCTAAAGTGGAAGCAATTATTAGTATTCCCTCCCCAAAGAATGTAAAACAGGTGCAATCATTTTTGCAAACATGCAGCTGGTATAGACGCTACATTCCTCAATTTGCTGAGATTTCTTATCCCTTAAGCAATCTCACTAAAAAGCGAACTACTTGGATGTGGGGTGAAAAAGAGCAAAGTGCATTTGAATTTCTTAAGAAATGTTTGATTTCACCACCAATTTTAAAACAAATGGATGAATCAAAACCTTTTGTAATAAGATCAGATGCGTCAAATTATGCTTTGGGAGCTGTCTTACTACAAGGACAAGGTCCTGAAGAGCACCCGATAGAATATGCAAGCCGTTTACTGACGTCGGCTGAACGTAACTATTCCACAACGGAAAGAGAAGCGCTTGCAGTGATCTGGGCCCTTGAGAAGTTTAGAGGATATATCGAAGGTTCAGAAGTTACTGTGGCATCTGACCACCAACCTTTAAAATGGCTCTTAAGCCTCAAATCTCCCACAGGTCGTCTTGCAAGATGGGCATTGCAATTACAATCTTACAACCTTAAAATAGAATACATTCCGGGTAAAGCGAACGTCATTGCTGATATGCTTTCCCGCCCAAATTGTGTACATGAAAGAGCCACCTGCGAAATCTGCACAATTATCGTTGATTTGCCCTCCAAAACAGCAAGCGATCTGCGTGCAGAACAAATGAAGGATGGCGATGTAAAGAAAATAATAGATAGTTTTGAAAGTAATTCAAAAGACGAAAATTTTGCAAATTGGACTCAAAGAGGTTATATTATGAATCAAGGTGTATTATATCATTATTCCGAAGAATCTGACTCGGAGGAGGCACAATTAGTAGTTCCTAATCATGAGCGTGAAAGAGTACTGAAAGAACATCATGATGCTCCAACAGCAGGCCATTATGGTGCAGATGGTACATATCAAAGAGTTTCTAAGAGATATTATTTCCCAGGAATGCGAAAATATATTACAAACTATGTTAAAAATTGCCTTGATTGTAATAGGTTCAAACCATCAAATCAAAAACCTGCAGGCTTATTGAGAACTCCAATCTACTCACAACGTTTTGAAACTTTGGCCATCGATTTGTTTGGTCCCTTGCCTGAGTCCCCAGAAGGGAAAAAATGGATTTTCATTGTGGAAGATACTGCAACAAAATGGGTAGAACTTTTCGCACTGAAAAACGCTACCGCGAGAGAGTGTGCTACTGTGTTGATGGAAGAAGTATTCCTGCGTTTCGGAATTCCAAGAAGACTGATAAGTGACAATGGTTCACAGTTTGTCAGTGCAGTTCTTCAACAGGTTTGTCATCTTCTTGACATAAAACAAATACTTACTCCAGTTTATTGCCCACAAGCTAATCCTGTTGAGCGGAAGAATAGAGATCTCAAACCGAGATTGGCAATTTTGGTTGGAGATAAGCACACTGAATGGGTACAAAAACTTCCGACAATACGTTTTGCATTGAACACAGCTGTATGTGACTCGACAGAACACACGGCTGCGTTTCTACAATTCGGAAGAGAACTTAGAACCCCTGATGATATCCAACATGATTTGCGCACAGTTATTCACAATGACAACTTCGTAGCGGAAATAACTCCATATTTGAGAAAATTTGCAAATATTTCAAAAGAGATTAAAGACATTGTTGAACAAAAACAAGATCAAAGGAAGAAATATGCTGATCAGGATAGAAGAAAAGGTCACCAGTTCAAACCTGGAGATCAAGTATGGGTAACCTTACACCCTCATAGCAACAAAGCAAAAAAGATAACAGCCAAATTTGCACCTCGTCGAGATGGACCGTATATTATACTTGCACAACGTTCCCCAACAAGTTACGAAATTGCCAGCCTGGACCAACCCAATATTTCTCTTGGAGCCTATCACACATCTGCTCTACGTCCATGCCTAGAAGCCCACAAAACCTCAAATGTGCCAACAAATCCTATTAAAAGAAGGGGTCGACCTCCTAAGACACCTGAAACAAACAACTTGCCAAGAAGTAAGCAACCGTCAAACTTTTCGCCTGGCTACTCGTCGAGACGACTTCGCAGCCAGAGGGGGAGCCTGTGACACTTCACCCTCCCTCTCTCTTCCTTTCCGAGAGCGCCCCTGGCGGGGAGAAGGAAAGACAATCAGTTAGGCTATTGTTTTCGAACTCGCAACATGTGCTTTAATCATCCTTTTCATTTTGTGTTTCTGTTTGTATTGTGTGTAACTAAACTTTGAATGATTAAATTATTGTTACACTAAAGGCTGTTTTGATTATACCCACAACCACCGGACACAAAACTAATTTACCTTTAATGATCTTTAATTGAATAAAAGAATCGTGATATTGTGGTAACGTGTAAAATGCATATATTTTATTTACCTTAAATGTATTGTAGTTGCATTTAAGACACTATAATACATTAAATCTGACACTTAAGAGCATTTAAATTAGGAATATCTAGCAGTATATAAACTTAGAACTGTGTGTATACGTAGAATTTATTTTCAAATACATAATCATCAACATTTGATAAAAAAAGAAATCTGTAAAATATATCAGCAACAGTCAAGAACGAAAAAAAGTACTTTTACAACCGCTTTAATCAAAAGTACTTTTACAAAAATCCGGGCCGCTGCTGGCCAAGCCGGTTTTCTGTTGGCCACGGCCAGCCGCTCATGGTTGTTTGATGGCCCAGCTCCGGCCATTACGGCCACGGATGAGTGCTGGCCAAAATGAACCGGGCCGGTGCTGGATGATAAGTAACTTAAATTTGTTATAGAAATTTTTTTAACAATAACATTTGGTATAAATATATTATACTGGAAAGTGACCTTTAATAGGAATTTTATGGTTATATGTAGTCTTGATCACTGACCACATCTAACCATAAATACAAATTTTTCCTTAATATTTTTCAATATCATTGGTAATTACAAGCCAGATAATTTATTTCCTTGTGTTACAATTTTTTTAATTATTTGTATTAACAAATAAATAAATAATATAATTCTTGCAAATAATTATAATTGTAAATAATATTAACAAATAATTTAATTTTAATACAATTAAATGTAGTTAATATATAAGATTTGCAAATAATTGTTATTATAAATACTATTAGCAAGTAAATAAAGGTAATAATTTTTCGTCAGGCAGTACTTGGTTGATGACCCTCTTCTGGTTTTGGATTATTGTAGATTGTACAACGTCATGGACCTGGTCTAGCACTGCTGGTCTTTGGGGGCATGCAGTAACAACAACAATATTTTTTAAGTAAAGTAACAAATTGCTTATATTTATTATTGATGGCTATTTTACTAATATTTCTTTTTATACATTAGCTTTGAAGATTGTGTTTCTAACATCTCCCCACTCCAATGTAAAGTGTACCTATTTAAACTATAGCCCAGAATCAATAACTTATTTTCTAATAATATTTTCTTAATTTTTATAAGTAATAAAAAGTGTTAATCTTTATACTTTTTATCATTTTTCTCAACATTTTGTTGCAGGGAGTTAATTGATTTGGAAAATAATTCTATAAAATTACCATAAAACTGGAATTCTTTTATACATTCGAGTTCAGTTTTAGCAATAAATTGACACTTGCTTACACAATAATTTTTTTTAAATTTATAAATAATGAAATTCTGTAATAACAAAATATTTTAAAAACAAAATAAAGGTTACTTAAATAAAATTTAGATTATTAAAATAAAACTATAAAATTTAGATAGCATTGTCAAAAAAATAATTTAAAATATGAGTTAGTAATTCATATTTACTTAATCTTTATATAATTAAGAACTAAAAAGCACAAATATCATATTTGACAATATTACATGGATAACAATTGTCTTTTAGAAACACAAAAATATATTCACTATTAATTTGATGGATTTCCAATACTTTTATATTAACCTTAACAATATATACAATAATAATATAAAAATGAATTCAATATTTATAGAAATAACTATAACCAGCCCTACGTCGGTGAAAGTGGCTATCGTCGGCCAAACTGCAAAGGGCCGATAGATAACCGTATATGGGCAGGTACTGGCAATTACATGGGCCACATGCGGCCAATATGGCATTGATGGCCACCCGGCATTGGGCCAACAGCGGACCGTACTGCCGGCCCAGCAGCAATGACGACCACTTTATTGACGGAGCCAACGAGGCCAAATAGCGGCGGCCCGATGGATGCCTGGCATCTTTGTGTTTGCTGGGACGATGCTAAATTATAGATATGGTAGATGAAGCATGGGATCCTTCTCATCCTAAAGGCCATTTTGAAGCTGACAAAAGTGACATTCTTATTTAGAGGGCATGTTCATTGACTAAAGCTGGTAATGACCTTCAACGTATGAAACTGTCTTTCACTTGTAAACTTATGAAGATCTTTATCTTTAATTTTTGCTAATAATGTTAGTTTTTGACAACCCATTACCAATGTTGTCTTTCAACAATGCAACGTATCGTTATATCACTTCTGAATTAAATCGAAACAATTTACATTGCTGGTCACTCTAATTGCAACAACTAAAAAGACAAGAGATATCACAGCAAAATTTATTTCGTAGGTAACATGTTGGCCAAGTGTCAAATATTAAATTTATAGATTTCTGTGAAGTGTGGTTCCTGCCATAATCAGGAACCAGAGTAGCTACAATTGTTAGAGATCAGAACTGCACACATCTCGGCATTTATTCAAAAAAACTTTGGATGTGTTCTTGCGGTACAGGAGACCAAGCAGCTTCCACACGTTGCTGAAGTTGATCAGATGTGGCATCTGAAGATGTAATCTGGGTCAACCATTGAGCAACCATAGGTCAAATGTTTTCTATGGGTGAAAGATCCGGAGAGCAAGACGTATAAGGAAGCAATTAAATCTGATGATTGACGAAGAACCCTTGAATAATGCGTGCCACGTGTCATCACGCATTATCCAGTTGAAATATGGCTGTGGAAAAGCCTTAAAGTAAGGAAGGACAACAGGCTCAAATACATGGGAGATGTAGCGATAGCTATTTAAAGTACTGGCAATGCGTACTAGATGATTGTGAGAGTGATATCCAATCCCACCCTATACCATAATACCATGTGCAGGGCCAGTGTGGCAGTGCAAAATGCGACTGTTCAGCATCCTCTCTTCATGGTGTCTTTAGACTCGAATGCGACCATCGTGGCATTTGCAGATAGAAACATGACTGGTCAGTAAAGACAATTTCATTCATCTTTGTCTCCACATTCTTCTTTCATCACGCCATTGATGGCGCGGAGACGTCTGTGGTTCTGCGTCAAAGGTAGACGAAGTAATAGATGTCTTGCGGACAGGCCTTTTTGCTGTCAACATCTCGAATAAAACGCACAGACACAGGACGATGCGTAACAGACTGAATGTGCTGTTCTGTGGTTCGTTATGTGACTGAGCGAATCATCTCTGCCATGCGCACAATTTACCTGCCATCATGTGAAGCGGTGCATTGAAGTGGATATTATCGAACACATCAGCCATCTTACCTTCTTGCATCGAATGTCCAAATTACAGTTGTTTTGTTTCGTTCAACATGACTATCTATTTCCCTGAAAGATAATCCACAATCTCCGTACGCCACTTTCTATCTTCTTTAGAACTCAGATACGTGATCAAAAATGATCGCTGGTTTCTACAAGATATAATTAATCAGTTTCGTTTTTGAAAAAAGCCACAAAATACATAATTGCTGAGCTTATAATCTTCGAAATATTCAAGCCCTAAATAGCACTTTCAATGGGTGCCACTGACACCCGTGATGTACATCTACGCTGAAATTTATCCGTTTAGAGTGTTCATTCACGGTGGTCAGCAGTGTAAATAATAATAATTCCAAAAATCCATACATTCATTCTTAGCCATCAAAGCTACCTGACAAAGAATAATTATTTGTTCTAAAAATCAATCTGTATTACTGACTTTACGAAAGTCTACTATAACTTCTGTTCTTGAGTAGGAATTCTACTTCACTCAGTGCAGATAAGCTAGCAATAATTCTTTATCTTAATGAGGGTGCTTGGACATTCTAGTTTCCTGGCAATGGATTTGCTTGTAAGTGAGTAAAAGCTGGATCAACAACCAAATTTTTTTGTCTTTAATCAATGATAGGTATTTTAACAGAACTGATAAAAAAGAGTGTTTCCAATTTCTTCAGGAAACAACAGCTTTTGAACTAGTATAAATACCAGTGATGAAAGAAAAGCAGTGCTATTATATAGTTCATGTTCTAGTGAAAGATAAAATGAATTATTAATTCTCTGTAGAAGCTGCTAAAGGAGATCAGTGCCGGTTTCTTACAGGACACTGCAACACATGAAGAGATATCTAACTATAATGGAAGTATTTGATAATCCTACTTGCAGGGGTTGTCAATATATGAAGGAAACATAATTAAGTATCTTATGTAAATGTGAAGTTTTTTATGTACATTGATTTGAACACATGTGTCAGCAATTATTTGAACCTAGATTGCAGCAGGATAACCCTGTTAAATAACTGTTGAATTTTTTTATAATCCAAAGACTCTTCAAATAGCTGTTTTCATTTTGGGATATAGTACAATATACCTCTGATCACAATGATAGATTCTTTTGGAAACATCCAACCCTAAATTTGCCTGACCTCAGTCCAATCCAAAACACCCTATATGCTATTGAAAGTGATTTTCAAAGTTCTGAAAGGCTTCTAGTAAACTAGCATGAATTGTTTATTTATCAGGAGCACTAACTTTATATCGCTACAAGACTCTTTTTGAATACATGCTAAAACAAATGGAAGCAACCAATGCAGTGCAACGTGGTACTCTAGACAGTTATCTCTGAAACAATTACTTTTCAATTTAACTTTTATATATCTTATGTGTCTTCTACAATTATTCTTTACTAGAAATTGTATTTATTTCTAAATATTTAAAATTGAATTTTGTTGTATATTTTTCATTTTAATTTATGTTTTCATTAATCATTTCCAGGAATTTTGAATTATATCTTATTCTAGTTGTCACACTTTTTCTTAATGCATTGAATTAAAGGCGGAAAATAAGTTTAGAATATGTAAAATATACCTTTGAAATAATCTAATGATTGCCAAACTATTATATTTTAAAATTCTACGATTTATAATGTTAAAAATTGTAAATTTTTAAAAATAATTTATGTGTTTTACACAGAAGGTTTGTTATATTTGTGCGATTACTATTCTTTTGTTTTTCAACTTTTTAAAATAAGTTATTTTTGTTAAGTTTATTAAATTTTAATATTATGAATGCAAATTTTGTAGGGCATTTTTTAATTTTAAAGCTGTTTTTAATTTTACTTCCTGAAACGCAAACCGTAATACAATCATGCAAAATATTTCATAACAAACGAAGAAAATAAATTCAATTATTTTTGAAGAAAATAACATTAAAAAGTTTATTTCGCTTAGGAATATTTGTTTCAACATTTTAAAAATTTCGTTAATAATGAATCAACAAAATATTGAAGCACATCAATAATATTTTACAAATAATGATGCTTATTGTTAAAAACTTAAAGGAATACCTTAACATAAAATTCATCTTTAGTAAAGACACACAAAAGTTTCACATTAAACTGAAATGCTTTCAGTGTGCAAATAAATAAATAATTGAATGATTTAAAAACTTCTAATGCATAGAAACATCAAATACCTCACATATAAATTGAACATTTAGAAGCGAAAAATAACACATTTGTTTTAAGTCAAATAAAAATGTTGCATAATCTAATATTTGTAACATATTTTACCGATATTTAGTCATTTCATAGAAATAGTGAGTAACAAACACAATATATTTATTTATTTTCTCATAAAAATGCTATATTACTAAAAATGTGTTGATTTAATTTCTTTTCGGAAATCGTACATACAGTAAATTTTCTTTAACTTAGAAAATGTTAAATATTTATGCGTTAAAATAAATTTATTCTCTAAAATGCTTGCATAATATCAGGGAATATTTTCTAGACTTTATTTGTAAATATTTAGCGGCATTGTTGCAAGAAAAATGAGATGTATTTAACTAGACTATCACAAGAATGTTTGCTCTTTAAAGAGTAAATAACAATTTTATAAAGTAATTGATTAAATACATACTACATGCATTTTACATTTATTTAAGCACAAATTTATTTAGACATCCACTTTACGGTGAAACATTTTATTATTTAATATTAATGTAACGAAATCAGCGGAATTTAAGTTTTACAAAGGTACTCCGGCTTTTGAAGCAAATGATAACAGTTTGGTTTTATAAACAATTATTTACATTTAAGTTCAATATTTTGAAAATTAATGGAAAACAGTGAGAAAATACTTTTTGATTATTTCGATTACAATTCTTCCTTTTTTTATCAAATAAACACTTTATGTTTGTTAATGTTTAGTTTGTTGCCCTAAAGTTCTATTTTGCACATGAATGTATTCGGATTGTGATATTATGGAAACCCCAACGAACTTTACGTCTTTTGGTGAGAGAAACTGCTGAACCAAAAGCCTAAATGCCAATCATTCAGTTACCATTTAGGGGATTAAATAATTGATTGGTAATTTTAAAAGTATCACCTTTAAATTATTTATTTTATTCAGTTAATTGAATAGTTTGAAAATTAGCTCTGGTTATCATTATATTTTCACAAGCAATGGCTCCACTATGTGTACATGAGCTATAATTATCATTTGATCTTCATAAATAAAATTTTTAGCTGGAGAAACATATTTTAATGTTTCTTTTTATGATAACACTTGTTACTATTACTCTTACATAATTAGGGGCTTGCATTAGGTATACATTCAATTACCATTAGACAAACATATTAACGAGCTTCTATAGGAACAAATGAATAATTCCTTATAAAATTATACTTGCATACATAATGTGTATGCAAACGCACGATGATTTTTGGATGCTCACAAGCATTGGTTACAATTACGAGAACCCAAGCATAGGAGTATTCTCATAATCATTTAGATGAGAGGCAGTAACAATTACTTTGTACACACGAGTAAAATCCACTTCAATGAGTTGGCCGATGAATTGGCTAAGGAGGGCTCTGCTGAAGCAACTGAAAATGGTGGACTACTTACGTTTAGTGAAATTTTCTCAAAGGTCAAAGCCGAAAACAGCAAGACTTGGTGGATCCAACCTACTCATGACTGGTACAAACAAAGCCATCCTGGGGCTGCCCTGGAGCTGAAGGGCAATAGGAAATTGCAAATCACCATTACCAGGCTCATTGCTGGACATACTTGCTCCCTTACATTCGTTCAGGGTCAGAAGATGTTCCCTGTGTGCCTCAGGTGTAATTTCCACCAAGCTTCTTCGGACCATCTGCTCTCCCGTCTGGGTTTGGAGAAGAGAGATCTTTTTGAAGACCCTGCGCTGGTTTGGGACTTTCTCTGGGCGAACGATCTACTGGACTTTGTCTAGATTGTACTAGATCAAGTGGAATAAGGAACAACAACAACAACGCAAGTAAAAGCTTGCACTAGATTCATTATCGCTGGTTTCAATTAGATCAGTTTAAGTACTGACTGCAATTAGAAACTAGGTAATAGGTTGGTACAATATCTATAATAAAACTGCTTCGATTACCAGCACTCTGTTTACCACGGGCTAGCACTTGCTGTAAAAGCGTGTTATTAGTAAGTGTTACACCGATTGTTAATATGAGTGGCCATAATGAATAAACAAGCTTCTTAATATATTTTTGAGATGATAGAGATCTAATAACTTTTATTTATGTATAAGAAGGAGTTTACATTAAATATGCATAAATGTTAGTTACCATTAGGTTTGCAAAAGAAAGTAATTCGCGCTACGTTTGCATATATTTATATAATTTTGGATTTTTTTACAAAATACTTTTATGGGAGTATTTTTTAATTAAAACCTAATTGTGTGGGCCTCATTATGTTATGAAATTAAAATATTAATTTTTTTTCTGCGTGATCCTTTTATATTTTTTGTAAAAAATCAATTGGATAAATCAATTATATAATAAGTATTTATAATAAATCATTTAGATTATCAATGCAATATAAGATGATTTTTAGTAATTAAGTAACCAGTTGCAAGTCGCATATATGTGTATAGCTAATTAATTTGATAGTAAAATGCAAGAAACAATCTTTCTGAAATATATAATTTTCTTTATTAAAAATTTAAACACAAAAGAAACTGTATTATTTAAAATTTATGAACAATGTTAAGCACTCAGAAATGAGAACTAAGTGAAAACAAATTGTTCTGATGCACACATACGTACCAAAAAGTTTGAAAACATCAAGTCATTATACTTATTACTATTTCAATTGCTGACTATTCTAAAACTGGCTATTTAATAGTTCAAATATATATTCAGTTAGTGAAAAACAAAAAAGTCAAAGCCCGGTGGTTTAGTGGTAGCGCTTTGTGCTGCCGAATCATAAATCCAAAGTTCGATCTTCGGTTTGGACTCATGTGGACACAGCTCTTCATCCTTTCAGTGGGTCAGTAAATTGAGAATCAAGCATGCTTTAAAAGTAAATACTGAAGCTTTGCGTTTGCCTAATCACCTAGCCGGGACATATTCTTCGCATCCCAGAGCCTTTTGTCGGGAAAACAGATATGGTCACTGTAGGTTTTGGTCAATTTAGGCTGTGGTACCACAAATATTCTCAATCTTTATAAAACTAGTTTAGAGCTTTTAACGTCACTTCTCTGAATTTTAACGTATTTAGCACATTTGCATAAATTATGTTAATATATTTAATATATAATCACATTATAAGATTCAGTATCTTTGAAGATTAAGAAAATGAAGAGAAACAATAAATTGTATAATTGTGTGCAGATAAGAATATAAACCAATTAATTTTATTTTATCTAATTTCGGTTAAAGATTTCATGGGTAAATATTCAGTCATTTTTTTTATCTTGTTACCAATATTTTGCTACGCAATACTTGTAATATAAGCCAAGAAAAATGCATTGTTATATTGAATTAAAAAAAATCATTCAGCAGAAAGACATTTTTGGCTTGAAACTCTCATAATTCTTCTAGATAACCTGTTATTTTCCTGACACAGTTTTCACTTCTTAGATTATTAATTCACTGGGATTTTTCTTTTTTTAAATTACACCCTTAAATTATATGTTACATGATCAGCTAGATAGTAATAACCATACATTTCTGAAAATTCCATGGTAAATTGAAGGTTATTTTATTTGAGTATATAGGGCAGAACAAAAGTATATAACAAAAAATTATAGGTTTATTAACATTTAGCAATAACTTCTGGTAAACGATACTTAATTAATAGCAATAATTTCCTTACGAAAAAAGCTCTCAATAATGTTTAAAAAATTTAATGCATTTTAGTAAATGATCTGCTACACACACAAACAGAAATTTTAACATTTTGCTTAAAACTGTTTTCTTTAACAGAGTAATTAAATAGTGCTTAATGTGATTTTACTCTCTCTTCCGTTCCTTTTGAAAAATATATTTCTGCCTCATTAATCAAATATATCAAAAAATTAATGTCCAATTTTATGTCAATTACTTTTTTCTGGACATATTTCTGTAACTGGACAGTGTGTTTAAACATGGCATTGGTCATAAGATCACCTTTTGTGCATTTTATGTATTCAAAATTGTGAAATTGTTACAAAACATTCATTTATGAGAAGAAAACTTACTCAGTATACATTTTTGGGTTAGTTAATGCAAATGACATTTAATGTCGAAATTTCTAATAAATATATCATTATTATGCTTTATTCCGCTTTATCATAGCCTTGCTCCAATTTCATTCACCTTTCATGCATTCCCCAATAAATGCACACATAAATTTTAAAAAATTATGTGCTTTTGAAACAGAAATAATTTATGTATGAAAATTAAAGTAAAGAGTTTAAACATATGAAATAGTTTTTCTTTTGATAATAAAGTAGTAACTTCAGTATATTAATGTTTAATAATTTGCGTAATTCAGCACTGTTAATTTAAGAAAACATTTGAAAGAGCATTGAATATCTTTTATTATTTGACACAAAAGACGGGCAATAATTACTACATCTCTCATGAAAAAAAAAACTTTCATAGCTCCTACTGTAAAGTATGTACAGTAAGATATATAATCTTACTGTAAAGTATTTATTCTAAAGTAGTACTGTAAAATATTCAGTTTTACTTTACAGTATCATTTTGAATAATTAACATTATGTTATTTCAGTCTCTGAACCTGGTCGCGCTTGTTTTATTAAGTAAATATTCCTAGATGTTACAGATAAATTTCAGGATTTGTTGAAAATTATAACAAAAGAATATTTCAAGATATGTTCTGAATAATAAATAAGTAAATACTTATAGAAGTTACTGATACATTTCATGATCAGTTCTTACTAGTTTTCATACACATAAAAATTTCTCAACAAATGTTTTGCCTCATTTAATTAAATGCTATAGACGAATATTTTTTCTGCAGAAGAAAAATGCTTAGAAACTACAATGGATGTTAATTAAAATTAGGTAAAAACATTTTCATTTAATATAATTTTATATACAATTATATAATTCAAGTGTTATTTATTTCAATATAAGCGTTTTGTACAAATTTCTGAATTTTACTAAGATTAACTCTAAAACATTGGTAAGAATTGATTATATGTCATGACTAACTACTAATTTAGTCATTAGACATAATTGCTCGATAAATATTACATCACTTAAATAAATTTGAAAACAATATTTACAATAAAATGTCTTGTAAAAATTATTGCAAGTATGTGAGAGTTACAGCTTTTATGTAGGAATGCAAATTTAATCTAATTAGAAAAATGATTTTTTTCTAAAATAAAATCTTTTTTTTATAGTTTATATAAATCCAAGAATATAATTCTCTTCTTTACATTACTTTATAAATCCTCCTACATATCTTTCTATCTATCTATCTATCTATCTATATATATATATATATATATATATATATATATATATATATATATATATATATATATATATATATATATATATATATATATATATATATATATATATATATATATAAAGGGTGATTATAAAAAAACTTTGCCAACATCTGCACTTCTAGCGTCCATTCTATTTAACCGATCAAGATGATATTTCAAATATAGTTCTTTTGAGATATGCGCTCGAGATTCTGTGAATGGCAACACAGTGGCCCTCGCGGTTACAGTTATAGTGACAGAAACTCGAAATTTTCGAATGGCAACGCCTACTTTTTATCATCGCAAAATGTTCAGCACATGCGAAAACCCTAAATAGCGTTGAAACGGTACCGATATGTCCGAAAACCGACGTGTTATACACATACAAACAGTTCTTCAAGGCGCACGGAGGAATAATGCATACGACAGAGACAAGACACTGCTCAATGATGAGAACACATAGAGAAAAAATCTTTATTAATTTCAAACATTTTCCACATGAGTGCCATCACAGGCAATTACGCATTGCATGCGGGAGACGGTGGACAATGTCGCTGCACGCAACATGGCACGAGGGATGTTTCCAATCTCACGCCGTATAGAATCCTTTAAGTCCGACAATGTTTGAGGATTTCACAGATAAACTCTGGATTTGAGATAGCCCCAAAACCAGAAATCCATAGGCGTCAGATCTGGGGATCGCGCAGGCCACGGAAAAGGATAATAGCGTGAGATGATGCGATCACCAAAATGCTGATCCAGGAGCCTTTTAACTGACCTCGCTATATGTGGAGGTGTGCCATCTTGCATCCAAACAATGTCATTGAGTGCATTCAGCCGACGCAACTCCGGTAAGACATAATTTTTCAGCATGGCTGCATACCGAGGGCCCGTTACAGAACATGTTGCAGGGCCAGTCGGGGTCGTTTCCTCAAAGAAGAACGGACCCAGAACAAATGTAGCTGTAATGCCGCACCACGCAGTCACTTTGGCGTCAAATAATGGTACTGGCGCCACAGCATGAGGATTCGTCTCTCCCCAGTGCACACAATTCTTTGTGTTAATGCTGCCATTTAAGGTGAAATGCGCCTCGTCCGTCCATAGTATGCGAAGTGGCCAGTCGTTATCCGCATCATATCGTAACAAAAATGCATTTGCGAAGTCCAGACGTTGTTGTGGGTCACCCGGTTCCAACATCTGGACGCGCTGGAACCGATAGTGAAACATGTGAAGTACCGAGCGCAAGAGCTTGCGGACCGTTGAGTTCGGAATATCCAACACGCGCGCTATGCCTCTTGCGGTTTCTGTGTGTCCTGCAGTCACTGTATAGTGCACTTCCATGACAACGTCCTCAGAAACAGTTGGCCGTCCGGAGCGCTGTTTGTCACAGGTGCAGCCTGTATCTTCGAATTTCCGCACTAAATCACGCAGAGCTTGCAGAGTACATGGGCCGCGTCGTTGTGATGATTGCGGCGATACACACGCAAGGCTTCCGCAGCGTTCATCCCATTTTGGTAATAGAGTTTGATCAATTCACCGCGAACTTTCCTAGGAAGACTCATATCGTCGGCATGTGCGAGTTCCCGAATGACGACTTCGCATACCTGCTTGGTATTTTATAGGTTTCCTATGTTGAATATCTGGCGACCGGCGTTCTGTGATTGGTTTCTTGACTCTGTCACATGCAAATTTATTGCGTGCGCCCAGATCGTGTTTTATTGGCCGGTTTTCAGAACTCTTTTTTGTGTTTGTAGAACACGTCCGTTTTTAGACATATCGATACCGTTTCAACGCTATTTAGGGTTTTCGCATGTGCTGAACATTTTGCGATGGTAAAAAGTAGACGTTGCCATTCGAAAATTTCGAGTTTCTGTCACTATAACTGTAACCGCGAGGGCCACTGTGTTGCCATTCACAGAATCTCGAGCGCATATCTCAAAAGAACTATATTTGAAACATCATCTTGATCGGTTAAATAGAATGGACGCTAGAAGTGCAGATGTTGGCAAAGTTTTTTTATAATCACCCTGTATATACATATATATATACATATATATATATATATATATATATATATATATATATATATATATATATATATATATATATATATATATATATATATATATATATATATATATATATATATATACATATATATATGTATATATATATATATATATATATATATATATATATATATATATATATATATATATATATATATATATATATATATATATATATATATATATATATATATATATATATACATATATATATATATATATATATATATATATATATATATATATATATATATATATATATATATATATATATATATATATATATATATATATATAACTATAATAGTGGATAAGAAAATTGTTATTATACAATTACTTCTAGAGTATAAACCAATAATTAATTTCTAATATTCATATTTATATCATTGTTATATCAAATTACTCAAAATAAATATAAAATATCAAATTGCCTGAACCCTTTGGAATATTGAGTATAGAAAGCATTTTTGAGAAAAGCACAGAAAAGACTGCAGTTTGTATTCGTATCTACAACCTCAAATACAGGAAATGATAAACTGGATTGAAGTCGGATAAATTTATCCATAAAAATGCATTTCGCTCGGATGATGATCGCAAGATGCATCGGTATGTGCAGAGCGGGTTTCATTTCTTGTTGAACATATCCCATGAGAATTCTGCATAAAAAAGAGTTCATCAGAGATTCTTTTAGCATCCAATATAAACTTTCATAAGGAGGGGATTGCCAAAAATTGCAAAAAGTGCAGTAATCATATTTTGAGTACCGATACAGAATATTAAGCATTCGCTGATTGTTTGCTTATTTGTTGGTCATAAAAATTTATATCTTTAAAAAGAAATACTGGACATTGGAAATGGTTTCCTATTCTAGATACCTGATTAAAAAATATCATTGTTACTAATTGTACAATGTTGTAAAATTAGGCTTTATTTTAAGAAATATTTTCAAGCTTAAAACTTTATCTTGTAGAAATATGAAAATTCTTTGACGAAAATAAATATTTCTTTAATAAAGTGCTTAGTATTTTTTCTAAAAAGTTATCATTAGATACATGTTATTCTGTTATCACGATTTTTTTCGAACGGTGGACACTTGAGTGACAAACCCTTTGCCACAACAAGGCCAGTAACTGCTACTCATTTGTCGTTATACAGCGGGCACCTGTGAACTAAGTCACGGAGGCTAGTAGTCACAACCGCTTATAGGATTGGGCCACATTCATACATCCTCACAGAAGAAATGACAGAGAAACACAGAGAGAACAGAGATAAAAAGTAATATCCATGCCCGAACCGGGATTCGGACCCGGGACCCACAGGTCGGGAGTCAGGAGCGTTTACCACTCTGCCATTGGTCAGCCTATTATTCAAGAGTACCAAACTGAAAACTATATTGTTACCAACAGCGCAGAAGATAAAATTGTGCTTTCTTTCAAAATAATATTTTCAGATTAATTCATATAATATTATAGAAATTAAATTACTAAATTTAGTACTAAAAATAATTAATTACTAAAAATAAATGCTACTTGAGCAAAAGTATTCTATATTTCGTTTATAAGAAATGTGTCACTGGATACAATTTAAATTTTTTAAAAAATTGCCTGAAAATGTTTTATTTTATTAAAAAAGCTGAAATTGCAAAAAATTTACTTATTATTATTTAGTAGCAAAGCATCGTCATTGTGACAATGATTTTAAAACTAAGCAAAATATATGTTGTGTCTAAATTCTGTTCCCAGCAGATTAATTAAATTATTTAGAAAAAGGCAAAGGTCAAATAACGGTAAATTTGCTTATTATGCATTACTAAATCGAAGAATAGTTGAATATAATTATAAGTAAAGAGAGTAATAATTATAAACTATCTAATTAAAAATGAGTAAATTTACATATTAAAAAGTGGAATATGATATCAAACATTAGAAATTGATAGTTTATTTTCCAAAAATTAAAATTCAACTATAATTTATTCACCCGTTTAAATTTACTTGCAAATGGAATAAAATGGGTGTTAGTTCAATTTCAAATGTTGAAGATAAGATTCATTTTTTATAAACTTATATGTCCCCTAATTTCTTTTAGTTTAGAGAGAAATGAATGTTTTTTTGAAATATTTAAAGAAAATTTATTCGATATGCAAACATGTACACATATACATTAATTTTAAATAATTTTCAACAATATTCAAAGCTCCCATAATATTCTCTAAACATGTTCTAATAATTGTCACTACATAATGTTTTTCAGTTTATATTGTGCCATCATGGCACAATGTAATAAGGAAAAATATCTTAGTTTTTATAATATGATTTCTGTCCAATGTAATATAAGAAACATGAAACTTTGTAATCATTTTTGATAATCTGAGTTGTTGAGTTGCTTATCTTGATTCAAATAGTTGTAGTTGTTTTACAAATATAAATCACAATAACTGGGTTTGCAATATTGATTAACGTGATGATTATATGCTTAATTTTCTTAGAAATCTCAAACGTACATTTTTACATGTGGTAGGAAATACGCTCAGAATAGGACTAGGTTTATGAAACCAATAAAAATTTTACATTTAAAAATAATAAGATAAAAAGTAAATTCTGTTTTGCATGACTCTTGCATCTTCGATTCGAAAATATAGAAGCTAATTGGAAATTGTTTCGTCAAAGGAAAAGGAAATTGAAAATGTTTTGCAAAAGAGAATATTAACTCACTATGTGCACCATCTGTTGGGAAACATAAGGGATACACACTTCGCTGGATATATGATGATTGAGAAAATCATGATATGTAGCAGCATATAGAGAATCCACTTAGTGTCCAACGAATTTCTATTCATCAAAGGAAGTAATTTCATAGAGGTAAAAATATTTTTACTTAAATTTAATGTAATTAACCTTATTAAATTAAAGGAAATTAAAATTAAATGGAAGTTAATTTAAAATGCCGTATTTATTGAGAGAAAATAACAGAGCAATATTTATTCGATAATATTTAAAAATTAATGGATAAAATGGTTACAACTTTTAAGACTAACTGATATGTATATAACTAATACTAATTGCCAGCAAGTTAATCTATAATTATTTTGATTTGAAATTCTTTTAATATTATGTGTAGTGGTGGAAATGAAAAACAGTTTTTAAATGGATGGTGTTGTACCCATGAGAATTACAAAATATGAACATGAGTTACCCCCTCAAGTCCCATAGGCTATTTATAGTGTGCGCTAGCAGCCTAGAGCTCTAGTTGCCGGCGAGGGGGTGTTCCTGGGTGGAGTGGGAGAAGTACGTCGGGAGTGTATTCTCCTGGCAAAGTCACCCAAGCCGTGAAGGTCACTCCAATATGCTCAGCTAACGCCTGGAGTAATGGAGCTAAGTCGGTCCTCTACCTATTTTAGGTGCTCTGGTCAAGCGACTAACAGAGGCTGCAATTCTTCCCCATCCATGAATAGTACACCTTATATTTCTGATACTGCATCGGTCGTCACGCAGTCAAAAAAGGCCCGCGTTCCTAGTTTAGGCAGAGGACCAGGTTCGAGAAGTAACTTATGGTCTCCAAAATCTCTGAAGATCTTACAGTTTAATGTGAATGGAATTTCAACAAGTGCAACGAGGATTAAGCTTGACCAAGTACTTGATTTGGCTGATACACATATCCTTGAGTGCCTAGGGCTCTCCAGGCAGGACTTGGTTGATGACCCTCTTCTGGTTTTGGACTATTGTAGAGTGTATAATGTCATGAACCTGGTCTAGTGCTGCTGACCTTTGGGGGCATGCAACAGCAACAACATGAGTATGCTGAACACAGCCGACTATTTCCTTGATGTTTTCGGAGTATAGACTCTTTTAGATGTCGAGGGGATGATTTTCGGTGTTCAGACAAAGATATTAAAATGGCAGGGCAGTCAAAAATATATCTTGGTGTTAGTGGAATATTTTCAGAATTAATGCAGAGATGGTAGGTTCTGTTGTTATCTCTCTCTGGATCTTCCTACCTCGATGGTGACCGGTTCTAATGTGAAAGACAGTTTCACTGAGGTTTCTGCCATTATTTCAAATATCTGTGTTCTTCTTAATGGTGTTTTCTCTTAGATGGTATCTTGCATTTGCATTCACATCGTCAAGCGTGACTTTGAAGTTATTTCCGTCATTGAGTTTTCTCCCTTCCTTGGCAAGTTGATCTGCTTCTTCATTTTCAGGGATGCCAACGTGCGCGGGCATCCACTGCAGAATACAAATTGTGTTTATTTTTTCAATTTATTTCGACTCCTGTATAATATCATGCATTATCCTTGATTGATCGTTGATTAATGCTTCTAATAGCTTTTAAATAATGTCCTAAATGATGCAGCTTAATTGTATAAAAATAAAAAAACAAACAGAATATCATCATTGGAGACTGCTTGTCATCTTCAGAGCTGACCTCTAGAGTTAGGATGACTATCAATGCTACTTTTAGGGATACCATTCCTACCCACGAATAATACATGCAAACATCCTGGTTCCGCACTAGTGGGTAAACTCAAGTGATGCAGCCAAACGGCTTTGACAAGACTGCGAAGTGGCCATCTGCTTGCTCAGAGATACGTCTCTGGTACCAAGGTCTACCCTCTCTGTTCCAAATGTCGAGTGGTTCAGGCCTCCCCATCTCATATTTTTCAGTGCATTGAGTGTGAGAGAAGGGACATGAATTTGAGACCGGAGGTGGTGCTTGAGAGACAGACTATTTTTGGATTCATGGGGCTGGTGTGATGGTACTGTCAGGCCAGTCGGGGATAAGCAACAACAACACATAAAAAAGCAGTATTCACTTCTTATAATAAATAATAAAATATTATGTAACATGATATTTTTCCTTTAAATTCATTATAATATTTAAAATATTATTTACTAAAATTTTACATTATTATATTAAAAAATATAATTTCATGTTACAAAATCTAACATTTTTGAAGAATTAAAAGTAGGTTAAACTAGGTTATTAACACATGGTTCATTATGAAATTACAAATCTTTTCGCCTCATATTTTCTGATTTCATTTAAAGCGTTGTAGCGCTAATTGTCTTTCGCTAAATAAAGCAATAACAACGTTCCGAAACTAAATATGACGATGCACTTCCGGCGTTACTATAAAGCCCCTGTGAGGTTATTAGAATATCCCATTAATGAAAATTGGAAAAATAGGGACTGCTCTCAAACGTAAATGTGACGAAACAACATTATGATGAGTAACTTTTCCGTAAAACTGATAAAGATTGAAGAGCATCCACAGATTTTAACAATGTATAAGTTTTAAAATTATTAATCAAACGTATATTCAATGTTACAAAGATAATTGCTTAGTGCTTACAAAATGCAAGATAATGAGTTACGCACAGTGCATTTTAATATTATCTGCAAAAGATTACTATCGTCGCTGTAATTTGCAAATTACTTGATGAATGAATTTATTATATGCATTATCAGATATCCATTAATTGAGAAAGAAGATTGTAGAAGATTGTGATGCGTGAAGATAAAGTAAAATTGGAGCATTTTAATGATATAATGTGTGTGAGAGAGAATAATTAATACTTATTTCCTAAATTTACACACCATTGCTTATGCACAGCCTTATGCTGCTTTAACTAAAGAAAATAAAAAAAATACATCATTATCTTAATTAATTAAAATATCAACAAAGTGTTTTTAATAAAAAAAAACATATTGTCGTCAACGTATTTTTCTTTAAATATATATAAATTAGTATGTTGGGATCTGACTAACTAAAAATAAATTTCATGTTCATGTCAAAAATTTGATTGCAATTTAGTAATTGTTTGGATATTGAGCGTTACCGTATAAATAATTTTTTAAACTTGTGGGAAAAAATTATAATCTCGCATCTGTAGTTTTTATTCCGTAAATAAGGAATTTAAAAATGTATTTCTTTTCATCATGATTTTTTTAAATGGAAAGAAACTTTTTATTACTTGCTTACTTTTCACTTAAGATTTTCATTACATTTTAAATTTTTAAGTGATATCTGT
Source organism: Latrodectus hesperus (assembly GCA_037975125.1). Classification (NCBI taxonomy): domain Eukaryota; kingdom Metazoa; phylum Arthropoda; class Arachnida; order Araneae; family Theridiidae; genus Latrodectus; species Latrodectus hesperus. Next base: position 105,011,342 of record CM075856.1, on the reverse strand, counting down.
AGGTGGTTATATGAATTATGTAAATACATGTTACTAGGTAACGATATTAAAGCACTTTGCTGTTATGTAAACATTAAAGTATAAAAATAACTACCAGTTTCATATGAATAGAAAATTATGTATTCCAGTAGTATGTGGTAGCTTTATTGAAGCTGTGTAAGTCAGGTTTTGTTTTCAAAATTTAAAACGATGGATCTCTTAGATTTTCAAAGAGACCGAATTTTTGAACCAGTCTGTATGGAGCAGATATGACAGTAATATTTTAACATTTAGGTGCTTCTACAGTTATAGTGTTGTTGTTGTTCCATCAGCATACTTCTAGCCCTGAGATGGACTTTACCAGTTGGATAGAAGCATCCGGATGGAGTCTTCATGATTTTAAAGCAGGGAGGAAGTAGAAGATACCTAAGATTTGACCTGCCACCCCCAGATGCGTCACCTCACCTGGAGGACATTGCGGCCAGATTTAGTGTGCCCCGACTACCTTTAGCAAAAACAACGGAACCTTGACCAGTCTGAGACTCAATCTCACTTCCTTCCGAAAGTGAGAATGACTCCCTCATTCACCAGGACCCGTAGCAATATTGGGATGGGATATAAAACTATATAGGAAAACAATGGTACAAAAATACAAAGGATTATGAAATTACAGGAATATGTAGGATCACAAAGTTGCAAAAATACGTTGAATTACACACTTACAGGAATACATAGAATTTCAAATGTATGAAAATACGAAGGATTACAATTAATGACTAAAAAAGAACAACACACTGAAAAACAAATGAATTTGAAGAGGAGTTCATAAATCAAGAACTATATATTGAAAAGAGTCCATTAAAACAGGTTGAAGCTGCTATATGCTTAGTAAAGTCTAAGCACTTAGGCTAAGTACTTAAGTCCAAATACTTAGGCTTGGGATATTACCAGATGAGGGTCAATGATGATTCTTCTTGAACCACGTGAATAAGCATTCTTGATTAATAAGGAAGTCCATTAGTTGGTTTAGTTTTCATCTAGAGGTCTTGTTAGAGAGTACGGCTCGTTTCCAGTTAATGGCCCACTGCTTTGCAGGAGTTGATAAATGCCACGTGGAAGTGAGTGGATAGACCATGAGATAGTGTATTGGATCTCCTTCATTACCACGTTGAAAGCCATGAGAACATACACACAGCATAGCAAGGCAAAATAGTGGACAGAAAAAGAAAGTCATTTAAAGAGACTTTTGGGGCATGTAGTGAATAAAAGTCTATAATAAGAGCAAACAATTAGAGCAAAAATGACTGCAGAGTTCAATCATCATCTGGATTCTTCAGTGTCAATGTTTACAGTTAAAAGGCGCCTTACTAAACAGAACATTTACGGCAATGACGAGTGTGTTGTGTTGTGGCTTATCCCTCATCGTTGACAGCAACATCAAATCGGGTCCATGAGTCTGAATGCCTATAAGTAATATAGCACAGCCTCAGGACTTGAGAATAGCTGGCATTTATTGAAACCAATGTCAGGCCAAATACTTTGTATAAAATACATTTTTTAAAATTAAAATATAAAAAGAATACCGTAAAATCCATTCACCATATTTAACAGAGTCAAAAACTCATACCGTTTTATATGAAGCGAATATAAAATGCAATAGTTTCTTTTTCATATAGTTCATAGATTTTAAAAATAAACCAATGCAGGCCAAATACGTTGTACAAAATACATTTTTTAAGAAATTAAAACATAAAAAGAATACCGTAAAATACATTCATCATATTTAACAGAGTCAAAAACTCATACCGTTTTATATGAAGCGACTATAAAATGCAATAGTTTCTTTTTCATATAATTCATAGATTTTAAAAATAAACCAATGCAGGCCAAATACGTTGTACAAAATACATTTTTTAAAAAATTAAAATATAAAAAGAATACCGTAAAATCCATTCACCATATTTAACAGAGTCAAAAACTCATACAGTTTTATATGAAGCGACTATAAAATGCAATAGTTTCTTTTTCATATAATTCATAGATTTTAAAAATAAACCAATGCAAGCCAAATACGTTGTACAAAATACATTTTTTAAAAATTAAAACATAAAAATAATACCGTAAAATACATTCATCATATTTAACAGAGTCAAAAACTCATACCGTTTTATATGAAGCGAATATAAAATGCAATAGTTTCTTTTACATATAATTCATAGATTTTAAAAATAAACCAATGCAGGCCAAATACGTTGTACAAAATACATTTTTTAAAAAATTAAAACATAAAAAGAATACCGTAAAATACATTCATCATATTTAACAGAGTCAAAAACTCATACCGTTTTATATGAAGCGAATATAAAATGCAAGTTTCTTTTACATATAATTCATAGATTTTAAAAATAAAACAATGCAGGCCAAATACGTTGTACAAAATACATTTTTTAAAAAATTAAAATATAAAAAGAATACCGTAAAATCCATTCACCATATTTAACAGAGTTAAAAACTCATACCGTTTTATATGAAGCGAATATAAAATGCAATAGTTTCTTTTACATATAATTCATAGATTTTAAAAATAAACCAATGCAGGCCAAATACGTTGTACAAAATACATTTTTTAAAAAATTAAAACATAAAAAGAATACCGTAAAATACATTCATCATATTTAACAGAGTCAAAAACTCATACCGTTTTATATGAAGCGACTATAAAATGCAATAGTTTCTTTTTCATATAATTCATAGATTTTAAAAATAAACCAATGCAGGCCAAATACGTTGTACAAAATACATTTTTTAAAAAATTAAAACATAAAAAGAATACCGTAAAATACATTCATCATATTTAACAGAGTCAAAAACTCATACCGTTTTATATGAAGCGACTATAAAATGCAATAGTTTCTTTTTCATATAATTCATAGATTTTAAAAATAAACCAATGCAGGCCAAATACGTTGTACAAAATACATTTTTTAAAAAATTAAAACATAAAAAGAATACCGTAAAATACATTCATCATATTTAACAGAGTCAAAAACTCATACCGTTTTATATGAAGCGACTATAAAATGCAATAGTTTCTTTTTCATATAATTCATAGATTTTAAAAATAAACCAATGCAGGTCAAATACGTTGTACAAAATACATTTTTTAAAAAATTAAAATATAAAAAGAATACCGTAAAATCCATTCACCATATTTAACGGAGTCAAAAACTCATACCGTTTTATATGAAGCGAATATAAAATGCAATAGTTTCTTTTTCATATAATTCATAGATTTTAAAAAATAAACCAATGCAGGCCAAATACGTTGTACAAAATACATTTTTTAAAAAATTAAAACATAAAAAGAATACCGTAAAATACATTCATCATATTTAACAGAGTCAAAAACTCATACCGTTTTATATGAAGCGACTATAAAATGCAATAGTTTCTTTTTCATATAATTCATAGATTTTAAAAATAAACCAATGCAGGTCAAATACGTTGTACAAAATACATTTTTTAAAAAATTAAAATATAAAAAGAATACCGTAAAATCCATTCACCATATTTAACAGAGTCAAAAACTCATACCGTTTTATATGAAGCGAATATAAAATGCAATAGTTTCTTTTTCATATAATTCATAGATTTTAAAAATAAACCAATGCAAGCCAAATACGTTGTACAAAATACATTTTTTTAAAAAATTAAAACATAAAAAGAATACCGTAAAATACATTCATCATATTTAACAGAGTCAAAAACTCATACCGTTTTATATGAAGCGAATATAAAATGCAATAGTTTCTTTTACATATAATTCATAGATTTTAAAAATAAACCAATGCAGGCCAAATACGTTGTACAAAATACATTTTTTAAAAAATTAAAACATAAAAAGAATACCGTAAAATACATTCATCATATTTAACAGAGTCAAAAACTCATACCGTTTTATATGAAGCGAATATAAAATGCAATAGTTTCTTTTACATATAATTCATAGATTTTAAAAATAAACCAATGCAGGCCAAATACGTTGTACAAAATACATTTTTTAAAAAATTAAAACATAAAAAGAATACCGTAAAATACATTCATCATATTTAACAGAGTCAAAAACTCATACCGTTTTATATGAAGCGAATATAAAATGCAATAGTTTCTTTTACATATAATTCATAGATTTTAAAAATAAACCAATGCAGGCCAAATACGTTGTACAAAATACATTTTTTAAAAAATTAAAACATAAAAATAATACCGTAAAATACATTCATCATAGTTAACAGAGTCAAGAACTCATACCGTTTTATATGAAGTGAATATAAAATGCAATAGTTTCTTTTACATATAATTCGTAAATTTGAAAAATAAAAAGTATTGTATAATTGCATTCTAGTAAAAGGAATCCTGCTAAATAATTTCAGTTTTTCAGTGTTATAAACTTCATTTTATATTTTTACTAGATTTTGCATAAAATATTTATAAGATTTTATTTAGTTGAACTACAACGTTGCTCACAAAATCATTGTTTTGTAGATCTATGCAAAAATTGTATTACAATGAGATATTCAATATATAAATATACATGTACTTCATTATTCCTCTAATGAAAAATCAACGCACTTATCCGATGACAACACTTAAATACAACTCTTAAACAAAATTAAAAAAACTTTCCATTGAAAGAAAATAAACGTATCATATGTCATTTTGGTGTTTATTTATTTTTTATGAAGATAGAAAATGTAACATTTAAATTTTCGCTATAAATTGAAGACAGTGACATAAATGCTTTAATATATTCAAAAAACAATTAAAATCATTCTTTTAAATTTTCAATCTTAAAAATTTGTTTCATTTAAAAATATGTTTGCACAGCATTTTTGATTCTTAATGTGTTTTAAGACTTTTTAAATATCAATTACATTTATAATAAATTACAAGAGAAGTAAATTTCGCTTTAGATATTTTATGAGTTCTAATGCTTTAAAAAATTTTCCTTAATATTGGACATAAATTAATTTTTTATTAAGAGTTAATAAATTACTAGTGCATTAAAATAAATAATAGTAGTTCAAAGAACACAATGATATATTTAATTCAATATTTATTAAGATTGTTTTAAAATATTTTATCAAATTTTCAGATTATTGTTATGTTAATTGAAATCAAAAGTTAAATGTAATGACTTCCTTACGATTATTTTAAAATTATATTAAGTGTAATAATCGTGATATTATCATGATTTCAAGGAATTGCCGTTGTTTTCCAAATAACTCTGGAAAAATATGAAATATTTTATGTTGTATTTCAGTTTCAAAGAAAATACTTTATTTTAATTAATTTTTAAAATTTATTTGCTTGAAAAACACAGTAGTATAACTTTTTCCAAAGGTTTATAGTATATTATATACAAAAATATGGATTAAGAAACACAAAAATCCTTGTTTCAAATAATATATACATAAATAGAAAATTTGAAATTGTGGAAAAATTAAGGTATAATATTTATATATTTTATTTCCCTCTTTAAAAAAATATTTTATGATTAATTGCCAATTATTTATGGATTGACAAATTATTCAAGATAAAGCTTAGATAAATATATTTAATATTCACAAATTACAACCATAATTTCGTACTCCATTACACAAATCATAAAGTTTAAATTTCAATTTATGAAACTATAATCAAATGCTAAAGGAGTTTATTGCATGCAGGTCATTGTGATTAAAAAGGAAAATTAAATTTAATTTTCAGTCAAACGCATTTTTGAACATAATTTTTATGGAATTTTGTTTGACTTATATACAGTCCCATAAAAATCACTAAGAACTATAATTTCTCGCTTTGACATCAGGCTATGTATCAAGTTTCCTTATCATCTCGAGTTTATTAAATTTTTTATCTGCATGCAAATTTTTAAGTAATTTTTTTAAAAAGTATTCTTGTATAAGAAATACAATAATAACTGTGAAAATTAAAAATTTTATTTTGAAATGGGAGGCTATGTCTGACAACATTCGGGATCTGCATTCTCTTGTCCAAAACATATAAATAACTTTCAAAGATTAATTGCAATTTCGAAATATAAGGACATTTACTATTTTAACTATATTTACTATTTACTTAGCGTTGTTCTTAGTGCTACTTTGCAACATGATATAAGCCCATACGTATAGATTATCTATAAAGGTATTTAATAAAGTGCAAAACATTTCAAAATTACAATTTAAGTACAAGGATCACACTTTATTTTAGCTTGTAGTAAAAAATGTCGTCCAGAATTTTATTATATATCATCGTAATTTCTTTTTAAAATAAAATGCTTAAAATTTTGAAAAAAATCGTTTTATAATAAGGAATAAATACATGTTTTAAATTTGAAACACATTTAATTAAATATTTTGAAGATATAAGAAAAGTTTATAATATGATGTTTTTAAAAAACAAAATTTATAACATATACAAACAAAATGTACTTTATATATTTTAATAAGTTTCAAAACAAATTGTTCATTCAATTGAAATAGATAATTTTGATAAAAACTAACAAAATAAAGATTTCTTTTATCCATAAGTATAATCGAATTTAATTTTCAAATCTATAGCACGAGCACGTTTTATTTTTTTAGAGGAATTAAAAATTTAATATATTGCTTCATTTTAATATAATTCTAACTTTCTTGTAAGACAAAAACATGTGTTATTTTATATTCAAAAGTACAGAGTTTCATAATAGAGAAATAAAATTAGATTATATTTTTAAAAATAATGGAATTAATATAACTCATATAATGTTTCTAAAATTATTTTACTATAACAATAGCAGTCGGCAATGTGCTTAATTATATTAAATGTTATTTTCAATATATTCAAATATTTATTAGGTCACATGAATGGAATATATTACAAATACCATAAAATCAATTAAAATGGTTTAAACTTTATAACTGCGTTAAGTTAAAGGCAGTTTGTTTCTACTAATCCAAAATATGTTACCGAAATCATAATATTAAAGACATAAAATCCGAAATTAGTGAATTATCTCAGTTTAAGTTGTTTGAAATAATTATTTAATACTATTCGAGGCTTTTATATCTCTCTATTTCACCACACAGAGGAAGCATTCCTAGCATATCCACCAAAGCAATATGAGTTATTATCATTAAGAGGAAATATAAACTAGATTACAAAATTTTGGATCTAAACGTAATATTAATATATTATAATCAAAAGCATATAAATACATTATATATATATATATATATATATATATATATATATATATATATATATATATATATATATATATATATATATATATATATATATATATATATATACAGGGTGATTCAAAACAACGTGGACAAACTTACATGGTAGATCAGTCATACAACAAGGATCAAAAATCGCATATGAACCGTGGGTCGCAAACGCCTGTAGAGCGCGCTAGAGTCACGAGAGGGCGTACTAAACAAACACGACTTGAGCAAACGGAGATTGTCTTCATTCGAGCCGTGGATGCGTTGGGTGTATTATGGCTACTTACACACACCGCGAAATGGCTGACATGCACTTAATTTACGGCATGGCCAAATGTAATGGACGAGAAGCCTTGCGAATGTATGGTGCGAAACATCCTGGTAGACAGTTGCCTAGCCGCTCATTCTTTGCCACTCTGCATCGACGATTGTGTGAAACCGGCTCGTTCGACGTGCACAAGCTGGATACTGGTCGCCAACGAACAACTCGGACGGTTGATGCTGAAGAAAGGGTTGTCCAAGAACTGGAGCGTAATCCTTCAACAAGTACACGAGTTGTATCCCGAGTGACCCATATCCCCCAATCTACCGTCTGGCGCATTGCACATGACGAAGGACTACATCCTTATCATTTACAACGCGTCCAGGTACTGGATCTGGGAGACTACAGCAAACGTATGGATTTTGCGCGGTGGTTTTTGCACGAAAATGATGCAGACCGAAACTTCGCAGCAAGTGTTCTCTTCACTGATGAGGCTGCCTTCTCATTAGAGGGTGTGATGAACTTTCACAACCTCCATACGTAGGCGGATGAAAACCCCCATGCCATACGTCCGCATGGCGCACAACGAAAATGTTCCATTAACGTGTGGGGTGGCATTGTAGGAGACTGTTTACTCGGTCCGTACATTCTCCCAGAAAGACTTACCGGCTCCATTTATTTAACATTCTTGCAAGAAGTTCTACTAGAAATGCTGAATGATGTTCCGATGCCTATTCGTCGACGCATTCGATTTCAACACGACGGAGCTCCTGCACATTTCAGCACAGCCGTCAGAGCACATCTGCAGGCTACTTTTCCTGGCGGCTGGATAGGTCGCGGTGGACCGATCGCATGGCCACCACGATCAACAGATCTGTCTCCCTTGGATTTTTTCTTATGGGGATTTTTAAAAGGCCTTGTCTATGAAACACCTGTTGCAACGCCGGAGGACTTGGTAGGAAGGATTGTTGAGGCAGCAGGATGTGTTCGAGATACACCTGGTATTTTTGAGAAGGTGCGCTGTTCCATGCAACGTAGATGCCAGGCGTGTCTCGATGCATCTGGAAGAAACTTTGAGCATTTCCTGTAAGCTCGACATTAGTTGCATGTGAGTGAGTCATTAACAATAAAGATTTCGTTTCTTCTCTTTGTGTTATGTATTTTTTTAAATGCCCTGTAGCGGCTCCGAATCGCAGTTGCGACCCGCTGTTCATATGTGATTTTTGATCCTTGTTGTATGACTGATCTATCATGTAAGTTACGTTGTTTTGAATCACCCTGTATATATATATATATATATATATATATATATATATATATATATATATATATATATATATATATATATATATATATATATATATATATATATATATATATATATATATATATACATATATATATATATATATATATATATATATATATATATATATATATATATATATATATATATATATATATATATATATATATATATATATACATAAATGAATGCTTATAAATTACTTAGCAACTCTAATTATTAATGGATATCAAAGTAGTATATTTTTAATTTTTTTATATGTTTAAATATTAATATTTGTTTCAACATAATAAAGTAAAGAACATATTTTTAAAGCAAATGCTCTGCTCATATTTAAATTAAAAAAAAATAAAATATATTCCTTAGATATAAACTGAAAATTTACAGCTTATACAAATTAATTTATCAATTGCTAACCTAATATGTAATTCAAATGTCTTTCATTCATTTAGGGAAACGATAGAATAAAAGTTAAATATAAATTAAAAATTAACAATCTGGTCTTTTTAATAATAATAGTTCTTCTAAAACAAATTCAGTAAAATGATACAGAATAACTACTACAATTGCTCTAAATTTCTAATAACTCATAAAACACAAACATATGCCTTCCTATAAATTTTAGATATCGAGAATAAATTCACAAGAATTGAAATATCATGTTCTTAAGAAAATCGGGCACTACACAATTTACTAAACATAAAATATTTATAGGGTATAAATGAAAAAAATCACATTTATAATACAAAAACGTATTGTTAACGAAAATGACTCCCATAAATCTGTGTGTTTAGTTATTCAGAACACTGCACTTTTAAAAGCCATCGCATTCGGCCAAGTCTACAATTTGGCGTAGCGTTCCAGAGCAGCTAATAACAGACATCAACGGTCGCTTAAATATGATGAATGATTCGCAAACGAACTATTAGCGCGGGATAGAGTGTTACGTCTGATTTCGCACCAAGAACCATTTATAATAAGAATAATAATTAGCGCCGCCAGACTGAAATGCTTAAATTGTTGTCATCGAGGTATAGATTCGCAGTGTGGGCGAACACTCATTTCGAGCAAATAGGAAAGTAAGTGGGAATAAACCTTTTATTTCTAGAAATGTGAGATAAAATCTCTGATTTTCTGGCTTTGATCAAATAAATTGTCTGTATTTTATTCCAGGTAAACACTGAAGTGGAATCTAGTTATTCGAAATTCACATAAATGAATGTCACTTATCTATAGATTTAGTAGTTTTGAATAGAGCAAGCGACAAGAACTTTTGTTCGATTATACAAGTGTATTATGTGTGACATATTGAAATATCATCTAAATAATATGTAGCATTCCATGCTATTAGAATCGAAAATATTTAAGATAAATGTTCAAATTTATAGAGAGAGAGGAAAGAAATCACAAATTAGAATTTAATAAATTCATGGAGAAAGAATAAGCAAAGCTACAAATCTATACAAAATATATATGATAACTGTTATACAAAAAAGTAATGACATGGCATTTAACAACAATATATATATATATATATATATATATATATATATATATATATATATATATATATATATATATATATATATATATATATATATATATATATATATATATATATATATATATATATATATATATATATATATATATATATATATATATATATATATATATATATATATATATATATAAATTATCTTATTCATCATTACTTATCAGGAAAAATAATAAAGATACAGCTCCGAAAAAATCAAGTTTTTAAGTATACAAATGGGACATAATAAGATATAAATAAATGAATAAAAGTAAATGCAAATAGCTTCATCAGAAAACATTGACAGTGGTTGCATAAATGCGTGATTTATTTTCGATGACATAAAGATATATATCCAAACTTTTATATCGTTAACATCTTATTATACCTCAAAACCATAAGTCTGAAATATTTTACTTGTGTAAATAAAAGAAATAAATGCAATGGAAATTTAGGAAAAAATAAATAATTGAATAAACACAAACGTAAATTCGATGAGCACACATAAAAATAATGAAAAATACCATACGTTGCATACATCACTGTCAATGACGCATTTATGTAATTGATAATGATTGGAATTGTATGTTTATAAATAAATGTGTTTGAATATATATATATATATATATATATATATATATATATATATATATATATATATATATATATATATATATATATATATATATATATATATATATATATATATATATATATATATATATATATTAAAAATTAAGTTAGCAGTAAGATTTAAGATTTGATGTCACTTGAAATTGCGATGGAGGTATTAAACAATAATGTAATAGAATTAACACATATTTTATATTAAATAGATTTGTTCATTAATTGTGAATCACTAGAAAAATTTATGTTTGAAAATATTTAAATTTAGTTACCCTCTGCAACTATAAGAAAATTTAAAAGTAAATATTTTTATTTATTATTATTTTTGAAACAAGAAATCATTTTGACAGTTCCTAATTTTTTGCTAACTAATAATGTGTTGCTTTAGAAAAAGAATGTACTTGTCGGCCAAATAATGTTTTCAAACAATTTTATTCGTTCAAGAAATATTTTATTTAAAATAAAGGATAAAGGGGATAAATGTAAATATGTTACCATTCACTGTTTTATCTCTTTCTCTCTAATTTAAAGCAAATAATTATTTATAACACAAAATTTAAGTATCGTATTCATAATGGAAAATTTGATTTTTTAATGAAGATCAATGTTTTTCTTTTTTTTTATTTGAACCAGAAGAGTTTTGATTAAAAATGAATTTTGTTTTTTATACTTATAGTCTAAGAAGAAAATTATTTTTAAAATTTCTATTTTGTCTTTATCAATAATGAATTGCTACAAAGATTTCTTTTAAGTTTAAATGAGAGAAGAAATAAAAATTTGTCTTTTGGTCAGAAATTTTTAAAAAAAAACATAAATATTATTAAGATAATATTGGTGAATATTGTCATTTCTCTTTATTATCTGAAAATAAATATTTTTTCACTACTTACAATGTTTTTACTTAGAATCAAGGAATTCGATTCGTGGTTAAAATTTTTTTGCTGAAATAGATAAATTTTGTCATTTACCATTATTTTTATAATGAAAATTACCTTGCTTGATTTTTATTTTCTGAGATGATCACATTTATTAAAAAAAATGTTTTATTTTGATCAAGGAATAGAGAAATTTGAATTTTTTTTGTAAAAAATCAATATTATTTTGATTTTTATCTGAACTCAAAGAAATATTGATCATTTCCAATTTCTTAATTATAATAACAATTTTCTTTACAACATTTTTATTCTTAAAGCAAAATAAATGATAAATTTATTTAATTCTTAATGTCTATTTGAAACGAGTCTTAAGAATTCCCCTTGTCTCTCCAACATAGCAGGAAAAACTCTGTTGTCCTGAAATTGTATTCTTGTTTATGCTGCTGACTGAGCATATATTATAAAGTTTTCGTAAACAAGACATGAACAGACTGAAGAGATATTTTCATAAGTAAGACTGTCTAGTTTTTGTTTGTATCAAAGATTTTTTATAGCTTTCCTTCTAAAGCAATTTCAAATTTATTCAGAATTTTATTATTTATATACTTCTCTCCGAATATTTTAAATGTGAAATGCATGCGTATATGTTCATGTATATTTAAATATGTTCTGTATTATATAATGCTTTTTAATGCTATTCTATAATATAGTATATTGATTATATATAACTTAATTTATTATATATAAAGTTATTTTCTCTCAATTTGCAATTTTAGTGCAATATACTAAATATTCCATCATGAAGAACATGAATAAAAATGTAACTATGTTAATCAGTATCTAATATATTAAAATTTATTACATTTTTAAACAACGTTGTAAATAAAGTAATAGTAAGATCATTGAATCACTTTATACATCTGCATGTGATTTGTTGTCACAAAAAATTAAATTCTGTCAACATAAAAAGCTTGTGGAAAAATTTGATTCCTTTAGTTGGTGAGATTCTTCCTGTTGTTCATTTAGGCTTATTTAGTTTCTATTAATTTACCATGGTCATATAGTAAAGTCATGTTGTTGTTGTTGTTATCTATGACACTTGAAAAAGCCAAGCTTGTTAGCCGACACCAACGAAATTAAGTCAGAAGGGTGCGTCATTTATTTAATTAAGATCAAAACGAAGGCGAACGAACGTTTTTGTTCTAAAAGTTTTCCGATAGATGGCGCCACCAACGAAATTAAGTCAGAAGGGTGCGTCATTCATTTAATTAAGATCAAAACGAAGGCGAACGTACGTTTTGGTTCTAAAAGTATTCCGATAGATGGCGCCACCAGAAGATCCACTTCTTCAATTATGACTTTTGATCTGGAGGGGGAGGAAGTTTTCTCGAGACCATTACACCCATGGTAACTGCTGAACGACTGACTACAGGACTTTCGATTCCCCAGATTTAACGAGCACTTATGTCGTGTGTGCTGTGTGGGGTTTTTTGTGGCTTTGGAAATCGATCCCATCCCTTTTGGACGGAAGGGTCATGTTGTTCAGACTAAAAGGTCCCATATTCGATCACATCTGCTGAATCAGCAACAGGAAATAAGTGCAGAAAACATGCCTTTTATTTACACTACTGAAAGAATTTGGAAGTTTTCTGCTAATCCTTCCCTGTAGCATGTAAATACAACACAAGTTATTTAGGTTATCAGATAATATACAATAACTATAAATGACTGTTTATGCTTTTCACTAAGTAAGGTTATAGCTTTCTTAATGCTGGGCATACAGTGATCTAGTGATAGAATCAAATACTTCGGGTTGAGATGTTTTGTGTTCAATTTCAGCTAATGTTCAAAATTAAGAAATGGTTGTTGTGCTTTTGCTTTCAGCAAGACCATTAGATGTGATGAGTGCTTAGAAGTTTTCCAAGTTTCCCCTACTGTGACGTAGAATCTAACTCCACTGTTAAGTAAATACCTCAGAGAGAACAAATAAGCTATGATCATTTAATGTATCCTGTAAAAATCTCGAGTTGTCATTCTGCCCATGTTTTGATGTTACTTATTTTAACTTTATCTAACCATGTCTTCCAAATCGACCAAGAATAGTAAGCAATGACTTCATATATTGTTCATGTATTATGAAAAACTTAAATAGGGTTACTTTGGGATCCACCCAAAATATGATTAAGTAACGTTTTGCTGTTATTCCTGTTAGAAGTAAAAATAAATTTTAGGATAATTTTAATGCTTTTAAGAAATCGATGCGATTTTTTTTAATATTTGTTACATTCATATCCATCTATCTGTGTGATTGTGAATGCAGCAAATATCTTCCTTTATGACAATTACTATCAATTACCAATGAAAATTCCGTAATAACGTGGTGTTCGGCATATAGTGAAGCGTTAAAAAATGTCTCTCAAAAACCATAAAACAAATATCCATAAAATGCTTGAAATAATTTATTGCATAGTTTTGAGTAAGAATGTATATGCTACTTAAATTTTAAAGTTATTTTATATTTCAGTGTTTACATGTGTTTCTAGTAAAGTTCGCTGAAAAAAAAATTCACTTCAGATAAAAAAATCAATTCAAAATAAGAACATCATTTCTTATTACAATTAATATACATTCATATTCTTTATATTTAATTAATAAAGCGTGTTCATTATGTTAACATATTTTTTTCTACTTACTTTAAATAATGATTTCGATTGAAATATTTTTCTTTTCTTTTCAAACATAAATGTTTGTTGCTTATCAATAAACATTTGTTAAATAACAGCTTATCAAAGTATTCATGTGTTATCTAAATCCACTCTGTCTTCTATAAAAAAGTCGATGCGTTATACTCTAGATACCGAACAATGTTGTATGTAGTTAATCTTAATATTTATAGTGCTTTTTTTAAAATAGTAAGAACGATCAATATAAATATATGCATACTAATAGATTCAGCAACTGTCATAAAAGATAGTTTATAATGAAGAACAAGAAACAAGGGAAACAAAATCATGGAAATATTTGAAACAATTTAACTTGAATTTTCTTCAGACCCATTTTACATTAACAAACATACTGCAAGTAAAAGATAAAAGATAGCAATCGATATAGAATGAAAGAAAATGAAAATATGTTAACTAATCAAGATGCTACAAGTTTTGAAACCCTTGGCACAAACTTTTATAAACCCAGCAATGGAAGGATATCCCAAAATAAACTCATAAATTTAAGTATTTTACATAAAATAAATAGGAAATAAGGAAATCTAAAAGTGAATATTAAAAAGTAAGAGGGTGGAATTTTTGTTCTAAGTTCAGATTTAAGACTTTTGCAATTCCTATAGCCAAATAGCTAATAGGAACTTCACTACGCAGTTGTTCCTACTTCTATGGAAGTTCTCAGGAATGGTGGAATTTTAAGAACAGGAATACAGCGTCAGCGTGTTTGCAATTCTCATGATAATTCTCGGAATATTAAGGCTTTAAGCATTCTTGCAGTTGCATGCATAACGGGAATCCTTGTTTATCCATATAGATTTTCTAAAAGTAAAGAAATTCAAGCATATGTAATTTTTCTTTAATTTTCGATTATAGTAGTATTTGTCAGCTAAAAGATAGAACTTTGTCTTTCACACCAACGGTTCATAGGTTCAATACCAGTCCGTAAATGAGTGATTTTTGAGTGCTAGGAGAGATTATCTTAATTTCCTTAGTAAATTCTCACATTTCTCCTAGTTATTCTTTATATGAGAAAATACATTACAGTGCAAAAGTACATCTTTTCACTGACTTTTATATATTCATAGGTTACATTTCCAAATTTACCGTAGCTTAGAGGAGGGGAAATAAGGGAATGTACTCCACCCCATTTAAAAGTAATACCATTTCTTCATTACCCTTAGTAAAATAATTTTTACAGATGAAAAAGCTCCAAAACCATTCCGAAAATATAATACATTGGTGACATGAAACCAATGTAAAGTGTTTTTGCTATTCTAGGAAATAAATAATCCAGTACCATTTGGTGAGTACATTTAATTATTCTTTTGTTTTTAATATGCATTATAAATATAAACATACGAAAAACTGAGAATAGCAAAACTATTAAAGGAATTAGAAAATAGTAAATAATTTTTGAAAAATTAGAATCTGAAGTCAAAAAATGTGATTTTATGATTAAAACATAAAAATTAATGTATATAATCAGAAAATGAGATTTCCTTTCCTAAATTCTAAATCTGAAAGGTATTGTTCTAAGACTACAGTTAAAAATAATTACTAAGTTCGTACTAAGCCTAAAAGAATATTCCATAATTGTAATAACTTCTTATAAACTCTTTCCTAACAAATCTATTATTTTAAATTATTAAATTAACGATATATTTAAATATAACTCAGTGCTAAAAAATAAAATATAATGCAGTAATGTATGTTACTCCAATTTTGTAAAAAGTTGTGTGGTTGTAATTCTTTTGAATATTCTGAGAAAAATTTCTGCTTAATTCAAATTACTATATAAGGCAAATTTTTGGTATAATTTCAGTTACAGTTTTCTATTTTATTGAAATAAAGGAAAATAATTATTTTCATTTACTATATTGTTTCTAGTTGTCAGATATCATTTGCAATTTCTTTATAAATCTAAATAATATTTTTATATAGCTTTAAATGATTTTAAAAATTTCCCCCCATTAATAATTTCAAATGTAATTACCCTTTTAGTCTCTTCCATTACATATACGAATGAAAAAACACATAAACTGAATGTAATTTTCATTTAATAAAGGCATTTACTAATTATTATACTTCATCCTTGGCAGATTTCTAGAAAAATATTTTGGAGAATTTATGGAATCGGAATTTTTAAAAGTCAATTTATGCAAACATTTTTAAACAGACTATGTGCCTAAAGATTTCTAGATATTTATAATTGAGTAATTTCTCCATAATAAATCACTATCCTGCTTTTATTTTTAGAATTTGTATAAAGCTTTTAAATTGAATAAAATCTGCAATTTTTGCTCTTTAATTATTTATCTCAAGTGATTGTCCTCTTCCTAACTAAAATTAAATATTTATTAGACTAATTTTTTCAAATATATTTGAAAAATCGGATTTATTAAGATAGATTAATAAATAATATTTTAACTATTCTTATGAAATATGTAACTGGTGATACGAATAGTATTATTGTTATATATATTTCAAATATTAGCAGTTGTGCGGTGAACTAATTATTTTTTTAAATATCCTAATATTACATCTTTATGTATAAATCATCAACTAAATAAAATGTTGAATTAAATTAGCCAGTCGAAGCAATAATAAATAAATTATTTCAAAAAGCGGTCAGACAACGAAGTCGAAACTAGAATTAGTTTCACTTCTACATGATTTGTTTCACAAGGCAATCTACATTTAATCTCATAACTCTTATTTGCATATCCATCTTTCTTTGTATGTAACTCTTATTTCACAGTTTTAAGTATTTTCATATCTAGCTTCACAGTCATTTAAACTTGAGTAGGAAACGAAATTCACATACTTTGTTCTCATCTTATTAAACTGGAATAAATTTATTACAATTTACAACTTTGTATAATGAAGTAATATGATTATTGGCATGCACTTTTGTCAGAACAATTCAATATCAGAAAATGTTAAAGATCTTTCACGAAGATATCCATGGAAATGAGAGGGTAAGTTATTTGGTTTCTTCAACTGATACTAGCCTCACCTATACTGAGTTACATTCCTTACAAAAAAAGAGGTGTCCTGTTATCCTGAGCATTCTCTCTAATGATGATTGGTGATGGATCGCTCGTGGTAATCCTGGTGCTTTCATTGATTTCAAGGTTTCTTGAGCTGAGCAGAATACATATTCTAGGTTTGCTATTGGCCATCTTTCTGACCTTAAATTTGATGGCAAACGTAAACTCTGTGCTACCAGTTGTAAATGGGATGATGACCTACACCAGCACCTACTTTCGTCTATGAGATTAAAGAAGATTTTTTCAGAATTTCCTACTTTATTATGAATTGGTGACGATTGAAAATCTCATGCATCTGGTGCAGCCATGCTACACCAAGTGAGATCAGAATTAACAACAACAAATGTTAGGAAAACGGATTTATCAGATTTCCAATTTGCACTTTCATCTTGCAAAAACAAGTAAAAATAAATGTAAATGAGAAGCATTACATATTTCATAAAATAATTTTAATAAAAAGTATTGAAAATATTGATATTATGAAAGAAAGAATTTTTGCATCCATGTAACATAATGATAAATATGTACACTGCTAGTAAAAAAGTAGGACTGGTAGTAGCTGGTAAAAGTAGTAAATGATATCAAGGTCTACACGGATGGCAGCAAGGATTGCAACAACCATTCAGGTAGTGGAATCTTTGCCATTTTTACCGACTCTACTGAAGGTGTAAAGATACAGAGAAGAAATCCAAATTTCTGCTCCGTTTTCCGCAGTGAGTGAATTAATAACCGCAGTGAGTTAACTATCGTTGCGGCCCGCGAGGCCTTTGAACCATTCGTCAAAGAAAGAAACATCTTAATCCTATCGGACAGCAAGAGTTCCATCCAACATCTTGCTAGCTGTTCTATCGTTCATGACTTTGTAGGAGTTTTCATACTCCATAAGCTGAAGAAACTTTCGCAGGATCAGCTTATTTTTCTTCAGTGGATTCCATCCCACGTTAACCTGCAATGCAACGAAGCTGCTGACTTTCTTGCAAAGGCAGGTAATAGTGAGACCTCGTCTCCACCTGGCCCACTTACCTTCCTTGAACTCTACTCCCGTGCCAAGAAAGTCAACCAAGCCATTTGGTCACTTCCACCCTTGAACCATTAGTACCAAAGCTACTTACCGGGAGGTTCTCTCACTCTTAAATGTGACAGGTGGAGCCAGACTACTATCACCCGCTTCCGAATTGGACATCTTCGTTCCATTTCTTTCTGTGAAGGACGTAAATGCTACGTGCCTTGTATCAAATGCAACTCGGTGAGTGCGTCTCCGGAACATATTACCTTTTGCTTAGGACTTAATAAAGAGGACATCTTCGAATCACCATTGCAAGTCATAGACTTTCTGGCAGTTCACGACATCATGGACCCAGTTTAGCCCTGCTAAACAAAGAGGATTGGAAAGAAGAAGAAAGAAGGACGCTAGGTTTTTTTCGAATAAGCGAATAACTTTGAATTTTTACAAAATAATTTCATTACGGTACTTTTAAAAACTTATTTGCAATTAGATTACGATATATATAACATGAAAAACTATTTGCTTATTATAATAAAAATTAATTTCCTTTACATCATATTGAGTGAAAAAAGTTGAAGGACAGTTCTAAATAATGAAAGTAAATGTCTTATTCATAAGGAATTCTTCTGTCATTTGCTATAAATACTTTAAATACTCTATTTGCCTATGAATCATTTAATTCTCTGAATTTTGGTTTGAAAAAAAATGTCCAAAATACAATTCAAAGCTTCTGAAAGCTGGATCAAATATTGATATTATACATGTGGCGTAAGGGTGCCGAATAGTACTGATCATATATTGTAAACAATATTGAGGTCTGTACTTTTAGCAGGCTATGGCATTACCCGACCATTATTGGTTTCAAACCAACGCCATTTCCTTGTGAATTGATGCTCCATCTTGCTGGAATATCCAATTTTCTCCGCCTAGCTCAGCACTATAGGGAAGAATATCTGAATTTAAAATTTGAATGCAATCTGTATATTTCTGGTATGTCATCCAAAAACACTAGATTGGTCTTTTCTACGAAACCAACAGATATCCAAACCATTAAACTACCTCCTCCTATCTGTCCTTTTCTACGTAGCCAACAGATATCCAAACCATTAAACTACCTCCTCCTACCTGTCAAATTAAACAACTTTCTTAATGTGTACTCAGACAATGCCAATAATATTGACAACCATCAGGGACAGCTAAATTTAATTTTTTCATCTGAAAATATAACTGATATCTATTTGGAGTTCCAAGACATGAAGTTCTTTGAGTCACTGTAGCCGGTGCTCAATGTGTCTTTCGTTCCATTTAGGATGGTGCTTTCTTTTCTTTAATATGAACGTATCCAATCTTTTTATGTAGTTGTTAAATGTTCTTCTGGTTACATGTGTGAAGCCAGATGGGTCTTGTGCTTTTCCAATGCTTCCACGCGTAACTGTACTGTACAAAAATTGTAGATTCGTTTTAACAAAATCTATCTTTTTGAAAGACAGTTTAAGAGAACAATGTTTTGAACATATTAAACTGCTACAGACTCCAAAAAGAGAATATTTTTCCATGTGTCCTTCTACTTTTTTCACAGGCACACAAAAATCTTTAAGTACTATTTTATAATATTTTCTTATAGATAAATAATACTCATTCACCGAATATAAAAGAAAAATTAGTTTAATAAAATGAAAAAGAAAATTAACATTCATTTCGTTAACATTTAAAGCATAATTTATTATATTAAAATATAACTGTCCTACTTTTTTTCAGCAGTGTATGCCATTAAAAACAAGGAATTTCCTCTACGCGAAAATATTTACAGAATCATTCTAAAGAAAAATGTCTAGGGTTTACTTTTAATATTAATAAAGTTATTTTTTGCTGTTGATTCTGTATATTCCCTACCGAAAACATAATACCTTAGAATAATTTAGTTAACCCTCTTAAAACATTTGCTTTTTTGTAAGATTGTACAAAATCAGGACGCCCTTTAATCCAAGACAAGCTAAGACAATGGATAAAATAACAGCGTCAATAGATTTACCATACATTACCCAAGTGGCGTTATATGATATCCGAATTTGTAACTTAATATAGATGCCTCGAAAATTTCTACGCTTTATATTTTAAAAGTTTTCAAATTAATTCCGAAATGCAGACGAATTATAAAAAACATTTCGGTGGATATTACATTAAATTTGATGCGAGAAAAGTTGGAGTTTGCTTAAGAACAATACGAAACAATATGCTGTTATATATATATATATATATATATATATATATATATATATACTATATATATAGTATATATATATATATATATGAGCTGTTTTATAGAGTTGACAATAAACATTTTTGTGTTTGTCTGCATATGTAGACTGATCATCATTCTTAGCCAGTGTAGCTGACAGAACGCAACAATTATTTTGATCTAACGGTGTAGTAGAAATTCGTTGATATGGTTCATATACAATCACATTATATACCTAAATGAGATTTTACCCATGACTTTTCAGTATAATTTGAAATTAAAATTTGTGGTTTTATATTTTTTTCTTCTAACTCCTTCAAAGAGAGAGAGGAAACATGAAGAAAAAGAAAATTTTGCATATATGTTCTATTATCTTAGAACGTAATTACTCGCATATTATATACAAATTCCTATAGTTTATATTTCCTCTACTTAAATTTAAAAAATAAAATGATTTGTAAAAATATACTTCTAAATTATTCGAATTGGAAAAGAAAACCAAAAAACAATATTTTTTTCAATTAAATTTATATAAAAGACATTAAAATAGTCAAAGTTTCAAAATTAAAATGTTCATGTTGCACACACACAATCGGTTAGTGAAAACAACAAATAATATTTCACTTTTTATTTCATCAAATAATACGAAATGAACTATGCATTCGAGAAACATGTAAGAATATCCATAGTTAAAATTACACTTAAATTTGTGGCATAACAGCCCATGCGGGCGAAGTGTCCATCTCTGTTTACGTGACTGAGAATCCCTGGAATGCAAAGAATATGTTCCGAATAGATGGTCAGCCTAATGTGTGGCCCTAGTGTTTAGTTCCCAAGCATACTTGAAACCTTAACTTATCGGCCCACTGATGGTACGAAAGGCTAAATCGGCTTTGTCCGGCCCCAAAATCGAATCTCGGACCTGTGACTTGGGAGCGTGAAATGCTAGCACTAAGCCACTGGGCTTCATCAGAAGTTAAAAATGATTTTTTTAAATTATTATAATTTATTAAATTTATATATTTTCCAAACTTAAAAATATATTTGGAAAAATTTTTAAAAAATTTTTCTCAAATTAATATACATAATTTGTTAAACCATACTAATCATTATATCCGTACTAATCAAATTACCGAATACAATTTTACTGATATTTTATTCAGATCCAAAATTCTTAATTTAGCAATATAAACTGGGATATTTCAACTAAATGTATACACAAATTTATTTATTTAAATATTTAGTTAAATTATCCCACACAGCTGATTAATAAAACTATTAATTGTTTAAGTATAAATATGTAAATAATCTCAATTAAATGCTATAATGATGATGGTTTTAACTGACGCAGTAAGTATATAAAGTAATGAAATAGCTTAAATGAATGTTTAAATTAATATTTTATTAAATATCTGAGAAACGAAATCTAAATTTGTACAAGTTTGAAAATCTTTTCAGTAAATGCAATTCGTCAAATTTTTATAAATTGTACTAATATATATATATATATATATATATATATATATATATATATATATATATATATATATATATATATATATAAAGTCCCTTATATATTTTTCTAACAACAACTGTGAAGGAAATAAAATACAAAATATAAGAAATACTTCTTAAAAAGAATTCAACCTTTGCAATGACTTTCGTAAACTGGTCATGTCTTGTTTACCCAACTTTAACATATAAATATATAGAAAAATAAAATAAGAACTGGAATATAAATTCTCACTAACTTCGATAGTTCCTTCACCAAAAGTTAAACACAAAAATAAAATACCAATGTATAAGACAAAAATATAAATACTATTTCCAAAAAAAACTTGTGGGGATTTTATAAATTCTCGATTTGTGTAAATGAATTTTTTTATTAATAAAGATAATTTTTTAAAATTAAACTAGTTAATTAAAACTTAGAAAACTAGTTTAACTACATGGAAAATCTATTTTTTATGAAAAGATTCTTTCTATATATCCTAGTATCCTGCTTAATACTTGAAATTATTTTGCGGCTTCTCTATGCCCTCCCTTCATGTTTATATTCTCACGAAGACATTAAATAGAGTAAAAGTATTTAAGTATTATAAGAAATGCTTAAGGATATCTTGAGCACTCACCTCGAACAATGAGCACAAAATGTCATTTCTTTGTTCTCTGGAGACTGGAATCAAATTAGTTTCCTCAGGTAAGTGGAGAGCTATCAATGGATAAAAATTAGACCAAATGCTACTAATTTTCATATTCTTATATCATTTAAAGTTTGATGCAAAACTCCACAGATCCATCTGGAGCTGTGCGCAAGATATAAAAGAGCTGATAATGATTCTTGGAGACAGTCCTACCTATTCACTAAAAGTACCAGGAAAAGCCTTGAGGGAGCATTATCATTCAAGTGTTGTAGGTGGGACCAGTCGAATATCACCAGGCTTATCAGTTAAAACGTGAGATCTATGTTCTACTCTTATGTAAAAAAAAAGTTTAAATTTCTAACTATATATTACTAAAAATAAATGTAAATTACAAAATTATGTGCTAGAACTTTTTTTTAAATTTTATTGTACAACATAAAGTGTGTGAATCAATAATAAACATTTGAAATATAGTATCGTATTTAATGGCATTTTTAATTAATGGGAAATATTACGCATTGAAATAATATGCGATGTCTTTTTTTTTAAAAAAAGTGTTAACAATTTTCTTGATCCTAATATTTACAGAATTATGAATTTATCTCCCTTATACCATAGATTTAGTTAATAATTTTAAGAACACACACTTGACACTTAAAGTTTTGATGTATAATGCCCACCTACTAGGATTTAGATTTTCAGCAGTACAAAGTGTAGAAGTGACGACACTGGGTCATCCAGTAGTTGTGCTATCGTGTCTTTGTAATTTAGAGACAGGGACGAGGCAGAAGACTTAGACTTAGCCTAACAAGCCAAGAGGTATCTTTTCACATGGAGGACATTGCGACTGCAATATATTTAACGTGCTCCGGTTACCATTAGCGAACATTACGGATTTTCAATTGCATCGGGATTCGAACTCTTTACCTGCCGATAACTATAAAAAACACCCTAATCAACCACACCAGTGTCCTTGCATCTGAAATTTTAAGGTAATCAACTACATAACCCGAAAGTAAATTAAATGTATTTCATAATTTATTATTATTATTTTTGAAAATTGAATCAATATGTTAAAATAGAATGATGTTATTCGTTTTTCCCTCTAAAGCTTTCTTAAAACAAGCTCTTGAAATGTTTAAAATTAATTTTATTTAGAAATTATGCTTTTTGGTTAAGTTAATTAAATTTTAAATAGTTTGTTTTATAGTATGCATGTACATTTTTTGCACGTTTGTACGAAACATATGGATTTAATTCGTAGTTATTTTGGCATTTCTGAATCCTCTCTATGACTTCATATGAAATAATACATAAAATATATTTTACTATTCAAAATCTCTTATTCATAATATATATTCCACAGATGTTCGTAATATTATTGTAATGGGTTTTCAATGAAATCTCTTATACACCATTAAATTAATTATTAGATGGTATATAAACACGCACAGTTCGGGTATATAACCCATATTTTAATGACTTTATTCATTTTAAATTTAATTTTACTCTCTTAAAATTAAATATTATTTTATTATATATGCCTAATTTAATATCATTTCAACGAAGTTTATTTACAAATATTTTTAACTTTAATATAGATATTCATATATTTATGACAAAATTCAATTATCTGAGCTTTAAATCGAAATCTTTTTCAAAAGAAACAGAAATTCTTTTTCATGTCTTCCGTGCAGAATGTGTTTTGTTTCGTTCAAGAGAAATTTTTTGAAATATGGTTGAGTTTGTGTATTTTTAAAGTGTGTAGTTTATTTTGTGTTTCTTATGAAGTAAAATTTAAAAAAAATTTGTGATAAGAATATTTGTGCTCTGTTTTCTGTTTAATAATGAATTTGTATAGAAATTGGTAAAATATCTTAGATAAAAAATTTTCATGAATTTTGTCTTTTAAATTGTTCTTGATATGCTTTTATTTTTATTATCTGCAAATATTTATTTACTAAATCTATTTACTAATTTTTACTAACTTTTTACTAATTTATTTACTTAAGTTTTACTTTAGCTGAAGTTTTACTTCAGCTAATTTTGTTTAATCGAAAGGAAATATTATGAATTTTATTTGAGTTATTGGATGCAACGGCAATGTTTGGATTACTAGAAATAAAATATTATAATTAACGCATGGTAATTTGCTGCACAGTACGGTAAAGCAAAACATTTAATGATACGCTGAAAAATTTTTTATTAAACTTTATTATTTTTGATCAGTTTCTAAATGTTGGAAGATCAAGCTTGTTTCTAATTTTTAAATTATTTGAATAAAATGTCTTCGCATCATATAGACTGTTTTAAGTCTCTCAACTTTTATAGTATTTTATTTAGCTTATAAATAGTCTAACGTAATATTCTATATATTTCATAATATAATATATTTATTACAGCACTCAATCAAATTATGTTTAAAGCTTGATTTAATAATTAAAGTATTTTTAAACTCTTAAATTTTTTAGATATGTGATTTTAGAATTATAATAACAAATGGGCAAAAATATTGCAAATTGCTTTTATTCTTATAAGCTCTTGAGTAAAAATAAGTATATAGTTTTGTTAACTATTTCTCTTTTATATTTGACATTGAAAAAAATGAAATTTAAATGGCATCTCTGATGTCATTACACACTTACTAATATCATGTAATTCCAAACAAACCTGCCATTTTGATTGTCAAAACACAAAGCAAATCACTTAAACTTGCATCATCTTTTTTTAAAAAAGGTATTTTGAAAACTTTAAAATAAATACATCTATAAATAAAAACTAAACTCCATGGCACGACAGCCCATGTGGGCCAAGTCCTACAGAGCCCATAACTGTTTTCATGACCGAGGGCCATGGGGTGCGAAGCATATGTCCCAGTTAGGTGGTCAGCCTAACGTAAGACCCCCAGAGTTTAGTTCCCAAGCATGCTTGGTATTCAGTTAATGAACCCACTGAATGGGATGAAAGGCTGAGTCAACCTTGCCCAGCACCGAAGATCGAATCTCGGACCTGTGTCATGGGAGCGTGAAACGCTGTCACTAAGCCACCGGGCTTCCATCTATAAATAAGACATCTATAAAATAAGATATTCAAATGACCACTAACCTAAATACGGCAAAATATACTTATAATTTGGAATCTAAACTTAATTTGATCAAAGGATGCCTAAGTTTAATATTCATTTGGCTGTATAAACCATCCGACCACCTTTGTGAAAGTATGATGATGTCAAATGCAGCCAATTGAGAAGTATTCTCCTCAGTGCCATCAGACACTTAGTATATGACTTATAGAATGCAGCACGCAGAAGCGAGAATCACCTGAAAATACGACATTGTGCCATGCTTGTCGTTGGGTGCATCTATGCCGTAATTTCATAATATAAATTTTCAGGCGTTAGTCATTGGAGAATATTGAGATCTAGCATGTCTCATTCAGTAAGACACTACTCATCAACTTATATATCCCATACTCTTATGGCACAGGTTTTAAATTAACCAGTGATAATGGCAACATCCTTCAGCGGTAGATAATCCATAATTTTCATAGGCACCTGTACTAAATTCCGAGACTTGGTATCAGGATTTTCTTCTGATTCGTGACATTACACTCTATTCAGTATTGATTGTAACTAAAAAGTCAATAGACAACATTAGTTTTATGCAATTTATGAAGTTTTTTTTCCAATGTGATTCAAATTCACTGATATGTCAATTATCTTAATATTCCAACATTTTTTTCTTTCAGTGCTTTTAATATGGATAAGGTGATTACTTCACAGTGCTTGTTTGTTTATAATTATTTATTTGATATTAAACAATAATCTAAAAAAGACAATAATCAACAATACATATAATTAAAAGCATTATGGTATGTTCGCAGAATATTTGTACTGAACTAAATGAAGAATATGGGAGCAGAATTTATTTTATTTAATAAATTTTTTATACATTAGTATATTTACTTCTGGATATAATTTAAAACACAGTTTATACTTCAACTTCAAATTCCAACTGCAGAGTTTACCATTACTATAAATCATAATTATCATTTATTTGTATTTACTGTAAAGTTTACTACATCATAAATTACAAACATTTCCTAAAGTATTTTCATTTTAAAAATGTAGGTAAATGATTGTTTCTTAATTTTTAAAATTATGTAACATTGGAGATGATAAACAAATATGTGACTTATTTTACATTAACGGTCACAAAATACTGCCATCAAGCTTTCCTTTTTTGTTACCGCCTTATCAAGTGTTTTAAGAAAATAACAACGTTTAAATTTATTTTTCAATTTTTGACAATTACAACGAAATTCTCATCAGTTATTTGAATTGAAAATTAATTAGAACCGGGATTAAAAGAGTTTCAATTTCAGCAGTTAATGCCTGCGTAAATAAGGAGTAAGTTACTTTGAAGCAACTTACATTTTATTTGGCTTGCGTGAAACTCAAATGTAAAACAATGCAAAAACTTGCAAAACAATGTTTCGAGCACAATTAAGTAAATAGCACATACAAACGTTCTTTTTGCAAATCGCTATTTTTCTTCTAAATCTAATTAAAAGTTTTCAGCTGAAATTTGAAGCCCGCTCCCCGAATATATATATATATATATATATATATATATATATATATATATATATATATATATATATATATATATATATATATATATATATATATATATATTATATAAATTCAGCAGTTTAAATTTATAAAACACTTTTCAACAATTTCTATGAAAAGTTTATTAGTTTGAGTGTCTTTTTTGTATTCATTAATGAGAATTAATAAGATTACGATTTTAACTTTAATTTTTAAAGATTAAAAGCTTTTATTTTTTGTTAAATTCTACTTTAAGTTGTTGTATTTTTAAAATTAATTGCATTCACATTAAAAATATGAAAGAGCAAATATAATTCAATTTTTAATCACTAGCACTTAAAATGTAAGCACTTTTTACCATAGGAGTACAAATATTTTTTACGTTTGACTTTTTTTATAGTATATATATATGTATATATATTGAATTTAAAAAAAACTAAAAGTATGCTAATGGAATCTAATGTAATCTGCTAAAGTATAATATATCCAATATTTAACTTCATATTGAATAAATCATTTATTTTCATTGATCTTTAAAATTACTTATTTTGCATAATATGAAGTAATTTGATTTACATATTGATGAATATTCAAGCCTTTTTAAAAGATGACAAAATACAGCCAGGTACTCCAGTGTATTGATTGTTCCGAGAACGTAAAACAAAGTGTAATGCTTTCGGTATGTTAATGGTGAGTTTTACGATGCTCATTTTCTGATGTTTAAACAACGGGCACGTGACGAACAAATACGATGCTCGCAAAGAAGGATATATATTTTAAAATCTATACACACAGCTGCCAGAAATAGCTGCAGTTTCGAGTGCGGAATAAAATATCGGTAGAAAGAAATGACTTCGAAAAAACATGTTATTTCGTGTTAAAAACAAAGAAACGAATTTGTTCTGCAAGACAACCCAGCTTGGAAGAGGTTGGAATTTAACACAGCTATGATCAAGAAAGAAAAAAAATATCATGCAGAAAAATACAAATGCAATATGAAACATATACATATGTTTTGTCGGTTTAAAAATAAAAAAATAATCTCCAAAAAGAGGGGAGAAAAATAATATACACATAAAAAACATGTTTCTGAAATGTGCTATCGTAATTTTTTTCAACCCCGCCCTCTAGCGGTTAGTTTCATTGCGCACAGCTGTTGTGCTGTGGATAACTGTATCAGCCGGCTGAGGGATATATAAAATTATTTTTTTACATAATCGATGCAGGCTTTTAAATCAAGTAAAGCCAAAGTCGTAAAATTCTTTTTTCCCTCCGGGGGCTTTAACTTAAAATCCAACAGCTTGTAAACTTGAGGAAATAAGACATTAAATTCTGCCGAAGCACGCGGTGGAAAAAAAAGGGTCAGAAATTAAAGACAAAGGAAGAAAAAGATATAAAAAGAAAAATGTATCCCGTCAAAAATTTCTTGATTCCTAAGTGGCGTTGTCAGACGCACGGCAAGAAATTTATTTTCTTACCTTGAGGGGCTGTTGTCATTATTTATACTTTCTAAACTCCGCATGAAAGAATGTAACGTTGTTTCGCAATATGCTAAGGATCTTTTTCTTTATAAATGTCTAATTAAGAGTAATAGTTTTGAAAACTTAATTGCTCAAAGGCTTAAATTATCCATAACAAAAAGACTTTCTTACCTGAAAAGGGGGATTGCTCGTAAGCAACCTGAAAGTTGGTGGATCTTCATAAATTAAAGGAATACTGGCGTCTTTATTTTGGCACAAAAAGATTAATATTTTTGTTTTCATCTTGGGATAAAATATAATAGTTTGTTCGTGAGTATTAGTTGCAAATAAAATTTGTAATAGCATATATGATTAAATTTTTCTTGTGAAATTTTTGTTTAAATGACAAAATTTATGCTGTATTTCTGGAATAAAAAGATATACATACTTCTATAACTTTTTATTAAGAAAAATAAAGGTATAAAAGTTTACAATGTGCAATGATTAAAATTATCATAAGTATTCTGGTATGTCTGAGAAGGCTTACTTTCAAATTTTTATAGCTAATTTTAACTTCTCTTAAATACTCTGATACGCTTAACTTCCCTAAAAACAATAAAATATTTATACTAAATGATGATGTGTTCTCAGAATATACAAAACAAAATATCGAATGAAATGTATATTGGTTTGTGCATGGGTGTTATAACATAATAAACTGTATACAATATCAACTTTATTATTAAATGCTAAGCAAATGAAATTTGTTGGTGTGTAGTTATAATTTTATAATATTTATAGTTTTTCATACATCTGACATTCATTTCCCGTGGGAGTCCATGTCAAAATGTAATGCTCGAATCGAGCTAAATGGATGCATACATATTAAAAGAGTACAATAAAAACACAAATGTCACCAATAGAAACTTGTGACCATATCCTCGAAGAACTGGACATCTCGCTCAGCAACACCCTCTTCGATGGCCCTTATAAACCCACAGACCTTCATGCATATTGAACATCATCTCCCAGATTTGAACCATGGAAAGAAGGAAACTCCTTACGATATCCTAAATGCCCTGTCTCTTTGTACTATAAACGAAAATTTTCCCTCTTCTCAGTGGACTAAGATCTACACTGACTGTTCGCAAATTGGAAGTACATCAGATGCCAGAGTTTTCTGTGATCTCTTTTCCAGATCAGCTCCAGTGTCATGTCAAATTATGATTCTGAAATTGCGGCAATTGATATGGCACTTACTGAACTTATAATTCATAAGGACTTTTTCTCGAAGGTTGTGATACTGGTTGACTCAAGCTCCACCATCCAGGGTGTTGCCGGTAATCAGAGCAAAGAAACACCAACCATCTCAAGGATACAAAGTAGTATTCGGACCGTCTACAGCTTGAATATGGTCATAGTATTCCAGTGGATTCCCTCACATGTGGGTGTCAACGGAAACGAGAAAGTAGACTCCCTTGCATAAATTGGCACCAAACTCCAACAGGAGCGCTTACCGATACCCATTGAAACCCTAAAGAAAGTAGCACAGAGAAAAGTACAGGAACTTCAGAATGACATTCTTGTTGATCGTTCTAAAAAAAAAGCATGGGAAGACATACAAAATGACTGACCTAAATTCTGTCAAAAACATAGAAAGGAAGCGGTGGCTTCCTTCTATGTTTTTGCTGGAATTAAAACAGGACACGACTGGCTAGCAGAACAATTACAAAGACTAGGTTTTCTCAACTCTAAGGACTGTCATATTTGTGGTGAAGGCACCCTGAATGCTGCACATATTATTTCATGTAAAGGACAAAAAAACGATGCCCAGTTGAGGGGCGACCTGTGTCACCTTTACTGGGAAGCCAGGACCCATCTCTTTGAACTCCAGCATAACGTCCCTGTTTGAAACTTTGTTTATTTTTTCTCTTGTATTCCTCTATATGTTAATCTAGACTCTTTTCTGTACTGTGTTTGCCCTTTTAAATGTATTAATTTTTTTCCAATAAAGCCATAATAAAAAAATGTATAAAAAAAACTTTCATGAGTAATATAGCTATAAAACAATCCGATCGATATTGCTTTATTACGTATCTACAGCTAATATTACACACCTTATGTTGACCCTAAATTGATTGAAATGTAGTGCGAATATTTAAGGAGGGGGGGGGATCAAAGGCTTAGAGTAGTTATTTTGCAGTTGAAAGAATAATCACAGATATTGATTATAGAATGATTAACTCTCTTCTAATTCCAATTTTTATTCTTCAAGTTTCACGATTGTTTTACATAAAAATTTTTGAAGCCGTTTTTAAAGTTGAAAGAAAAAATACAATAATATTTTAATTTAAAAATGTAAGATGTGTACAAAATGACAGTAGTAAATGCCAAATTGGTGTTGTTAAAAGTAGGAAATACAATAATATGTATTATATTTCTTATAAAATACTAATTTTTTTACTAAAAATGTTTTGGACATAGATGTAAATAGATAAGAAGACTTATCACATAGAATATGTCAAGAGTGATTTCTAAGTTAACAATTTATTTGCTAATTTAGGAGATATATAACAAGTGAAGATAAAAAATTACAAAATTCAATGAAATTATACACCATCAAACTTGAACCGTTCTCTTTATTTTTAACTCAAAATGCAGTCGATTCAAAAGGATATTCAAAAAAGAAATAAAGTTATTTTCTTCAAATTTAAATAGAAATTGCACTGCAGAAAAATATTATTTCAAAACCACACTTTAGCCTTTCATTGAATTATGTCGTAAATTCTCTTATGGCTATCATAAACGAATTACAACAAAAAATTTGGTATGATAATCAAAAGAGAATTTCAGATAGATATTACTTGTGAATAGTATAGTAATCGAAATTTCTTGTGTGAAATTATGTTTTAATGAAATAAAAATTATGAGGAGAGCTTGTGGATCCTAACTAAAGATATGAAATATCTTTTGCAAAAGACAACAACGAACGTGAGGTAATTGTAGAATAGTAGTTTCAACTTTCGCATACAGGTAGAATAAAGCCTAGATTCGATATACAAACAACTATAAATCATCTGTTACAACCATTCTATTAAAATTCTATGATATGTTCACTTATTTTGGTATATTCATAAACCATAATAATAGTCGCTTCACTATTATAACTATGCAAGATTTAAGTTCCTTGCTCATAATAAGTTTTTCTAATGAAAGAATTCCGTTTTTTCGATACATAACAGTAATATGAGGCTGGAAGAGTGCGATTGCATTTTTTAAAAGTATTTCAAAAGAAATGTATGAGCAAGAAGATATCTCTTCTCGACAGAGTTGTATAGGTAAAAAAAAATAAATAAAATAAAAATATCTGTTTTTAGTGTTTGTTTATATCTGAGACATTAACTTCAAATTAGAGAATACCTTTCGTAACTAATTTTTAGATAACCTTTAAATAGGACAAGTAAATAGGAATAGTCGTAGTTAATTTAAATAGGACAGTAAAAAGGGTTAATATAATGATTTAATGTCAGCATTTTTTTATTTCATGAAAGAAGTTGCTAAATTAACAATATAAAATGAAATGTGACAATAATTTTTATAATACCAACATTTAAACACAGATTTTCACTTTTTGAGTGATTAATACAGTCTTTATATATATATATATATATATATATATATATATATATATATATATATATATATATATATATATATATATATATATATATATATATGTATATATCATAAAAACTTAAACTAATCTTACAAAAACTTTAATTAAGACCAAATATCAAGATGATTATTATTCAAATATATGTACAAAGAAAGGTTAAATTTTATTTAATTGGAAAAAAGAAATTTACAAAGACTTTCTTGTGATGTTTGTTTACGGAGATTACACTTAGACTAATACATTTGTGAAACTAATTCCCAATATGCGATATATTTACTTTAAAATTAGTGATCACTAAGATGAGAAAACAACGCATGCATTAATTTTTGCTTCTACAAATAAATAAAAAATTACTCTTTAAAATTTTATAACTATTTATATGTTTGTATTATATGCAAATTAATCTTAAAACAA
Source organism: Latrodectus hesperus (assembly GCA_037975125.1). Classification (NCBI taxonomy): domain Eukaryota; kingdom Metazoa; phylum Arthropoda; class Arachnida; order Araneae; family Theridiidae; genus Latrodectus; species Latrodectus hesperus. Next base: position 104,978,161 of record CM075856.1, on the reverse strand, counting down.
ATATATTAATCATCCTACTTAAGATATAAGGCTTAATATACATTGATAAAAATAATTTTTTCATTAATTCTTGTGAAATCATAACTTTCAGTTATGTCCTCGAGGGTTTCACTGTTGTTCGTAGTTTTAAATTTAATTAAGTTGAAAATGTTTTCAATTATGTTTGAAAATCCCTGGTGTAAATGGAATTTTTAAGCATGCCCGTAAGAAGTGCGTTGTCAGATTATGTTTCTTTCATTAACGCTCTTCTTTAACGTTAACGAAGATGTGGGAAACTTTCCGAAAGATATTTCAAAGAAGATGTGAAATTTTTTTTCTTTTCGTACTTGTGTCACGGGAAATAAGTTTTCTTGTTTTTGCGCCTCAAAATCTAAAAGGCAAAACGTGTCCATGAATAATGAATGAGTGAATAATAAATATGATAGGTGACGTTAATTCCTTCTGTGCTTAAACTACGTATAAATAATAACTTTCCACTTATTAACTACTTGCTGAAATCCAGAAACGATTTTTCTTTAAAAAAATCTCTACTTTATTAGTCATAATTCCATCATTTGGTATTCCTGTTAATGATATGATTTTTTTTCAAAAAATCAAAATAAATATTTTATTTATACGCGAATTATTTTCTTAACATACTGTAGATTCATGTTATTTTAATATATAATGATTTAGAAAAGGCATTTAACACTGGTGTTATTTTAAATCATTTAAAAATGCTTGAATATTCATAAGTTTTGAAGTAAGTACAGTCACGTTTTATTATCATTACTTTTGAATTTATTTGACTGTCTTTATGCACAAGAAAAGAGTTTCTCTTTAGAAAATAAAAAGTAAACATTTATACAATTTTTATTATTTATTTCAGTTATGTGTAAATAATGCTGATTGTTTTGTTAACTTATATATTATATGGAGAATCTTAATATTATCAGAATCAAAATAATTATTCATTGTTTTCTGTTATTTACTACAAGGAAAATTTTAAGATTTAAGTATTTCCTTCATAAAATAGAAAAACATGTGATAAAAAATTTTAAAATCGATAATAATTATCGATGTTAATTTAAATAAGTAAATTAATACGATATGTAAACTTAACTGTACGCAGATAACTGAACGCAGATAACGGAATGAAAACATTCATTATGATAAGATGATATCAATATAAATTCACAATTGGAATTCCAAATACAAAATGAACACTTTTTTGTTAAGTTTTCTCAAGTAAAATAGTGGTTACAGAGTATTTTTACCACAATTCTAATGGGAATGCCGGATGCAATTTGTTATTGAAAAATAGCGCAAATAACTTCCAGAAAATTTTCTATCTACAAATTATTATTGGATGTGAAAATTAAATAATATATTTTTCAAATTGAATATTAAGTTAAATTTTTGGCTATAAAAATTAAGTCAATTTCCAATAATCTCTTGTTGAATATGCATGAACATTATGTTATCAAAATTGATTTCTCTGTATGAAAAATGCAGTGGCTTCAGGTTATTCAGAATGTATATCGGTGACTTAATATTTTTCATTAAATCAAAATGTTAAAACATAAATAATTTTAATAATAAATTTTATAATTCTGAGAGGCTCCTATGGCATCAATTTGTTAAATCCCTAATATATGTTTTAAAATATCAAAAATGTAATAAACTATAAAGAGTTTAGGAGATATCTTTAGTTTCTTTAAAGGTATCCTTAAAAGCATCTAAAGTATATTTTAATTTGGTTTATTGCAATTAACTCGTTACTAAGTGTTATTCGAAATCAAACAATGTTGGACTTCACCACGCTATGTATTCTTAGTGACTAAAAGATTTTCTGATTATATTTCACTACAATACTTTCTTAAGTTTCTGCTTAGATCTTTAACAATACTATATACGAGTTTTAATTACACTCTGTGCTATTGATAATTAGATATTGTTCTATTCAATGAGACTCGCTTTTAGCCTTCTCAGACTACTAATTATTTTTTTAATATGGCTTTATTGGAAAAAATTAATCCATTGGAAAATGGCAAACACAATACAGATAAGAGTCTGGGTTAACATATAAAGGAATACAAGAGAAAAAATAAACAAAGTTTCAAGCAGGGCCATTATGGTGGAGTTCAAAGAGATGGGTCCTGGCTTCCCAGTAAAGGTGAAACATGCCGCCCCTCAAATGGGCATCGTTTTTTACTCTTTTGCATGAAATGTGCGGCATTCAGGGTGACTTCACCACAAATATGACAGCCCTTAGAGTTGAGAAAACCTAGTCTTTGTAATTGTTCTGCTAGCCAGTCGTGTCCTGTTTTCATTCTGAAGGAAGCCACTGCTTCCTTTCTAGGTTTTTGGCAGAATTTAGGCCAGTCTTTTTGTATGTCCCATGCTTTTTCTCTGGAACGATAAACAAGAATTTCATTTTGAAGTTTCTGTGCTTCTTTCTTTAGGTTTTCAGTGGGTATCGGTAAGCGTTCCTGTGGGAGTTCGGTGCCAATTTTGGCAAGGGCGTATACTTTCTCGTTTCCGTTGTTTCCCACATGTGAGGGAATCCACTGGAATACTATGACTTTATTCAAGCTGTAGAGGATCCGAATACTTGAGATGGTTGAAGTAGACTACTAATTATAATAAAGACTAAAATATTCAAGCTATTAGGGTATCTCATGTCGCACTGAATTTGTGACATGAGATACCCTAATAGCTGGAAGTTCATTTCCTCGAATTCGGATTATTTATTCTTCCCAAACTCCTAATAATCTATCAATCATGCCAATACTCATGACATCATGTTGTTACACCATCATGCTTCCTTGTACCTAGTCCTGATTTGGCTTCTACCAGTTACATAGAAGCAAACGGTTTGAATTTTCATGATTTTGAAATAAATATCAAGCAGAAGACGCCCAGAGATACCATTTCACTTGGAGGACATTGCGATCAAACCCAATGTTAACGTACATCAGCCGCCTTTAGCGAACATGACATATGTTTTTTTAATCCGGGACTTGAACTCATTGCCTTCTGATAATGTGAATCATGCCGTAATTGGCATCAACAATATACACTGGTGCTATGAAATTTCAGCACTGTAAAGGAAGTATATAAATCAATTAAAATCTACGTCATGCCTTGACGGCAATAAGACATGAAAACCTGTAGCATTTCATTCCATACGCACGTCATGGATAAATGAATTGTCATTTTCAAGCGTTACATAAAAGGAAAAGACACTACCAATTATAACAACAAAAATTGTTCCTTGCGCAAACTGTTTAACTGTGGCTTGTAGAAGGCAACCAGCATCTTTTAAGTAAGATTCTGTATTCAACCGAGGGAGAAAAGTAATTGGCACAGTAAAAAAAGTTTTTAGTAATTTGCAGAAGAAGGTATTGCAGAGTACTTTTTCTGCATGTATACTTTTTTTTCAGAATACTTATACTTACTGCATATTACTTAATACTTACTGCATCAGATAAATTTGGGAATGTATTGCATGAAATTAAGGAAGTGTAATGTGGATCTTAACCATCGAATGCAGTGGAGAATGTCGGTCCATAGGCACAGCCGTATCTTCCTAAACCAGCACGTGTGACGAAAGACGTATTATTTTCATGGCAATGACCCATCCGTAAGCCACATCGTGAGCCATATCACGAAAGATTAAATTTGTTACACATCATTAATTGCCTGGTAATACAGTTCAATGTCATTTACAGCAAAGTAAAATGGATAGATGCATTGTATGAAGGAAAAAGCGATGGAATTGAATGGCATCATGATCTTTCACCAATACTGAATAAGGAAAATTTTTTGCTTTGTTGAGACACTGTCTAACTGCATCACCATATTCATTCTGCATCACTCCCGATATCACTTTTGGGAAGGTAATGATTTTCGCTCTCACGTCCATCTAGCACGCATTACTAAAGAGCTAATATAATATCTCGTAAGTGTTGTAGCAAACAGTTCTCCTATACTTCCAGCACTTGCTATCGCATTCATATTCCAAAATGATAATACTCCACCACTTATTGCAAGCAATAATTAAGAGCTCTTCTTTAGCCATAAAACTGAATTTCTTCCTTGCTCTGGTTGATCTCTCACCTGTTGGAAAGTGCCTGAGGGCAACAGGTAGTTGATACACCATTTTCATGCTACATCTGCTTAAATTTACCAATATATGGAAGCCACGTGGTCTGGTGTAGCCCAAAAATATAAATAAATTCATACCAGCGCCAATGTGTGTTATAGCTGTTTCAGCCTTTTCGGTTCAACTATCTGCTGATTTTTCCACATTTACACTTCACAAGACACTATCATTTCAATAATTTTATCTTCATATAGCGTGTTATCTATCAAATAAACTTTGCTGAAATATCTCTAATCTTTCTAATCTACTGTTAAACCTTGATCCGCCACACAAATCATTATTTTTACAAATAAACCTAAACTGAAAAATTTTTCACGGTAAAATTGAGAATTAGACATGTGACCTTCAAATGTTTATATTCATGGAGTAATGCTAAAATATATTTTTATTTCAGAATTCAGCAAATAGTTCATTTTACACACTACAGTATTCCTAGTGACGAGATCAAAATCAAGCTCAAATTTCTAGCGACGAATCCATTTTTAAGAGGTCTCCTTGTTTACAGAATACGCTAACAGTATTACAGGGCTGAACTTAATGAGGAATAACTCTCAGCTTTTCCACACTAGGAATGAAATTTTAAAACAATATTGTGATCATGGTTAAGAGTATTTTAATTGACGCTTAAATCCTGTAATAAATCCTTTTGAATATTCTTAAAGAATTCTTTCGTATATATTCTTAAGAATTTAATGCTGTGTTTATAGCTCTCGAAATGTACTTTTGGAATAACAATTAAGCTGTAATTTTATACTATTTATATGGATTTCTTATATTATCGAATGAAAACAAAACAATGCGTTTTAACCTTTGAACTTAAAGACAGGTGTGTCTAATAAGTCTTATAAACACTGGACCAGGATTCGTATGAAAAAATAACATTATCTAATGCACAGTTTATGAATGGAGCGGTTTTAATAATAAATTCATAGATCTTATATTCGTCAGCATAAATAATATGCTTATTCTATAACTTCAACATAATATTTCTTCTAAATATCCTTGATAAGATATATATTCTTCATACAATGCGTTCAGCCATTTAACAGTATGTATATGGTGGTGGTAGTGGTGGGACTACCCATCTGGTCTAGTTCCACTAGACCAGATCCATGAGATCATAGACAGCCAAAAAGTTCAAAGATGTGGACTTTTCACAACTTTCTCACGAGAAAACCCTAAGCACTTCAAGATGTTTTGTGGGCAAAACGGAGCACTGTCGCACTTGGGCAGCATTTTCTTTCACCGTCCTCAAATATCATACACTTTAAGTGGCCAGTAGAACGTCGAGACAGTGTCGTCTGATGTAATCTGGGGCCCTTAAATGCAGTGGCGGCTCCAGGATGTCTTCGGAAGTACCAGGGGTGAGCAGGAGGGTCAGCCCAGGTTTTAGAAGTAAGTTGTTTAGAAATGAAGGAGATCTCTGATGGTGTAAGTGCCATGTGATCTTCCGGGCTCAAAGGATTACTATCGGAAGCCATTGCAAGGTCGTCGGCTACATCATTCCCAGGCAGACCTACATGCGAGGGGACCCACTAGAGGTGGATTGGGTGTTGAACTGAAAGGCTTTTCAACAAGAGTAAAATACTTCTACTAGAGTAGAGTATGTACCTAATTCAGGTCATGTGTGTAACTTAATGGGTATTGAAAAAACATGTGAATTGTCTCCCACTGGATCTCGAAATTTAATCTTAAATATTTAGAGCAGCATAGACAGTTGGAAAATTCGCTGGAAACAGTTAAGTAACTGAAATTATAAAAATCATGTTCTATATTTAAGCTAATATAAAATAAAATTAGAATTTACTTCACTTTTAAATAATTTTGTAATTCCCTAGACTTCATTTAATTTCTGAAAAATTCAAAACCATTAAGTTTTCAATATTATAATTATAATAGTGTTTCTAAAAATGCTATTAGATACTTAAAATTCGTTTTATGTAGAAGGTGTTTCAACTGTGGGTTGCCACTGTTTTGTTTGAAGTTCTTATACTTAACAAATGTCAAAATAATGAAAAATCTCAAAGTAAGATAAGAAAAGTGATTCAAACACCTAAAAATGCAATTTTTTTTATTTTTGTTTACAAGTGACAAGAACGATATAAGTCAAGAGAGTTACACAGATTTAATTTCAAACTGATGTTGAGAAAGCCAAAGAAGTGGAGAAGAGACATAAAAAAAGGAAAGTAGATAGCTGTACAAGCTTTGCACCGTGTCAGTCTTCTTTTATTTAATTCTTTGCCTTTTCCTGTTTCATTATTTATTTTTTTCATTCTATTGGAAACGAATTTCGAACCAAAAAATTTTAACTTGCGGACTTTTCGGTGAAACTTTTTGGGAATGGAGCAAAGTGCGAATTGAAACTCTGAAACATAAAAGAGGAGAAAAGCAAAATGAAAAAAAAGACGAGAACGTAAAAAATACAACTTAGGAAATTCTTTCTTGGCGCAGAAGAGAGGAAATCTATATAAAATCGTCCTTTCTCAAATTCGATTCATCGATCTTGAAATTGAGTGGCTATTCTGGTGTTTTTCTACGAAAATAAAGTCCACATTTTGTTTCAACACAAAACGTATTATAATTTTCAAGTTTTAAAAATCACTGATTTCTGATTGACGATTCAACATTTTAGTAGAATATTTAAAAAAAAAATATTAAACATTTTTACAGCTATTTAGTTTCCCAAATTCAAAAAATAATCTTAAAATAAAGGAAAGCGCAATTGTTTTTCAAAATTTAGGAAATAAAATTTACGAAAATTTATTTTTCATATAATAAAACATGACTTTAAAACAACATACTAAAGTTTTCAAATTATATAAAATTAATTTTTCTCGTTATTCCAAGAAAGAAAGTTTAATTGGCCACAAAATGAAAGACAAGAACATAACTGAATAATAATATTCAGTTACGTTTATTAATTTTATAATTGTTATTATTTAAACGAAAATTAAGTTTTATATAGGCTACCTAAAAATTCTCAATGCGTTTATTATTAATATTAAAAAATTGAGTCATTAATTTCATAGAAAAACAATTGGATAATAGAAAATTTTAATTTGCTATTACATAGAACAATTTTATAATTCCCTCTAGATCATTTTGTCAAATTTGCGTAAGTTGATTCGCTGGTGTTGCCATCTATTGGATGAGTCTTAGAGCAAAATCATAATTCGTGGTGTTTCATGGTGCTTTGTTTAAAAGAATGACGCACCCTACTGAAAAAATTCGCATAGGACATGGTAAAGCGAGATTGGTTTGTCCAAGTGTCATAAATAACAACATAATTTTAGGTATTGCAAGATTGACAATTTCAATATTTTACTCACCTAATGCTGATGGACAGTTTGTCAACTTAAGTTCGCTTTTTGTACCAAAGATTTAATTCGATTTAAACTAAGACACTAAATATTTAAAGTAGATTTTAATATGACTTGAGCATCCATGTATTAATTTAAAATCGAGAACGCAAAGTAATGAAAGCTTGGTAAGAGTGCTAACCATTTATTTCTGACATATCACCTTCTTCTAATAGACAATTAATAAATTTTATGTTAAGAAAATTTTTAATAATTTATTGTAAAATATTAAATTTTATTCCACATATTTTATTAAATGCAGGAATGCTTGCAGCAATTTTAAATGATAAACATTTAAAGATTATTATACTTACTGTATATCTGTCTTATCTGTTTTTATTATTGAATGCATTGCAGAGAAAAATATATTTTGATAATTTTTGAAAAATCATGACATAACGTAACATACATATAACTGTGGTTGTAAATATAATTTCTCATGGGTAATGTGAAACTTATATCCTTAAAAACAGTTATAAAAACATTGAATGTTCATACATTACAAAAGCCATAAATAAATTCACAGAAAATCTTCAGTGTAATATTTTTATGTTATATATAAAAAATATTGTTGTTGTGCGCCTATTTCTCATGATATATAGTATAGACCAAGTCCATGAGTCCATAAGTCATCAGAAAACCATAAATAAGAAAGCAAGAAGGGGACTGTTAAAATGGTCAATCCTGTCTAAACCTGCACAGGTCAATATGTCATTCATAGTATGAAATATAACTTTAAAACTTATAAAGTGGAAATTATCCACATAAAAACATAGCCATTATTAAATAATAAAAATCTCATAGACAAATTTATTTCAAGTACAATTTGATTGATACAAAAAGACTATTTGATTTAAAATTTCACTGTGATTTTATGTAGTCTATTTTTATATAAGTTGTCCATACAGGGAATTGCAGTATTCCAAGGATATCCGAAGACTAAGAAATGTGGGAGGCGAGCACAAGATATTTTTTTTATTTGAGAGCAAGAAGGCTGAACCTTAGACTGCAAAACAGTAGCATAGTAATAACTATAATTTGTTTTTATAACGTGATGCAAACATTAGTCACTATTTGCGTTATCTTAGCATAAATTGTATACCTTATTCATTTGTGTTATATTTAAACATAAAATCAGTAACCATGATATCGCAGATCAAAATAAGGTAAATATATATATATATATATATATATATATATATATATATATATATATATATATATATATATATATATATATATATATATATATATATATATATATATATATATATATATATATATATATATATATGTTATCTTCCATGTTAATTTTAATCTCAATAATTAGTGAATACTTTTTCTTTACATATTTACCAATTTATTACATAATGTTTTACATATTTACCCCACACAAAAAAACGAAAACTAGTTTTACCAAGATTTAGATTTAAAATTGGATTCCGAACAATCATAAACACCCATGTTTAAGATGGCAAGCGAAACCACGCTCTGCTGAATTGAAGACCAAAGTGCCAATCTATCAGCAGTCACCTTAGCTGTCAAATAAATACAAGCACGCATCTGAGCATAATGTTTCCCTGTTATCTTGTAGAAAACATTTTTGGAAATAAACTCAAATTGGATGATTAGTTCTGTCTCTCCATTAATTACGATGGCTTGAAAAATCTTTTGTCATGGTAATATTGATAACATTCATGAAATATTAATATGATAACAAGTTTAAGTACATAAGTATTTATTTTCATTGATTAGAAAACTAATTTTTAACAAAATGTAAGATTCACATTTAAATATTCCTTAAATTATACATTTTCATTTTCAATCTTTCCAAATAATCCTCATTAACATCTAACTAAAAACATCAGATACAGACTTACCGATAAATAATGTGGCGATGAAAGATTTTCTGTATACAAAAACTCAAACTCTACTAGTCTTCAAAGCTATTTTAAAAGGATGATATTAGATCTTCAAATAATAAACTTTTTCTTTCTCCACTGCTGGTGATGGAAGTCTGACATTTTTGTCAACATTTTTTATACCGACGACATAATAAAGTGTGTCAAACTCGTTGGGCAATATTGTGCTGGACTCTGTGTCTGGATATTCCATTAAAGATTTTCCTTTTCAAGTTGACATTTGTAATATAGCATTTTTTTTTATCTGGGCACAGTTTGCTTTATTTATTTATGATCGATTCCAGGCCGATGTTATTAAAGTCCACCAATGAAAACTTCCATCCCATAAAAAGAAGATACTTTTTATATATATATATATTTTATTTTGTAACTAAAAAATAAAGCAGTTTGAAAACGTATTTTTTAATGACATTTTATATGTTAGAAACTACATTTTTTCCTAAAGATTAATAAGTATTTTTAGATAAATGATTTCTTTTCAGTCTCTGTAAAATAATTCAAGTTAAATTATACACCCAATTATTTTCCTTTTAAAAGACTTATACAAGCATATAATTAATATAATTCATATACAATATGTTAATACATACAATAGAATATTAAATAAAGAAGAATTTTATCAAATAATTGCTAAATTGTTCATAATAAAACAAAGTTTATTATAAATATTTACATTATGACATTCTTTAAATGACAGGTTTGATTCCTAAAAATAAAATTAAAATAAAAAAGAATTTTTTTAATGTTAAAGTGAACAAATCATTTGAGTTAAGATTTAAATGAGGTTGCTTGCAAATATTGCAATTTTTAATTAAAAATTCTATTAATAATCAAATTTAAAAATGTCCTAGTAAAATTCTAGGAAAGCTCACATCCTTAGCGACAAATTGAAAAAAAATGCCAACATAGAGCAAAATTCCAGAAATAGTTTGGTTTATTATATCTAAGGTTATCAAGACTGGCGCAGGCCACAATTATCGCCAACTAAAATCATTCGCTCCAAAGTTGTGATCCAACCATTGTCTTTACCTACTTAAATGTAACTAGTAGGGTATATCTCACCAGTTGTGGACATTTGCGACTTTTTTCGTCATCAAGCAGTTCAAACACAGTTCTCAATTTAAAAAACTTATATATGAAGCAAATATTGCGTAAAATACCAGGAAAAAACCAAGCCTGGCAATAAAAGAACCAAGCGATAAAAACTCAATTCGGCAATACTGAAAAAAAAAAACTGGTTACATTATAATTAAAAATAAGGATGTCATATTTGGCGAGAAATATCTTGGGGGATATACCATACTTATACTGTTTAATGTTTGAATCAATGAAAAACGGCTTTTCAAACTGATGCTTTTTTTCTTTATATAAGAAATCGTTTCATTAACAAAATAAACTTTGACTATATTATCAGACATTCGATGGTAGATTTCACCTTGTTTGCTGCCTCTCAAAGAATGCGATTTGAAGGCAGGCAGAAAATTCGTCAACAAGTCGGATTTACGAAGCTGTCTCAATACGATGTCGTAGATGTCGTCTCATTACAATGTGACGTAGATTCTGACATTTTCTGACGTCATGCATATTATGAACCAATAAAAATTGTAATGAAGTGCGTAGTCATTATCTCAAGTGGAATGAAATAAACAACCATATTATGGTTAAAAATGTTGATAAAATATATAGAATAAAGAGCATAGGTACATTTCAACAAAATATTATATTAAATTATTGTTTTTTCTCTAAAATAATATCTGCATAAATTCAATTATTAAAAACTGATATTTTATAGACACATATATGAGTTTGCTTTTAAAAAATGATTATTTAATACATTATAAGACATATTTTATAAATGATTTCATAAAAAAGAACCATTAAATTTTATTTCACACTAATGAAAACAATTTCTGATGATATGATCTTTTAAAATAATTACAAGAAAGCAATAAAATAAAAAGGAATACACAATAGCTTAGTGTCTCTGAGGAAAGTTTTGCAAGCTCAATCCAAACGTCTTATTTTAAATGACATGAAATATGAAACTAAATGGTGAAAACATTTGTGTAATATAGCTGTTGAATCGATTCCATTAAAATTAAAATATATTTGATACATAGAATAGTTTAAATGAAATAATTTTGTTTAATAACAAAAAATACTTTATATGAGATAAAATAACATTTTAAAAAGATATTAATATTCATTGAATATTAATGTATTTAAATAGCGTAATAAATTTTCATTTTGTATAAATGTTTACAACTTCAAATATTAATAAAGGCGTTAAATATTACATTATTTCATTTTAAAAAATTCAAATGCTACATTATAACTAAAAATAATTAGGAAAAAAATAGTTATAATAATTTGTATTTTAAAATACAGTTTATTCCCTAGCATTTACGAAGGTAATTTGGAATGTAAAATTTTTTACCTAATTTCGTAACACAAATATTAAACTAAAAGATGTTCGCAGTTTCTCAATTGTCCAGAAAAATAGAAAAAAATTTAATTCTACTGTTTTAAATGCATCAAAAATTTAAATATTTATTTCAAATTTTAATTTATTTGATTAAATTAAATACAAATGAATAGTTAATATGAGATGATTTATAGCATAATAACTTATATTATGTTTTAATAAAAGATGATATAAGCAAATTTTAAAAGCGAAACTATGAATTGTCTAAATTTTGAATTTAAATAATATATTAATCTGTTTGATGTTAGTGATTACAAAATCCTGTATATCTTAAAAATTCGAACAAGATATTTCTCAGAAATGTTATTACACGTATTTTGAATAAGATTCATAATAAAAATATAGAGAAGATACACTTAAATTTATTCTGTAAAATACAGCCAATAGTATATTTATCATTAGACAAATGATAGAATTTTCGGAAATGAGTTTATGCAACAATATTGCAAATCACACCTTTTGTATAAAAACATAACATATGCACCAAATATTTCTTGAACAATTATTATAAAATTTATTAAATTGAGATTACTTAAATTATAACAATTATAGTATAATTATTCAAGTATAATTAAGCATTATAACTTGTTATATCGTATTTTAAAAAATATAATTCATATTTTTATTTATTAGTATATTTAAATAATACATGATTTAAATAATTAGTCTTTCAAAACTTCCTAGCCACTTACCGTTAAACATTTACAAATATTTTATAAAAAAATAATTCAAAAAGAATAATATCAGCGCTTGAATTAAGTTTACAATCTTTTTTTTATTTTTATTAAAATTCATTAGAAATAATTTTCCATTTTTTTTTAAAAAAATGCAATTTCACTGACTATCTGAATTCTCTTCATACTATTGCTACATTAAAAAATATTTTGTTGTTAATATTCAGATATTCAAAGAAGGGTTTTGATAATTTTAATTTAGAATGTTTAGAACCTTATGTTCTTGGACTTTTATAAAATTTAAATCGAGTCTATTAATTTTTGACATCTATAAATTTACAAACTAAGAAATGCAACATTATTTAATTTGAAACTCATTAATAATTCAAGGGCTTCGTTGAGTATGAAGCAAAACATGTTTCGTGAATTATTTTAATCATGAACTATATTTTTTCAGTAATTCTTTAAAGTACAGAATGCATATTTCATTTCATTAATTATTTACCTTAATTTAAAATAGGTTTCTATAACAAACTATGAAGAAATTATTTGATCAACAAGGAATTAATATTTAATCTGATAATGGATACCAAATGTAATTAAAACTTAGCTATAGAAAAAAGGTTAATCTGTCAGGAGATAATTCATTTTATGACTAAAAAAGTCATGTTTTAAACTAACAAAATATAGGTATTCTACTTACTTATAATTGAAAATTTCTTTAAGTTAGGATGCTCTTTATTGCAATTTAATAAATAAAATATTGCCTACTATTTTTAATGTTTGTTGTTTGTAGAGTACTTATTTTAATGTGAAAACAATATTTTTTGAACATTTTGTATGCAAATATTTAATTATAATTTTTATTATTATTCTTTAAGTAAACATTAAATGTTAATTTTTTATCAGAATATTTTAACGTTAATCTGATAAAAATTTGGATGAATTTTGTATCTTATAACTTTGTATACATCTTCTAAATTTTAACAAAAATGTCTATTTATTTTGCATCTATCAACACAAACATAACTTAATCTTTATTTTATGGCTAGTTTTCTTTAATTTTTTTTCAAATTTTAATTTATTAATTTAAGTGGAAAAATATAAAATTATTTTTCATCATAGTAATTAAGTGTAAGTATATAGAAACTTAACATTATAAAAAAACGTTTTACTGTATTTAATGTAATTTTATAAAAAAAGTAAATAACCTTTTAAATTTTAGTAAAACTTCGGAAGTATTTTGTTCTTACACACACACACACACACACACACACACACACACACACACACACACACACACACACACACACACACACACACACACACACACACACACACACACACACACACACACACACACACACACACACACACACACACACACACACACACACACACACACACACACACACACACACACACACGCACACACGCACACACGCACACACACACACACACACACACACACACACACACACACACACACACATACACACACACCAAAATCTATCACCAAAAATATTTATATTTAACATAATTTCCAATATTTTAAAACATTTAAAATTCTGCAATTTTGTAAAATTAAAAATGTATTTTTAATTTTTAAAATTTATTATTTGATTTCTTAATTGAAATTGTTTGTCTCTTAAACTGTAACAGCAATTTTCATTTAATATTTCATTTAATTTGCATTTAATTTTGTTACATAATAATTAAGTTTATTTAAATACAGTACAAAATTTGAAAAAAAATTATGTCTCTAAAAGTCTATCACCAATCTTTTTTTTAATCTTTTAATCTTTCTAAAAACACATGTGCATAAACTGTGACTTAAATTAATTTACAATGTATATATAAAATTTAAGATTCAAATTCTCTTAAATTAAATGGAAGGAAATTTTGCCGCTGGGTAATTAAATTCACTTCATACATTAACTTTCCCAAGCAATTATTATTCTTAAAGAAGAATGGCATAAGTTTACAACTTTACTCAAACCTAAAACAGCAAATTTATATCAAGATGCATCCTTTATGAATGTAGAATATCACAAAATGTGCTTTTCAGAGTAATTTAATGACATTATTATTTTCGGAAATTAAAATGTTCTTAGAGATAATTAACATAAATTTTTTAGAGTGTGATTTAATTTACAATAATTTATAACTTCTTTAAATGTATGCAATGTAGTTCGTCATGAACCACAGAAAGTACAATTTATATTTTTCTAACAGGGATCAAAATAAGTTTATCAATGGTCGAAATTTATTTGATCTAAGCACTTTAATTCTTAAAATATCTTTTATCTACAAATGCATTTTTAATATTAGTCGTATCAAATATATATCCATGCTTGGACAAACAACATCCAATATTGTAAAATACAATAGCCAACAAAAATAATTTCTTACAATTTCAAAGCGCAAACACAATTTTCTAGAATATAACTGAGCATACACTCCTTCTAGTCCTTTAGCAAAAAAAAAAAGCATTTTAAGAAAACCCTATGTTAGTGTTCTTTTTTAACAGTTTTTGCGGAAACAATGATATCGCCATCCATCTACATTACTGATATGGGCAAGGAGAATGTTTTTGGAAGGCAGAGAGAGCCTTGACACCTAAAGAGTACCCTTCTGTGCAGCCATGATGTAAGAGATGGTTTTTGTTTTCCCTTTATTATCCCTTTGTGTCCCTAAGAAATGTAAACATACGGAGTGCTGGAAAGGCAAATATTATTCTAAGTCAGTTTTGGGCTCGAGTCAATATTCTTGCAGTGTGTGTTTCGAGGGAAGATTCTTAACTCAACAAGATTCTGGAGATATATTTCTTGAATGGAATGATATATTGATCTGGAGTGTTAAATATGTATCACTCGGATAACTTTTACAGATTCTTTTTTTTAGGGATAGGAATGTTATTCGTTGATTCAGAAATCATTTCTAGCAATTTTTAGTGTTGAAACCATATTAATGCAGGACTATTTATTTTGTTTTTGTTAGATTACTTGGATAACACATTTGAATTTCAAATAAGCTTAATTGTACTAGATTATGTGTTAGTCGTATTGATCTGAAGATTTAAATGGAATACGTTTCACGTTCTATTTCGAGAAAGAGAAATATAAATCATTACTTTTCTAGTTATACTATAAATCGGTCAAGTTACTTTTTTTCTGAAAATGTAAAATTAAAGAACTGTTTGTTGTCTCATTTTAAGTTTCTTTACATAATATATTTGTATTTCAAAAAAATGCTCAATTTTACTAAAATAGGAATTAGTCAAGCTAACCTGAAGTGTTAAATATGTATTCCCTAAGATAATTTCCAGTTAGCGTCCAGTTTGCGATAAAAAAAGCGTCATTCATTGGTTTAAATATCATTCCTATATATCTTTCTGTCTTTAAATGTATAAATAGAATATTGATTTCCATTTTGGTTATTTATTTGGTTAACATATATATTCTCAATTTTAAAATCTATTTTTATTAAATTGATTGAAAATGATGATCTAAATTGTTAAATAGTAATCACTCAAATAGGTTCCACATTCAATTTCGTGAAAGAGAAACATAATCCATCTAGTTATTTTGCTTTAAGAAAACGTAAAAATAAAAGAAATATTTATTTTTTCAGTATTATATATTTTCTTAGGTAACATATTTTAGTATCAAATTTGGTTCATTTTAATCAATATGTACTTTCCATGCTGATTTTAAATGTTACATATGTATCAATAGAGTAAATTCTTGATTCTATTCCTGGAAAAAGAACTCTATTTATTGAAAATCAAAGTATTTATTAGTCATATTCATTTGAAGTAATAAATTATTGAATCAATTCCTGACTATATTTTGTGAAATAGTGTGGTTATTGGTTAATTTAAAGTCATCTCAATCATTTTTCTCTGTTCTGAAAACATAAACGTGCATTCATTTTCAATTTGGTAGTTTATTTTATTAATATATTTGGATTTCAAATGTGCTTGATTTTTGTTTAAACACGGCATTAGTCATAATTATTTGAAATGCGAAATGTGTACCTTTCAGGAAAAAATGTCCGGTGATTTAAATTCCTTCTTAGTAATATTTATTTATGAAAACGTAGAAGGGAAAAAATATTTAATTTCTTTTCGTTAGGTTATTTAGTTAATATATTTTGCATTCAACTTTACTTATTTTCAATAAATATGTAATAGTCATCTTGATCTGAAGTGTTGAATATGTATCGCTTAATTTATTTGTATTGTAAGATTGTATTTCATAAAAGAGGAAAGTTATTTGTGTTACATTAAAAAACCTTTCCTGGTATTTTACATTCTACAAACATATAAATAAAGAATTGTTTAATTATATGTTTCTTTCCTTTTTTTATTAATATGTTTGTATTTACAATTTGCTTAATTTTGTTAAATTAAGCGATTTTTATTTTGACTTGAATTGTTAAACATATATCTCTCTTACCCAAATTAATATAACATGTAATTATTAATTAAAATGAACTATAATGTAAGTTTATCGTTGTGAATGAAATCAATTTGTATAATGTGTATCAGCATTTGTTTAAGTTATGATCTAAATTTTCTTCATTATAAGAAGAAAAAATTTTTATATTATTTTTTATAAAAACTATTTTCTTAAAAATGACATTACATACATATTTTCTTAAAAAATGACATTACATGTAAAATATTTATGTTGAAGAAAATTTAAATTAGAACTCAAACAAATGCTGATTCCCATTACTCTAATTGATTGCATTCCTAACAATAAACGTACATCATATTTTGCTCATCTTAACTATTAATTCTATGTTATATTAATCTGGATTTTATACTTGTATATTAATTGAAAGGGTGTTGGATATAAATTAATCAAATTAATGTAATGTTATTATTAATATAAATTTGATGTTATTGGTAAAATAAATAAATATACGCAATAAAAAGAAAAATGTTATAAGAAAATAAATATTTCAGGGCAATTTACGTATTGTTTTTATTATTTAAAATGATTTTGCTTTATATTATGCTCATTTAATTGAATTATTAAATAAATTATTATATAACTATAATAATTTTAAGAGCAGTATGTTTATTCTAGATTTTACTAAATACGTAACACTTGAATTAGTACCATGTTAAATTTCATAAAAATATGATGTTTTTTCCTATTAAAACAAATAAATACTCGTAATAAAGAAAACTTAAAATATAAGTTTTCTTTTTTACATGTTATTATTCAGGGTAACAATTTTGCCTTATATTTTATCCGTTTCAATGAATAATTAATTATTTTATTGATCTTTACTCATAAATAATTATCATTGGGATAAATTTCAAATTCTAATTCACAAATGAAAGCAAAGTTATTCTTGTATTTAAAATTATTCATAGCTATTTTCATACTATACGCTTCTTGACAATATTGTGAATAAAAATATACTAATTTGCATTTTTCCTGCTTGCTTTATTTAAAAAATTAGCTCGTGCATTTTTGCTTTGTTCCCATTATTTAAATAGATAATTGCTATATAGAAATTGAATGCAAAATGTCAGTTGCTCGAATAAACTTAGATATTGGGGAAAATTATAAGCATGCTCCATAGATTTAAAACATTTCAATCATTTAACGCTTAGAAAATTTATGAAAAATGAAAAAAAAATTATTAATTTGCTTTATTTAACAAAATAATATGTCTTTGAATTTAATTAACATGTTATTGCAAAATTCATTTCAATTATTAAATATGTGTCACTAAAATAAATTTGAAATTTTATTTGATGGAATGAAACAATTATTCATTGGTTTATTCTTTCACGAATTTTTTTGTTCCTTTAAATGATTAAATATATAATATTTATTCTATTTTGTTCTAAATGGTTGTTTTGTTTAATGTATTACTGTGCATTTCAATTCCTTTAATTTGTTGAATTATGAAATTTTTATATTAAATAATTGTATTTTATTCATGTACTACTCGAAAAAATGCGAGGTAATATTTGATCCTGAGAATTGAATTATATATTGGTTTTTTTATTGACCTATAAACACTTTTAATTTTTACAAAAATAACTGTAAAACAATTGTATTTAATAATTTTTCAATACATGCTATCCAATATATTGTCATCTATATAAATTTATTTTAAAATAATACAATTATTATTGAAATTATATATTGTGTTATTCAAAAATATATCCAAATTTCATTTCATAGGACCTTACATGCATTGCATCCTTTTAAAACGCATTTATAATTATGCATATTTTGTTATAATTATATTAAAAATTTATTTTATTTTCCAGCTTATTTTATTTAAATACTAATGTATTCTTCATTTTCGCTATTTTCTATAAATTATTTAATTGTTATGGCCATTTGATGTGTTCAGAATGTCATTAGATATGGTTCATTTAAGAATTAATTTTTCTACTTGCTGCTTTTTAAATATATAAAAAATCAAATAACTTGCTAAACAGAAACTATTACTGCCCATCTTGTCTAGTGGTCATCATGCCTGACAGCGAATAGGGAGGTCCTGGGTTTGAATCCTGGTTCTGGCATGGATGTACTTTCTCTCTCCTGTCTTTGTCATTTCTTTGTATGAATAGGTTGTGAATGGTTGCCTGGCCTATAAATTCGTACCTATGACATGTGTGTTCTGAGGACTCCACACCAAATTACGCTTCAGTTGGAAAAGTGAAGCAGCACACCCCATATCACCAGCCTAGCTGGCACAAAACAAAAATAACAAAATAAACTATTTCTTAAAAAGTAAATGCTGAAGTTTAGTTTATCTTATTTAGTAGTTGTCCCATCTATTACGCAAACAACACATGAGAAAAAATAATTTTGTTGAATTTTATTAGTAGAAAAGTCTCGTATATTTACATTGATTTTCATAAAAGAGAACTTACTTTTCTTTTTAGTTTATTATTAACATTGATATTCAGTCATTCAGTCAATTATTTTCTCACTATAAAGTTGATCTAAAAAATAGCCCATATTTTAGCATAATTAAATTCTCTATAAATATACTCAAACTTAATTTACAATAGTGTGTTACCTTTATGAAATACTATTATTTTAATAAATAAAACATGCTTTTCAAGGAAACATATATTTTAGTGCTTTTTTGTATTAGTAATTTATTTTTATTAACCATATAATATATTTGTTATTAATTACCATATCTAAAGTAAAAAATATTCTTTTAAAAATCAATTACCTTTATTATTATGAAATGATTTAAACGTTTATCATGATATTACTCACTAAATGCTAAAAAAAAATCTATGCTTATGTTTTACTATTATTATTATGTTAATTACTAAAGCTAAAAACAAAAACTTTATTATACACATATTTAATTGGAACATTAAAATTTATTTGTAGGAACTAGTATTGTTATTATTCGTTCTTATCAAATGATACAAACATGCCTTGAAATAAATTGAGTATCACTAAAAGTATTTATATCTTTACTAAGAACTATTCATAACATAGAATAATAGCTTGTAGGCATTGTATATTATTTTTATTGAATTGTAAAAAGATAATTTGAATTCTTAGTATACATTGTTATTATTGAATCACAAGAGTATTGGATTTATAAAGTTACAGATCACACAGCTAGAGAGAAGAGAGGAAAAACCTTATTGGATAAAATCCATTATTATGCGCAGCTGCAATTTATCGGCACGAGGATAAACTCCCATTTCATACGAATTTTGAAATAGCATGCCCAGCCTGATCTATATTACAGTATACCTTCCCGATGTGAATAAATATACACCCTGAACGCCTTACTTATATACACTGAATACCGCTGATGGCACGTTTCCTTGAAACATCGGGTGCCGAAGAGGTTTAGGTAGGGCGCTATTCCAGAACTTTGTGGGCTATGAGCTGTGAAAGTCTTTTATCATATTTTACTTCCAGCTCTAGGAATTTCTGGGAATATCTTTCTCCGCTTCCTTTGAGAGGGACCGAATCACTATTGAAGGAACGGGTCGATATTTTAATGAGAAGATGAGTTGTTATTTAGCATGATGTGGCGCCTCTTGAAAATATAAAATATATAAATAATTATAATTAATTTTGAATATTTTTAGCAAAAACAATTAAGAAATATTAAAAAGCTAAGACATGTCATCTATAATAAATCAATAGACAAAATAACGTAATAAAATCAATTTAAAAGCGATAAAGAGTGAAAAAATACATAAATATATCCAATTACCTAACCAGCACAAAAGCAGCTAAAGAAAAGTAAGTCAGGAAAAAAAGATAATTAGGAATACAAATATATAAATTGAAATATAAGGAAATTGGATTTATGAAAAAAATAGGTAAAAATAATAAGAAACATATGGATCATGTTTTCTTTAGGGAGTATGGTCATCTATGCAAAAGAATTACAAACACTCTTTTCTGATATGCATGAATTTTATTGCAGACACTCTTCGGGGCAATTGCACGAGTTTCTTAGGCCTATTACTCGTTGCATGCAAACAAAGAGCGTTTCTATTTCTTTTGCGTAGTTGACGAAAAAATTTAAAATCCATATTTTATAACTTTTTATATAAAAAATAAACATATGAAATATTTTGTAATTTAAAAAATTTATAAAAAAGTAATAATTATTAAAAAATTAGATGTTTTTTGAAATGTTAAAAACAGAGATAATAGTTTATAGATAGTTAAAAGTCATATAACTATAATAATTTATAGATATATAAAAATTATATATTAATAGTTTAATATAAGGAAAATGAGTTATTTTATTTAAAAAAAATAAGAAATACAAATAGAAACTTTTTGAAAGTAAGCAAAACAAAATTCATTAACTTTCATGCATGAAATCAAAAAATTATTGAAAAAATGAATTTCTCCCAGAATAAATTAACTTTAATTAAACATTTTTCCTAATTTTAATGCTATACATTAACAGTGTCATCGAAAATAGAAATGCATAAGTTTACGTCAATGACAATGTATTTAAATAATATTATTATTATACTACAGAATTATAATTATACTACAGAAATTATGAAAAATGAAAATTTTAAAAACTTTTAAAACCATAGGAAATAAAAATAATTTTAAATTATATTATGCAAGACAAATAAATAAATAAAAAGTTGGGTTGTTTCTGATTTTTAATTAAACTTATAGACAGTTTTTTCCATAGCTTGAAAAAATTTTCATTTGAAAGATAATAGTGTTGCAAATCTGTTGTAAAAATAATAAATTTAAAATTATAACTATAAATACAACTTAATGAAGTGGTGATGATATCATTTTACAACCAAATGATAAGAAATAGTTATATTACTACTCAAATATCAATTATTTTTCAATACTTTTTAATGATTCAATATTTTATGGAAATACATTAAAAATCTGAACAAAATTATATAAAGTATCATTTAATAGAAAAGTATTATTATGAATAAATTGATAAATTATTTGCGATGCATTTATTTCTAGTAAAATTGTAATGTATTTTAATAGTTACTGTTAAAAAATAATTTTATAAGGCGAACTGTGCACAAAAGAGTAACTACTATTACTCAATGAAACTATTTGTCCAACTACAATACTACAATATTTTCCTTAACTATACATGTTTTCCTAATGTTTTTCATTTCTCAATACATTCCGTTTTGCTTTCAAGTTATAGTAAATACAAATATTCTCAGTCTTTTGTAAATCATATTAAAATATTTTAAGCATTGTAATTTAATAATATTAATAAATATCTTCAATTAAATTTTTAAAGTCTTCAGGAATTTAATAATTCTCGGCTGACACACTGCTGAAAAGGTTTCAGTAATTAAAACTTCATTGTTTATAACAAATTAAAATTTTTAGCTATGAAAGTTGAGTTTGAATTATTGGTTCGCTTTAGCATATGAATTAGAATAGAATAAAATATAGAATTAAAATTCAATTTGCAATAAATGTAATAATAAAAATAGTAAAATATATTGAGATTGTTTATTTCCAAAATTATAATCACTGCTTAAGGAATTGTGGAATTTAATTGTGTTTATGTTTGAGCCGATCTAATTTTCAATAATAAAATTATAAATATTATTTTTCGTATTAATTTCTCGCAATATTCTTAAAAAATAGATTCTTTTTATCAAGATTTGAATTATCATCTGAAAAATTCTACAATAAATTAGAGAAAAAATTCAAGACAAACATAATAAACATTTTCTGGGATTGAAATTGATTTTAAAACACATGAAATATAAATTTGTATAATTTAAGTTTTATAGAAATATGCATAACTACTTTTCAATAATCAGGCAAATTTAAAATAAAGAATGCTGTCTTTCATTATTTTTATCTAGAACAAAAAGTAGTAATGTATCAAAGTGCTTAATTATATCTTCAATAAGTCGCATGAGAAATTCCTCTTTTAGGCATTCATAAAAAATATGTATTTATTTATGCTTTGATATATTATGTTTGAAAAACGTAAGTTTCTATATTTTATAAAAGTTAAATATTTCAAAAACAAAAAACTTAAAATAAATAGGTAGTACAAAATTACTATTAAAATTAAATATTTAGTAATTCATTTTTGACTTTTGTAATCAAGATAAATTTATTCTGTAAGAAGTTCCCAGAACACAAAATTAATATATTAAACACTAAATTTAATCGCAAATGGAAAAAAATAAATTTAACTTAATTACTTTAAAATAAATATTTTAAACCACTTTAAATTCTTCTTTTAAAATTATTCTAGATGTTTATTTAAATTTTCTAACAAATAAATATATCCTTGCAGATTTTACAAGAAATTCAAATTATATCCACTAATATTAAATTTTAATTTTACATATTAATAGAATCAAGTACTAAGCAAAATAATTTTGAAAGATTTTGCTGCGAAAAGAAGCTGATCATTTATGTTAAGCATAACAGGTAGCCTAAAGTTTCTCCTGCTGCTTTGTTTATTAGGCTTAGCACTCCTTATAATAAGTTGCACGATATCAAAATATGCAATCCATAGTCATCAATCCTGTTTTAACAAGGTGAAATCCGTATTTCCTCTTCAATGGAGTGCAGTGATTGGCATGTTCATTTTCTCTTAATTGCTCTTGTTTCGAACACTGGTCTCGAGAGAGTGCATATGACAACCTCATTGGCTGTCATCACTTCCCTTCTGTTGTCCAATCATATCCGCTCAAATTTATTACGGCATTTACGAGTTTATCTTCGTCTTTTAGAAGTTTAAATTGCTTGAAACATTTCATATATTAAATCAGACGTAAATGAATAAAACTAAATAGACCCCTTTATCCAAAAATATGAATGTCATATCATCTAGTTCAAGAGAATATTGTTTGAAAATAATTCATTAAATTTCCAGTTTTAAATTATATATACATATATAATACATATATATATATATATATATATATATATATATATATATATATATATATATATATATATATATATATATGGTTATTTTTCCTGTTGCTATTGAATTTTAGAAGTTTCAACTATTTCAGTAACACTAATTTGACACACTTTATTGATAGTCATTAGGTTTTATTAAGCAGTTCTTTAACATTATATAATTGTAGGGTATTTTTTAAATATATAACAAGAGTTATTTTATGAAAAATTGAAAGAACAAGCTTTTGCACTTTAATCCATTTCTTGGACATCCATATATATATATATATATATATATATATATATATATATATATATATATATATATATATATATATATATATATATATATATATATATATATATATATATAGTTATTTTTATTTAGTTTTATCAAATTTTTTGTGATAGTTTCAGATTAAAGGTAAAATTCTGATTACGGGTGTCAATAAAACAATTAAAATAAAATGCGAATTTAATTCTAATTGTTTTAATGATTTTCCTCATTACTAACGATTGGACTAAAACATGATTTGTTCTTGGTTTCATCATTATAACATCAAACAGCAATTCCAAATGATGAGAATATTGACAAAACATATTAATTCATTAGATACTAAAATGTTTTTCAAATTTGCAAAATAAAACCTTAATTTTATAGATTTGTATCAGAAAACATTTATGAATATTTTTATAAAACTATACCCTGAATGTTTTTAACTAGAATATATATATATATATATATATATATATATATATATATATATATATATATATATATATATATATATATATATATATATATATATATATATATATATATATATATATATATATATATATATATATATATATATATATATATATATAAAATTCTATTTTTTATCCCAGTAATTTTTTCGCACATTTTTAAGAACTTTGCATCTAGAGCTCCTTTGAAATGTTTTTACTAATTTCGAGTAGTAAATATTTTGTTGAATGTAATTGAGACAAATAAACTAGTTTATGTCTTTGATAAGACAGGATATTATTCATGTCCCATTTTTGATAGTAATTTTCAAATATAGTTTTAATTAAAGTGAATCGCATTCAATACCTTAGTAGAGGAGGAATTAATTCCATGATGCAAAAGAATTTAATAATAGTGAACTAGTTGCTTCGAGGGGTAGCTTGTTTCATAGGTGAAGCAGTTGAAAACACTCATGTTGAGAAAGCATATAATGTATGTCATTTCCAGTGTCCCTCTGCTAGTGATTGACATGGGAGAGTTGTTGAAACAGAGGTTTTAAACTCACCACTTCAATAGGATTCATAGTTACGAGGAAGTTTGTCCAGTTCAGTTGGAAAAACTAGGCATGTGAAGGATAGTCTAATAACCTAACTTACTGATCCTTAAAAGTGCTGAGTTTATTTTAAAAATATAGAGAAAATCGAATAAATACTAAAGTTACAAATAAATGTTAAGCCGTTAAGTACCAGGCAACTTTGTACGATTTAGTATTTTTTACTCATTCTTTTTTTGTCAGTTTTTTTCACTAATTAGTTTCTAGGCTCCTGGCTCTTCCTACCACTTAAGATGCAAAAAAAAAAAAAGAAAAAAAACACGAGAAAGGTTTTAAATAAAATATTCGCTTTGCATCTCTTAAATGCCCCAACAAACGCTGAACATTTTAATTTGATTACAAAACTGTTACCGAGGGCTTTTAGCATGAGAAGTAGTCACACGTCAAAGCAGCACTTCATGCATATCACATCAGATGTAATTCAAAGCATCTAAAAATAAAACAACTTTAAAACAATGCTTTTTTGCTGTTGGTTGAAAAACTAATTTAATCTAAAGCTAAGTTTTTACGTGCTTTACTATGGCTTCACTTTTGTTTTAAAGGGATGTAACACTTTAGTGAGAAAAATAAACATTCAAAGAAAACTGAAAAATCAATATATATATTTTTACTTTTTATTTTATTTGCAGGGAATACTTATAAAAACTTGCATTCTTATGATCAATAAACGTAACATATACTTCTATGAACTTATTTATTTCTATTACTATTTCTTTATTAAGTGTTCGACACACAGATCAAAACATATGTCAATGAAACAAAAAATCCATATGTCAATTGAAGCATTCCAGCTATTAATTTTTTTTACATTAAAAAATTTTAATTTTTGTTCTAAAAAAGATTTGGTTACACATTTTTAAGAAGCTATTATTTATATAAATTCTAAGAAAGAAATTTAAAATATATTCAATGAAAATTTGAAACATTTTCATAAAAATATGTTTAAAAAAAAATTTACGAACTTTTAATTTAAGCCAAAAGGTAAATTATTTCTTTTACATGAGTTTATTTTTCAATATATTTGAAATAATGTAATGATAAATTTGTTACCCTGAATTCACTTGCTATAAATTTAGTTTTTGCTGCTTGTTGAATAAAAAAATACCATTGGAAATTGGCTTTGAAAAAAGTAGTAAAAATATACTCATCGCAATTTAAACTTTCTTTCATTAAATTATTTTTGCGTATGTATTAAACAATCTTTCAAAGCTTTCCTCAGAATATTTCTTTAGCTATTTCAAAAAGCAGACTTAAAATTAGTGTCTCCTACAGCAAAAACCATAAGGTTAATTTTTTTAAAAGATAAGACTATTAAACCTATTGCTTGACTTGAATTATTGTTCAAGCTAATTGATATTTTTCTAAATGTGAATACTGATGTATATATGTATATATATATATATATATATATATATATATATATATATATATATATTAGTAATCCCATTTAGAAATCTCAAGTTAAAGTAAAATAATGTTTATAAACATACTAATATTCTAATATGCTAATCTGAAAAGTTATGTGATAGATATTTGATAATAGACAAGATAAGATAATTCAAAGACATAATAAGATAATGAATCACATGTATTGCCTCTCAGATTGAGTATAGCATATAAAAATTAATATTTTTACTGTGTTAATTGAAAACACAATTTGATAATTCAATTTATTTTTATTTTCTAATTCATGACAAAATGAATGCATTCTATCTGAGCTCTATTTTAGACTTGGGAGTTTCCAACATAGTCTTAAAGTTGTTAGTTTTTGGAAAGTTACAAAATTAAAGTATTATATTTATAGATATAAACGATATATTACTGATTTAAATAAAACTTTTTAAACAATTATTTGTGAACTTTAATTGAAATTTAAAATCTTGAAAACAAACTACGTAACAAATAATCAGTTTCTAAAGGTAACAAGTTATACAAATTACAAGTTCATAACTTCCTAAGATAATATACATATATATATATATATATATATATATATATATATATATATATATATATATATATATATATACACACACACACGTGTGTGTGTGTATGTAATGTATATATGCATGTATGTATTTAGCTTTCTTCCAAATCTAATTGATATCTAAGATTTAAATCTTCATACATTAATCAAATTTGAATGTATATAGCTCTGATTTCCTTATTTATGACTATAGCAGCTTATAATTAAGTAAAAGCACCAAACACAATTTAAATAACTTCAGAAATTAAATAACCACTAACAGGCTTAGCATTTAACAAATTTGACAGTCTGTAGTATTAAAGTAACGTTTTATTTCAAATACTTTCATTGACAAGGGAATTTTTCACGTACATTTCAATTACTTATTCCAGATTCCTAGTTTTATCTAATTTGAAGAGATTTAACTAACTAAATAACTGAGTACAATGGAAAAAATTTACATTAAATTATGTCTTCTGCAAGATGTTCATTGTTAATAAGAGAAATAATACATTGAAGATTATGCGTACATATAGTTATGAAGAATGCTGAATTAGTGAAGAGCTGATATCGAGATATAATCTAATATAAATATTTTCTTAGCTGTAATACTTATACTTATAATAACCACATGTGTATATAAAAAAATCTTTGAAGCGAGGTTTTGTTAAATGACAACAAATTAATTTTTTAATAGAATATGTATCGCATATTTTATACAAACCTATTGTATTTCATATAGATATTCCATTGTAAAATTACTTTATGGAAGAATGCGATGACTAATAAAATATCACAAATTACATAATTAAATAAAATAATTAATATAAAATTAATAATTAATATAAAAAATTGCGATTCCAGAAAAAAATGTTGTGCATTTTGTTTTTCAAATGCAGTACATCCATTTGTTTTTTATATATTTAATACATTATAGTACATTCTCTAAGATATAAATTTCTCAAAATATATTTAGATTCAAAGATTTATTTATGTTTTACTTTGTAGGCAACAAAAAACCATTACAATAAAAGCATTCGTCATTAAATATTTTGTTTTTATCCACAGAAAAGACAAAGACTTAGGACTCTGCCAAACAGGGATTGCCATTGTCAATATCAGCGCCATTAGAATGGGTGTAATGGTGTGATAAAGAATAACACTAAAATAATTATTATACATCCATTATTCAAGATCTGAATTTTGTTTCTGTCTTCAAACGAATTGTTTTTTAATAACATCGCATATTTTTTTATAAGCAAATTAACAAGGTATATTAATTTTGTATCATAACTACAATTTTTTGAAACCTTGATTTAATAAATTTCTCAACGCATTTAAGCACTTCGGGAAGTTCCATTTTGAACATGTAAAGCAACTTAGTACCCATTAATTAATGTGACTTCCAGAAGGTCTTTTCTTCATTAGTGTGCAGTTTTATGTGCAGTATATTAGTGTATGTTTATAGTGAAAGCTGTAAGAATTTTATACAGCAGTTTGAAATAATAGTTACAAAAGCTGCAAATAGATGGCGCTGTAATCATCATTCCTAATGCCAAGTATAAATAGTGATCCGAAGCCCAGAGCGATCAGTTCCACTATTGACGCGTGAAACGCGGTTAGCCTACCGAAGGAAGAGATTAAAACCATGTACTATATTGAACAACGCGTTTTTATGATGCTAGAGTACCACAAGTTAAAAGAGAGTCCTATGGCAACAAGGCGCAGTTTTCAAGCACGATTTAATGTTCCGAAAGAACACGATGCGAAAACCATTGTTACGCTCTTCACCAAATTTCAACGAACATGCAGCGTAACTGATGATCTAGTGGGGAATGTTGACCGCAAGCAAACTGCAGTTACGCCTGAATATGTCGCCATAGTTTCTGAAATTATTCAGCAAAATCCATTGTCATCCGTCAGTAGAATTGCATGTGAGACTGGTTTGAAGTGTTCGAGCACGCAGAAAATACTGAGAAAGAGCCTACACATGTTTCCATTCAAAATTCAAACTCACCAGGCCATACCCGTACGAGCTGTGCAACAAAGGATTGACTTTGCTAATTAGATGCTCACAACGATTGATAGTGAAGGATTTGATGTTGGCTGAATCTGGTTTACAGATGAAGCGCACTTCCACCTGAATGGGTTCGTGAATAAACAGAACTCACGATTTTGTGGTTCCGAAAATCCATATTGGTGTGAAGCGAATCCCCTGTATTCTACTAAAGTTACTTTGTGGGCTGCAGTATCCAGCAAAGGCATTATTGGCCCTTTTTCATTCGAGAAACGTTCACTAGTGAACATTACGCTGCACTTTTGGAACAATTTATCGCCACACAGCAAGTGTTAAAGGATCGACCACGTACTGAATGGTTTATGCAAGATGGAGCCCGACCACATCGTAACTTATTTTTTGTCTATATGTCACCTTCCACGCCTGTAAAAATGGTCAGACTATAAACATAATTTACATTTCTTTTGATTTTGTAATGTTTTCCAAAGATAGTTATTAGAATTGTGGCATTTTAATGCGGTGCGGAATTCTTTTATCTGTATAAATTGCATGACACTATTTGAATTTCAATAAAAATTATTTGAAGAACTGTTCTTAAACTTGAAATTTTATTGTTCATATATACAACTATTGTTTATTTGAAGCAAATTTCAAAATCATTTAGCTTCTTTACACTAGCGTAATATCTCAAATTCTATAAAGTAAATTTCTACTAGAATAATTTTCCTTTATGTCTATTGTTCAACCTTACATATTTCAAGTTTTTAAACATTATTTTGTGAATATAGAATCATTCTTTCTTGCACGAATGATTTTTTTAAAAATTTAAAATAAACTATCGAGGATTAATTTGCAAATAAGTATTTTTTCATATCCTCACAATGGATGAGATTCGGTTTCAGTTGAAATAAGCCTAATCTACATACTTTATATAAATGGGAATTAATAACATAATTTTTACATTACCTTGAATTCTTATAAATAATTAATTGTATAATTTGTTAAAATTTATGACATTAAAATTATTTTAATAATATATAACTCAACCTAAACTGTAAATTTTCACTTCCTTTTAACATTATCTTATGAATAAAATTATTTTCTTAATCTTAAGAAAACACTATTAAATGATGAAGATATTTCTCAAAATTTAATTTAAACTTTTGCATGATATTAAAACAGCATAATAATATATTTACAATTATATTACTATGCAAATAATTAAACACAATTCTGTCAGTATTAATTATTATAGTAACTTTATGTAATGTAATATGATTTATAATTAAATAAATATGCAATTTAAAATTATTAAACTATTCCTTTATGCTAATCATTTGAAACAAGTTGAAAGGATCTTCCCACCTAAATTGGCGTCATTTTAAACTAAGTAGCTTAAATCCATCCGATCTATATAGATATTTCAGTAAATCGACATATTATTTCTTAAAATAAGGAAATTACTATTATTAAGATAAATGTTTGCTATGTGGGCTTAGATCAAGACCTAAATACTCATAAATTTTACATAACTTTCTCTTTTGATACAAAGCTAGTACTTCGTTATCAAGTGGAAATCACAAATAATGCATATTTATCTTCTTCACTTCACAAAATTTCATGTTTAAATTCTTTAAAATGATCATTTGTGTCAATGAATATCGTTAAATATATAGAGAAATATGTGTATTGTATTTTGAATTTTTACTTAACTTCCTTATTTCGTCAAATGTTTGAGTAAATACGCTGAATAGAATTGATAATGATGATATTATTTTCAGCGAAATGCAAATATTTAAAGTTTGTCGTAATATCCTCTTTTCACCTAAAACCATTGTTATTAAGACTAATAAATTTGTTATTTTATTTTTAGACAAATATAAATATTCAGTACTTTCTTTTAATTTTCCATTTTGAAGAGATAGTGATAAGAGATTAAAGAATATTTATATTTTTTAACGTCAAATGTCAGGATAAAAATAATCAGAAAAATGAAAATTTGTTACCTATTTTTCGATCAAAATATAAATAATAATGTGTTTTTCATAACTTTTTCCTTTATATAAAAATCAGCTTAAGTACTTTTCAAATTAAAATTATTATTTTTGATAAAATATTTATAAAATAATTCAGTAATTTCTTATAACTTACTTTTTTATAGAGAAAGTTATAAGAAAATATTGATTCTTGTGTAACGATTGTTAGGGTTAAAATAGTTATTAAAGTGAGTGTTGGTAACACTTATTTTTTATCAAAGTGAGAATAAGCCAAGTTTTCTCGTGATTCAATCTCTTAATTAAAAGGCCATACAAAAATGTTCATCAATTTTTTTTTACACGATTTTTGATCAAAATAAAATAATCAGATTCCTCTTATAATTTTCTCATTTGGTCGAAAGACAACGTATAAAAACTCTTATTAAAACAAATATTTGTCATACTATTTTTGATTAAAAAAGATAAAACTCAGTAGGAAATTTCAGATACACATAACTAAATTTTCTAAGACTCTCTCAATTTTCTCTTTTGAAAGAAATCCAGAATTAAAAGACTTATTAAAAGGAATATTTTTACGCTATAACCATCAAAATGTAGATAATCTGAACTGTATTACAATTCTTCCCTCAGACCAAAAGCCAGTGTGAATTTGCACCCTCAAATGAGTGGTCTTCAGCCTTAGGGAGACTACCCCTGAACGATTTTCCGTATTAAGAACTATCAGATATAACCGAGCCTCCTGGGAACCATGTAACCTAATAACGGATCCCTCTCACGAAAATGGGCGCTAACCCCCGACATTTCCCCACCCTCTCCAAATCAGATTCTATGGCTGGACCTCGCTATGAGTACAATCCCCACGCGATTAGTCACGAGGGATAAAACAGACCCCCGCTTCCTTATTGATGGCATCCCTGGTAATGTCCTTTGATCATTATATCAGCACGAGGCAAGAAATACAAACTCTCTTAGTTCCAGCATGAGGCAGAAATTAATGAAAAGACAATTTCTGAAGGGTTGAATGATAATTTATTAAGGATTCAGCTGCAGTATTTGTTCTCGTTATTAAGGTATTTCATTAGTTGAATAAAAATATTTTGAAATCTCCTTTCCAACCGAATTTTATATCTCAGTAGTTCAGGCTCTGTCCCTTATTTCAACAGTTTGAAGGTTGGGCTCCCATAATGGGCAAAGTTATTTGTAGGGATTCATAATTTAAGTTAAGCAGTAATCTCTATTCCAATTACTGATCATGAATCAAAAATGAAATTTGATCATTTAAAAAGTAAACTCAATCATGCAATATTTAACAGAATCAATTCAATATAATATCAAAATTATTTTATAGTAGGCAAGTTGTACATAGGGCATTCTGATATGCATAAATAAATGATTTTCATAACTGTAACCAGTACTAAATTTGCATAGTTATATTCTGATGCATTCTGAAGAAAAGTTCTGATGAAATTTCAGCTTTCTGACGAAATGGTTTTCAAGTGCCGAATAAAAATCAATGTAATTAATGTGTTTTTATAGAAAAGCTTTTCATTACCATGTGCAATTCATGTGCAATACCAATTTTGCAACTGTCAATATATTTGTAATTTGAAAATAATCGTAAATTGCTGATCAAATTTTTGATTAAGAGCTTTTTTATAAAATATTGCAATAAAATACGGAATGATATGTTGCATGAAAAAGTAAATACTTTTATACATAATTGTAAATTTACTATGTAATCACGTGTTACTCAATAAACATCAATGCAATTGTTCTGTTCAGCCAATAATCATCCGGGAATATCCTTATCGATGATCCCCGGAGAAAAAGGAATCCGATTTTGCAGTATGAACAATATTGCTGGCAACATGGTTTGGTGATAAGGTGATGCATAAACTTTAGAAAAAAAATACAGAAATGTTAGAGAAAAATATCTTAAAATCTAAATATCGCAGTTGGCAAAATATTTTCTATTCATCACTCCAAAATTTTCAAATTGTTGTCATTCCAGTGAATTACAATGGAGTCGACAATAACATCAGGAAAATTTAGTTATTATTTAGTGGTTATTCGTAACAATGGGTGAGGATTCTGTATTTGAAACTTGATAGCGTCAAAAGCGCAGCATGTATGCTGCCATGACGTTACACACCGCGCATCTAGAAAGAACCAAAAGTTATGATGTTTTAGTGAAACTTGTTCTAGCTAAACGAGCGCATACAGATTGGCCTCTTCAAAAATCTGAGAGGTTTATACTTTACGCTTTCAAAATATAATCCCTATTTGCAGAGTTTCCGTAAGGGACCACATTCTATCAGAATTTGTAGATTTCTCTCTGTTTTTAGAAAAATAAAAAATGTTATAATTATCATTATATTATACGGCTGAAGAAGCGTATTAAGAGATTCCACTTTTGTTCGCAGTTGTTTCCATTAATTTGATAATCACATGCTTATACACAAACATGTATTACTAAAAGCGTGAATTTGTATTCTTAATTTTTATACAGATAAATATAAATTTTATGGATCAAAAGAATGGTAAGTAATATTAATGTCTACTACTAGTTCATGATATTTCAAAATATATTCAGAAACATAATAAGAAGAAAAATAATTGCTTAACTAATAAAACATATGAGAAAGAATATTTATCGTCCTTTAAAGAAGAAAATAAAACCTTTAATGGTAATTATTTGTAAACAAGAATTTCTCTTTAGCAGTTGTAATCATATTACGCTCAGAACAAGCAAATTATTCATTGCTGATTGAAATTCTTGAATAAACTTCAAAGCCAAATTATTAAGAAATCAAATTGAGAAATAATTTCTTTTCCTGAATTCAAAAGACTAAAAAATATATGCAATTTATGTAATTTTAAAATGCTTAGGCCATTTTAAACATACTAACAAAATAAAAATAATAAATCCAGACTATTTTGACTGATTAAAAGCAATAAGAAATTTTCGAGTGCGTCTTCCTCAAATGAAAAAAAAGTGTTTATAATTTATAGCTATAAGTCAAACTCAAAAGATAACTATCCATGAAATATTTCTTTTATTATGAAATATTTAAATAATTTAACAATATAAATATTTATAAAAATTATAAAAAGCAGAACGTATTATGTATATATATATATATATATATATATATATATATATATATATATATATATATATATATATATATATATATATATATATATATATATATATATATATATATATATATATATATATATATATATCCTAACTCTTTAGAACTTCGCTCAAGCAAATTTGTAGTGTACTCATTTATAATATTTATATGTCAAAGGTAATTATTTTAAATTAGTAAAACATTCTTTTTATAAAGCTTTTCTAATAAACCATTTATTGTATTATAAAAGAAAATTTGTTTTTCAAACAATTTATTAAGACCCATCAAACATATCTGTCATTAATTTGTTAAAGAAATTTTGTAATTAAATTTATAAGAAAATACATATGAAAAAAACAACTGTTCAAAAGTCATAATATAAATATTATATGATATTTTCGAAAATGAAAATAAGAAGCTTTTCATGGAAATTTTCAAATGGCAAAGTAATAATATAAATATGATAATAAAGTAATAATAAATAATAATAGTATGAAATTAGTCTAAATTTTCAATTTATTTTCACCAAGATTTAGTTAAAATTTTATATGTTTTCACATCCTGATTTGTTAAGAATACTTATATTTAAGAAGAACTCTAGAATACATTATATGGGAAATAAAAGTAACATATAAAAGCAAACAGACATCCGAAAATTATATTTTTCTCTCTACTACCTACTAAGCATATTAGTGGATCTTTTAAGATTTTTTTTCGTAAAACTAAACAAAGTTGCCAAATATTTTTATTTAAAATGTAAAAACTGATATTTTGACATTTTAAGGATATAGAGTTTTAAATGGAATAATGATATATTTCTTTTTTTCAACTGTGTTCTTTGTTTAATATTCTCTAATTATATCTTGTGTGTATACGTGTGTATGAGAGAGATAAAGTCTTAGCTAAAATATATGGACTTTATTTTAAATAAACTACAGAACTTGCAACAATATAAAATATTTAGAAATCTTTCAAATTGTTAAACCCTTGAGAACGATTTTAGCTTTTGTGATTCTTGAATTTAAATATAATTATAAAATCATATTAAAATAGTTACATTTTATTTTTTATAATGATTTGATTTTTTAACTTGATTTATACTCATTATAACTATTAGATACTTTTGAAAAATATTACGAGTCTGTTGAATGTTTCGCCGAAATATAACTGTAATAAAATTTACTGTATGAAAAAATGTAATTTAGTAGGTTCTTGCTCATACGTTATTATGTTACAGCAGATGAAAATTTATATTCGTATATATTGTACAATATTGCTGAAATCTTTTACAATAAATGCCACCTTTATATAAAGTATTACTATCATTCATTTTACTACCATTACCTTCAAGTACAAAGATCTTCACTTCGATGTCAAAGAATAATATTCACCAATCAAGCCAACTTGGCCTCATTTAATATTAAGAATTACTCTGTTATTAATTTATTATTATTATTTTCCCACAAGTCTATAAGTTGCAGATTACACTATTTACTATTCTTTCACTATCTCTATAAAAAATCATGTTCTTTTTGTTTATTTTTTAAATTTTATTACGACCTGTTAATATATATATATATATATATATATATATTGAGTTATTAATTTAATTGTTCAACTATAAATAGATCATTTCAAAAGTAAGTTACCGTACAAATTCATTTTAAATTAACTTTTTACATCTTTATTGTTTATCTTTCATTTATTTTAGCCAAAGTAATCCTATAAAATTTCCTTTTACTTCTAATCTTTAATGATATTTATGTTTTATTATACTAAATCTACTGAGAGTTTTCTTACTGTACTTACTGACTACAGTATTTTTTACAGTTTTTTCTTACATTACTGTCCTACAATTAACTTTACGTATCATGATTAAGATATTATGCATTATATAAAACTTAGGTAGAATGTTTACTATATCATAATTCGATATTTCCTTTAATATCTTATACAATAAATCATTTCAATTGCATAGAGCTCTTTATTTTTATTTATATTCAGATGAACACGTGTCCAGGCTAACTACATCGATTTCAATTAGAATTAACCATGTGCATTCACAGAAATATTTTCCACCTTGTACCCTATCTAGATGATGAGAAATTGCTATTTTTCAATTTTAATGTCACTTTTATTTGTAGTTTTGGTTTAAACACATGGTTAAACTTCTGTGTCACACATACTTAATTTATGAAACTTTACGTCATTCAAGTCGTTATAATTTTAATGACAAATTTGAGACTCTGCTATTAAATCATTAACAGTTTAAATAAATAGAATGTATGCTCAGTGTTTACGACGGCTTAATTGAATTTTAAAAATAAAAAATATGTGAGGAACTGTTCGGGCAATCATAATTGCATTAAAAGAAACAAGTCTCAAAAGAAGAAGAGAAAAATAAATTTAATTAAATTCTATCGATGTTGCAGAAATTTAATATTTAAATTTCTTCCAGTGAAGTGCGTTTCAAAGATGTATTTATTTAATTTCTTGTGGCAATTCCTACTAGACACAATTGATAAAAATCAACATTTAATTTTTGTGGTTTTCATTTTATTCTCTTTTTTGTGGTTTTAATTTATCTAATATAAGAAACTGTATTTTTTAATAGTGCAAAAAAATGAGTTATTATGTGCGTTAAAATTTTCATGTTCCTCTAGACATGACAGGGATTCAATAAAATGAATCTTTATAGGTTTTTATGCTGTGCATATTAGGTATTTCTGCCAAAGTAGAAATATAACAAAATTTACAAAAATTTGCTTTTTTCACATTTTCTGTTATTCAAATACCTTTTGATTGTCTAAAAGACAATCATTTTGAATATGGAATAACAAGAAAGTATAACACAAAATATTTTCCAAACACTTGTCTTTCAAAAACTGTGGAACAAAGAAGCTTTGCATTTTAATAGGAAATTTTTAAACAAAATAAATGTAAACTATAAAAAAATTAATATCGACATTTGATGAAAACATCAACAAAATAAACTTTTTCTTAGAATTTTAAAGCTTCTTTTACTACCCTGATATAAATTGTGTGACATAAATATTAAGAGACACTCTTTGTCATTACCTGCGCAAATTCAAAGGAATAATTTAATTTAAGTATAGGAATCTTAATGTCTCACATTGTCTATCACCTCTTGGTGATTCCCACTTAAAAAATATGAAGTCTGTTTTCATAATTTCTCTCTCTCTCGATTTCACTGTTATTTTACAATGTTATCAACTCAATGATGACAGTGATACAAATGAGACCAATGAATTGTGAAATCCTTCACATAAACAATAATTAAGATCTATTAAATTTGTTAAATTAAATTTTTCATCAGAATTGTGCATACAGACAAAATGCAAGGAATGATAGTTTTTATTTCCTGCATTAACATGAGGATGAGAAATAAAAGATACCCATTCCAGTTTCAAAAAGTTGGTTGAGTAATATACAAGATTTTATTGAATGACTTGCCAATTGAGATTTAATAACCTTCAAACCTAATATTTTTTCGTAATGATGTGCTAAATACGTTTAAATGCAATGCATAAAACTGTTTCATGATTAAACTTATTTTTTCCAAGTTTTCAAATTTATTTAAGATGCATAATAATATATGTAAGGTTCTGAAATGAATTTGTTAAGGAACCATGAATTAAAGAACGCAATTTCTTATTACAATTTTAAGACGATCCTAACACGTGTATTAATATATTTCTTTAAGTGAGTTATATTGTCCAGGTTTAACTAAAAGCTGATTTCAAATAGCAGACTTACTTTAATTTGGACATTTGATTTCTGTTTAAATTACTCAAATATTCAATATATTTGAAAATCTAATATTTAAGTAAGGCAAAAAAGAATCCAATCCTTTAAATAAAACATAAATTGGATTCCGTATGAAAGTATTAAAGGGAAATAAATTTCAATATTATGATAAAGAGACAGATTTAAGATTTGATATAATTTTCAATCTTTTGTTTTAATGTCTACATCCAATTTTATGCGCAGTTTAAGTACATGGAATGAGCGATATGTTTGCTCTACTTTGAATTATAATTCCATCTTACCAACAATTCATTATCAAAATTGACTTATATCAAATTAATTTTATTTTGTTTTTAATTTGATGCATCATGCAGTATGATGTAATATAGTGAACAAAATATGAATGTACTGTGCAACAACATTTCATTTTTAAATATTTATTTTTTGTAATATTTAATATAGCCTTTGTATTTAAGTTTCATTAATATTAGGCTATCTTCTTGAAATGTAAAGAGCCTTATAAACATTAAATTTTAAAATGAAATTGCTGAAGCAATTACCCTAAAAATAGAACTACTCTCCATAGATTTTTGAAACTTTAATTTCATTTATTACTTTTCTTATAAACATTCATTTTTATAATGAAATTTTTATTTACATATTACACAAATATTTGTAATCATGATGTGTCTATTCAAATGTGCACAAATTATTTCATAATTTCATATTCATATTCAAATGTGCACAAATTATTTCATCGTTCGTTTATAAAATTTTGGAGAATATTGGGTATCTAAGATACAATGTACAATGAAGAGGCATAGATTTATAAATTTAAATTACTTTCTACTTTTGCAAGCTTTATACTTTAAAAAATATTTTATTCATTTAATAGGCATCTTACTATATATAATCCTAATAAAAATATACGTGGATTCCAGTACAAAGGGTTCATGCAATGTTCTTAAACTGAGTATATAACGCGCGAAGCTACATTATTTTCATATGTTTCCCTTTTTTCAAATATGAATATTAATTGCAACCTTGCAAATATATTTGGCAGACATTTGCTTCTAGCTAAGATTTACATACTCAAAAATCATTTTATAATTTTAATGTGTTTTAAGCTACGAATAAATAGCTTGTAACAAATTATGAATGTTATGAGAATAGTAGGTGTAACAATACAGACAATAAGTAACAATAAGTTGTCAGGCGATTTGTTAAACTTTTATTAGTTTTTAAATGTTGTACATTGAATATATATTTTATATATACTATTTTTGAAACTATATACCAATATATATTAATAAGAAATTTTAAGTTTTGAAAATTACAAGTTATTAATTAAATGTTAAAAAAAATTCCTATAATTTTAACATGTTTATTTATATTAAAATTTTTACATAAATTCGGGTACCTTTCTAATAATTCCAGTTCCTGTAAAATTATTTATATTGATTAAAATAACGCAAATATTTAAATTTAATTTACATTAATTCCAGTGGGTGCAAAATGTTCAATAAATACTCTGGATCTGTTACAAAGTCAAAAAAAGAACTAAGTTTTTAATCTTAAATTAGTTTCTGATTTTCTAACTTTTTTATGGAAAGAAATTTTTACTTGTCTTTTTACTTTAATTATGATTACTATAACGTATGTGGCTAAATATGCATTGATTTATTTATGTTTTAAAATTAAAACAATACTAAGAGTTTAAATTTGAATTGCTATATGAACTCCCATATTCAAATAACTTTTATGTATATTATGATTATAATTATATGTTATAATAATAAATGTTACGCAATTTTCTGTATCTTTCAAATTATATCAAATACGTATTATTTGTACAGTTAAAATATTGTGTATAACAATTCGAATAGCGATATTCAAACGAAAAATGTTTTAAAAATTTCTCAATTTAGATTACTTTTATATTCTATATAAGCTTCCTATTTTGTTATAGCTAATTTCTCTTTTATTTTTACGAATCGCTGCATCCTTGATGTCTGTAGCCAATTACAAGAGTAAGTTAATTATGTGTAATATAATACCAACTATATGTTATATGTGATTATTAGCGTAATAATCTAAATCGTACTACGAATCTGATCTAAGGTATTATTGCATATTACACACTAATTGTAGTGCATATAGTAATTTTTCAATAGTAATGAGAATGGAAACTACGTCTTCACGTTGCAAATTATACTCTAGTTTTAGTATAGGTATGTGTAAGAATTAATATAATATTAGGAATCTAAACAAAATGGTTGCGTTACAAATTTCAAAATTTAGATTAACTGCCCTATTTTGAAAACTTCTATTTTATTACACATTTTCTTATTTCAATGCTGGACACTTAGATGTATCGTTAAGCTTGTATTCAAGTGTAAGGTGATGACTATGTGTGCAATATTTTAAATAATACTAGGAATCTGAGCTTAGAAAAATCCTAATAACTAATTATATCTTGCTCATAATGTAACAATCAAAACAGAACAAAGAACTTGATTTAAATTTGTATTACAGGCTTTTGAAGGATTAAAATAAATGTAATGATTTAAATAGTTAAGAATCTGAAGCTGTGTGAATTACCTATTTTGTATACAGATTACTTCTCAAGTTTTAAGCCGTATTTTTATAATAATACATTTTTGCTTAAGTGATCGTAACAGTTTGTATTTGTGGCACCTGGGAACAATTATGTAATTCTTCCTATATCAGCATTGTATAATGTTATTATTCAGGCAATACTTGGAGTCTGAGCTAAATTAGAATAAAAAATTCCCAATTTAGATTAGATTATATTTCTAACATTATCATGGTCTTTATACTAATAAATTACAAACAATTTACTTAATTATCAGATACCAATTTCTCTACAATTAGTGTCTGTATAGTATTTGTTCTACTAGATGTCTATATATCATATATATGTGGAATAGAGTGTGATTAAAAATGCAAATAAATTCGTATTTAACTCACATGGGTATTTTAGTTCTCAATAAACTGTGGTATATTCTTCAAGTTCCTTCCTTGGAAATCGATAGTATGACACTGATGCTGGAGGCAACAAAAGAAAGGAAACTCTCCCCTCAAATACACCCTGATATTCCCCAGTGAACACGGACACTTACGTCTGAATGATCACTGTAATTCCCCAAGAACACCCTCTAAAAATAAGCCAGAAAATATAGCATGATAAGAGAAATGAACTACAGTCGGTAGCTTATCTTTCGTGCATAGCATGCACCCACATCCAATGTAGCAGATATTTTTCTGAAAACTCTCCACTTGATTAAATGTAGATCATTCAATATCAAAATAACATGATAATATATTAAAATAAGCGGATAAGAAGTTTAAGTTTAGATATCTATACGATATTATACGGAAATTTTTCATCTATCGCAGAAATGAAAATGGGAAATGTATCTAATAATAAAATTCAAACGTAAGGGTCAAATGTAAATATTTCATCAGAAATATATGTTATATAGCTTTAAATGTATAATGATCACTCGTCAAAACAAATAACTAATGAAGAATTCTTAAAGTTTTAGTAATATCAATACTGATTCTATTATAATTCCCAAATGGTCAGACGATATCAGTTTGAAAGTGATGCCTTGTCAAATGAAAGGACTTTGTGTCTTAAAGTATTCAAGTGATCTTTATAATCTTCTGAGATTATATTTGTACTTGTTTTTTTATTTTTGTCATTGTTTTTTTAACGTACAAGAAAGAAAATCTTTTCATCATGCTTTGTTATGTGCGCATTTCCGCCAAAAACACGAAATATACCCAAATATTGCTCCACCAATATAGATCACCAGAATATGTTTGAATGCTTTTGGCTCAAGGTTGGCTGAATATATTCGTTCGTTATATAGCTGATGAGAATACTGGAGCAAATGTAATGATATATAAAAAAAACTAATCATGTATACCAGGCACTACTATATTTTGGGCTGTGGTAGATTAGTAATTAGAGCATCGTCCTTCCGTCCGAAAGAGATGGGTTCAATTCCCAACGCCGCTAAAAACTCTCTCGTGCTCTTTAAATATATGGAATTGAAAGTCTTGTGGGTGGTCATTGAGCAGTAACCATGGTTGTAATGGTCTGGAGAAATTTTCCACCCCCTTCAGATAAAGGTCAAAATTGTGGGAGGGGATCCTCTAGTGCTGCCATCCATAGCAGGGGTCTTAGAACAAAGACTTACTTTCAACTTCATGAGGCTGAATGAAAGACACAACCCTTCTGAATTAATTTTGTATAGCCGACGGATAGCTAGTATGGCTTGCTCAAGTGTCAGGAATAACAACAACTACTATAATTTTATTATTAAGATAAGTCTTTTATCCAAACCCAGATGAATCTTTAGTAATCATTTCGTTAGTTGAGCACTAAGTTTCAATAATGATACGTGGTTACAGTTACATTTACGCTGGGATTCGTATTACCTACTTGGACCTAATTAATCGTTAAAAAAGTGAATGAAAGAATACTGGATTATATTATTACAAAAAATCTCTTTTTATTAAAAAAAATATTCTGTTTACATTACATAATATTCCAAATAAAATGTCGATTATTTAATAATGAAAATTTAATAAGTTGTTTGGTTAAAATATAAAAATTAAAGTTCATTTTTCTGAGTAATTATAAGTTAATTTAACCACTTTCCCTTTAATAAAATGGTTGTTTTAGAAAATTTTAATTCACTAAGAAATATTCCATTAGTATAACTTTTATGACACACAGAACAGTTTTAGTATATATTTCAGTATTTCATATTTAACCTAACAGTTTATCTGAATAATTATGAAATAAAGATTTAAAAATAAAATAATGTTGTGAACATTTTAAAACAAGTATTGACAAAATAATAAATACCTACGTTAAGAATTATATATTTACTAATCACAATGCTCATTTCCAAAATTTACAAGTACTCTAACGATACACAAATATTACAAGTACAAAATGACATGTAAACTAAGTCATGAAATTAGTTGTAAATACTCAAATTTTGATTCATTATATATGTCTTTATCTTCAACCTTCAACCAAAGTAAAATATTTGAACACATATTATAGAAACAAACTAATAATCTAACAAATACTGTGATGTAAATGTTTAACATATTTTTCCCACATAAAGGTTAATATTGGGAAATCTTCTCTTACATTTTATCACACTTTAGAATATTTCACGTCTAATTCGCATAAAAAATAGAAATGCTAAGAACATAAACT
Source organism: Latrodectus hesperus (assembly GCA_037975125.1). Classification (NCBI taxonomy): domain Eukaryota; kingdom Metazoa; phylum Arthropoda; class Arachnida; order Araneae; family Theridiidae; genus Latrodectus; species Latrodectus hesperus. Next base: position 104,934,654 of record CM075856.1, on the reverse strand, counting down.
GCTTTTACATTTGCATTAAAGAAACAGCTTTTTTTCATTATGTAACCATATTGAGATTTATTTTTAATTGCTAATAGCGAAGATTTTCCTGCAAATTATATTTCGCTTTAAGTGGAAAAATAGTAAAGAAAAAGAATATATGTTTGTGAATCGAAATGCTGTTTGCAAAAACCACGACTTCTGAAAAATTTCAGCAAAGAAAAAAATTCTACCGTTTCGTCAACATATCTAGAGCTGCAATCAAAAAGATGTTATAGATATTTCTGAGAATTATTTGGCAAGACATCAAAATTTCTTCTCCTATCCAATCAAAAAAAGTTTTTTATCTTCATACCACGTCATTATAACATATATTTATGTAGAAAATTGAAATTTAGAGTATTACGTAGCAGTAATATCTCCGTATTTAGATAAACGTAAAATTATTAATATATAATAATTTGCTAAAATATTTATTCTTCGCACTTATAAACAATTCATTTATTGGTTGAGGTTTAATATAAGCCCTATTTTCTATTAAGCATTGTAAAACTTCTCTGAAATTCAACATAGCGCATATATATATATATATATATATATATATATATATATATATATATATATATATATATATATATATATATATATATATATATATATATGCGCATAGAGAAAGCGTACCAACGAGCTCAGTGGCCGATTGGTCAAAGCACGCAATCCAAACACAGAGGTTGCGGGTTCGAAACTAGTTACGGCTGTTGTATCCAAAGTAAGGGTTTTTTTTAGTTTGTTTCCTTATATTCTACAACATTCTAGCCCTTTCTTTGTTATGTTAATTTGTTGTTTCCCGAATATTCTATTACTGTATAAAAGCTTATACTCACTAGTCGTGGGCGACTTCTCGACCTTGTAAGGTTACAAGTCGCTACTTCCCTTCAATAAACTTGTTTGTTTAAAGCCAACGGTGTGTTCACTTAAATCTTCGTGACTATATATATATATATATATATATATATATATATATATATATATATATATATATATATATATATATATATACTATATATATATAATCATTAAGGTGCAAAATACGTTACTTTACAGAATAGCTAATTCTTTCATGAAACAACTAGCCAAGTGAGTCAAAGTACATAAAGTTATTAAATTATTCTACGATTCATCGGTCATTCTATAGATTATATGTCGTTGTTCTATAATATAGGACAACAATTATTTGATCATTAAAAATTGAGCTGTCCGGAAGGTTCAGATTGATTTTTAAAAAATTTTATTTTTTTACTATATTAAAATTAACTTTTTACTTTTAATTAGTTTATTACAGACAGGAGCACCTTCAATGGTGTGATCAGCAACGAACCTGGGCGCGGGAATGGCATCACGTCATCTTTACAGATGAATCTCGGTTCTGTATACAGGACCATGATGGCCGCATCCGTGTTTGGAGGCATCGTGGAGAACGCGCATTGCCAGCTTGCATTGGACATCGCCATACTGGCTCATCTGCTGGAGTGATGGTATGGGGTGCCATTGGATACACGTCTCGATCACCTCTTGTTTGCATTACCGGCACTTTGAACAGCAACCGTAACATTTCCGAAGTGTTAAGGCCCGTGGCTCTGCCCTATCTTCGAGGCCTCCCTAATGCTTTGTTTCAACAGGATAATGCACGACCACATGTTGCCCGTACTGTTCTGAACTTCCTTGATACACAACAGGTTCAACTGTTACCCTGGCCAGCACGTTCTCTTGATCTGTCACCAATTGAGAACGTGTGGTCAATGGTTGCCGAGCGATTGGCACGCCATCACTCACCATCCACTACTGTCGATGAACTGTGGCATAGTGTTGAAGCTGCATGGACTGAGATCCCTGTGCATGCCATACAATCTCTGTTTGACTCCATGCCTAGGCGGATAAATGCTGTTATTGCAGCCAGAGGTGGCTGCTCTGGGTACTGATTTTTCAAGATCTATACATCCTAATTTCCTGTAAATCTAATCACTTGTTCTTTCCACTATAATGTATGTGTCTAATAAATATATTTCTGTTATTTGCATTCCTTCTTGGTATAGCAATTTTGATGGCCAGTAGTGTATATACACATACGAATGAGATTCCGCATGAATTTATTAAACGAATCCGTAAATGTAATTATTCATTTAATAGCATTATGTTTCTGTTGATGCACATGAATGAAAATGTTCTGTGGAAAGATAGAAATATATATTATAATTAGGTTTGCTTTGCACTTTTACATTAAGTGTGAAAATAATATTTTTAAATTCCTAAACTAATATCTAAAACTTTAAATTTAATTTGTTATTGCAGTTGAATTTTTCATTTATTATTATTGAAAAGAAAACTCATCCTTTTCTGTTGTTTACATTTTTTTTTCAAATGAGCTAAGTTATTTATATTTTCGACAATTTCAGTATTCTCACACAATTTTCAGTATTAATGTATTTTTGCAATATTCCAAAATATTTTTGTGTTATAAGAAACAAAACAGAGTTTAATTTAGAACTATGTAAAATATAATCTACTTAAATTAATGAGCTGTCTGTAACCATTGTAATTTTGCATTTTTAAGTTTATTTTCTTTTTCTCATAATCATACATATATTTAAAAAAAAACATTTAAACTTAGAATATAGTGCATTTAAATTTAAAATTGTAGCGAAGCTAACTAGTGATATAAAAATGTGGTTTATTAACAAAAATATTTTTTTAGAAAAAATAAAAAGATTTTTCTGAAAATATTAAATATACAGAAAATACAAGAAAGGTAAAGTGAACAAGGTTTTGTGCAGTGAAAGTTCTTTATTCCTTATATTGAAATTTACTTTTAAGATTCACGCTCACAAATACAATTCTTAACTTAATTAATTGAAAAATAACTTTGAATTTTAATGTGGTTTTGATATTTGTAGAAAAATATTTGTAAATTACAAAAAATTAAATTTCTGCTTACAGAGAAATGTGCATTTTCTTCTTATTATATTCTGAATACTTTTAAAACCTTAAGAACATCCCTATTCCTAATTTGAAATTGAATTTTAAAGGCTGTGTTTTACTAATTATTATTCTGAATTTGATAGTGGATTTTTTTCTTGTATAAATTTTATTAGTATGTTGTTTATATTCAATTTAACTTAACATTTAAAATTATATTTTTAATTTCGTGGAACAGGAATGTTACGTTTAAATAATCTGAAAAAGAGAAAAAAAATTTTTTAAAGAAACTTAATAACATTTTATTTACTTGTCCATTAAGGAAATATTTATTTTTATAAAAATTAGAAATGTGCGTGTATTCATTTTTGAATTTCAATAAACCTCCATCAAAGCAAGTTCCAATTAGTACTGACTAATATGTATAAAACTTTAAGATTTATTTATAATATTTTTTACACATTGAATACATATTTGTAAGCAACCACTTTCAAAAAAATGTTGGTTCACTTGATTTAGATTTTTTTTAAATACGTAAGGAAAAAAGGCAAAAAACATAAAAAAATTACGTCAGATAAAAATATTTCTCAGATTGTTAATGTATATAATTTTGCTTTTATAATAAATAATAACTGTTCAAATAATAACGATTTATGGAATTTTGCTTTTATGATAAAAATAAATATAACAAGTACTTATTGTGAGTAGTTAATAGTAATTTATAAATCAGATTATTAAAATTTTTTTCGGTGAATCAAATACGGAGAATTATTTTTTTGGCTAAATTTTTTAGAGAATTTGATAAAACTTGAATTTCTTTTTTTTCTCCTTACAGCTGAAAGCAATATAACTTTGTAAGATCATTTTTCATAAATAATAACTATTAAATTTAATTGAATATTATAAGTTCTGAAATTCACAGATTTTTTTGCTCAATTAAAATAATAGTTTGTCGATATAAAAATTATAATTGCTCACCAAACTTTTTATGTATTTAAATAAATTACCATTATGTGTGTGAAATAATTTTTTTTAGTTTTCCCATATTTTTTATTCTTTGAATAGTGTGCTAAAGTTGAATGTCAGAATGTACTGAAGTGCATAAAAATGCACTAAGTATTTCATAAGAAAATAGATACAGAATAGTTACTAAGTAATTTTGGGTTTTTTTAATAAAATTATCGAAAACCAGTTTAATACTGTCATTTTCTTCCTTCCTTGTAACAGATTTGACATATTGTGTCTTTTTGTGAATCACCCTTTATTTCTAAGATATAATTTCACTAAATGATTCTCCGTCTTCCACGGTAGTTGTTGCACCAGCGTTTTATAGTGTACTTAATCTATAGAGTTCGGTTGTACTATTTAGGACATTTCATCTTCGTCATTTAGAAGTGAAGACAGAACAGATGTAGCCGACCAACTTGTCTAGTGGTCAGCGTGACTGACTGCGGATAAGGAGGTCCTGGGTTCGAATCCCGGTCCGGGCATGGATGTACTTTCTCTCTCTATCTATCCTGTCTTTGTCCTTTCCTTGTATAAATGAGGTGTGAATGGTTGCCTACCCAATAAACGGGTCCCTATGGTATGTGTGTAGAGCAAAGTCTAATTTCACCTTCATGGTGCTCTGATTAAAACGAAAGACAATCCCAATTGACTTAAATTCGCATAGCCAAGGCATACCGAGCTTGGCTTGTCCAAGTGTCCTTAGTAACAACAACAACATTTCCTTTTTATATCTGAACATATATATACATATTTCATGAAAAAATTTAAATTATTAGGCTTTTTCTAATAAAGCGAAAAATCAATACATTCAAACTAAAATAATTAGTCTTTACAAAATAACATCTTTTCTCAGTAAGCGTTTTGTTAGCTTATTTCAAACATTTGTGAATGTAGCAACAATTTTTATCTGGTAAATCATTTGGTGTTAAACAAGTAAAGGTAGTAAACAGCATTTATTTTACATTATTTTTAATTTTTATTTTTTTTATTCATTCTAGTTTTGAATTTTTTATTACTTTCTCAAATTTAAAATAAAAATGATAATCATTATATATTGTTTAGTGTAAAATAACTATTCTTTATTTCTCATTTACATGGTGCTCTAATTAAAACGATAGACGTTTCCCTTCGACTTAAATTCGCAAAAGTATAGCGAGCATGGCTTGTCCAAGTGTCATTAGAAACAACAGAACAGAAGTACTCACAATACTTGACTTTCCACCCTCAGAAATATCATTTCGGTTGTAGGGTATTGCGACCACAGACTATATAATGTGTGTCAGTATTTTAGTGTGTTCGATTGGTTAGTGAAGACGACAGATTTTCGATTAGTTCCGGAACTCACGACCTTCTCGAAATGATAACGATGCCTTAACCAATCAGAGCATAGATATACACTAATCAATTGTAAGAGGCAAATATTTAAAGGAAACTAAATGCAAAATATATTTTTAATTTTCTTTCCTGTTTTTAACAAATGTGAAAACATCGAGTAGATTTATATAAGTTGTTTATGCTATACTATTATAACAATAAATACCTTTTTTTCCTGATTTGAGTAAGTTCGACATTAAAAACAATTATTCAACACATGAAATAATATTTTAACATAATTATTTCATGTGTTGAATGATACGTTAAATACTATTTTAACATAACAATATCATCTAATTTTAAGCTTCTTTAAAATTATTATAATATGAACTGTTAACTTTCATTATCACCATGCAATTAAAATATTTCCGTACATATTCGATAAGAAATTTTGAATCACATCTATTGGTACTGACCATATTATTACTTTCTACTTTTCCTATGACATTCTATAAAGTTGGACTAACCTATTCTGTGCACACAATTTTCTAAGTTTTTCCTCCATCCCGGTCGAATTTGTTTTTCATCAGTTCTTTTTTCAGAACTTGTTTTCTTCTCTTCTAAGAGAAGCTCTTATCTATTTCCGTAACAAGTAACTAAAATCGAGTAATATTTTATATTTTTTAAATGGACCATAATCAGTATTTTATATTGACCATAAAAATATTGCAATTAATTATTAGTTCAGTGTTCGTGTATACTGCAACTAATTATTAGTTCAGTTTGACTGAATGTATGTAGAAATCTCCTTAGTGGTTATAAAATTTAATAATGTAATTTAAAACATTTTTGAATGTTTAAACTTATGATATTATTGCATGTTGACAGTAACATCCTCTGTATTTCATGTAAACCGGTATGATTTAATTTCTCTCTACATCCTTTTTTGTACTTGGTGTCTATTTTAAACTGACTGCTGTTTTTTTTCTTTTTAAGTTGATAAACAAAGTGTTTAAAATATGTTGTAAGTACTTCCGGTTGAGTTCAACGTAAATGCTTGTATATAACTTGTGAATCTAAAATATATAACGATATGCATTCAGCATTAAATTCGGCTCCTCCAATGCAAGAATTCGAAATCGAAGGCAGCACTTGAACTTATTTAACATTATTAAAATGATATGAAAAGTGTCTTTCTTATAGGAATAATTAATTTCTTATCAATAAACTATTTTTAATATTTTAATACATTTTATGAAAAATACTTGTAAATATCTTGTATGATAATATGGTATTTTACTGACAATGCGTATGCCTCCATGAAAAAAAATATATTCAATTATCCTGTCATAAACACATAAATATTAATGTACTTCTACTGATCAACAATTTATAATATATTTCTTTTAATTCTAAAAAAAACTAAAATTTATACTTGTTGAAACAATTATGAGATAAATTAAACTTTAGTTCTGATATAAAATGTTTTATTCTTAACTGAGATTTTTTGAGTCAAATTTTTTTAAAACAATTACAGATTATATGAGTTTGTTGAAATAGCCATTTACATACGATTACAATATTACGTCTCTGGTACCAAGGTCAACCCTCTCTGTCCCAAATGTCGAGTGGTTCAGGCCTCCCCATCTCATATTTTTCAGTGCATTGGGTGTGAGAGAGGGGACATGGATTTGAGACCGGAGGTGGTGCTTGAGAGACTGACTATTTTTGGATTCATGGGGCTGGTGTGATGGTACTGTCACGCCAGTCGGGGATATGCAACAACAACAACAACCCAATATTACTTAAAGCGTATGATTTTCCCATGCCAACATGTATAAACAAAAAAATATTTTACCAAGTAATATTCAAATTTATTCTTTTAACGAATAATATGTCATGCAATATTATTTCTCTGGTTTCATACTAAAATCATTTCCGAGATGTATATTATTATTTTCCTAAACATATGAGATGTTTAATGCATATAAATAATATTTATGGATGTTATTATTCAATAGAATATCTTAAGATTTATGAAGAATACTCTCCAGATATTCTTTCTTAAATATTTATTCACCCCAATCTATGTATTGTCGCTAAATCATTCAGTTTGCTGACAGTAAAATACGGTAATTCAATAATTCTGATTTTTGTCTAGTTTTTCCTCGTTCAGGGATGTAATAAATTGTGGCGTAAATAGCTGAATGTCTCAAAAGGAAAAAATCGCTCATTTTTTTTACTAAAGTGCACATATGGGAAGAAACATGGATATTTTGTATATAGTTACAAATAATTATGGACTAATATAGACTAGTTAATATACTAATTTAATAAGTAATATCTTCGGAACTAACTTATAAATTATGTAAAAAGATAAATATATTTATTAAATATATTAATATACCTATATGAGGGTGAAAGGACTTATAAAGATTATTTGTAAAATAAATGCATGTAAAAATAGTTAACTGTTCAAATGAATTTATATAAGCTACAGAGATTTATTATGAAATACTTCTATATATATATATATATATATATATATATATATATATATATATATATATATATATATATATATATATATATATATATATATATATATATATATATATATATATATATATATATGTATGTGTGTGTGTGTGTGTGTGTGTGTTTGTGTTATAAAACATTAGAAACTATTTGATGTTTAACAACTTATATAATAATAAAGATATATTTGAATTTTTACTATTTTTGTTGTTGTTGTTGTTGTCGTGTGCCAGCTAGGCTGGCAATATGGGGTGCGCTGCTCCACTTTTCCAATTGAGCCATATTTTGGTGTGGAGTCCGACTTCCTCAGTACACACATGCCTTAGGGACCCGTTTATAGGGTAGGCAACCATTCACACCTCATTCATACAAGGAAAGGACAAAGACAGGAATGATAGAGAGAGAAAGTGCATCCAGGCCCTAACCGGGATGCGAACCCAGAACCTCCCTATCCGTTGTCAGGCACTCTGATCACTAGACATGTACTATTAATAGTGAGATTTAACCTCATATCATTCTGATTCCAGTCACAATCACGGGGTGAGCGTTCCCGTGCTCGTGATATTTCCGGTTGGGGTGCTCGAAAGTAATGCACAAAAAAGATTTGAAGAATCTATATTCTATGCCCATAAAAATATTAATTTTCTCATATTACATACCAGAATCATATTACATGTCAGTAACATACTCATATTACATGTCAGTAAAACACTATTTCTAATATAATTGAAAAATGTTAGTTTATTTTATACTAGATGACAACATTATACAAATTTTCTTGAATATTACTAAAAAGCACTTTAATGATCATTTTCTTGAGAATTATATGTTCGTTAAGACGTTAAAAAATTAAGACTTTTTTAAAAAGAACTTTAGCACAAGTGAGCATTTAGAATATAAAGACTTGTCATTTCACCCTAGCTATGGTCAATTATATAGGTTATTAGTGTTACGATCAAGAGATTTAAATTACTAATAATGGACACTTTTCTTTTGTATATAATGTCTCTAATAAATATTATAAGAAAATGTTCTGTCAAAAAATATAGCTTTATCTATGCAAAAAATTTATCCTTAAATCAATCCTTTAATAAAAAATGTTTATTTCTAATGGCAGGGCAATAGACATGAGACCAAGACAGGACAGGTGAATACACTACGTAAATAAGATGACCAGTGTCATATATATATATATATATATATATATATATATATATATATATATATATATATATATATATATATATATATATATATATATATATATATATATATGCTTGCATAGCTTCGGATAATTTTTCGCTTTTCAATGAATTAAATACTGTCCTTGCATAAGGACAACTTCAAAACAATTTTACACCACGAAGTGAAATGGATGCCATTCAAAAGAAAATATATTGCTCTGGTAAATGCGGTTGGTTGAAGACGATCCGCAAATATTTTCTAATTATGATGATAAAATGAAGAAAAATTATGTCAACTAGGTAGTAGTTACCCTAAATAAAAAGAAATTGGATTTACTTGCAGAATCTTTTGCACATTTTTACCCAAAGAAGAAAGATCCCAGATATGATAATATGTGAATAATCGATCCATTTGTAGCAAAAATTAAGGATAATAATTTAAGCATGCATATGAAAGAAAGCCTCATTGACCTCAGATTTTCCTCATCATTATCAAGAGTTCACTTTTGACTTGCCATGAAAAGTGAATACTCTTTTCTTAGTAAACAGGTGACGAAAATTCTGATTAAATTCTCCACAAATTGTTAATGTTAAAAGCTTTTTAATCTGCCAAAGCCATTAAGACACGGTACCGATCTTAACTTGAAATGAATGGAGCTCTTCGTCATCCAATAATGACCATTTATTCAAATGCCCATAATCTTATTCCTAGTGATCAGGAACATCCATTTCACTTTGAATTCATAATCCTAAAGATTTGATATACTTACCTTTGATGTACTATATAAAATGTTTTGCTTTTACAGTTTTTGTTTATTTTAGAATGGTTTATTAATGAAGCTTTCCCAATTTATCTACAGTTAAAAGTTTCATTTTATTAACTAGGTATATTTTATGTGTTCTAAGATCGCATTTTTTATAAATATATTAAAATATTCAATTAGTGGTGAGCGCAAGTTAAATTACGAATTTACTGGTCCATAAGAAGAAAAACTTTGGCGGCCTATGTTTATAAATATAAATGCTTATATATATTTTAGATTTATAATCTACATTATTCTCTTGCTTATGCCATTTACTGGCTTAACTATCGAAATATTTATTTTAGTTTTTTTTAATATGTTTGTTGATATAGTTATATTATTACTCAAAATGATTTTATTGGTGAAACTTTAAAATAAATCCGGAAACAAAACTTAAATTTAAATAATTGTAAGTACCACAATAAGACACGTATATGCTCCTTGTATTCAATAAAAAAATTACAAAATTTAATGAAAACAAAGAAACAATTTAGAATGTGTAATAAATTGATAATTTTATTAAAATCCATTAAATTTCAAAAAGTCAAATTATATCCTGCACATTTTTTTAAATAGTAAAAATTGTTATGCTGGATATAAAAATAATTTTTTATTAAATAAATAGTTATAGAAATAAATATGCTTTCAGAATTTATGCATAGGAAATCAGTCATGAAGTAAATTTAATATTCTTAATTAATTTTTCATTTTTATTCCTAAAATATTACAACGATTATAATTCCACATATCGAGAAACTTTGAATCCATATCAAGAAAAATAGCAGTAGTTAAAAATAATCATTTCTGTATTAAAAATTTTCAATTTATTTTTTTATAGCAGCAGAAATATTGTAAGATACCAAATGTAGTATTTTTTAACCTAAACCACAAATTCAAAACGCAAAATTTAAAATACTGACACGTTTTTTTTGAGTTTTTAAAAAGTCCTCCAACAAAAATTTATAAGAAAATATGAAATTTATTTAGAGTAACATTATTTGACCGCTTTTTATGATATTCTAATATTTGACAGTATTATTTGAATTAATAGAAACATTTAGTTTAAAACATTTATCCATTAAAGTAAAGCTCAATAAATTCGGATTAAATTTACCAAATTTCAGATGTAAAGCGAAGGAGTTTAATTGAATCTATCCTTAATTGTGGCTCTTAATGTTACTAATGACTTTAATTTATGTTATTTTACCACGAGAATCTTTGACATAAATGCAAATCCATTTAAAATTCTTATTGAAACAATGTATAAAAATTCGCCTCGAAGAATGCAATGTAAAATGCAATAAAGAACATTAACAATGATAGCATCCATTAGGAGATAAATGAAAAGTCGAAATATTAAATGAGGTACGGGGTCTTGCTTTTCTATGTGGGATAAAGAATTTCAATTATATTTAATGAGTCAAAAATATGTTCGTAATTAAGAGTTTCAGCGTTAATTGTTTCATCAGCCACTTTTCAGATTAACATTTCGTTTTTAAAGGAAAATGAGAGAAAATGTTAATTAAATTAATTAGTTTTACATATGTTAAATTAGGAAATATTCTTATAAAGTTTTTGGACAAATGTCCATTTCTTCTTTTATCACTCTTTAATGTTTAATAAAAGAAAGCTTCCAGAGGACAATTTAACCCATAAAAACCAAGTAAATTTAGAAAGGAACACTCAGTGTATATCATAATTATAAATAGTCCATTAAATTCAATTCTTTAAAATTTTGAAAATATAATGTTCATCTTTAATAATCCGTCAAAGTTTTGTTTATGCTACTTGTAATTCCATTGTGATGCATGTGTTTAATATATTCAGATGGCGTTCATGTAGTTCTCTATAGTATCAATATATGATGCATTGCTTTGCAGGGGAATACCGAACTGTGTGTTATGATTAACGGGTTTAGAAAACAAGACGATCACCAAGATTCGTGTAATATTAAACTACAATCAAATAAGAAGGTTACACTATCTTCTTGACCTCTACACCATATTAATGGTAGGATTTCGAACACCACATATGAAGGTGTGTTCGTCCAAAAATCACGGAGCTCTAACAAATCAGTGAGGGCGAAAGTTGTCACCCTACCAATCAAATTGCCCGACGCAAATGATGATACATTTTGTTGATATTACGGTAAGGGGTTGTGGAGCTTACTGAACCTCTGGTGCTCGATATTATATTACATTTATATATTATTCATTCATTCATTGTCGTGTGCCAGCTAGGCTGGCAACATGAGGTGCGCTGTTCCACTTTTCCAACTGTACCATATGTTGGTGTGGAGTCCGACTTCCACAGTACACACTTGCCATAGGGACCCGTTTATAGGGTTGGCAACCATTCACAGCTCATTCATACAAGGAAAGGACAGATAGAAAGTACATCCATGTCCGAACCGAGATTCGAACCCAGGACCTCCTTATCCGTAGTCAGGCACGCTTACCACTAGACAAGTTGGGCGGCTATATATTATGTAAGATGCAAATATAAAGACTATAAATCAAGATATTATAAACGATTATTGAATTTTTAGATGCATCCCTTTTCCCCAAAATATTGCATATTATAAAATACATACGGAAAATACCATATATTTCGGGAAAATATTATGTAATATGTGTGCACAAGTCCAATTACCATGGCTAGATGTGGTCTCTATTAATTAAATGGAAACAACGGGATGAGAATCTTCGTAATGGAGAAGTTGGAACTAAGAAGAGATGTTAAAAAAAATCCGTGAAGTTTTTAAAGTTTAGTACATGCTTTTTTCAAAGTATTACATTGTGATTTCTTAAATTGCCTTCGCTTATAGACATTGACATTAATTTTTAACATGTGGAATTAAATCACTAAAACGTGTGATTAGTCTGTTGAAAAATATTTATAAAGTCACACTTTTAATATTCAAGATTTATTGGAAATAAATCGTAAATGATAAATTTTATTTGTATATTATAAATTGTGTTTGAAAATAAAAGAAATATAAAAAACAATTAAAAAAATAAAAGCAATCAGAAATTTACTATTTTAGAAATTCCATGTAATGGTTTCACTGAGTCATTTAAATAAAAATTAGAGGAAGCTTAAGGCATATTTATAAAAGGCTTTTTCACTGTGCTGTAAGTTTCATTTGACTCATCTATATATTTTGCACAAGCATTGTAGCCACAATTTAATATTATGATGATACACTTCTTTTTAAATTAATTATTATCTAATATGCAAGAAGAAATTAAAAAAAAATTGTATAGTTAAATATGAATATTTTGACATGAGTGCATTTTGAAACAGTAGAATATTTCTTCACAATAAATGATTGTTTTTATTGATACATTTTCCTATTGTGTGCCGGTTAATTGTATACTTTTTATAAACGATTACTAATAATTATATAAAAATAATTAATTATAATTATATTATAGCAATTTATCTATAATAAGTTTTGTAATTTTAAATAGCTGTAAGATTATTGTTTGCTAATAACTATAAACCACCAACAGATTAAAATATTGATGATCTTTTTTGTATACGAAGATATTACGCTATATGTGCAATTTTAAATTTCGATATTTTATAAATCTAAAAGCTTAAAGTGTATAATTGATTTTATTGTATGTTATTTTCATTGTGAGTTATATTCGAGTTGTCCCACATTTGTTTTTTTTTATATATATAATCATTAAATTTTAATTATTGAAGTTTTTTGTAGTTTTTAAGTAAAACTCTAATTCATTACATCGCAATACTTCGGTTTTCAAATCTACATACTTAAATACACGTTTTTTAAAAATTATTTGCAGGACATTTTCCATTCTTTGTTATCTTTATTGCTTTGTGCAAATTAAAGAAAACTACGCGAAATGATTAACCGATATATTTTATTAAGTATTAGGGCAGAAATTTCAGATTGTTTTAATAATTCATGAAATATTCATGCGATATATTTTCTTATCAACTAAAAAGTAGTTATTTTTTTTTTTCGTTTCCAATTGAGATCGCAGCTATTTCACTTTATTACAATTCTCAATGTTTTAAAATAATCATGAAGTCGGATAAAGATTCATATACATCACGTCACATTATATCATACATATATTACGTCATATATATATTACGTCATATATATATTACGTCATATATATGTTATGTCATATATATATTACGTCATCACGTAAATCCGAACTGTCTACGAATTTTCTGCCTGCCTTTAAAATCGTACTCATTGAAAGGTAACCAGCAAAGGGAAGTTTACCATTGAATCTCTGAGTATATTGTCAAAGCTCATTTTGTTAATAGAATGGTTTCTCATATAAAAATTAAAAGCATCGGCTTGAAAAGCCATTCTCCATTGAGTTAAGCTATTAATACGCGGACAATAGCACAAAAGCAAAATCAAAATGAACAAGACATGGACAACCTCCACTTTATCGTTAGATTAAATCGGCAAGGACGATTTAAATTTTTTAAATTTCATGAATAAATAGAATTCTTATTTAAAATTTACAACATTTGTAAACAATCTCTTATAAATCGTAAATCTAATGTGACTTGGTTACCCCAACATTGTTTTTGTTTGTTATTTTTATCTTTTTTACTCGTGCAAATATATATTTTATTTTATTTGGCAACATATTTATTACTTATATATATAAAAACATTATAATTAAATAATGATAACATACACGATCTCAAAAAAGTTTAAGATAAATGAATATTAATAAAATGTGATAGAATAAAAAACCTTATTTATCAAAAGTGTTTTTTTTAAAAAGTCTTACTAAGTAAATGTCTCCGAATTTTTAAGCAATCGAATAAATATCTCTATGAGCAATTTTTTTCAAATTAAACTAATGGAGATTTATTTAATAAATTTACATATAACAATTTCCTATCCCAAGAAAGTCTTTAAAAATATCATAATATTATTTCTGAACAACACTAGCATATTTTATACAATTCATATTATAAATAAATACGGAAATTGATTTCTATAATTCATGATAGCTTTGACGAATACAAATAGATTAGTATAAAACCTTCCAGAAAACTATTTTTAAAGTTAGTTTAGCTTACAAAAAATTATGAATTAAAATTCAACTAATGTGAATAATATCAATTAATAAATACCCTTAACTTAAAGTATTCAAATCATTATTTCGTTGAAAAAATATTTATTACTCTAGAAGAAAACTGGAGAGTTGTAAATACTTATTATTTACTTCAAAGCAGTGAAAAATAAAAATAGTACTTTAATCATTGAATTTCAAAGTTTAGGATAAATAGCATATATATATGTATATGTGTGTGTGCATAAAATTATTGCAAATACTATTAAAGTAAACTCGTCAAGTCATTATTTTTTTAAGAAAAACATCTTCTGTTGTAGGTTATTAATGGAGGATTATAAACATTCATCATTTACTTAAAATAAGTGATAACAAAAATTACATTTTAGCAATTCAATAACTTTTCCGTTTCTATTAATCTTAATCGTCATCGAACTTCAAAGGATGGGAGTAAATATTTGTAATGCATTAGGAAAGACAGATAGCAAAGTTCCTTTGAAAATAAAATGATGATCTTTCAGCTGTAATTTTTCAAGTGAAGACGGAATCCATGCTCTTTCAGTCGATATGGAATTATTACAAAAACGCATATCACGAGAAAAGTAAAGGAGAAAAAAAATAATAAAGGAAATGGAAAATATGAAGCAAAAGAATTTTCTCCAAGCCTTTTGACTGCGGCACCGAAGGTTCGTTAATCCCCCACAACCACCGAGTTGGAAATAATTCCTCATCAAGTCAAATGAAAATCATCAATTCGAAGAAATTGAATCCCTAAGAAGTGCAGGGGGAGAATGGGGCACGCAGAAATCCTTTCTCCAATAATTGCTTTCCCGGCGAGTATTAAAAATCGCATAAAAGCAAATGAGAAATATTATACTTGGCGATCAGAGAAACAGGTGCGGTTGTTATCTCAGGAATTTTACTTTCAACCATTCGTTGGTGACGAGGGGGAGGACATGGATGGAGGAGGTTGAAATTTAATATCTTTAAATGTTGTACCTTTGTTGAGAGGGAAGTTGTGAGAGGTGGGAAATGTGAGGCCATACACCACACTGTAATCTATCTTTTAATGTACTCTCTCTATCTTCAGAAATTTTGTATCTTCTAAGGTTATCGAATTGTGAGTCATTTTGTAGAGAAACGCGTCTCTAAGTCAAACACATGTGTTGCGACCCAGCAATGAAATTACCTCCTGTTGTCTATTGCATTTAAAGGCAGTCGTTTTGTCAAATTGTTATGAAATGGCTAATTAATTACGTAACAGAATGTTACGATATTTGAAATTATTAACTTCGTATTAATTTGAAGGGTTTAATGGGATAATTGGGGTAAAACATTTCGCAATATGTATTTTGTTAATATTTAATAATTTTATGTAGTTTTCTAAAACCTAGATAGTTTAACTTTGACCTAATATTTAAAATATAAAATGATTAAAGTATAGTACATATTAATTTCAGGGGAAAAACCGATAACAAATCCCTGATTAAATTTCATAAATTTTTAAAATTTATGAAAACATCATTAACTTAATTTTACAATATACACTTCTTTGTAAATCCCAAATATTTTGGCATAGTTTGTTCTTTTTTATCATATAAATTTAATAAATAAGTGGTGGAGGGAAGTCATGGAGTTATTCTTGTGGACTGGAGTCTCCTGGTTCGATATCCATTACAACTGAAGACCATCGCTCAGAAAGGCCACGTGCACGTTAAGATTTTAGTAAAAACCAATGTCTCTTTTTAGGGTTGGCTAAAAAAGGACAAATGACAGATTAGATGAAACCCACGTCACTCGGCTTCAATTTAAAATTATGAAGAGTGGCTGTAATTAGCAGTTTTGGATAACAGAAATGAGATCTACGGAAACATACTATAATAAACTAACTAAATCTAACCTAAAAATAGATAAAGAACAACATTTAATTTTTTTTAAAACCATATTGTTTGTAATAAATAAAATATGATTTTCATGTAAACAGTTGTTTTCCCGCAAGATTGGTTGATGGATTGGTTATAGGTAAAATCAGGACCAAAGGTTAAATTGGAATGCCAAACAAGTATATCAGGGATGGAAATCATAGCCGGGAACTGTTGAAGAGTAAGCTTGTGGCAGATCATCCTTTTCCCCAAGTGTACAGAGTCAGGTTTGCTCCCAATCATGGTTAAATAACTGTTAGTAAAGGCTGTTTGTAATATTTCTAAATTCACTTTAAATTGTAACTCACAGTCTAATTATCCCCCAGAACAGATTAAAAAATGGTCTTTTGGATACTATGCAAAAATTGCGGCTGAGGGTAAAAAAAAACCGAAACAGGACGTGACGAATTCTACACCTGAGCCAGCTGAATACCTTTCTGCTAGTACACGTAAGACAAGAAATGGAGTCACTAAATCTCCCCATTTGTGTGACGGAGGAAATAGAGCACAAAACCAGGTATCGCCTTCATCTCATGACAATCTCCGAAATTACAAATTTATAGACTGTGTTTAGCAATTTTTTTGTTAGCAGGAATGAGACACCTGAAACGTATTTAAAACAAATAAATAAAGTATGCTTCAAATTAATGAAAGATATGATTTAATTTTTCTTGACTAATTTTAGTTCAAAATTAATACGAAGTAAAAATTAACAATTTATATACAGATATTTATATGAAAACATTCCAGATTATAAGTATTAACAAACAAGCGAATTTTTTTTTCTTTTGACCAGTTCTTTGTTAAGAAAGAAATACACAAAACGCGAAGTATAAAACTGTTATCTTCCTAAAAGAATAAACATCTTATTTTTTTATCCTTTTTGAAGGGAAAGGTCATTATTTTTCTCATTTTACTTGGTACGTAGTAATGTCTGCTTAAGGTTTTTTTTCTTTTATTGCAAGTCACTACTTTATATATATATATATATATATATATATATATATATATATATATATATATATATATATATATATATATATATATATATATATATATATATATATATATATATATATATATATATCACATATAAAGATATAAATGAAGTTTTCGTAGAGAAGAGAATAAATGAGTAAGTAGAAATAATCTCGATTTCAATGATCAAATTCTTTCGGTCGAGTGACCAAATTTATTTCATTGAAAGGGAATTCATTCTGTTTCCGTCGTTTTTAGACCCAATTTGGAGAAACTGTAATCTTCCAAAGAAAAGGGCAAGTCATTGTGTTTGAGTCCGCAGTCATTAACAGTCCATTATTGTCATATGTCGCTCGGTGCAGTCCAATGGTTCGTTATAAGGGTGGGACTCTTTTTCCCTTTCGTCGTTTTGAGAAATTTTATTTTGTCTGTTTTAACGGTGATTGGCTGGAAAATAAAAGTGGAAAAGAAAAGCAATGACCAGCGTATTTATCGGCAATCAATGGCGGAGTTCACGATGGCTTCTTTTCGGGAAGGCAATTATGGGAAGGATGCTGGTTAATGATGCGTAGATTATTCTGTGGTATTTGTTGATCTTTGAAAGTAATAATAAGGGAAACAAAATGTTTAAAAGACATATATTTTTCCAACTGGAGAAATGCATCATTTTTAATATTATTTTAAAAACATTTCCTTTTAGTTTTCGTGGTCAGGAGAGGAAAATAATGGAAGACTTTCGATATGTGGTATTTTGTAATTTTTTGACACTCTTTTTCAAATTTCGGAATCAAAATTTTGCATTTCGCGAAAGCGTATAATCTTTGAGATATTGATAAGTAAAGTGATTAACTTGTGCCCAGTTTTAAAGGAAATTTTAACTCAGGCAACCCATATTTAATAAATATGCATCATTTTATTCTTTAATAATCACATTTGTCTATGATTTTAGAAGTCCTAAAGATTTATGGCTCATCGAAAACTTATTCTATACTAAGGGAAGTATTTTAAGAACTTGCAAAAGAGATTATTTAATACTCTTTAATACTCAGTATATATAAGTAGTTTTTCCCCTTTGTAGAGCTCTTTACTACTCAAGCGAGATGTTGGAAGGCAAGATCGCTCCTTAGGCAAACGACTTAATTTCTGTATACTCTTTTGGAACATTTAGTTCTTTGTATTTCGCCTGGTATATGGAAACAAAAAAACATCTTTGTAAAAATTATACAAATTACTTCTTTTTTTTACATATTTTTAAGTTAAAAATACCCAGTATATTTCTTAATAAACACATTTCAAATACATTTACTTAGGTATTAAAATGGATGTTTACTATAAAAATTGGAACTAAAAAATTATAAAACTGTTTTCATCACTTGCATGTTAATTAATCTAACTGATTAGTTATGTAATAAATATTTGCATAGTGAATTACTCACTTAGTTAAATATATCGTTTATGTATTCTTAAATACATATATTTTTCAAAGCGTCTGATTAATAAAAAACTCAGAATATTTCTTAAATTGCATGTTTTTAATTAAAGCAAAATCAAAGATTTAATTTAAATCAAAAACACAAATTATACATTATTTTTTATCTTTCTATTAATTTATCATCCATTTATATTATCCTCAAAAACTGCTATGCTAATTTACAATCCTCAATTTACTTTATTGTAACATTTTATTTTCCTCAACATTTACGTAATACTTAATTGACTTTTGAGCTTTATAATACGATTTTCAAATTTATTTATATGAAAAAAATATCAATTCATTAAACAAAGGCTTATTCTGCTAATATATATTTTACAATGATTTATCTCTATTTATAAATTCCCATGGATTGCCTCAAATGATAAAAAAATGTTTACTAGATTCCAGGTGCAGTCGTTTAATTACTCTAAACATATCATATAAAAGGAATAAATCTCTACATTTTAATTAATGAACTTTAATTGAGGAAACGAAAGCCACATTCAGGAAAAAATAAATGTCACTTAATTTGCATGTTATTAATTTTGTATATAAGGCGATTAGATTTATAATTTGTTATTTTCAGAAAAACGGATACAGGAAATAAATGAAAACTTCTCTGATAAAATTCATTGAAGTCTTCCGTCCAAATTGTTTATATATTTCAAAGATCATCATTTTGGATTACAGATTGAAAATAATGAGGTAAATCCATTTATGCTGGAGTTTGTTTCGAACAAAGGAAGCAAGAGTATTCTGCAGATTTAGCTGCAATTATATAATTACAAACCTCCTGCTAAAGAAACCGGATAATAATCAGAACTTTCTGGAGATCTTATTTAGGAAACAGTAATGACAGACATTTTTTTATTGGTGAGGTGGTATTCCTCGTTGAAACGAAAGTTATTAGTTTTATGGGAGCATTAAAGAAAATACTATCGGCAGTTCTTTTTTTTAATTAGCCAGTTATGTCAGCAGATATTTTGGGCTAATTAAAAGTGGTATGAAACTATGGAATCTTCTTTATTTATTTCCTCTCTTCTTTAATGAAATATAAATTTCATTTTCAGGAATTCAATTTGGAGTAATTGGTTGTATTATAAAAACAAAACAAGATTGCATGAGATATTTTAATTGTGAGATTTTTAAGCTAATTTATGCTTTTCTAGAATAATATATCAATACAGATATAAATTTGTAATTGCACCCTTTTAATGATTACACATTTCAATTTCGGTTTACATTGATGATATTAGTATTTGGAAAACGCTTGTCAGAGGGAAAAAATTATGTTATTGCTGTTTTCATACACACACACATGCATAATAATATCACTTTACTTTTTGTAAAATAATAGAATTTGAAATTTATTTTATTTTATTGTCCTAAAGGAAATTGTATTTTCATAATACAGTAGCAATACAAATAAAGAATACAGATTTTTCTTAAATAAAAAGAATATTTTTATGAAACATATGTCACATTTTTATGCAGAACACATGTAATGCGAAACATTCAATTTTTCAATTGCTTCCCTGAATATTTCTTTTCATAATGATTATATATATATATATATATATATATATATATATATATATATATATATATATATATATATATATATATATATATATATATATATATATATATAGTATGTATATGTATATATATATATATATATGAAATTTAAGAAATAAAATTAATGACCTTAACTATTTTGTAATCTACAAAATATAAGTTAAACAGGACGACTTATATAAAAATTTATAAGTCTTTGTGTTTATTTGTGCAAGAAGATGAATAAGTAAAACCACAAAGTTAAAATTGCAATAATAATTTAATTTACTGGTGTAGTAATTGCTTCTATGAAAGTGCCATTTAATGTTTCAAGTGTTATGAGAAAAATTAAAGTGGAACAAATGAATTTGCGAGAGACATTTCCTGGTTATTTCACTGCATAAGACAAAGGGCAAACAAATTAAAATTATAGAGTTTTTGCATATTCATAGACTGAATCTGAACTAAGACTGAATTTATGAGTGCAAGTATTATATAGAGTAGCATGAAATATATCATTAAAACTCCTTGGTGGATTAAAACATTATACCAAGAGTAAACAATGTATAGAAATGAGGATTTTTGGAAAAGTAAATAATATGTCTAAAATAAAGAAATCAAAATTAATGTTTCTTTTAAAACTAAAAGATGTTACATATTAATATAAAATGTGAGAAAATAACTTTATTTTCTAATAAAATTTTAGTTAAAAAATTTCATTTTGGAAAGAAATTTTACAGATTAAATTTAAAATTTAAACAGAGATGACCATGTAAACATCTGTCATGAAATGCATTAATGTTAAATTGAATGAATCTTATTATCAAGTAATATATTTACACACACACACACATATATATATATATCATACATATATATATATATATATACATACATATATATATATATATATATATATATATATATATATATATATATATATATATATATATATATATATATATATATATATATATATATATATATATATATATATATATATATATATATATATATATATATATATATATATATATATATATATATATATATATATATATATATATATATATATATAAATATATATATATATAAGAACCCACACTTTATTTAGAAATTCTTAAAGAACCCTATTTCTGAAAAAGCAAGAAAAAATTTTTCAGCGTCAATAATTGTAAAAATAAAATACCTTCTGATATTAACTCTATGTGTTTCAATTCACACCTGTACTTGGTTTCTAATTGTTGATCAACTTATTGTAAGGCTGTTGATTTGCAAAGATCAGTATCTGAAATATGTGGAGCGTTACTTGATCGATAAATGGGGAACTTTCATTAATATTTCATATAAAAATATAATGGGATTTTTGACAAAGCGAAAATAGTTTAATTTTAATAAGTATCTTCAAATGATCAACTAATTATTTTCAACACATTTTAACTTACCAGAACAGAAAGCTCATGTGCTTAAATTGCACTTCAGATGTGGGTGCCTGTAGTGAGATGGAACTCTTTCTAAAAGTAAAGTCACGGTAAAAAATTAAAATTCCAATGCCCCAAGCCAAACTTAAATCCAGTCTACTAGACTAATAGATAATAAGGACTGTGATAACCTGATTAAAAAGCGCGTTTGTTCTTGTTATCCGAAGGTAGGATTTGAATTCAGACCGCAGTGAAGTTACATCATGTTTGGTATTTCAGGCTGGAGCATGCTAAATATGCCTTGGCCGCAATGCCTCAATATGAAACAATACTTCTGGAGGTGGTAGGACTAGTCTGCGAAGATCCACTTTCGGAGCTACGATGGCACACCCACTACATGCTCTACTGCTAAAGGTGTCAACCCTTTCTTCCCCTGTAGTATTAAAAAATGAAAGTAATATTAACCAGGCATTATACAACAGCTAAAAGCATATTATTAGATGAAAAAAAACAAGACAGAAACCATTACGTTTCTTTTCTATGTGATAGAATATATTAGTTGTTTTTGTACTGTTGGAGGGGATATGAAGATTATCGTAATTTTATGTATTAGGTCAATGGAGATTTTCAATGAAGTACTTATAATATCCGTAACTTATTATAATTTTGAGTTTGCATCCAGAATAATAAAGCAGAACATAAAGATAATGTAAAATGACCTTTCTTGAACAAATTTGTGACAGGATACAAGAATATGGCATAGAATTCTATCAACACCCCGATCAAAATAAGGCATTCTTATAAATTATATTAATGAAATAGTATATAGAATTTTATGTACCGTTGCTCTAACATACCTTATCCGTCTCATAAAGAAAGTAACGATGGACAAAATGCATATTTCTGAGAAATACATATCAAAGAGAATGATACGCAAAATAGGAATTTTAACTGCAATATTCTACTCAAATGCAGCTTCAAATCTACTATTGAAATTCATCTAACGTAGAATCTATTCATACCTTTTGTATAACTGAAAGTTCTGTTGACCTTATTTCCAACTCGAATGCATTGTTTACTATAATAAACAGATAACATATTTCCAACTCGAATACATTGTTTACTATAATAAACAGATAACATATATCCAACTCGAATGCATTGTTTACTAAAATAAACAGATAACATATTTCCAACTCGAATGCATTGTTTTCTTTAGTAAACAGATGACATATTTCCAACTCAAATGCATTGTTTACTATAGTAAACAGATAACATATTTCCAACTCGAATGCATTGTTTACTATAATAAACAGATAACATATTTCCAACAGCACACATAATTAAATTTAACAATTCTCTTATAATTTTGATTTATGCCTTATTTTTTCTGACGAAATTTCACTTTAAGAACTTTGAATTGCTCTTAAAATTAAAAATTCTGAAATTTATTGATAATGTAATTTTAAAGTATTTTTTTATTATCAAAAAATACATTTTTCATTATTTATTTTGTTTTTTAACAGTCTCTAATTTTCTGTACTGTTTAGAATATTTTAGATTTTAATTGTTATTTAAAAAACATTTTGTAAAAATCTTAGGTTATTATTTTTTTCAATTTGTCAAACACATAATTAAGAACAGTTTGAGTAATTAGTTACTTGTATGCATACTTCTTGTGAAATTGTCTTTTATTAGAGAATTTGTTGTTTAATTACAGTCACCAATTTTGTGAAAGATTTGAGACATTTCGGATTTAAATTGCCATTTAAAATTTAATTTTTTAAATTATTGTTTCTTGATTTGTCTATAAATATTTTATAATTACTTGACTAATTGGGCAACTAATTTCATTTCATCTATCAAGTAAATTAAAGTCAAGAAACTGTCCTTGGCTCTAATTCGGAAAACTTAAACAGTCAGTTTTGACACAATCATTAATCATGAAATACAGACAAAATTTTATTCTTTAAGAAAAATCAAAATAAATAAATAAAATATTTTATAAACTACGAATGATTACTAAAATTCAAAGCTTTCTTTTAAGTCATGAAATACATTGAGGAACTCAAATATAAAATGCTAAAATTCCAAGACTCTCACATGAGCTACTAAAAAAAAGTATTTTCAAAACACACAAAATTCCTTAACTCATGATATTTAAGTGTACAAAATAATGGAATAACATTAACATCCTTAATAAGTATTAATACAATTTATGTCTGCATTTATCTTTATATTGAAGAAAATTTTCCATAAAAGTATTTTTTTTTCATTTAAGCTACAAATATTCAGCAAATAATAACTGTTTTTTTACTTTAAAAATATTCTTCATTACAAAAATTACTTGACTATAATGATAGAGCTAAATGAAGATTTTATATGTGAGCATATGTGTATTCAAATATTTAAAAAATAGCAATTATGTGTTTTAAAACATCTTCATTAACATTCAACAACTTAAAATAAGTGAATTATCTTTTTTTATAATTTCTAAATAATAACATTTTTAAACCATTAAAAGAATACATAAGCATCTAAGCAATTGATTCAGAATAACGTTATGCTATGCTGAATTCGAAATTTTAAAAAGAAAATCCATGGCTTCTAAATAAAATTACATTTTCTTAGAGTTGAGCAGGAAATCAATATTTTAAATATTTACGTTCTTCAAAAGAGAGTAATGATTGCCTTCGACATGTGTTTGCTTAAATTTGAATTTATCTCAAAAAATACATTTAAGTAAAATTTTTGAAAATGTAATTTATGTTATTTTTATAATTTTATCATATCCTATATCAATATATCAATGAAGGAAAATAAATTATTAGTCACACATTGATATGCATGTAAAAAGGTTTGTTGTTGTTGCTTATCCCCGACTGGCGTGACCGTACCATCACACCAGCCCCATGAATCCAAAAATAGTCGGTCTCTCAAGCACCACCTCCGGTCTCAATTCCATGTCCCCTCTCTCACACCCAATGCACTGAAAAATATGAGATGGGGAGGCCTGAACCACTCGACATTTGGGACAGAGAGGGTAAACCTTGGTACCAGAGACGTGTCTCTGTGCAAGCAGGTAGCCACTTCGCAATTTTGTCAAAGCCGTTTGGCTGCATCTCTTGTGTTTACCTACTAGTGCGGAACCAGGATGTTTGCATGTGTACCATTCGTGGGTAGGAATAGTATCCCTAAAAGTAGCATTGATAGCCATCCTTACTCTAGAGGTCAGCTCTGAGGACGTCAAGCAGTCTCCAATGATGATATTCTGTAGGCTTCCATCCTTGGCTAACTGATCCGCAACTTCGCTCCCATACACATTAACATGAGATGGCACCCACAGGAAGACTATGGTCTGTAAAAGGTAAAAATGTATAAAAATAATGAATGGATCTGCATATTCCTTACTATAAATTTTTTATACGAACACGAGCACAGATATTATTTAGACGCATACGGATTCCATCTTATATCCAAGTGTGGGTAAACATAAATATTTAGAAAAGATAGTAATAATATAAATAATAATAAGAGAACGTTTAAATGAAACAGTGTCGTGTTTTATCAGAAAACCTGCATATTTTTTATTTTAATGGAAATTCACTATGCTTATATTACATAAAAAGTGAAGTGATCTCTATTTTGCTTTAATGAAAAATATTTTTTTTAATTTTATAATTTAATAAAATTGCATAATGCAATTTGATTCACGAAGTTACAAATAATGTTTAGTTAGTATCTGAATTGTGACTAAGTGTGAAGTTGTGAAGAATCTAAATTGTGTTTTCATTCACATTTCTAATAAATTCTTATAAAATTTTATTTTTAGTAATTTTGCGTTCTCAGTATTAGACATTTCGTCTGATAAAGGATTCTTGATACTGAGAATAGAAATTTTATAAAATTATAAAATTGTATCGTAATATTCATTCATATTATTTAAGCACCAATGATTAGTGTGTATTAAAAATTATTTAAAATCATGAAAAAATTCATTTATTTAGTCTTAAAATGACGCGCAACAATATAAAATTACTGCCATTTTATCGATTTTATGTTTTTGGGAAATTTACAATACTTTTTTTTACAAAAATTATGTTTTTGAACAAAATTATACTTTTTTCTGTCCAATATAATAGTAAATTAATAGTCTGTGTACATAAACATTTTTTTAAAAAAGTATAAAATTGTATTGCCATAAAAATCAAACTTGATTGGATACTTTGATAAGCATTAATATGCTAGATAATGTAAGTCGTGTAGAATATCTATCATTTCAAAACAGAAATATTGATTATCAAACAGTTAAACAAATCATATTTTAATATTGTTATTGCTGTTAATACAATATTGGAATATGCAGTTATATTAAAACAATATTAAATATTTAGTTCTTCTTTTAAATTATTTTATATTTAGCATATAAAATTTAAATTAGGAGCTATGCGTTTGACCTCCTACTTGATTCTATGAAATATTAATGTCATGCAATTCAAATGGCCATCTCTGAAGTTGGCCAAAGTCGTTTTAGAGGCTGGAACTACTAAAAAACAAAAACAGGAGCAGTTAGCTCTCAGCATCATACAAGTTATGAACAGGTGGGAGTCACCGAGCGAGAAAAATTTGTATTTTTTGCATCGAGTTCGAATTCATATACATAAGTTTATAATAGGCCACGTGTTTTGACGTTACACACAACATTTGATGAATCTCGAGCATGTATTTTCAACATTTCCTGTAATCAAACGAACAAAATCTAGTTTTGAGTTTTTATCTGATTTTACGAAATCACACGTGAATGAATTTTTTAAAGGCAAAATTTTTGTGAAATAATTTTTTGACGCTCGTCGCGCTAATGCCCAAAAAAATCTCAACCTCATTTCGTGTCCCATGGAAATCTTGCTTTGTCTGTTCAAGAAAGGAATCGGTATTTTTTTTAAAAAAGACAGATTTGAGGCAACCTATATTGAATTCGTTTTTAAGCAAACTTTAACCAAACAACATAATTCATTACATCAGTTTTTACAATGTTGTAACTTTGTGGTTTGTTATTGTATAAACATATATTAATAATTTGATTGAAATAATATGAAAAACAATAGCATGAAACTTTCCTTGATTTTAGCAAGGCTACTTTATTTTGCTTTAGTTTTCCATTCATTGTAGACGCCTCAAATCACACTAAAAATGGAAAACGTTCTAAAGAGACTATATTTGAAAATGTGAAACAATCATTATGAACATCATCATTTTCCTAATACTATTTACTGCTGCAAGAAAAGAAACATAAATACCAACCTACAAATGCAAATCCATTAAGAATTAGATTTTTTTTAAATTGAATCTCACGGGACAATATTTCAAAATAGCCATTGTTTATTATAGTTCATTTATTTGCTTTATTTTAAAACTAATTCGACTTGATATACAGAAGGAATTTTTTTTCGGAATATATAGTTAATATATATATATATATAGTTAATATAATATAATATGGCTGTTAATATATATACATATATATATATATATATATATATATATATATATATGCATGTATGTATTTAGCTTTCTTCCAAATCAAATTGATATCTAAGATTTAAATGTTCAGACATTAATCAAATTTGAATGCATATAGCTCTGATTTCCTTATTCATGACTATAACAGCTTATATTTAAGTAAAAGCACCAAACACAATTTAAATAATTTTAGAAATAAAATAACCACTTATAGGCTTATAATTTAACAAATTTGACTGTCTGTAGTATTAAAGTAACGTTTTATTTCAAATATTTTCTGTGATAAGGGAATTTTTCACGTACATTTCAATTACTTATTCCAGATTCCTAGTTTTATCTAATTTGAAGAGATTTGATTAACTAAATAACTGAGTACAATGGAAAAAATTTACATTAAATTATGTCTTCTGTAAGATGTTCATTGTTAATAAGAGAAATAATACATTGAAGATTATACGTACATATAGTTACCAAGAATGCTGAATTAGTGAACAGCTGATATCGAGATATAATCTAATATAAATATTTTCTTAGCTGCAATACTTATACATATGATAACAATATATGTAAATAAAAAATATTTATTTTATCATTATTTTAATTATTTTATTTATTTTTTTATTTATTTTAAAACTAATTAAAACTGATATACAGAAGGAAATATTTTTTCGGAATGTTCCTTTCATTTTTGAAGAAAATTAAAAACACGGTTTTACGGATAATATCGCAGTTAAAAATCCTATTTTAAATTTCAACCCAGTTAATATTTTGAAATTAATAATCATTACAAAGTTAATTTATTATATATATATATATATATATATATATATATATAAAGATTTTAAGAACGAACACTATTTATCAGTATATATCTTATGATGCAAAAATACTAGAAAATTAGTATTACCTCATAATAGATATAAAAATCCTACAAAAGTAAAAAAACATTCGTTGGTATGTAATACTAAAGACAAAACTTAGTGGAAACATTGCGTGTCCGCGAGTGTCATCAGGCCTTGGAACAGCTTTCGTCATACCCACGCCTCAAGGTGCTTATTAGCGTGGGCGTAATGACACACGAAGCCGCGTGCGTTTATTGAAGTATTCCCTCCCCTGCTGAGGAATTCTCAAGAAATAGTGTTTTGAGGAGTATGAGTATGATGTCATCGAACAACAGAACGAGATTCCAGGACACTAACACGTGTGTAATTATTAGAGTAGCATCCTCAATTAAAATGTCTCCATTCGTCAAGGAGGAGGGTTCCCTGGAATCTTTTTCAGAAAATTGCTTAACTGTCGTGAAATATTAGAAAAATCTTGGAAATCTAATATTTCAGCAAACAATGTAAATGAACACTTAGATTATGATCTAAGAGCATTTCTTTCAAACAAAATGTTTTTCTTAAAGTAAAATTGCGTATCTGAAACGAAATTGTATTCCATTAGAATTGCCTACATAATTTTCAAATCAAACAATTCTTTGCATTAATAAAAATTCCTTGATTTTTCTAATAAAATATTAAATTGTTTAAATAAATAAAAAATCAGTTAACCAGAATTGTAATACTAAATCATCATTTATCGCGTACGAGTCTCTATTACAGTACTAAAATTTATTACAAAAAGTCTAAATAATACCAACTTCGTTTTTAATAAATAAATAATTGTATAGTTAGGAAGCAATAAATCATAATATGACTTGTTGTTTTTCTTACTGAATTATTATTTCTTTATTGTATATTATTATTTTATTTATTGTTTTGATAACTATATTACCCATTTATTAGTTTTAATTTTTTCCCAAAATAACTGATTATATAATTTATGTGGGAGTTAATAAAATAAAAATGAAACACTTTATTCATTCGATAATATTTTCAACTTTATGTAAAATGGTAGTAGCTTAGCTGTTAAAACTGTAGCCTTCAAGTCAATGTCTGTGGATTTGACACCAACTTTAGAAATACAGATTTGAAGTGGTACAAAATTTATATATAAATATAGGCCTTGAGTAAGTGAGGCTTGACTTGAATCAACCACAGGAACTACATAACTATCTAAATAATCAGTTTTATGCATGGGTCATTATGCATAAAACTGTACGCCACTTAATTTCTATCTCACAACATAGTAATTTTGGATTCGAATATTCTATTTTGAAAATAACAATACAGTTAGTTACATAATTTAAACAATTATTCTAATTGTATCTGAAAAGTATTTAAATTTCAATAAAAGCACATAGCAATAACCCAGAATTATTAGCCGTGATATAAATAGAATTGAAAAATACATAATGAAAATGTGTAAATAAGCAATTAATCATCAAATAGTTTGGACTTGATAACAGTCAGTGCGTTTAAAAAAGTAAAGCATCAGTAAGATCAAACTAACAAGGACAAATTTCCGACGATATTTCAAATTTCTGATAAGCATTCTTTTATAGTAAAAATATTATCATAATTGTACAGGAATCTTAACTAAACAGTAAAATTTTACTCGATGTTTTTATGCAGATGGAAAATTTTCTTTAAGTAGCTTATATTGTGAAGTATAAATGCGTTTGCGAATAAGTGTGTTTAAAAGATGTAAAACGTCAGTAAGATTAAGTTAATAAAGAAACAATAAAATGCTAATAAATGATTATCCAAGGACAAAATTTCTGATAAGCACTCTTTTATTGTAAAACTATTATCATAATCTTACAGGAATCCTAACTAAACCATAACATTTTACTTGATATTTTTACTCAGAGGAAAGTATAAATGTTTAAGATGAACAAAATAAATAATGTAGACTTTCTTTTGCACAGCATTATAATTTGATCTGATTAAGTAGGCTTGACTAAATCATTTCTCTGCTTTAAAAAAAAAAAATAGATTTTTCTTCCATTCTATTAGAGATGATTGCCCAAAAAAGCGGTATTTATGTTGACCGTTCAGTTGAATAAAACTTTACCGTTCAGTTGAAATTATATCAGATATTTGTATGAATAATATGGAATAATTTAAACACAACTTTTGGACTTCTGTCAACATCTATCACAACCCGGTACTTTAAAATTCTGTATAATACATGAGAAGAAATAACCAACTAAAATCTCATGTCAAAGCTATGGTCTATACGCACTTTTTAGAGTAGCTAACAATAAAAGACGAAATCTAATTCTATGATGATTAAAATAAATTATTATGATATGAAATTTGGATATATTTATAGGTTATACTATTTACATTTCTGTTCATGTTATCAATAGCTATAAAACTCCTTAGTTTTAATAGAATATATTATTTATATATTTCTGAAATAAATAAATGCTTATTAATATTAGAAACTGATATAAATATTAGGTAACATGTTTTTTTTTCAATTTATGTTATCTTTTACTATGAAAAAATAAATACATTAGGAAAGTCAAATATTTTATGCAATTAATAGAAACATTATCATCATATATTTTTTAATTTACAGAAACTGATTCACGGTATCTTTAATAAAAATTCTGATTCACGCAATGACTGAAAATAATTATGAAAATTTATATTTCTTATACGAACAAAAATATCTGAATTCTTAATCTTTATATTAAAACCTACTTACATTTTTTATTTAAATAATAAATAATTTTGAAAATATTGGTGCACAATTTAGATATTTGGACATGACATATAAACGAAGTTCACGTCTCTGAAAAAGACAAAATAGTAATTGTGTATACATAATTTGAATGAAGATTAATTTAGTAATATAAATATTTTCCACTTCTTTTTTGAGTGTTAGATCATGTAAAATTATTCTGGTTTCCAGTTCAACAATCGAATATCTTTTGTGATTCAGATGCTTTTTACGATTTGAAAATCATTTTAAGTGCTTACTTTTAAGTTGTAGTTTTCTTTGGAATTTACTTTCACGTGCAAAAAGTGACAATAGAATGTGACAAACTTAATGATTACTGTCTTAAATTTGATATCTGTATGATATTTTCTTTGAAAATATTATTTCAGTAGAAAATAATGAAATAAATGACTCTGAAACTTTACATGAAAGTTAAATCATGTAATAATTTAGATTTTCATGTTTCTAAAATTTCAAAAGTGATGCATTATTTATTATTATTTTAAATGTATTCTTTTTTCAATTTCCAAATTTGTATAAGAATATCATAATATTCAAATAAATAATTCCAAATACTATTTATTTAATTTAAGGAAATTAAATGAAAATGATCAAATGAATTCTGTTATAACTTTTTTTAATAATGATCAAAGTTACGTTTTAAGCAGACAGGCATACGAGTTTGTTGATGCTAAGAGTATTTATATTAAAGATATAAGTTTATATAACTGTTTAAGCATCTAAAAAGAGTGTTCATAAAATAGCTCACAGTATTTTCGTACAGACACGTACTTACGTAATAAATGATATCATTATTTTGAATGAGTGAATGTAGCTTTTATTGTGGGTGTAGTAGCTTTTCTTGTATTATTCTTCTCAATATCAAATCCTGACACTTACCTATTTACTGCTCTACATCGCTAATTACTGAGTGGTACAACATTTATAACTCCCTTGATAGCTTTTCGCCAGACCTACGATTAACCTTATTATCGGAACTCGAAGGCATCCATTTCAGCAAGCACTTAGAAGCTCAGCTCTTTCTAGTGAAACACTCGCAAATGGATGTCGGAAAACCATTCGCAACCTTTAATTCACACCGGGGAAATAATATTTCCCTGACTCCTTAGTAAAGCTTCAAACACTGGTCAACAGATCATTTAACCGATTCCTGGGAGAAGACTCGAATTTGAATCCATTTACAAATTTCTGTTGCAAGGACATCTACTAATGTTCCTGATGGAGTTGCAAGGGAGAGAAATTATTCATTTTGTCCTCTTAACTCAAAGTACACGGAAATCAATTATTTAGTATGGGCCAGAAATTAAAGCAGCTTCTGAATGACACACAAAGTGATGGCCGTAATTCAAGGAATAATGCATGTTTTAAAATTATTCAACGATTCGAATTTGCTTAAAATAACTCTTTGATGTTAAAATTTACCGGATTCATTCAGGAAGTTTTAAATTTTTACGTTTAAACATTGGCTCACAGAAAACTTTAAAAAAGCCAATTTCCTTTCAATTCATAATCAAATTATTAATTGTATTAAAAAATACATAAATCTTTTTTGTGAAGGTTTATGAATCAATTTATAGGAACGTCTTAATGCCAATAAGAATAAAAATGAAAAACGAAGTTTCTTTTGTGTGAAAGCTAGAAAATGAAATTATTTCGCAAAGAAAATAAATTATTTATACTAAATTATTTAAATTACAATTTCAATAGCTTAATGAATAATTATTTTATGTATGCAATTTTTTAATGCTAATTGTAATTTTTCATTTTACAAACAAATATACAGAGAACTTGTTTTGATATCATCAATTATACAAAATATCTAATAGCTCGCTTTAAAGAAAAATATATTTAAAAACAATATTTTTATTCGTATTCTATTTAATACTGAATTTTTAGACCCCATGTCGTATTGGTCATTATGTTAATAATTAAAAATATGTTGATCGTTTTTGCATAAATTAAAATTAAAATATTGCTATTATTCAACAAAATAATGAAAAATTTGAAATCAAAGTATAAAATGAAGAGCTTAAAACTTTCGTTATATACAGAGGGTATTAACACATTTTTAGAACGACTTCGATTAAGAATTTTAAAAAAGTAAATATTTTGAATTAAAATTTTTTGGCAACAGCTTATTATTTGAAATGAGAAACATCGTCTGCTACTTTTAAATTTATCGTTCTTTCAAAATGTAGCATGTAAACATGCTGTGGATTGAGGAATATGTTTTTGCGCTTTTCGAAGAGAAATATTCTTATTCCAGGACTCAAAAAAGTTGTGAAATGCATGGTATTAAAATTTCTAAGTGCAAAATAAGCAACATTATTAATCGGACAGGTAAAAACTGTCAATCATTATTTCTTCATGGATAGAAGACTCCAAATGAATATCCGAAAAAAGTACGTACTGTTTCAAATGTTCCCTAAGGGAAATCGCTGGTAACAAGAGAAAATCCATCAACACAAAAATCAATTGCAAAGTCTTTAGATACATCAGTATCAACAATAAATAAAATAATAAATCAAGATTTACAACTTAAAAAAGCTAAAAAACATAATGTTCTCCAGCTTTTGCCGAGACATGTGGCTCAACGCAAAACATTTTGTAGAATTCTGTATGAAAACCTTTTAGTAGGAGATAAATTGAAATACATTGTGACCCTTGATGAAGCATGGGCTTAATTAAATGACTGCAACAAAAAAGGTCTATTTACTATAAGAAACGGGGAGAAAAAAAGTTACGAACCCGGTTCCGTCAATGTAAAGAAAGTTTCAGTAAGGGGCTTATGATAGTCGCTGGTTTCTTCTATAATGGGAAATTAAAAATAAAAAGAGAAGAAATAAATAATAAAATCAACTCATCATACTATCAGGAGAAGGTTTTATGTCCAATATTTACAGAAGAAATTCCACTTCTTTATCCCAAAGACTTTCAAAGAGTGAAGACATAAACAAGACAAAGCTACAAGTCATACTTCGAAAACTACTATTGCATTCCCTGAAAAAATGAAGACCAATACAGGTATTGCATCTATACCTTTTCATCATATTCCTGTGAAGTCCCCTGACGTTTCAACGTATGGACTATTGTCAGAAGAAATTCCACCTTTGAATTGCCTTTGAACTGTTAAAAAGAGCTCTTTCCAAACGCAAACCCTCCACGATGGATGGACTCTGGAAAGTGGTGGAAGAGGAATGGAAAGCAATAGCACCTGGAAATTTTACGTTAAGTTCTTATATCATGAAAATCACGATGCAGACTTATTGTCCAGAAAAAAAGCTATCAGATCGAACATTTAAAAAAATAGTCTTTAAATTTTAAATATTAATTAAAAGGCTCCAAAATCGTTCTGAAAATGTCGTTAATACCCTCTGTATTTCTATTGTTTTATAAATAATAGACAAAATAAATTTTCTATTAATGATATATTTATAAAAACATCTTTACACTAAAACTCTCTGGTTAAACATTTAAGATAGTATTTTGAATTATGTTTCAAAGAATGTGTAATTTAAGAAATACTTTTTGCAATGTATGAAATTTTACATTAAAAAACTGACATTAATACAGATCTCAGTGCGCATATTTCAATAAATTTATGTTGTTGTTTTCGTTAGTTATATCTCTTGGACAAGTCAAGTTTGGCTATTTGAATTTACGTCAGTAGGGGGCGTCTTTCGTTTAATCAGAGCACGACGAAGTATGACTTTGCTCTAAGCTCCACCCACCAGAGAATCCATTCACTCAATTTCTACATTGATCTAGTGGGGGAGGAAATTTAAATTCATAATCCCCTTTTTGATGACACCTGGATGTTGTGTACTAAAAGGCGTAAGGTTGTTGTAAGGCATTTATATGTTCATCATGTAATGGTCTTTCAGGTGTACTGTTAATAGATTGTGCACCGCATTCACACATCGCAAAGGAATAAACCCGGAAAATTCTCAAGTATTAAATGCAACAAACTTGCATGCAGAAAGAGAAACGAAATTTCCATCTCCTTTTGTTCAACAGTGGCTGGAATTAAAAAAAAATAAATAAATAAAATAAAACGGAATTTTACGTTTCCAAGTGCGATAAAAAACCATTATTTTAATTTTTAAATAAATGTTTTTCTTGAATTATTTTACCGCATAAAACAATTAACTTTGCAATTACACTGAGCTTTTAAAAATCAGTCTCATCTTTCCATCTCCAATAAAAATTATTAATGTATTCTCCCCGGTGTAAAATAACTCCCACACGTGACTTAACGTATTTTTCCGGAAAGTAATCAACAACCGCATTCCTTCATTTTAATTTTGATCTTTCGGGATCTGGGGAATGAAATTTAATTATTGTTGGGATTTGCAGTTTCAACGCTTGCATTCCATCAGCAGGTTCCTAGTCACGTGACTAGTGGTTTTATCACATGAGGCCCGGCCTCCCTTTCTTCTACTCATTTAATTCCTGGGTTGTTACTGCTCGGACGCGGAATTATTTCCGTATCCGGATGAGAAGGATGAGGATGGATGGGGGTGTGGAGAACAATTTGTTAAAACCTCTTTCTGAAATTTATTTGGAAGGGACTATTAATGCAATCATCGAACGACTTCCTGCTCTGGCAACACCCCCTTTCTATACTCTCTTTTAAACAACGACATAACTGTCTCTGTTGAAGGTGCTAACAATAGTGAATGGCTTCCACCACGGCTGAAATAAAATCAATGAGGTTTCGATTTAGGCAAGGGAATGCAGAGTTATAACAGGGCTTCCGTTGAATGGGTAATTCATTTTTTAAAGCACTTGATTTAATTGGGACATTGATAGATGCGTGAAAATATAATTTACGAATCGTAAACAAGAACGAAGAACTCTAATCAAGCTTTTTCAAGTGCGTGAATTATAGATTAATACGACAGTTCTATGCATTTGTGAACAAAAAAGACATCGTTTCAAATATTATATATTATTCGAAAGAAAAATGGAAATTCATTGATGTTGGTAATATGATCAAGTTTTTCTCTTATATTAAATAAGCATGTCTGTGAATTATACTTTTCTCAAATAACTAAACTGAACAAACTATCCAATTTATGAATCTAATGTTCTATTAATAAATATAAGTTGACAAAGGAATTATGTGCAAAAAATAATTGAATTGTTTTCTGTAGAATGCAATTCAATTGAGAATTTCATACATACTTAAAAATAAATTCATACTATTCTTCATAAGTTTTTGTGGTCTCATGAAAGGCTTTACATATTCTACATAAGTTCGATAGTTCATGTATCTTCAAACAATATTCTAAGTTCTTTATAATATTAGAGTGAAAATTAAAAAAAGCCTAATAATATGAAATATTTTTAGTTTTCAATAAAATCGTTACGCAAATGTTTTGGGAAGAATTGGAATATGTAATTGAACAGAATTTTAATTTTCGATAACTTATAATTCTTTCGAAAAAGTATATTCTACGAAGCGAAACAAATAAGAAAATTACAGAATCTATTGTGTGACTAATTGAAATTTGGATTTCATGGATTTTTGAGAATAAATAGTTGGAAGTACCTAAGCACTTGAATTTCTATACGTGGGTAATTCTTCACAAACTTACACAAGAGCTGAAATTCTCTTCTCTGTGGGTTTAGCATTAGATTGACTGACCACTTACTGGGACATATGCTCCCTTACCAGGACCTTCAGTCAGATAAACAGATAAGATGTACAGTAGGCCTTTTGTAAACGGGTTTTGTTGCTATATATATATATATATATATATATATATATATAACCACTGTATAAACAATATGTACACAATTAAAGAGGATACGATCCTTTTCACTGTTATTGTAATTTAAGAAAGCAATGGATGAATATACTAAGAAAATCATTCAACAAATTATTTAAATTATTGTACTTTTGTAACTGTAAAATCTTTTTGTGTAGCTAAGCTCTTATAGTTAGATATTATGATTTCTCACAGTTGATATTTCTTCCATCAGTGGTAATTTGTGGTCAAATGACGATGTGTTTTGAAATAATCTTTGCGGTCTTCGTGGTCATGTGGTATTAATCATGACATGTCAATGAATTCTAACCTTACTTTGCTGAACATTATGCACATAGTTTTTATTAGCTTATTGCACATGTTAAGATAAACAAGATTATTGTTTTATTTTTGATTGTCTATCTCTTCTAATGTGTGGTATATATATGGTGAATAACGTTGCATTTTTTTCTGTCATAATCAAGTGATAATAACAACACTTAACATTAAGTATTCTTTCCGATTCAGAACATTAGTAGAGACTGTAGCCTAAGGACATTTTAACAGGCATAGACTCAATTTGCTTCAAGCTCTTTGTCTAAACGTTGTATCAAACTCACTACCTGTAAGATACGAAAGCGACTCACTTCTCCATATATATATGTCCTATATATATCAACTTCTCCTATATCTATAAGACTTATATATATATATATATAAATATATATATATATATATATAATATATATATATATATATATATATATATATATATATATATATATATATATATATATATATATATATATATATATATATATATATGTAAATGTGTGATGTATTGTTGAATCAAGGATTGATTCATTATCTCAGATAAATCCCATATACCATCATGCTTGATCAAATTTTCAGTTCATGAGAAACGTATACGATATTTAATTGTATGCGATGTGACTTGCTACAGAGGTTTGGTTTGTTTGTCGCTCAACGGTCATTTTTTGCACACGAGGGCTAATTAGACCGGGAATTACGGCTTAAAGTGGATTCCGAACCACTACAAACATCCATGCCCAAGGTGGGATTCGAACCCACGAACTGTTGAACCGAAGGCAAGAGCGCTAACCATTCGGCTGCCAGCTCGGCTTGCTACGGAGGATAATAATATTTATCTTCTATATTGCTTATTGGTTCTTTCAAGCTTTTGGTTTTTTGAATAGGGGTGGCGTTATCAAATAATTTATCTCGGCTGACAAAATCCAGCATGTTTGAATTATATTTTATTAGTCGGATTGAGATATATTATTTTTGCTATACGTGAAGATTTACATGAAAATTAACTATCAATGATTACATTATACATGAAAATTAAAGTAGAACACTTACAGCTGATAACAACTGAAATTAAGTTGCAATACTTTAAGAAAACAAAATTTTATAATGAGTTTCGTGTATCTTCAATTTATTAATTTATGCAGAGATTAAAATAAACGATATTCATCAATTTTTATGTTATTTTATAAATTTATTTGTTCCTAAAATATTACATAGAAATATGATTTAACAGAACTTTGTTTATTTTTTAATGATAACATGTTAAATATGTTATTTAATGTTTCTTATAAAATATATAATAATATTAATTATTTTATATTTTATAAGAAAAATTAAAAAATTGATATTAAAATTTATTTTAAGCTCTCTCTCTTTTCAGGTACTTTAAAGTAGTAACTTAGTAGATACATTTTGTCTCGTTTTAAGGAGATAGACATTCACACTTAAGGAAATGCCCTTCAATTTAGATTATCCATAATTTATAATCACATTTTAATTCAGAAAAATGATTAGACTCCTTTTGAATGCTAGTTAAAAAAGTTCATTTTATTAAGCATTTTACAGATTATTTAAAAAAATTTGCAAAAAATATTTGAAATTTAGAAATATTCTATATAAATCTGGAAAATGCTTTAGCTATATTTCTAAATAAGATGCTGGAAACTCTATAAATTCATTAATTGTTTTTAATATGCATAAAATATTTTATTTGAAATATTTATAAGTGTCATTGACTTATAAATTAGAAAGATTTTATTGAAAAACATTTTTATAAAATAATTTTAACAAAATCTACCATTTCAATTAAGATTATTATATAATGATTCAGAAGATCAAATTGAAAAAAAAATATTCTATTTCATTTGGCAATTTAGTAATCATAAGAATCATTATTTATCCCAGCGTCTCAGATCTTAAAAGTACATATTCGTATTTAAAGCAAATATTATTGTTATATTTGAAAAATACATATGTTTATTTATGCATATCTAAATTCACCATTAAAATCCTAAAATGAAGTTATCGTATTTAAAAATTTTAGAGAACATTTTAAATCTAGAAAATAATTAAATTATTTTTGAATGCGAAGTAAATATCTTTATGTGTTTATACATAATTAATTAAACATTGTGCCAATCATTGTTTAAAATTTTTACAAATCAAATAAAATTTTATATTATAATTATAATCAATATATTTTCATTGAAGTTACTGTATGATATAAACATAGATAATATTACCTGTAAATAATCTACATAATAAATGTTTTATTTATTATTCTTCAAAACAGATTCTGGATAAAATTTGTATGAAAAAACATTTTGCAAATCAATTATCAATAAATGCAAATACTATAAAGAAATATTTTTGTACTTATATCGCGTATTAAAATGTCATAAAATTTTTAAATTTTATTACTTTAGAATTTGAGATTATATTATGTAAATAATATTAGCTTATATTCTAGTTTTACACATTATTTTTAATTGTGTTAAATACTATTCATACATAATCTAATCAAATCTGAATTGTTTGCATCATGCCTAAAATCAATATTTTTAATTTGACTGCAATAGTAAAAAACAATTTATAAATTTATAGCAAAAACAAATTAAACTACTTACTTTAAGCGAAAATTTAAATAGATAAAAACTTATATGAATAAAATTTAAAGAAAAAATTCAGATTTTATTGTCATTTCCTTTGATTGATATGTTGACATTCATGAATTTCTATTAAGTGTTCTTAAAACACATATACTTTTCACTTTTATATATTGCAGTGAAAAGTATTCAATTACCAAAATTATCACTATGTAGTAAAATTTCCTTTGTAACCAATTGAGAAATTTCGATAATTCATTTAAATGATATTGATTTTTTCATCAAAATGCTTATATTACTTTCTTTCTTTATTAAAATAAAATATTTCATTATAAATAGTTTACAGAAAGCTCAGCTGAAAGTCACTATAATGGAACTACGAAAAATATATAATATTCCAAACACATCTTTATACCTCCTTAGAAATGTTTTATATCATCAACTGACATTTGATCTTTATTATGTTATATCTTTATTATTATATGACATGTTATTTATTACATTATGGGATCTTTATTATCCACCGAACATTCTGTTTTGCACTGAGCTCCCGGAACATAAAAGTAATTTATTTCGCTCGAAGATTATAAGAGCTAAAACAGAAATCTATTACTTAAGAGATTAACTTGCGAAATATCGAATTTATTTTAACTTAATCAAAATTTATTGACCTATGAGAATCAATTACAAAATATATTTGCTTGAAAAAGTGACAAGATGCAGCACAAAGGAGTGTGCCAACACCATTTAGGGAATGAAAGGAAATATTCGAGCGAAAAGTGCATCCAAACATCAATAAAACCCCGACCCATAAACGTACTCATCTAGAAACCAGGAAAAACGGGAGTCATAGAAATATTTTCTCCTTATATTCACTTTTATTTCCTCGAAGGCGATCCTTTTGTTTCTATTTGTTTTCATTTTGTATAAATTTAAGGTGTGGTATCATGTCTTCGTGATGATTCTTCACTTGATAGAGCTTGTTTTAGGTATTCTTTTTGCCATCTGTCTTGCTGCTCGCCTCCATTTTTTATGTACTCAGTATTTGTTTTCGAATATTTCAACTGAGAGAAATTCTTGGTACATTTCCGTGTATTCTTCTGAGAAATTTACTGTATTTGTTTCACGTGTAAATAGGATGACATTGTGATAAACATCTATGAATAAATTTATAACTTTTACGAGACATTAATTTTAATATATTCTGAAATAATATAGGCTAGGTTTTATTCCAGAAATTACCCAATAGTATTATTTATTCAACATCCCTTGAATAAATTTTTATATCCTAATAATTCTTAATTTTATATAGGGTATAATGTTATATCTGTCACTGAATAAACCATTTATCTGGATAAATAATGCTTTTTTATATAGGATTCTCATCAAAAATTAACTATTAGAAAATAAGGCATGGAATAAATTCTGTTGCTGTGACAATTTCAATGTAAAGATTTCTATAAAATATTTTAACAATTTAGCAAATCACATAATCTGAAATATAAATTTAAATTTATCTGACATACATATATATATATATATATGTGTGTGTGTGTGCATTAATGCCATTATAGCCTATAGTCTAAAGTTTAAAGGTCGTTGTACAATGCAGATATATTTTATATTTAGTCAGTGGACTGGCGTTGTGGAAGACATCATTCTTGCAAAAGAATGCAATTAGTTTCCCATCAATCTAATTGCTAATGGTTCCTGGTCACGGCTAATACTTTGTAGTCGCAATGTCATCTAAGTGAAGTGATACTCTGGGGATTCCAACCCAAATCATAAAGTCATCTGCGCATTTACTGTTTCTAAATCATAAGCACACATCGACAGTTGTGGCTACTATTGCACATTCACTGAGTACCGTACTCAATACAAGATGCTGTTATTTCTGCCCAAACATACATTGAGATCTAAAGGCTGGTTAGTCATTTATCCATTTATGAGAAATAAATGGCAAAAGTTGAAATGACTCTTAGTCTTTTAGAAGAAATTTTTTAACAGTAAAACTACTTCACTATCAATATCATTTCAGAAATGTTGTAAAACTCTCAAGCTCCCATCAACAAATATTTATCCAGAAAATTGAAGAATGTTATGAATCTAACACAGCTTACAAATGTGTACCAATTGTCAAGTATTTGTGAACCTTGAGAGAACTTTGTCACCATAAAAAGCAAAAAGCGGAAAGCATAAATGTTAATGTTTGATAATTAAAGTATTATATATATATATATATATATATATATATATATATATATATATATATATATATATATATATATATATATATATATATATATATATATATATATATATATATATATATATATATATATATATATATATATATATATATATATATATATATATATATATATATATATATATAAATAATATATATATATATATATATATATATATATATATATATATATATATATATATATATATATATATATATATATATATATATATATATATATATATATATATAAATATTTGACTAAATATTAAGAATGCAAATATTTTTTTTAATTATGTGCTATGAATTTATTTTCATTTATCTGGAACATCATTTTACGAATAAAAATAATACTCCGGAATATTTTAAATAATTTTTTTTATAATTACATTCTTGAATATATGTCAGAAATATTTTAAAGAATTTTGTACATTTTAAAACAAAATGTCGAGTATCATGTTGTTGTGGTAGGTTATCCTCCAAATGTCTGACTTCCTCAGACAAGGTCCATCAGATCATTGACACTGAGGAAATCGAGGACCAGAAGCGGAATGAGTAAGTGTCCTCTCTGGAGAATACCAAACAGTCCAGGATGTGTTGAGGAGAAGCCTGCTCTGCAGACCTCAAAAACTTTCTTGCCTTTGAGGCACGAGAGACCCCTTATGTGGCCGGTTGTTAATCTAAATAACGGTATAAGAGTCTCTGTCACAATTGAGAGTGTAATAAAGGACAGGGTTTTTGTCCGCGTACCTGTGATGCCAGGAAGCCCGGTGGCTTAGTGGCAGCGTTTTACGCTCCCGTAACACAGGTCCGAGGTTTGATCCTCGGGCTGGGCAAAGTTGACTCAGCCTTTCATCCCTTCAGTGGGTCGATTAATTGAGCACCAAGCATGCTTGGGAACTAAACACTGGGGGTCCTACGTTAGGTTGACCACCTAACTGGGACATATGCTTCGCACCCCAGGGCCCTCGGTCATGAAAACTGTTATAGGCACTGTAGGCCTTGGCCCACATGGGCTGTCGTTCCATGGAGTTAATTTACCTGTGTTGCCAGAGAGGAATCCTCCACTTCTTTAAAAGCTCAGAATTAACAATAGACTGATGTTCTAAAAATGTGAATCTTGAAGAGAAAGGATTATCATGGCACCAGCTCTTCCTCCGGATTTGCACGCGCTCGAGTATCGTGAGTATCATAATCAGTATTAATAAATCATTATTGCACAAATGTGGCAAAAGTGCTTTTAAGCAACTCTGAGGAACATGGTATACAGGAACAATAAATTATATATCAATGTTTCGATTACTTATCATATATGGATTTGGGATTGAAACTGAGATCTTTTTAATGGTTGTGAGAGAATAAATGAAAATCAAATTCATTTCTCCTTTTAATATTGGAAAATAAAAGTGAAATATCCTGAATTAGAGTTTCCAAGTCGTTTATGATCCATCACACTAAATCAAAATTGCACACAATATCTTCAATAAAAATTAATTGAATGCTAAATATATACAAAAATATCGAATCAATGAGATACAATGGATAAGTTAAGCACTGAGAAATATACTACAATATTCCCAAGAGAAAATAATTTGTTAATGAATAATTTATGTTAAAAAAAATATTTTAGTGAAATAATGAAGGGAAATAACAAAAGAAAATAATTTTGTTTCTCTACTAAATTTGCGAAATCTTCCATTTAAAATAAACTAATTAACACTATTTTAAGAATACATTTCAAAACACACACACCCACAAGAT
Organism: Latrodectus hesperus; assembly: GCA_037975125.1. NCBI lineage: Eukaryota > Metazoa > Arthropoda > Arachnida > Araneae > Theridiidae > Latrodectus > Latrodectus hesperus. The sequence goes on along the minus strand of CM075856.1, from coordinate 104,890,568 downwards.
CAACGAAAATAAACGTTGATATAAATCTTTAATTACTACGTGGTATTAAATAATCAGCACAGGAAATAAAATTTAATCAACAAATTTAAATGAATTTTTAAGCTTGAATAAGATATAGTTCGACTTATTAATTAGAGAAAAAAGCTTATGCAGCTAATTGTTTATTACAGAAGTCAGCAAAAATCATTAGGGGTTCAATATTGCATTTTTTATTGTCAAAGCCATCTGGGACATTACTGATGCTACGTCATGAATAACTCGAGATTTGATGTGTAATATTTTAGCATGAACCTCTTTATCGCAAGGAGGAATTGTTTTACGTCGGCTATTTTTTTCTCTTTCGCCAATATTCATATCATACAGTTATTAAATTATTTATTATAAATATCATGTAAACTATAGAATATTAATGATCTCATTTATATGATCTAAAAAAATTGTTTGCTCTAAGTATTTAATATTTTATTAATAAAGCAAAGATTTTGCGTAGATTACTTCACTTTTTATTCTTGTAAAACACAATTATAAATTTTCTTTACATTATTTTGTAGTTTATTACATTAAAATTAATTATTAAAAAATTACTATTTAATAATTGATAATAGTTTTACACTTTGTTGTATTTTATATTAAATAAAAAACAACAATTTCGAACAATATTATAATAAATAATTATAAAGAAATTGATAAGATTTGTGAAAATCTTTTATACCAAAAGTGTACCATTCAATATATTTCAAATTGCTTACTTGAATTCTTAAATACTCGAACATGCACAAAATGTCAGAGATTTCTAACATTTATCATTAAATAATTAACAATTATTGTTAAATTTAACGAAATGAAATTGTTTTTGCAATATTAATTGAGTGGCAAGCATATAAAACTGTATGGTAAGCCCTTGAAACTTATAACAGATATTTGAAAAATAATTTATTATTTTAAAAAGTGATTATTATATTTAAAAGTCATTTATATCACATTAAATTTCGATTAAAAAAAGTTTTTCGGCGATAAAAAAGGCAAACATCATTTCAATATTTTCTCCTTTTATAGAGCTTATTGCAAGAGCTCTGTAATGAGATAAAATCAATCACTCACTCAGAATGAAGTTAAGTCTTTCTAAGACCAAAAAGTAAGGCTACATTTTCATAAAAAGATTTTTTTTTACATTTTATATTCTGTATTACCATTTATTCGTATAATGTATTAATGAATAATTTTCTGGAAAGGCATGCAAAATCGGCCAATACAATTGTATATTCTTTGTATATAGGATTGGTTTTCATTTCAATTTTACTGAGAAATATCAAAGTAAAAATACTTATTATTCGTCCACTATAGAACACAGATTTCCACTTTAACAATTTTTAATTTTTTTTAAATTCTACTAGTTAATAAGACAATACGGAATTGATGAATACAGAGTGCAGCTTATTATATTTTTTTCGCTGTTAAAGTATCATTTAAAATACGTCATTATAACCATTCATATTCCCATACTTGAAAATTGTGATATTTTAATTTATACTATTATTTATTCATAAATATTTTGATAATAATAATGATACTGTATTATTTTGGGATAACAAAAATAATTAAAATTATGGGTGTATTATAAGAATCACTATAACAATACAATAATAATAAGACTGATATTAATATGACATACATTAAAATGAATATATTTATTAGAGTAATAAGCCCCTATCTAATTACATTTACAGATTAAAGAATGCAAAAATATTTTTTTAAAATCGAAACTCTGCACATATTATCAGATTTTAATTTATTTTTGTCATAAAAATGCATTTCTTTTAACAATTTTTTATTAATCTATTAATTTATAATCTTAAATTTTTAAGAACTGATGAATATTGTATATTCAATATCGAAAAATCGATGTTCATAATAATTTTGTATATTACTGATAATAATGTCATACCATATAGAATAATAACGCATATAACTATAATGAATTCATATGATGTTTTTACTTATGACATTTGGATAAGCCAAGCTCGTTATGCCAAAGGTTAGCTATGTTAATTTATGTCAGTAGGGTGGGTATTTCGTTTAACCAGAGCACCACGAAGGTGAAAGTACGACTTTATTCTAAGACTCCTCCGACAGATGTCACCGCCTGAGGATCTACTCCCTCCATTTTGACATTGATCTGAAGGATGAGGAAATGTTCTCCAGAATACTACATCCATGGTAACTGGTCAACATAGGACTTTTGATTTCACAGATTTAACGAGCACGTTTGTACTCGGTGGGCCTTTGGCGGCATTGTTAATCGAACCCATCCCTTCCCGATGATAGGTCAATGTCATAATTACTAGGCTACAACGGCTAATGAAATTCTATTCATACCGTATATGAATTGAATAATTCCTATACATGAGGTAATTTAAAAACGCAATTATAAAAAGTGAATCACAATTTTCAAAAAATACAAAAACACATAAAAATTTAAATACGAAAAAAAAATGAATTACTGTGTTATCGGGTGTTTTAAATAATTAATTCCAACATACACCAATATTACCCATTATTTGATTATTTCACCAATTCAAAATTACTTGATTGCTTTTCCTTTTATATTCATCAGTTAACGATGTGTCTCATAAAAGCGAAACAACGATTTTCCTATCTGCGACGCATATTCGGAAGCCATTATGGACTATTTGCGAAAGAATGCAAAGTAGGTGGGGAAGATTGAGCGACTTATTCTAAAGGTAAAGGATAATAAAACATGGTCGAGTAGTGTTTATGATGGACAACCAGGGCTCGGATGGTCCATTAATCTTTTCTCCGCAACCGCAACGGGAGCGAGAATTCTGAGAAAGATGAGAAATATATATATAAAAAAAGGGTAAAACGTGAACGTGATAAGGGCGGTGTGAAGACTATTTTTTTTTTGTTAAAGAGGCATCATGTAATGTCTCAATTCATTTCTCCCGCTATCTATTACAGGAGCTTTTATCACTTTAAATTGAATGATGAAACGATGGATGACTTTCCCCACAGACAAGAAACACGTGGCCAGGAATTTTAAGTGAGTCTCCTTTCAGCATTGCAGAGTTAATATTCAACAATTGTGTTATGCTTAATAAGAATCATTTCGAGGAAAGTACATAATTTATCAAGGAAGTTCTTGAGTAATAAAATGGCGTATGCTAAACGCTTAAAATATTTAGAAAGTGACAAGGCAGGAGGAATTTATGAAAAAGAAATTAATTTCCAGTTCTAGTTTTTTCTGTTTCATTTTAACAGAGTTAACTTGATATAGTAATATTTTTTCCTTCCTAACAGAATTTACTCATTTAAAATAACACATTATTTTATTCCGGAAACTATTTTAAAATAAATTGTTTGACAAAATTACCTCGCTGTTTTTTAAGCAAATATTTACTACACTGTTTCATAATGTGAATATGTGTCACGGTGTATCCACATATAATTATGCATTTATAGAAAGAAAGATTTTGCAATTTCATAATTCACGAATGAGGTAGTGCAATAAATATAAATATTTTTTGAAAACCCTTTCACTTCTTTCCTATCCTTCATTATTTTTAGTCACTCTTTTTATTTATAAAATTGATAAATTATATCCACATAAATATTATCAGTAATATGAGTTTCCAACAGATTTTTTCTGTAGTTTTTAGGTCGCCTGAACTGAAAAGAAATTTGTAACAAAATATTGTGTTTCCGCCTAATTTATAGCACAGGCTATGATGCATTAATAAAAATTTGTTTGCGGGGTTTATATAAAATTTAAGGGGTAATTATTGTTAATTTGAATTCAATATAAACTTATGTCACCATGCATACTACACCAGTTTTCAGTTATGGGGGTATGTTTAAAACTGTTTCCAGCTTCAGTATCAATTATGATGGGTTTATTTTCCTACTTTTAAAGTTGTCATTGCTTTTTAAAATGTATATTTAACCCTGAGAGAACAGATAAATTATATTTAGCTTCCGATGACTTCTTTTTCAATATTCTTACATAGTCTGTTTTTTAAATATCAATATTTACTTTGTTTTTCATTTTTGAAAATGCTTTAGCTGTCCAAAATAGCAAATGTGTCTTTAATTTCTCGTATACTAAACCGAGCAGCAAATGGAGCAAGGATGAAAGGAATTCCTATTTTATAATTTAAAAATTCATAAATAATAAGAACTTTCGAACGTAGCACACTTCATTCGATTGTATGAGCTGATATTTAAGCTATACTTCATTTCGTGCTGTAAAACAACATTTCGGATTGTAATAAATAAAGTGTAAGTCATTAATCAAGTTTTCATTAACTCAAAGGTATACTTTTTCACTTGAAACAGGGCTTGTTTGTATATAAATGTATTTAATAAGTTATTTTCACTTATAAATATACATTTGTTATTATAAACTTTTTAAATTAAGTTAAAAAAATCTTAGCATAAAACTCAACATATTTTTAAGGTTATAGCTATAAGTGTTTTTTTTTTTTTTTTTTTTTGATCGGAGCAATATGAGTTTAGAGTCTAAACTTAATAACTGCTATCATACACCAATACCCATACAAATTACAGTTTTCAAATAGTCCCAAAGCTAAATATTGCAGGGAATACTTGCACAATTTCGGCTGGCTGCGCCGTCATCTCGAGGTACCTAGGTCACTAGTACCTCACCCTCGTCTGGAGCTGGAATTGACTGGTTAGCTATAGCTGTAAATGAATTGGCATATCATTGGTTTTTAGTTCTTGATGGGCGGGGCTTATTTAAGAATTTTTTAGTTGCTTAAGTTTTAGCTAATTTTTATTAAGTTTTAATATTAAAGGAGAGAAATAGTATTAGATTCATAAGAATTATAGAGGGAATTAATTATTTAGTTATTATTATTTTATTTTATTTTATAGTTCAGAATTTTAAGTAGAAAGTTTATTATTCAGCATCTTGGAAATGCTGTGTTATTTTGAATAGTTTGTCCATAGGAGACCTAATTTCTCTGAGTTCTTTAATGAGGTTTTTAATAGGTATACCTTTAAAAATAGTTTTGATTTCATTTATTAATTGCATTAAATCTGAGAAGTTTTCAGTTAGTTCTGTATTGCACGTCAGAGGAGTTGGCTCAGTTTCTTGAACGGGGAGGAGGAGGGGAGGCGGCTCTCGCGTCCGAGATACCGGGTCTCACGGTGTTGGATTTTGTACTGTTATGATTAACATTGTTAAATTTATTTGCTTTTGAAGCTTTTGGTTTGGGGAATTTGGGGCAACCCTTATAGTTGGCAGGGTGATCCCCCTGACAATTGGAGCATTTAGGTGTTTCTAATTTAGCATGGCGACAGTCCCTGGTGTTGTGTGCTCCTGCACATTTAACGCATTTTGGTTTAATATGACAAGTGTCAGCTGAATGAAAAAATTGCTGACAGTTGAAACACTGCATCACCGATTTGGTTCCTCTGTAGTGTTCAACTGTCACTCCAGATATGTGGCATAACTTATCTATTTTGTACATTGATGCCCCTTCGGGTTCAGAATATATTGTTGTTAGGAAGAGAGCCATAATTTTATTATTTTTGGGGTTTTTCATTTGGCTTACTTTAGCCACTTGAAAACCTATCAAATTTAGATTATTCTCTATATCTTGAGTCTTAGTTTTAATGGGGAGACCCCGAATAACATATCTTTTGGGCTTTTGATTGGTGCTTTTTATTAGAATATACTCCATTGATTTATCATCAAATAGTTTTGTCAGCTCTCTATGAACATCTGCAGTTTTAACTGAAATTTTCAGGTTCCTTCTGCGGTTTTGGTTACGAAATCGTGTTTGAAATATTCTTTTAATTTACGGATGAATTTGATTGGATCATATCCATATCGCGCTAGTATCGGTGGTATTTTTTCCTCAACTGGGGGGCTGTAGCTGGGGTTGCTCAATCTCCTGGTCGGAGTCAACTGGAGCAAATTGGTTTGCAATTTTTACAGGAGCCGGAGGTTCCGGGGTTGAGACTTTAGCAGTTTTAGAGGGGTGAACAAACTCCTCTGATGGCTTCTTTAAACTTAGTTTTTCTCTTTTTTTACTACTATTAATAACAGCAACATTAGCTGTTTTATCTTTATCATTAATAGAACTAACATTATCCCTATCATTAACAGAAAGAGGGGGGAATGCCAGATCAGAAACAGTATAGCTACCTGAGCTGGTTGTCTTTTGAGTTTCTCTCGAGTTGTCACGTAGTTTGTCTACTTCATTGTTTAGGATTCGAATCACTTCGTTCCAGTAGTTGACTCTGTCGACATTCTCTTTGTCAGGTTCCGCGTCAGGAGCGGTTCTTGATTGTTGGAGACGGCTTTCGTAGAAGTCTCTGCTTTCCATAGCTGCACATATCAATGTTGGAAGTGTTGACGGTTCATTATATACTTTTCGGACAAATTCCTCTGGAGAATCCATTATATATATATATATATACTTTTTCTTTTTTAACCTAACGGTCGTTTGGTAGCAGTTAAAACTGCTGTTTGTTTTCCCGAAGGAAGATGCACTACCAGAGTAGCACTCGAGCAGGAATATTTGCTTGACAAAACTGACTACGTATGTAAGAGCATCTGTACAATGTTTAATGATGTTACCTTGTCCACAAGACTGTAACCACTGACTTCAGCATTAAATATGTGTATTTCGGGCTGTTTCTGGTAATATCAACGTAGGAAAACGAGGGTCCAGAATAAATAAATCCTCAGTATGTTGTTATAAGCTTAAAACGAATGGAACGCGTAGAAAGAAATATTTATTTCTAAATGTAAATTCTTTAAACAACACATATTAATCGTACTTTAAAATGACATTGCTTTTTGTGTGTGTGTCCATAAAATACGCGTACAATAGTTACAAAATAGTTATACACACTCAGTTGGAACCAAAGGAAGTGATATGCAGGGATTTCTCGGTAGCGTATGTCAGTTGATATCTATATAAGCTACATTTTATAAAGATAGTAGCACAAAAATCTTCTCAACAGAACAATGAGATTATTTTCCAGTTTTTACAACTTGTTGAACCAATGTTGAAACGGGATATCCCATCTTTCTTTTCTAGTATCAAAACATGATCCATTACTTTGTATTCTAACGCAATTTCTTCTTTTTCATGGATGAAAGATTTGTGATTCTTTTACCTCCGATTTGTTTCTCGTACTTGGCAGCATTTTTTTTAGTGAGTGGTATTCCTCTTAATTGCTCTAGAGACCGATATTTTCATGAACATGATACATCATTTCAGTCAGACATTTTTAGCATCTAAGGACATCCTGCATAATCAAAGATATTTATTTAGGGTTTGTGATATGGGTGATTTTGATTAGCCATAGTCAGTTTATATGGCTTATGAAATGCTGTGCTAAAGGCTCCATTTGATAATAATGTTCATTTATTTTTGCAACTAATATTGCGTTTTTTTCCCAATTTTTATTGAATTCTATTTAATATACCTTGAGACAGTAATTTTTAAATTTGCTAATTTAATTTGTATATTCTCTTAATAAATGTAATATTAAGTTTTTCAATAAAATGAAATTTCATGAAATTTTTCATGAAATTTCTTGATAATCTATTCTACATTTATATAATACCTGCTATATAATATCCTCATTGAAATTTAAGCTCAAATTTTAAGTTTAAATTGGTACTAGTATTAAATTTTATTGATGACTGATAATTCAATAAATATATTTTGTCTATTAGTTCTAATGTAAATGATAGCACTTCCTTAAATTCATGTTACCTTCTGAACTTTTCATTGTCAATATTTAATAATTCCAATTTGATATAAATTGAAATCATAAAGTAAAAACTATTTCGATACATATTTGTTAAAAATAAATGATTCTTAACTTATTTCATGTTGAGGTAAGTAATTTTAACTGTAAGACTTGTCTTAATTTTAGTATTACATGTATTGCGTCTTAGTGGCATGCATTTAAATATTGCAATGTACTATAAATAATAAATCATGAAATAAAAATTTGTTGCTGTAGCAATTTTAGTATAAAGATTTTTTTAAAAATATTTTAAATATTTAGCTAATCATATCACCTGAAATATAAATTTAAATTAATCTAATCTAATATATATATATATATATATATATATATATATATATATATATATATATATATATATATATATATATATATATATATATATATATATATATATATATATATATATATATATATATACATATACATATATATATATATATATATACATATACATATATATATATATATATATATACATATACATATATATATACATATACATATATATATATATATATACATATATATATATATATATATATATATATATATATATATATATATATATATATATATATATATATATATATATACATATATACATATATATATATATATATATATATATATATATATATATATATATATATATATATATATACATATATATATATATACATATATATATATATACATATATATATATATATATATATATACATATATATATATACATATATATATATATATATACAGGGTGATTATAAAAAAACTTTGCCAACATCTGCACTTCTAGCGTCCATTCTATTTAACCGATCAAGATGATACTTCAAATATAGTTCTTTTGAGATATGCGCTCGAGATTCTGTGAATGGCAACACAGTGGCCCTCGCGGTTACAGTTATAGTGACAGAAATTTGAAATTTTCGAATGGCAACGCCTACTTTTTACCATCGCAAAATGTTCAGCACATGCGAAAACCCTAAATAGCGTTGAAACGGTACCGATGTGTCCGAAAACCGACGTGTTATACTCATACAAACAGTTCTTCAAGGCGCACGGAGGAATAATGCATACGACAGAGACAAGACACTGCTCAATGATGAGAACACATAGAGAAAAAAATTCTTTATTAATTTCAAACAGTTTCCACATGAGTGCCATCACAGGCAATTACGCATTGCATGCGGGAGACGGTGGACAATGTCGCTGCACGCAACACGGCACGAGGGATGTTTCCAATCTCACGCCGAATAGAATCCTTTAAGTCCGACAATGTTTGAGGATTGCACAGATAAACTCTGGATTTGAGATAGCCCCAAAACCAGAAATCCATAGGCGTCAGATCTGGGGATCACGCAGGCCACGGAAAAGGATAATAGCGTGAGATGATGCGATGACCAAAATGCTGATCCAGGAGCCTTTTAACTGACCTCACTATATGTGGAGGTGCGCCATCTTGCATCCAAACAATGTCATTGGGTGCATTCAGCCGACGCAACTCCGGTAAGACATAATTTTTCAGCATGGCTGCATACCGAGGGCCCGTTACAGAACATGTTGCAGGGCCAGTCGGGGTCGTTTCCTCAAAGAAGAACGGGCCCAGAACAAATGTAGCTGTAATGCCGCACCACGCAGTCACTTTGGCGTCAAATAATGGTACTGGCGCCACAGCATGAGGATTCGTCTCTCCCCAGTGCATACAATTCTTTGTGTTAATGCTGCCATTTAAGGTGAAATGCGCCTCGTCCGTCCATAGTATGCGAAGTGGCCAGTCGTTATCCGCATCGTATCGTAACAAAAATGCAGTTGCGAAGTCCAGACGTTGTTGTGGGTCACCCGGCTCCAACATCTGGACGCGCTGGAACCGATAGGGAAACATGTGAAGTACCGAGTGCAAGAGCTTGCGGACCGTTGAGTTCGGAATATCCAACACGCGCGCTATGCCTCTTGCGGTTTCTGTGTGTCCTGCAGTCACTGTATGGTGCACTTCCATGACAACGTCCTCAGAAACAGTTGGCCGTCCGGAGCGCTGTTTGTCACAGGTGCAGCCTGTATCTTCGAATTTCCGCACTAAATCACGCAGAGCTTGCAGAGTACATGGGCCGCGTCGTTGTCGATGATTGCGGCGATACACACGCAAGACTTCTGCAGCGTTCATCCCATTTTGGTAATAGAGTTTGATCAATTCACCGCGAACTATCCTAGGAAGACTCATATCGTCGGCATGTGCGGGTATGCGAAGTCGTCATTCGGGAGAATGACGACTTCGCATACCCGCTTGGTATTTTATAGGTTTCCTACGCTGAATATCTGGCGACCGGCGTTCTGTGATTGGTTTCTTGACTCTGTCACATGCAAATTTATTATGTGCGCCCAGATCGTGTTTTATTGGCCGGTTTTCAGAACTCTTTTTTGTGTTTGCAGAACACGTCCGTTATTAGACATATCGGTATCGTTTCAACGCTATTTAGGGTTTTCGCATGTGCTGAAGATTTTGCGATGGTAAAAAGTAGACGTTGCCTTTCGAAAATTTCGAGTTTCTGTCACTATAACTGTAACCGCGAGGGCCACTGTGTTGCCATTCACAGAATCTCGAGCGCATATCTCAAAAGAATTATATTTGAAATATCATCTTGATCGGTTAAATAGAATGGACGCTAGAAGTGCAGATGTTGGCAAAGTTTTTTTATAATCACCCTGTATATATGTATATATATATATATAAACATATATATATATATATATACATATATATACATATATATACATATACTATATATATATATATACATATATACATATATATATATATATATATATATATATATATATATATATATATATATATATATATATATATATATATATATATATATATATATATATATATATATATATATATATATATATATATATATATATATATATATATATATATATATATATATATATATATATATATATATATATATATATATATATATATATATATATATACATATATATATATATATATATATATATATATATATATATATATATATATATATATATATATATATATATATATATATATATATATATATATATATATAAATATGTATATATATACATATATATAAATATGTATATATATACATATATATATATATATATATATATATATATATATATATATATATATATATATATATATATATATATATATATATATATATATATATATATATATATATATATATACATATATATATATATATATATATATATATATATATATATATATATATATATATATATATATATATATATATATATATATATATATATATATATATGTATATATATACATATATATATATATATAAATATATATATATATATATATATATATATATATATATATATATATATATATATATATATATATATATATATATATACAGGGTGATTATAAAAAAACTTTGCCAACATCTGCACTTCTAGCGTCCATTCTATTTAACCGATCAAGATGATACTTCAAATATAGTTCTTTTGAGATATGCGCTCGAGATTCTGTGAATGGCAACATAGTGGCCTTCGCGGTTACAGTTATAGTGACAGAAACTCGAAATTTTCGAATGGCAATGCCTACCTTTTACCATCGCAAAATGTTCAGCACATGCGAAAACCCTAAATAGAGTTGAAACGGTACCGATATATCCGAAAACCGACGTGTTATACACATACAAACAGTTCTTCAAGGCGCACGGAGGAATAATGCATACGACAGAGACAAGACACTGCTCAATGATGAGAACACATAGAGAAAAAAATCTTTATTAATTTCAATTATTTTCCACATGAGTGCCATCACAGGCAATTACGCATTGCATGCGGGAGACGGTGGACAATGTCGCTGCACGCAACATGGCACGAGGGATGTTTCCAATCTTACGCCGTATAGAATCCTTTAAGTCCGACAATGTTTGAGGATTGCACAGATAAACTCTGGATTTGAGATAGCCCCAAAAACAGAAATCCATAGGCGTCAGATCTGGGGATCGCGCAGGCCACGGAAAAGGATAATAGCGTGAGATGATGCGATCACCAAAATGCTGATCCAGGAGCCTTTTAACTGACCTCGCTATATGTGGAGGTGCGCCATCTTGCATCCAAACAATGTCATTGAGTGCATTCAGCCGACGCAACTCCGGTAAGACATGATTTTTCAGCATGGCTGCATACCGAGGGCCCGTTACAGAACATGTTGCAGGGCCAGTCGGGGTCGTTTCCTCAAAGAAGAACGGGCCCAGAACAAATGTAGCTGTAATGCCGCACCACGCAGTCACTTTGGCGTCAAATAATGGTACTGGCGCCACAGCATGAGGATTCGTCTCTCCCCAGTGCACACAATTCTTTGTGTTAATGCTGCCATTTAAGGTGAAATGCGCCTCGTCCGTCCATAGTATGCGAAGTGGCCAGTCGTTATCCGCATCATTTCGTAACAAAAATGCATTTGCGAAGTCCAGACGTTGTTGTGGGTCACCCGGCTCCAACATCTGGACGCGCTGGAACCGATAGGGAAACATGTGAAGTACCGAGCGCAAGAGCTTGCGGACCGTTGAGTTCGGAATATCCAACACGCGCGCTATGCCTCTTGCGGTTTCTGTGTGTCCTACTGTCACTGTATGGTGCACTTCCATGACAACGTCCTCAGAAACAGTTGGCCGTCCGGAGCGCTGTTTGTCTCAGGTGCAGCCTGTATCTTCGAATTTCCGCACTAAATCACGCAGAGCTTGCAGAGTACATGGGCCGCGTCGTTGTCGATGAATGCGGCGATACACACGCAAGGCTTCCGCAGCGTTCATCCCATTTTGGTAATAGAGTTTGATTAATTCACCGCGAACTTTCCTAAGAAGACTCATATCGTCGGCATGTGCGAGTTCCCGAACGACGACTTCGCATACCCGCTTGGTATTTTATAGGTTTCCTACGCTGAATATCTGGCGACCGGCGTTCTGTGATTGGTTTCTTGACTCTGTCACATGCAAATTTATTGCGTGCGCCCAGATCGTGTTTTATTGGCCGGTTTTCAGAAGTTTTTTTGTGTTTGCAGAACACGTCCGTTTTTAGACATATCGGTACCGTTTCAACGCTAATTAGGGTTTTCGCATGTGCTGAACATTTTGCGATGGTAAAAAGTAGACGTTGCCATTCGAAAATTTCGAGTTTCTGTCACTATAACTGTAACCGCGAGGGCCACTGTGTTGCCATTCACAGAATCTCGAGCGCATATCTCAAAAGAACTATATTTGAAATATCATCTTGATCGGTTAAATAGAATGGACGCTAGAAATGCAGATGTTGGCAAAGTTTTTTTATAATCACCCTGTATATATATATATATATATATATATATTATTATTATTATTATTACCCTCCCCTCTTTCTCACCGAGATAGCAGCCAAATGGTTAGCGCTCTTGCCTTCGGATCAACAGTTCGTAGGTTCGAATCCCTCCTTGGGCATGGATGTTTGTAGTGGTTCGGAATCCATTTAAGCCGTAGATCCCCGTCTAATTAGACCTCGTGTGACTAAAATGACTGTTGAGCGACAGACCAACTAACCCCTTTTTCTCTCTCTCGCACACACATTAAAAACCGAAAATATAATACAAATTTATCTGTCACTGAAATTTATGCGAAGCTACCACAGTTTTATATAAGCACTTAAACTTTTAAAAAAGAAATTAAATACTTTATTATGCGTAAAATGTTAATGTTTTGTAGTTAGTTTGAAATATATAATGTGTTTAAGAGTTAAAAATGCTATGATTTAATTCGTGCAATGCATTTCTTTGGCACTATTGATTTTATATAATTACATATTAAAATTAAATGCATTAAATTAATTTTTATTTGATACTAAAGTTATGATTTTAATAATATTTAGTTTTTTTATTTTATTTCAAACATTACTTGCAATATTAGTATTATAGTAGACAATATTTTCTTAACAAGTCAAAAACGAAAGAAATATTTATGTCTTAAAAATGTAAAATAACATGGATTATATTTCATTGGTGAAAGTTAAATAACCTTTGTAAAATGATACCATTTGAAAACAGTAAGAATCTCAATTGAATATACGTACATGAAATATTTACCTCAAGATACACATGCAAAATTAATTTTAAGTTATCAAACGAGCATTATTATGTATATAAATTCATATGTACATGATCTGCAAAATATACCAAAAAAGAAAAAGAAAGGAAGAATAAAAAGAGAAAGGGAAACAAATGTGGAATCAAAAACGAAAGAAATATTTCTGTCTTAAAAATTTAAAAGAACATGCAGTATATTTTAATGGTGAAAATTAAGAGAATTTTCTAAAATAGTGTCTTTCAAAGCACTAAGAATCATAGATGATTCTGTGTACAAGAAATATTTATGTTATGATAAATATGCAAATTAATTTTAAATTATCGAATGAGAATCACTATTTATATAAATTCATATATACATGATCTACAAAATATCCCCTCCACCCCCAAAATATAAAAAGAAAAAAACGAAACAAACACGTAGAATAAAAAAAACGAAACAAAAACGAAAGAATATTTCTGTCTTAACAATGTAAAATAACATGCTTATATTACATTGGTAAAAATTAAGGGAATTTCATAAAATGATGTCATATAAATGGCAAGAAATATTTTAACGTCATGATAAATATACAAAATTAATTCAAAATTATCGAATGAGCATCATTGTTTACATAAATTCTTCTGAATATGATCCGAAAAATATACAAAAAGGAAAACGAAACAAATGTTTCGATATTAAAAAGAAAGAGATACATGTCTGATTCAGACAAAAGAATCAAAGTACTTTGGAAACAAATAAAAAAGGTGCTGCGCTTCAATATTTGAAGTCGTTTTATTCCGACGAATAATAAAAATGTCTTCTCAGAACAGAAGTTAGTATGAAAAATTCTTACTTAAGCGCAGTAATAAAAAACGAGCAATAAAAACCTTAAGTTTCTACCTGCTAAAAAAGTGTTATTACCGTTTGAAAACGCTAAAGCACGATGTTAGGGCGTTATCTGGACTAGACATCAACTATCTAAAACCACACAATGAGAATATATTTTTGTTTACTCTTTTTCATTCCTTTTATATTTCGGGAGAAAAAAGTAAGGAAACAAAGGATTTTTCTTTCTTTTTCCGAATTCCATGCAGACAATTGGCCAATGTTTTTTAAACTTTTTTCTTCTTTAAAATAATCTTTAAATATTGCATGCTCCTCAAATTTTGTTTTTTATTTTTTTATTTTAAAGACAAAAGCATTTGTATTTGTTATCGCACACATGTAATTGTTTGCGTAGAATTAACTTGTAATTATTTTAAAATACCGACATTTGTAATTACTTTTCTGATACTTCCTTTTGTGAACAGAAAAAAATTGATTGATCTTGGATTTTTGAAATTAAATTGAATTAAATTTCAAAAGGTAAAAATCAAAATAAAAATATCAATTACAAACAAATTAATGAAAAACTGGATATTAATGAATATTCCCTTAAATATAATTTTTGTTTTACTGCGCTAAAATTAATTAAAAAAATTAATATATGTAATTTTCTCCTTGTATTTATTTAGTTAACCACAATTTAAATTAAATGTTATTTATTTCATTTAGATCTCTCATTTATATCTCCCCAAAAGTGCTGGTATTGATCTCATTTCTGTCTTATGGAATTCATATTTACTTGTTCTAATTAGAAAATAATTAATTTCCTTATTTGCTAAATAATTAATTTCTTAACTTTTAAATATGTTTAAAAAATGAAAGATATCTGATTTATTTTTAATACATCAAAATAAAATTAATGAAATAATTTATGAAGCTAATGAATGGTTTATTTATTTTTAATTTAAATGATTAATTCGTATAGAACGTATTTTAAGCATATTGATTAAAATACTATGCCTTGAATTATTTATGCCAATAATATACAAGTAGTGTTACATTATTTACTGACTACAAATTTTATTTCATAACAATTAGAGTTTAAGCATTTCATTTTAAATATGCATGAATTTTAATACATAACAATTATCAATATTTTAATTATTCTTTTCACTTAAAATCATACATGTTTATAATGTCAATGAGGAAAATTTTTTAATATGGAAATAAATTTAAAACTAGTATTGAAGAGATAAGAGCAAATTGCTAAACACACTCAGAATAATGCAATTTTAATTTATAGTATGTTTCTGAAAATACTAACTAAACATAGTTGTGAACCACAGAATCATAGAAATATTGTAATATATAGAAATAACCACAGAGAGAAACATTGTACCATTAACTATTTCTTATTTTGAGTTGCTTAGTTGTAATTTTTAGTGAAAGCTACATGTGTGTGTCATATTAGAAATCTTACACATTACAAAAAAAAAAAAAAAAAAAAAAACAGGTATTATATGCGCACTATTGAAGAAATTTGTAAAGTAATGAATAATCACTTTTTATGTTTGTTTGTCAATATCAAAAAATTTCTAGCTTTTTATAGTGCTTAATCGTTCTTATTCTAAAATAAGTGATGTTGGTGCCGTATTGAAGAAATTTCACAAATAATAAATATGTTTATTTTTTATTTACTTATCAATTTCAAAACATAAATTATATCTTATTTATGTTTAAAGTTTTAAAATATTATTTTTAGTCCAGAACAAGTAATGCATTGTTATTTTTGTATTGATGAAATTTGACAGATAATGAATACGGCTCTCTTTTATATTTATTCGTCAATTTCAAAAAAATTATTAATCTTTCATTTTATTCTAGACACAAGTAATGTACTATCGATGCTAAATGAAGAAATTTGACAAATGATAAGTATGTCTCTTTTTATATTTATTTGTTGATTTCAAAAAATTTATAAATTTTTCCTTTTTGTTCTAGAAATAAGTAATGTGTTGTCGGAGCTGAATGAAGAAATTTGACCAATGATATGTATGTCACTTTTTATATTTATATTTTTAATTTCAAAAATCTATTTTTTCAATTTTATCCTAGAAACAATTAATGTATTGTGGGTGCTAAATGAAGAAATTTGACGAATGATACGTATTTCACTTTTCATATATATTTTTTAATTTCAAAAATTCTACTTTTTCTATTTTACCCTAGAAACAATTAATGTATTGTGGGTACTAAATGAAGAAATTTGACAAATGATATGTATGTCACTTTTTATATTTATTTTTTAATTTCAAAAATTCTACATTTTTTTATTTTACTCTAGAAACAATTAATGTATTGTGGGTGCTAAATGAAGAAATTTGACAAATGATATGTATCTCACATTTTATATTTATTTTTTAATTTCAAAAAATCTATTTCTTCTATTTTATCCTAGAAAAAAATTTATGTAATGTGGGTGCTAAATGAAAAAAATTGGCAAATGATAAGTATGTCTCTTTTTATATTCATTTGTCAATTTCAAAAAATTATTATAATTTATTATAGGAATTATGAATCTATTGTACTCTTGCAAAATTTGGGATGGCGATAAATTCCCTTTGACTCTTTACAATATTCCACAAAGTTAAATACTTTTAATGATCCATATTATTTAAATATATAACTTTAAATGATGCGTGAATAATAGGAAACAAAAAACATCCGCTTCTTAACCTTTAAACTTTGTATGTACAGAAAACGAACCGTTTCAAATATTTCCTACTGCCTTACATCATGAAATATATTAATTTGGCAAGCCACTGTAACAAGATTTTTGACCTGCGTCCAACAGCATTTCCTGCCTTTTATCTATAATAACCAATTTGAGTCTGTTTCAGTTGCAGGTCTATTTATGAATATGTATTTATGGACTACTTGAAAGTAACTTTTGCTGAGTAACATTTTCACATTTATCAAGTTAAGAATTCAGTTTAGTGATTAATATATTAATAGTATTATTCTTTCCTCGTATTTTAACCTATGTATTAAAAAATTTAAAAAGGAATGCACCATGAATAAAGCGATTTCCCTTTTTGAACAGACTCCAATAATTTTAATAGTTCTTCATGTCATTAATTTTCATTTCAGGGATGTAAACAACATTAATTAGCCATTAAGTAGACCAGACGCTGAGGCGTTACATCAAATAGAAATCTATTATGATGACACAAAACAAAGGGCTCAATTAATTATGTAAATTACAAGATAATTTTGGGCACATTCCACCATTATGAAGACACTCTCCTCCACTTATACAATATGAATTAAACTCTATTTTCCCGTCCCATTATAATCAAATATATGAAATATTTAAGCCATTAAAAATATTATCTATTGACATATTTTTATTTACTAGCAACCAAACTGAATAATAAAACAAATTTCCTTACAGACAATGCAATATATATATATATATATATATATATATATATATATATATATATATATATATATATATATATATATATATATATATATATATATATATATATATATATATATATATATATATATATATATCTGATATGTGCATTTATTGTTTTATTTTACATTGCATTTATTTATCAGGTTTAGCCACTCTCTATAAATATGGCAGATTATAAGTAGACCAGACGCTGAGGCGTTACATCAAACAGAAATCTATTATGATGACACAAAACAAAGGGCTCAATTAATTATGTAAATTACAAGATAATTTTGGGCACATTCCACCATTATGAAGACACTCTCCTCCACTTATACAATATGAATTAAACTCTATTTTCCCGTCCCATTATAATCAAATATATGAAATATTTAAGCCATTAAAAATATTATCTATTGACATATTTTTATTTACTAGCAACCAAACTGAATAATAAAACAAATTTCCTTACAGACAATGCAATATATATATATATATATATATCTGATATGTGCATTTATTGTTTTATTTTACATTGCATTTATTTATCAGGTTTAGCCACTCTCTACAAATATGGCAGATAATAAGTAGACCAGACGCTGAGGCGTTACATCAAATAGAAATCTATTATGATGACACAAAACAAAGGGCTCAATTAATTATGTAAATTACAAGATAATTTTGGGCACATTCCACCATTATGAAGACACTCTCCTCCACTTATACGATATGAATTAAACTCTATTTTCCCGTCCCATTATAATCAAATATATGAAATATTTAAACCATTAAAAATATTATCTATTGACATATTTTTATTTATTAGCAACCAAACTGAATAATAAAACAAATTTCCTTAAAGACAATGCAATATTTATATATCTGATATGTGCATTTATTGTTTTATTTTACGTTGCACTTATTTATCAGGTTTAGCCACTCTTTACAAATATGGCAGATTATAAGTAGACCAGACGCTGAGGCGTTACATCAAATAGAAATCTTTTATGATGACACAAAACAAAGGGCTCAATTAATTATGTAAATAACAAGATAATTTTGGGCACATTCCACCATTATGAAGACACTCTCCTCCACTCATAGGATAGGAATTAAACTCTATTTTCCCGTCCCATTATAATTAAATATATGAAATATTTAAACCATTAAAAATATTATCTATTGACATATTTTTATTTATTAGCAACCAAACTGAATAATAAAACAAATTTCCTTAAAGACAATGCAATATTTATATATCTGATATGTGCATTTATTGTTTTATTTTACGTTGCATTTATTTATCAGGTTTAGCCACTCTCTACAAATATGGCAGATTATAAGTAGACCAGACGCTGAGGCGTTACATCAAATAGAAATCTATTATGATGACACAAAACAAAGGGCTCAATTAATTATGTAAATTACAAGATAATTTTGGGCACATTCCACCATTATGAAGACACTCTCCTCCACTTATACGATATGAATTAAACTCTATTTTCCCGTCCCATTATAATCAAATATATGAAATATTTAAACCATTAAAAATATTATCTATTGACATATTTTTATTTACTAGCAACCAAACTGAATAATAAAACAAATTTCCTTACAGACAATGCATATATATATATATATATATATATATATATATATATATATATATATATATCTGATATGTGCATTTATTGTTTTATTTTACATTGCATTTATTTATCAGGTTTAGCCACTCTCTACAAATATGGCAGATTATAAGTAGACCAGACGCTGAGGCGTTACATCAAATAGAAATCTATTATGATGACACAAAACAAAGGGCTCAATTAATTATGTAAATTACAAGATAATTTTGGGCACATTCCACCATTATGAAGACACTCTCCTCCACTTATACGATATGAATTAAACTCTATTTTCCCGTCCCATTATAATCAAATATATGAAATATTTAAACCATTAAAAATATTATCTATTGACATATTTTTATTTATTAGCAACCAAACTGAATAATAAAACAAATTTCCTTAAAGACAATGCAATATTTATATATCTGATATGTGCATTTATTGTTTTATTTTACGTTGCACTTATTTATCAGGTTTAGCCACTCTTTACAAATATGGCAGATTATAAGTAGACCAGACGCTGAGGCGTTACATCAAATAGAAATCTTTTATGATGACACAAAACAAAGGGCTCAATTAATTATGTAAATAACAAGATAATTTTGGGCACATTCCACCATTATGAAGACACTCTCCTCCACTCATAGGATAGGAATTAAACTCTATTTTCCCGTCCCATTATAATTAAATATATGAAATATTTAAACCATTAAAAATATTATCTATTGACATATTTTTATTTATTAGCAACCAAACTGAATAATAAAACAAATTTCCTTAAAGACAATGCAATATTTATATATCTGATATGTGCATTTATTGTTTTATTTTACGTTGCATTTATTTATCAGGTTTAGCCACTCTCTACAAATATGGCAGATTATAAGTAGACCAGACGCTGAGGCGTTACATCAAATAGAAATCTATTATGATGACACAAAACAAAGGGCTCAATTAATTATGTAAATTACAAGATAATTTTGGGCACATTCCACCATTATGAAGACACTCTCCTCCACTTATACGATATGAATTAAACTCTATTTTCCCGTCCCATTATAATCAAATATATGAAATATTTAAACCATTAAAAATATTATCTATTGACATATTTTTATTTACTAGCAACCAAACTGAATAATAAAACAAATTTCCTTACAGACAATGCAATATATATATATATATATATATATATATATATATATATATATATCTGATATGTGCATTTATTGTTTTATTTTACATTGCATTTATTTATCAGGTTTAGCCACTCTCTACAAATATGGCAGATTATAAGTAGACCAGACGCTGAGGCGTTACATCAAATAGAAATCTATTATGATGACACAAAACAAAGGGCTCAATTAATTATGTAAATTACAAGATAATTTTGGGCACATTCCACCATTATGAAGACACTCTCCTCCACTTATACGATATGAATTAAACTCTATTTTCCCGTCCCATTATAATCAAATATATGAAATATTTAAACCATTAAAAATATTATCTATTGACATATTTTTATTTATTAGCAACCAAACTGAATAATAAAACAAATTTCCTTAAAGACAATGCAATATTTATATATCTGATATGTGCATTTATTGTTTTATTTTACGTTGCACTTATTTATCAGGTTTAGCCACTCTTTACAAATATGGCAGATTATAAGTAGACCAGACGCTGAGGCGTTACATCAAATAGAAATCTTTTATGATGACACAAAACAAAGGGCTCAATTAATTATGTAAATAACAAGATAATTTTGGGCACATTCCACCATTATGAAGACACTCTCCTCCACTCATAGGATAGGAATTAAACTCTATTTTCCCGTCCCATTATAATTAAATATATGAAATATTTAAACCATTAAAAATATTATCTATTGACATATTTTTATTTATTAGCAACCAAACTGAATAATAAAACAAATTTCCTTAAAGACAATGCAATATTTATATATCTGATATGTGCATTTATTGTTTTATTTTACGTTGCATTTATTTATCAGGTTTAGCCACTCTCTACAAATATGGCAGATTATAAGTAGACCAGACGCTGAGGCGTTACATCAAATAGAAATCTATTATGATGACACAAAACAAAGGGCTCAATTAATTATGTAAATTACAAGATAATTTTGGGCACATTCCACCATTATGAAGACACTCTCCTCCACTTATACGATATGAATTAAACTCTATTTTCCCGTCCCATTATAATCAAATATATGAAATATTTAAACCATTAAAAATATTATCTATTGACATATTTTTATTTACTAGCAACCAAACTGAATAATAAAACAAATTTCCTTACAGACAATGCAATATATATATATATATATATATATATATATATATATATATATATCTGATATGTGCATTTATTGTTTTATTTTACATTGCATTTATTTATCAGGTTTAGCCACTCTCTACAAATATGGCAGATTATAAGTAGACCAGACGCTGAGGCGTTACATCAAATAGAAATCTATTATGATGACACAAAACAAAGGGCTCAATTAATTATGTAAATTACAAGATAATTTTGGGCACATTCCACCATTATGAAGACACTCTCCTCCACTTATACGATATGAATTAAACTCTATTTTCCCGTCCCATTATAATCAAATATATGAAATATTTAAACCATTAAAAATATTATCTATTGACATATTTTTATTTATTAGCAACCAAACTGAATAATAAAACAAATTTCCTTAAAGACAATGCAATATTTATATATCTGATATGTGCATTTATTGTTTTATTTTACGTTGCACTTATTTATCAGGTTTAGCCACTCTTTACAAATATGGCAGATTATAAGTAGACCAGACGCTGAGGCGTTACATCAAATAGAAATCTTTTATGATGACACAAAACAAAGGGCTCAATTAATTATGTAAATAACAAGATAATTTTGGGCACATTCCACCATTATGAAGACACTCTCCTCCACTCATAGGATAGGAATTAAACTCTATTTTCCCGTCCCATTATAATTAAATATATGAAATATTTAAACCATTAAAAATATTATCTATTGACATATTTTTATTTATTAGCAACCAAACTGAATAATAAAACAAATTTCCTTAAAGACAATGCAATATTTATATATCTGATATGTGCATTTATTGTTTTATTTTACGTTGCATTTATTTATCAGGTTTAGCCACTCTCTACAAATATGGCAGATTATAAGTAGACCAGACGCTGAGGCGTTACATCAAATAGAAATCTATTATGATGACACAAAACAAAGGGCTCAATTAATTATGTAAATTACAAGATAATTTTGGGCACATTCCACCATTATGAAGACACTCTCCTCCACTTATACGATATGAATTAAACTCTATTTTCCCGTCCCATTATAATCAAATATATGAAATATTTAAACCATTAAAAATATTATCTATTGACATATTTTTATTTACTAGCAACCAAACTGAATAATAAAACAAATTTCCTTACAGACAATGCAATATATATATATATATATATATATATATATATATATATATATATCTGATATGTGCATTTATTGTTTTATTTTACATTGCATTTATTTATCAGGTTTAGCCACTCTCTACAAATATGGCAGATTATAAGTAGACCAGACGCTGAGGCGTTACATCAAATAGAAATCTATTATGATGACACAAAACAAAGGGCTCAATTAATTATGTAAATTACAAGATAATTTTGGGCACATTCCACCATTATGAAGACACTCTCCTCCACTTATACGATATGAATTAAACTCTATTTTCCCGTCCCATTATAATCAAATATATGAAATATTTAAACCATTAAAAATATTATCTATTGACATATTTTTATTTATTAGCAACCAAACTGAATAATAAAACAAATTTCCTTAAAGACAATGCAATATTTATATATCTGATATGTGCATTTATTGTTTTATTTTACGTTGCACTTATTTATCAGGTTTAGCCACTCTTTACAAATATGGCAGATTATAAGTAGACCAGACGCTGAGGCGTTACATCAAATAGAAATCTTTTATGATGACACAAAACAAAGGGCTCAATTAATTATGTAAATAACAAGATAATTTTGGGCACATTCCACCATTATGAAGACACTCTCCTCCACTCATAGGATAGGAATTAAACTCTATTTTCCCGTCCCATTATAATTAAATATATGAAATATTTAAACCATTAAAAATATTATCTATTGACATATTTTTATTTATTAGCAACCAAACTGAATAATAAAACAAATTTCCTTAAAGACAATGCAATATTTATATATCTGATATGTGCATTTATTGTTTTATTTTACGTTGCACTTATTTATCAGGTTTAGCCACTCTTTACAAATATGGCAGATTATAAGTAGACCAGACGCTGAGGCGTTACATCAAATAGAAATCTATTATGATGACACAAAACAAAGGGCTCAATTAATTATGTAAATTACAAGATAATTTTGGGCACATTCCACCATTATGAAGACACTCTCCTCCACTCATAGGATAGGAATTAAACTCTATTTTCCCGTCCCATTATAATCAAATATATGAAATATTTAAACCATTAAAAATATTATCTATTGACATATTTTTATTTATTAGCAACCAAACTGAATAATAAAACAAATTTCCTTAAAGACAATGCAATATTTATATATCTGATATGTGCATTTATTGTTTTATTTTACGTTGCATTTATTTATCAGGTTTAGCCACTCTTTACAAATATGGCAGATTATAAGTAGACCAGACGCTGAGGCGTTACATCAAATAGAAATATATTATGATGACACAAAACAAAGGGCTCAATTAATTATGTAAATTACAAGATAATTTTGGGCACATTCCACCATTATGAAGACACTCTCCTCCACTCATAGGATAGGAATTAAACTCTATTTTCCCGTCCCATTATAATCAAATATATGAAATATTTAAACCATTAAAAATATTATCTATTGACAAATTTTTATTTATTAGCAACCAAACTGAATAATAAAACAAATTTCCTTAAAGACAATGCAATATTTATATATCTGATATGTGCATTTATTGTTTTATTTTACATTGCATTTATTTATCAGGTTTAGCCACTCTTTACAAATATGGCAGATTATTTATTTTAAAAATGGGGAACAACACTCTGTGAGGTCACAGATACTCAGACAAAACTATTGCATTATTCGATAGAAGTTAACTAATTTATTTTTATTTTGTATGGTCTTTTCTGTCTGCCATTTAACTAATATATTTCTTTGTTTATGTATCGGTTTTTGAATTTATTACAATATAAAGCAAATGATATATTAGAGTTGTTTAAGTTAGTAAGCCACTGGGAAAAATCATATGTTCATTTATCGTGTTTTGAAATGCTGTACTTGAGTCAATCTGCTATTTCAAAATGTTTGGCAATGATGACCATACAATGAATGGAAAAGTGCATTTGAACGTTTTCAATGTAAACCTACTAAAATGAGTTCAATGAAATGCATAAGATCTACTGGAAATATTGCTTATGAAATAGAAAGAAAGACCGATTAGTGTGGCAAATCTAATAACAAAAGCTTGGATAAAATAAAAAGAGCTTGGAAAAGAGCTTACAAGTTACAAAATGTTCAACTTCTTAACGAAGAAAACAAAGTTGAGTGGTTCCATAGATGACAAAAACTTTTAAGACGAGGGGCAATATAATTCTGATAAAGATTAATTTTCACTCAGATAAAGCCTTTGGGATTCAGGATGGTTAGAACTCCAAGAATGATAAAAACGGTTTTATAGATGCTAAAAATACCGTATATAATGATAAGCATCACCAAGCATTGAAGTCTGTCATCATCTGATAAATAAATTGTATAGAAGTGGCGAAACCTCTTTGTTTTTCTGGGGATGAGTCATGCTAAGTGTACCGTTAACATTAATGATTTTCTTTCTGGCCAGCAGAAGAATGTCTGTCAGAATGTCCTTCGGGAAAATTCAATTTATCTTAATCATATCAAAAATTATAATAGTTAGATATTATAGAAGAGATGTACTTCTGTGGATCAGAAATAAACTTAAAAATAATAAATGGACATTTCAACAAACCTATACACATGGCAAAAAGACAGACGAATGGTATTAGGGACATTTTCTGAAGATAGATCATGTGAAGATTTGCCACTTAATTAGCCAGATTTTACTGCTGTGTGTTATAATAAGTGGTCCAATTTTGAATCTAAGATCCGCACTAAATCACATAAAAGTTTGGATTCCCTAAAGCAATCTGTTTTGTAAGCATGTTATATGAAAAAAAAATTAGGCTTGCGGCCTATCATAGGCATATAAGCATGGACATTGCTGTTAAGGGCAGCCATCCAAAATCAGTTAAATATATTTATTAGTTAAATTCTATACTTCTTATTATTTTTAATATTTTGTCAATTTATTCATTTTAAAGTTAGTTACACTGAAAATTATTTGCCAAGGTTTTATTTTCACCGTACCTAAATTAAAATACGTTAATGTATATTAGTTAAGAAAAAAATCTGTATTTTTCACATCTTGACTTTTATATTAAAATATTAAAGGGGGAAAAAGCATAAGGGGCAAATATTTTTCCTTTTTGGAAGACCCGAATGCAAACGATGGTGACTTCAGTGGCTTTTCAAGAGAGTTTGACATCATTAATTTTCATTTCCGCGATGAAAATAACATTAATTACCCGTCGCAGCAGTTCAGAGGCTGGGGCGTTACAACAAATAGCAAGCATGTTATAATGACACAAAACAAAGGGCTCAATCAACTACACAAAATACAAGATAATTTCGGGCACATTCCACCATTTATCATTACAAAGACACCCCATAGCTACGAAATGACTCGTGCTCCATTTTACCCTGTTCCCATTATGCCCGAAATCCTTCTCTCTGTTCTTCAATAGCGAAGCCGTTAAAATACTACAGAGTAAGGGTGAGGGGGGGGAAGGCAAAGTAATGGGCAAGTCAATGCTATCTCTATTGGCTTTAAAGAATTTTTTTTCATTTTCCCAGCTTCGCTTCTGAAAATAAAGCTAATTAAAAGGACTTAAGTTCATTTTTCAGTGTCGCGTTCGAAAAATGGCTGCTCGAAAAATATTCCGCCATTTTCCGAAAAGGTTCATGCGCCAACGAGATGGGAAAAAATAAAGGATGAAATAAAAAGGAAAAATCTCTCCGGAAAATAAAAAAAGAGGATTTTAAACAATTAATAATTGTTCCCAGATTAATGACATGGTTAGAAAGCTTAATTTAAAAAAGACACTGAGTAAGAAGAAGAAAAAAATTATTGTTTTCGAACATTTAAGCTCTTGTGCAAGATCGTTTGCGTTAGATGGAGATGTGTTATCGTTACAACAGGGTACTCAAAAGTTTTTTCCCTTTGTCCTTGTTTTCCCTCGATTTATTGACATTTCTTCCTCGCCTTCGCTGCTGTTTTATTGTGATTGCTTTAGTGCTGGTTTACATTGTTTCCCGAAGAGTTTGCATTTTAAAAATAGTTTTGTCAGCATTTGACGCCGAGGACTTTAAAATTACTTCTCTAGTAGCGATTAAAATTTGCTTTTGTTTTGTATTTTCTCTATTGTACCCTCTTATCTAAGCTATTTAGCGATAAGATTCTATTGAAGCAAATGAGCGAATAAGTAAAATGTTGATTTTAAAATTCATGATAACTAAAACTTTTTGAAATGATAACTGACAACTTTATTTAATTGTTTGCCATTTTTTAATGATAACTTTTTGATTTTTGGAAATTAAATAATGGAAAGTGATAAGTTTTAATTTTAAAACAATCACTTTACTTTATAAACAATGGTTTTGCATTTAAGATAAGAATTATACAAAAAAAGTTTTTTAATGCTTAGATTCATTGCTATAAATTTTTTATACTATTTTACTTTTTTATACTATAAATTAATCTCATTAGCATTGAACACAATAAGGGCTTTAAAATTAACATCTCTCGAGGCAGTTAAAATTTAATTCTGTTTGACATCTTTTGTATTCTGATCTAAACTATTTGTTCATACGATTATATTTAAGCAAATGAGTATAACAGCAAAATGGCAACTTTAAAATGAATAATAACTAAAGTATATGGAAATGATATAAAACTGCTTTAAATAATTTAAGTGTTTATCATAGTTTATAACAGTAAATTATTTCTTGCAGAAAGATGTATTTTAAATTCCCTTACTTTATTTATAATGTATGATAAATCTGGGGGTGGCAGCCCTAGTTATGGGGGTCTTCTGCTTAAAGTCTACTTCTAAATTAGGAAAACCCACTTTTGGGTTCGCAATGGTACAAGCTGTGGGTTGCCCACTAAGTAAGGTGCTATCACTTCCACTCCTGGTGGTACTGATAAGCGAAACTTCTATTATCTCGGTATTACATAAAAACATTTTTATAATATTATTAATAAAGTAACTTTATTTTAAAATTTGATTTTGAATATAACATAGAAAATATGCAAACAATTATTTTTAGATTGGTTTACAGTGTTTATTAAGGGTGTATTTTAAATTGCCTTCATTGATGTTTATTTGTTGTCGTTATAATGTTAATCTGCATTACTTTTAGGAAATATAGATCCTTTAAAATTAGTATCAACAACATTTCACGAGGGCCGACCGATTGGCTGAGTGGTTAGCGTTCCTGAATCCTGAGCTGTTGGTCCCGGGTTCGAATCCCAGTTCGGGCATGGGTGTATCTTTCTTTCCCTGTCCTCTCTGTCCTTTCTTCTGTGATGATGTATGTATGTGGCCCGCCCTATAAACGGGTTTGTGGTGGTATGGCGCGGGTAACGCTACTCGCCTCCGTGACTTGTTTCACAGGTGTCCGCTGGGTAACGACAAATGAATAGCAGTCTCTGGCCTTGTTGTGGCTATAGGGTTCAACCCTCTAGTGCCCGCCATTGGAAAAAAAACATTTCACGAGGAGAAATTTGATATAACTAAATTGATGGAAATAAGTTATCATTATTTTGTCATTTGCTTTGCTATAAACTAATGTGAGCTGTTTAAAGTGAAGATTATATTTAATCAAAGAAATAAATCATTAAAATTTCATTTACAAAACTTGGGAGAAAAATAATTAAACTTTTTACAATTTTGGAATGGTAAAATCAAAAGTTCTGCATGGATTTAAATTTAAAATATTGTTTTTATTCTGAAATTAAATTTTTGGTAAGAAATTAAGTGATTATATAATTTATTGCTACCACAAAATGTTTTTAAATCTTAAGTTCATTTAGTAAATTGTTAACGTCTGCAAGTGACAGATTTTATATACTCTTAAAATGTATTTAAGAATTTGAATAACTATAAAAGTGTTTTGAAGCAATTGATATGGGATGCAAAGTAAAAAATGAGTAATAAATATTATTTAAAAAGTGAAAATGTGTAAAAGACAGTGCCTAACAGGAGAATAAATTTAGAATTAAAAAATATCGTTCTTTAAATTTTCACTTGATAATTATATTATAAAGTAGAAAATTATGTTTAAATTTTAAAGTGAGAATTATAATACCAATGTAAGATTAATTAGATTAGAATTAGCCAATATTAACATATCAGAATGTATTTTATGCAGAAATTAAAGTTTTATATAAAAAGAATTTTCTTCATAAAACATTTCAAAAATTTTTATTATTTAAAGGAAAGTATTTTTGAACAAAATGGAAAAGTTTCAACATTAAATGTCACCTGGGAGTTTAATAAGAAATGCAGTAAAGGAAAAAGAATTTCTTGTATAAGTGGCTGAAGCCTGATACAAATGGAGAAAAATTTAAGCTTTTTCAAATGCATAGTGAAATTCCCTTAATTGAAAATGAAATATTTCCCGAATTTTTGATTTCAACTATTATTATTTCATTTCATATGAACGAATAACTTTAAATTTAATATAAATGTGTGTATATTTCATATACACACATTTATATTAAAAATTTTAAACTTAAATGCATTTTTGTAAAAAAGTATTATTAGTTGAAACAAAATCATTATTGTTTGAGAGAAATTGGAAATGTTATGATGCTATTTTCTTTCAATTTGGCATATACTTTTTATAACACTAAATTCATAAATACTTTTACAATATATAAATACTTAAATAAATGCAGATAATATCTTATGCATTATTAATTTCATTAGGAAATGTTATAAAACATGTATTAAAAATATTCATATTATTTCACATTTCGAAAAAGATGTAGACTTTTCAAATTTCTTAAATTCTGGTTTGGGAGCTGTACAAGTTAAGGTATTTTCAAGAAGTTAAAAATGGAATGTTTGATAATTTTTGAAATGGTTTTCTAATTGTATGACAATTTTACCAACCACTCATAAATAAAGTGAACTAAAGATCCCTAATGAGTTAATTAAATTCAATTCGATTCCAATTTTACTCATGCTAATGAATAAATTTTACTAATTAATCTATGAAATGATTCTTTTATTGATTATACAAATTAATAAGATGATTTATTTTTGCAAATAATAATAAAATGTATGCATTTACTTTGATTCTTAATTACTATAATTGAAAAAAACTGCTTTTTTCATAATTTTTTTGCTTATAATTGTAAAACAATTTTGATGTTAAGTTTGGGAAGTTTTTTAAACTTCTACAATGCTTTGTTTCATAATTTATTCAATGTATATTTTAAAAACAAAATTCATTCTTAAGTCACAATAAATTCATTGAATTGTAAAAGGCATCACATAGCAAACTCGCCGTAGTGCACAACAAAGATATCAATAGTTATTTAAATGCAATTTCCTAGAATATTTGTGAAGAGATTGACAATGAATTCAAATAAGGTAGTAAAGCAAAATATATTTGTCATAATAAATTTGTTTATTTTTCAAATGTGAACATTAGAGCTTAAGCGATTAGTTCGCTGGCATTCCAATACTTTTGATAATATGCTCATACCGAAAACGTAGGATACAATAACTAAAATGTTAAAAAAAATGATTGGTTTGAGGAAATCCACCACTCTAATTATATAAAGATAGTCTAGTAAACCGTCACGTATAATCAGTTCACTAAATAGAGATACCACAGTCTTTCTTGAAAATCTGGGAACAGTTCTCTTCTCCTCCAGAATCTACCATTTCTTTTCCTGGCGAGTTGAATCGTATCTTGCTTAAGAGTTTTTCTAACAGTCAGAGGTTAATAAACAATTTTAATCGTGGAGAAAATACGAAGATAATTTATACGTCGTTCTTTCAAAGCATTAGCCAGTGCATCAGCTTATTCATTGTCCATCATTCCACAATATGAAGGAATCCATTTTAATGAAATTCTGTTTATTAATGTCTTAACCAAGAATCTACATTCTAAAATTCTTTGGGACATATTTTGACTATTCAAAGGAACATAAGCGCGCTTTTAGAACTTGTTAATAAAACAGCTCTACAAAAGTGTGGTCTCGAATCAACAGTTGTTGAATAGACATGGGTTATATTGAATAAATATATTGTAATACAGTGTGATGTGGCCTTGTAAAAAAACAAAATACATTTGCTCAAGCACAAAAAGGCAAATTTCTCATTTGTAAGGTGAGGATAGAAACAGCAAAGGAACACTGATTTACAGCCTTTTCAAATCAGCAGAGTCTAAAAGGTGATTAGCAAATGGGGTATCTAGTTATTCATATGAGTGATAGCCAAGAATATGGATTGCTATTCTGTGATAGGTACATCTTAAATCATAAGTCTATCAAATGTATTTTCAGATATAAGAAGAACTCATAACGCTGGTCATCGTGACTGTGATACACGTATAATGTTTCATTTTGTTCCGAAACCTCCAAAGCAATGCACTCTACTCTGAATTTGCGAATACAATCTTGAACAATTTTAGTAATTGTTTCTCACTATTATTAGCATGTCCATTGTCAAATAAATACTATATTACTTAAAACTGAATTTTTCATTTTTCTTATCTTGCCCTTGATAAGAATATTTCTGATTTTCATCTAGTAAATGTTGTTTGTGAAATCATGTTCAGTTATTTATATCCTTAAAAACTACCTTTTATCCACTAGGTTCTTACTATGGCCAATTTCAGTTTGTCGCTATTTATAATGGACACTGTATACTAATAATTCTCAATAAATAATTGGCCCTACAATTTCATTATACCTCCTCTTTTATGCCTAAAGAAATATCTTTAGCATAAAAGTTGTTTTACGGAGAAACTAAAATAATTTAATGTAGATACGATGATTTAATTAGCTCAAAATTTTATTTTAAATTTAATGTATACTAAATCAAATTTTTTGTGCAAAAATTGATTAAAGAGTAAACAAATTAAAGTGGTAAACAAATTAAATGCTAAACAAAGCTGACAGATAGTTAGTGCAAAAGATTGCTTGGTGATAATTTTGTCGGTTAAAAGAATTATTACGGTTACAAGTCACCAAGGGTAAAAACAACTAAATGAAACAAAATTTAATTTTGTCTGATTGAAAAATGGTACTAAATTATTATACTTACGCAATCGTTCCCTGATGTGATTGCTAAACAGTTTCCCCCAGATATAAACATTGGCGTTTAAATAAGTTTTATCAAGAGATAATTGTTTAGTTTATAAAACGTAAAATAAAAGGTTTGTATTGTTTTTGAGTAATTTCTGTAAGCCTAAACATTTTAAAACAATACATGATGCAAATAGATATTTTATGACAATAATTTACGAATTTATTCTTTCTCGTTTACTGCGATCATCAAAAGCGTGGGTATTATGAAAAAAGTACCAAGTAATTAAATATAAAAACAAAAATAAATCTAAAACGAAAACTTGAACAAGCTAATTATTTCTTGAAATTAACTTCAAGATTCTCTTGAAATCAATTGATTGTTATTTAATTAGAGTTATAAGAAAAATTAACTTTGTCATTTAAAAACCATGATCCAAACCGATTATTTTTGACTTTAAAGAATACAAATTTTAGAATAAAAATACATTTTAATGAAAAGAACTTTCTTGGTGAATAAGATATACTTGATGATTAAGAAGAAAGCTTTGATGATTAAGAAAGAAAAAATATATTCAATATACAGATCAATATTCTTAAAATTCTCAAATTTGAATTATTGAATTTAAATTCAAGATTCTTTTGAAATTAATCAATTGTTATTTAATTAAAGTTATTAGAAAAATTAACTTTGTCATTTAAAAACCATGATAGAAACCTATTATTTTTGATTGTAATGATATATAACCAATATCAGAATAAAAAATACAATTTACGGAAAAAAAAACTCTCTTTATGAATAAAATATACTTGATTAAAACCATTAACATTCAATGTACAGATGAATATTTTTGCTATGTTATGACTAATTTTGTGTGCCTAATAACTGATAAATTTTCTGTCAACTCATTTATTTTCATCTAATAAAAGTTTATATGACACCTCATTGAAATTTATTTGGGAAAACATTATAGAAATTATCAAAAAATACATAAATATTTGTATATTCCAAAGCTGGATTTTAAATACTTAACGCCATTTTTATAATAAAACTTATTGTTACATATAGTATTTTAAATAAGAAGTAATTCTGCATGCTTTGATCTTTGCATGTGAAATGAATGTTCATTTTGATTCTTTAAACATTCACTCTATATAAATTTATGCCATTTTTAAAACTTTTTAATTTTTTTGTCTTCTTAGTTAAACCTATTTTGAAATTCTGGCACATTAATTTGCCAGAAGTTTAGACATACAAATTTAAAAAGGAAGGCATTTGTAACTCAGTAATTAAATTTTTACAATTCCTTACTGTCAAATTAATGAAATTCTTTTAAAATAATTTTCGGACGTGTACCGGAATATCTTCATAAAAGAGGGTATCCGATTAGTGAGCTATGTCGCTCGTGCAATGTGGTGGGGGATTGCCTCCACTTCGTGCTATCTTCTACCAGGACCGCGGAAGAAAGGAGCAAACTGGTGTACGATAGCGAAAGCTTGAGTACCATCGTGGACCAGCGCAATTGGTCGATCTTGAAAAGGTTCATGTCCATTGTGTCGGACGACATTCCAAAGATGGAATAAAAGCGTGACATCGACGATGGTCCGGTCGAGAACTGGGAGATTGAGGAATAGTATAGGAATTGACGGTAAATAAAGAAATGTATTGGAATTGACGGTAAATAAAGAAATGTATAGGAATTGACGGTAAGGTAACGTACAAATGTATTCACGAAGTGTACTGTTTGTCAAGTATAAGAAAGTGGGTCCCGGCGATACTTCTCGCCTCATCAAGGTATGAATCTACAGCTCATGTATCGAAATTGATGGTAAATAAAGCATGCCACTGATAATGGTCCGATTCGAGAACTGGGACATGGAGGAATAGTATAGGAATTGACGGTAAATAAAGAAATGTATAGGATTTGACGGTAAATAAAGAAATGTATAGGAATTGACGGTAAATAAAGAAATGTATAGGAATTGACGGTAAGGTAACGTACAAATCTTTCACGAGGTGTACTGTTTGGGGATATAAGAGAGTGGGTCCCGGGATACTTCTCGCCTCATCAAGGTAGGATTCGATAGCTCATCTACCAAAGCAGGTGGCGGTATTGGATGGCAGATTTGAGTTTAACATCTTAGGTATCTAAATTAGTTATAGAAGCCTCGGCTTCTGGCACTAAGCCTTGCAAACTCGATCCCCTTCTGTCCCTTCTGTCAAATTAATGAAAAATGTAGAACTTTTGTTTTGAATATTTTGCATTATAAAAACAAATTTTTTTCTAAGAGAATTCTAAATATACTTTTTACAAAATCAATAACAGCTTGCAATGGTCTTACAATATTATTAATTCATTTTGTTAAAATTGAGTTCAAAAGGAATTAATTTTTATATTGAAAATATATTTATGAAATTTTTTTGAGAATGTATACTTTCCCAAAAATTGATATTTCAGAAGATATCTTACAAAACAACTTGGTTATGAATATGATCTAAATTTTGGGCTAGTAGGTTAACTGCTGGTATTAATAGTTCCGAAAAATTTGAAATAATTTTAATCAGTTATTTATCACAGTAAATTTGAAGTTTTTATTTTCTAACAAATTATTTAAAGAACATATATCGCCACGTTTCAAAGCAATTGAAATAGCTACAGAAACAATGAATTTAATAAAAATCACTGCATAATGTACCATACAGTGCATTTCAAAATATTTAGAAATTAAACTTAGATTAATTGTCTTATTAATTGTGAAATTTTAGCACATTTCATTTAAATTGTATAAGACCACGTTTTTATTTTTCAGACTCTAATCCTAAATGCAATTATGGATTTTGAAGTGACTAGTGTTCGTATATGGATTACTTTTATGTGTTCTTCCAGTCTCCTAAAGTAAAAGTATATATATATATATATATATATATATATATATATATATATATATATATATATATATATATATATATATATATATATATATATATATATATATATATATATATATATATATATATATATATATATATATTTATATATTATGTAAACTCTAAGCTCCCCAAAATATTTCTTGACCGCTGTAAATGAAAATTTGTGTTAACCTCATTTCCAATCACTGTGGAGGCATTTCGAGCTATTTTATTCAGTGTTGGTAAATTTTATATTTATTAAACTTTTATCAAATGTGGCTGTTTGGTGATAAATTTGCAGTTCCTCAAAAATATTTATTTCCTGGATTTGGTATTATCTTATATTTAAGGGGGACAAAAGTCTGTAAAAACTTTAAAAATTGTTAAAAAACCGAAAAAAGTAGCCAAAATGAAAAAAAAGGTTTGCTCGTTTGATATCCATAATTTACAAGAAAAGTTTTGAGTTAAATAAATTAGAAAAACAGCCGATGATTTGCGCTTAATAATACAAGTCGAAGAAAAGGTACGGGATATACAATTATAATTTCATTAATATGAATATGGTATTAATCCTTAGCATCTTCAGCTTTCTGTATATCGCTAGTTCCTGCAGAAGATTCTGCTGTAATGATTCCATTTCAGCTATAAAGCAGAATGAACGTGTCTGTCTTAGACCTGGTTATCCGGACGTAACAAGATTCTCAAGCTATTTAGTTTCCTCAAATCGGTGAACAAGCTTTATGAGGCCTGTGCCATTTTTAAAAGTCCTTTTTCAGTTTTCACATTTTTGGAAAGTCAAAATTTAGTCATGGCAACACTTGCTGCTTCCCGTGGTTCATGCAAACAATTTTACCAACAAATCTTTATCTCTTACACTCAGTATCCTTGTTCACTTAAAAAGGAATTAACTGTTCTAGATGAATAGCCTGTAATAGTATTTATAATAGCTTGTCACATTTGAGCATTACCAATAAATAATTCTTACAATTGCCATTTGTTCAGTGATTTTTTTAAAAAAATTTGTTATCTTAATAAATTCGGTGACTTTCAATGCTAAACATTTAAATTGTTTGAATTTAGTTAATATTTTAGTATTTTATAAGTTTCTAAAGTTTTACTGACTTTTAACGCACCGTATAAAAACTGTGCTTATAGCGAGCATTTAAGCTATTGATTGAAAGAGTATATTTCAATTTTTACGTCTCTATAGTACAAGATAGTTAAAGTATTTCAAACCAGTTTTTTGGACATATTACGTGCTAACCTTTATATCTTTATATCCTCATTAAATTGTGGAGATTTTATCCTGTGTGTATGTTTAGTAAAATTTATTAAGTTCTGCAGTTTATTTATCAGAAGCAGAGCTTGTTTTTTTATCATATATATTTTAAACCATAAATTTTATGATTTTAAATTTTTAGAAAATTTTAAATCTTCAATATTTAACATTTTCAGCAACTGTGTTCATATTGGGTGACAAGAGGGTAAAATAAAGAAAAATGTTAAATTTCAAGTCTAAGAAAGTTTCTTGTCTTGGATTTTTGACAAATAGTCAATTCTTTCATTTTACAATAAAGTTTTCAGATCATGACATCCTTCATATCGGTGCTTATATTTTCGACATTAAGCAATATTGATTATTAATTACACATAAAAATATCTTTCGCGGAATAAAGTATATTTTATGTCACTAAATTAATAAATGGTGGAATATTTGTCATAAAATTATACTATTTCTTTCAACTGAAAGAAAGTAACGTAGAAGTTATGAATTAGCTACATCTTTGCTCAAAGATATCAAAATTTATCAAGACATATTCAAGTCCTATATTAAATTTTTAATATCATAAGACAAATTGAATAAATATAGTAATTAGTTGTGATGTACGTTCAGATTGAAGATGTTTGTAAGTGAAAATTTTGGATATACAATTTTATTAATCAATGCAATTTTGTTTTAGGTAAATGATTTTGAACTATTATCTCATGAGATCGAGAAATGGAGGAAAGTTCTATTGATTTTGCTTTACACTCAAATGTACGTACTTCGGAAAGGTGTAAAGTAAAATTGTAGGTGATATTTACAGCAGATTAAAAGTGATATTGATATGAGGAAACGATTTATAGTTTTGCTCACAAAAACAAATACAGTAGAACTCCAACCATCCGAACTCCGTCTATCCGAAACGCTTTCAGAATTTTAGAAAAATAAATTGGAGAGTGAAGAAGAGAAGGAAAATTAGAAAATGTAAAAAGCTCAAGATAAGGAACTATAAGAGAAAAGAAAATATGAGAATATATGTTACTTAAGAAATTCAGAAAAGTTCTTTTGAAAATTTCTGGACGCTTAGAAGTTAGTGCTGAAGGTATAAAAATATGGATTATGAGTCATACTCTGGATTTTAAATTGCAGACAATGGCCAATTTATTGAAAATGTCGGGATGGAAGATGATCTTAATGTCCAAGTTGAATCAGACACGGAACCTTTAGCTACTGTATCATTTGATGGCTTTGAAACAACTTTGAAGTGGATAAAGCGTCAGCTCGAGAGTGACCACATGCAAATTCTCACTTCACTCAGATTCACGACTTGTCTGTATGTAAGCGGATGCAAAGCAGTGAAGCAATTTACTATGACGAAGATGTTCACCAATCAGTAGCTTTTTATTACGACACTGTACATTCATACTGTATTAATGAACAACACTTGTAAAGTACCTTAACATGTAAAAGTGTTCTTTTTTATTTAATTGATAGATATTTTTTTTAAAAAAATATGTAGCTTTACTCTCATTTTTCAGATAAAATAGTTAATTAAAAAGGATAAGGAACTATATAATATATATACGTTTTCAAAAACATTCATTTAACAGAAATTTTGATAATCTGAATACGGTCCGCTCCATTTGATTCGGAAAACTGATATTCATGTATTCAGATAATTGTTAATAGCTCTACTGTATATTTAACAAAATATATTATTTTAAAAGATGATTGTGTAATGATGAAACTGATATTAACTTTTCTTCTCGTTTAACATGAAAAAACGTAAACTTTTGTATAATTGTTACTTATTTGTAAGAAAAAAAATATGGTGAAGGAATTTCATTTATCCAAATAAATATGCTATTAATAATTTTAAATTATAGAGATTGATTGATTGTTCAAATATACCTCAAATCTGTCATCAATATATATATATATATATATATATATATATATATATATATATATATATATATATATATATATATATATATATATATATATATATATATATATATATATATATATTTGGTTTGTTGGTTTGTTTGTCGCTCAACAGTCATTTTTTGCACACGAGGGCTAATTAGACCGGGACTTACGGTTTAAAGTGGATTCCGAACCACTACAAACATCCATGCCCAAGGTGGGATTCGAACCCACGAACTGTTGAACCGAAGGCAAGAGCGCTAACCATTCGGCTGTCAGCTCGGCTATATATATATATATATATATATATATATATATATATATATATATATATATATATATATATATATATATAATATATATATATATATATATATATATATATATATATATATATATATATATATATATATATATATATATATATATATATATATATATATATACATATAAACTTCCATGTTACTAAAATTTTTGGTGAGATAAAGTCCTGAAGCCAGGGACTCTAACATTTGTAATCTGAACTAAACTAAACTCTATGGCACAAGTGCCCATGTGGGCCAAGGCCTACAGTATCCATCTAGTTTTTCTTCCTCGAGGAGCCCTGGGGTGCTAACCATATGTCTCGATTAGGTGTTCAAGCTAATGTGAAATTCCCAGTGTTTAGTTCCCAAGCATGCTTGGTACTCAATTTATCGACTCATTGCAGAGGTGAAAGGTAGTGTCGACTTTGTCCACCTCGAGGAGTGAAAGTCGGATATGCGCCTTGGGAGCGTGAAACGTTACTATTAAGCCGCCAAGCTTCAACATTTGTAATCATTTGGTTTAAAGCCAAAACTCATTTTTCCATCATTGTTTATGAATTGTAAGAAGAAAACTGTGCGCAAGTTTTTAAATTATGTTTATCTTAAATAATGGTAGTTTAAATAACAATATCATTTCTTTCTATGTATCATTAAAATATGACCTTCTCAAATCAATGTTTCTTGATTCTTAGGAGAAATGATACACAATTTCATTTACCAATTTCAGTATATTTTACACGATTTTAAATGAAGCAAAAATTATGGTGCGATTGATTTATTTATTAAAAGATAGTAAAAATGATTTTCATTTCATCTTAAAAATTCATGCTCAACTATTATTGTTTTATCTATTGAAGGAAACGATATTCAAACAATATGTTTGGTAAGTAATTTCATATTGTTACACTTAACAGAGAAATAGAACAAATGATACTAAATTTGTTTTAATATATTATACATAAAAATTGTTTTT
This sequence comes from Latrodectus hesperus, assembly GCA_037975125.1. Classification (NCBI taxonomy): domain Eukaryota; kingdom Metazoa; phylum Arthropoda; class Arachnida; order Araneae; family Theridiidae; genus Latrodectus; species Latrodectus hesperus. The sequence continues at coordinate 104,850,796 of CM075856.1, read as the reverse complement.
TATAAATATAAGTTATATGGAAATCGATATATATGCATACATAATTTTCTTTCCCAGCTTAAATATATTTTTAAAATTTATTTTACGAGAAATGAAAAAATAACAATTGATTGATGATGCAAATGATATTAACATTTTGACTTGTAATGCAAAAATAATTCACCAGGAGATACGAATTTTCCCACAATTTTTATTTCAGCTTAACATTCTTACAGCAAAAGAAGAAAACACAAATTCGGAACAAGTCCTTTAATCTTGAACAGTTTTAAAGAACGCTTTCATGCAATGCCTTACAAGCTGATAAGGAAATTACACTCTCAGAATTTAGAGGCATCATAAGTACATACTCCAAATGAAAAAGAAATCATTTGTTAAAAACATTCATAGTATGTTACTTATTAAAAGAAAATAACGTTGTAAATATTATGCTATTTAAAGACAATTTAAAAGAAATTTACACGATTTCAAAACCAGATTAAACTGTCAATTGTATAAAAATAAATTAAGGGTAAAAAATTTAAATTTTCAAAGTAACAGATTTTAAAAGATTTTTGAAAGTTATAATTTAAATGAATGCCGGTTTAAAAAAATACAATTCAAACCTTCAAATATAGTAAAAAAAAGAAACTATGAAATAAAAATTTAATTTTTTGTTATAATTTAATATAATTATTATAAAATTTATTTTTTTAATTATTACAATAATTGTTATAATTTATAATAATTAAAAAATTAAACTTTCAAATATAATAAAACAGAAAATTAAATTTCTTACAAGAAGTTAAATAATATTGATGATTATGGATTTTATTAAAATTTCCAGTGCAATAACAATTAAATTTTTTTCTTTTTTAATTATAATTGTCAATTATGGACACGCACCTTTTTTTATCTAAATTTACCCAGAAACCAGAGATTAATCACCAAAAATACTCTCAAAACATGCAGTTATTCGAAATATCCTTTTTATTCTGAATAGTTTCCAGATTGTTTAACTCAGAAGCTCTAAAATTAGATTTTGGCTTATTTTTCCTCTAAAAAAGTTACACTGTGGCAAAATATATTCGTGAGAGGATTTATTTTCTATATAAACTGATCCAGCAATCCACAATTATATCAAAAAATATATACTTACTGAAGATTGTATATACAGATATATATTATTTCTTGAAAATCAACATTCGAACATGCTGTAAATAACTAAAATGCAAATTAAAAATACCTTAGAAAAAATCTCATGTACCTTAACAATTTTTATTCCGAATTTATAATTACTGGTGTGTAGAACTATCTTGTACTCAGTTCTACTAGAACAACTTTTGGCGGAAAAAATGAACATTTTATTTTGAGTAGTTGCCAATAACATCTGAATAATCTTAAAGCCCCTTGTTTCTTGCACTGAAAATTTTAAGATTATTTATTGAAGATAATGAAAACTATTCAATAATTTAAAATTTTTCTTAATTCTCTCCGAAAATATTCAATAATATTTCAGTGAGAAAAAATATTTCACACGAAAACCATATTTGGTATTTAAATCTTGTAGTCATTATCAAATTTATACGTTGAATTAAATATTTCTTATTCACTCTGATTACCATCCAATCTAAGCGCATGCACAATAACAATGACGTCACACACCACCGATAACACGTGACTAACATAATCTGGAATGTATGGTTTTATAAATAGTTAAGAATCATAATTTATACATTAATTTGTTCTAAAGAAGTGATAGCTTACCCAAAGTAGAAATGCAGTATATACCATAGAAAAAAATGATTTAATTATCTGTAACAATAGGTCACATTTTATTTTCTTAAATATTTGGCTTCAATACAATCTAAGCCCTATTTTCAAGGCTACATTATTTCTTTAATATGTAATCAGAAAACAACGTTATTAAAAAATAAAAATATCGTTACTTTATTAATTATATTATAGAATGGCGCTTATAAGTTTTATATATATACTGATAAGAATAATAAAAATTATGACAGTTTAAATGTGTACTTTTGATTTAAGAAACATCTACAAATGTATTGAGTCATGCTTTTTAAGTCACATTTCTCCCCCAATAAATGTAACAGAAGTAATAGAAGAAAAAGTGAGTATTCCTTATTTTTCAATTATGTTTCTATAGTGTAAAGCATGTATTTATGCTGATAAAATTACGAAGAATTAAAGTTACAATATACAGAATTAAAGGATATTTCCTAATGAAACATTTGGGTGTAAATTTAGCTGTAAGGTTTGAATATATATAATTTTATAAATAATGCTGATAAAGCAAATTCTTCAAATCTCATTGGATATAATATATTTTACTAAGGAAATGTTATTGAAATTATCCCACATAAATACCACTTTTTTCAATAAGTTCCATTAATTATACTATCAACGAATACATTCAATAATATAAGCTCATAAAAATGGCATAAAACATTCTAAAATTAAAAAAAAATTGATTAAATTTAAATTTTAGCTAGATCAACAATAAGAGAATAATATTAACAAACTATCATCTCGATGCATGAAATAAAATGAAATTATTAGAGTAAATTAATTTAAATTAGTATAAGTAATTAAATGTATGTTCCTATAACAAATTTAGATGATATTAAAAATTTTATAAATTGTAGCTGAATATATGGTGATTAAATTTGTTTCTAAAAAATAATTATTAAAAAAAGCAAAAAAAAAAAATAAAGTTATCTATCTAATTTGATTATTCTCATAGAGTTCTGATTACAGTTTTAATTTTGCTGATAAAATCACGAAGATTAAAATATCCCCAATCTATGTATTGTTAGGAAAAATGAGTAAGTGTATTTTTTTTAAAAAGGAAGTAAAATTACGCTTCAGTACCCCTTGTGTAATTCAAAATTTTTGGAAGGGATTGAGAAATTTTTTAGTACACTTATAAACATTATATAGTTTTAATGAATAAAGAAATTAAGTTATTCATTAACCATCTATGGTAAATACTGCAATACATCTAGATAATTCTATCTCTTCTCAAAATAATCTTTACTTATTTACATAAAATGAACTCTCAATATACATACAGTTGTTTATATATATATGAATGTTTGCGCTCGAATATAATATAGCAATAAAGTAGCAACGGAATGTCAATTGTTATATATATGTACATATAATATGAAATACTCAAACTGATAAAGAACATTCCTGCTATGAACGCTTATTCGTGTAACTTTGAGTAACCCTTCTAAAGAGGTTTGAACAGTGAAATTTTTCCAAAATTATTTTTTTCCAGAGTTCAGTACTTTAGTATAATAATAGTTTAATTTAATTTTTGTTATAATTTTTATATTTGCTGCAAAACAGCACCAAAAGTTGAAATCAGAGGAATGGTATTAATGCTCGTTTTTTATCTTTCTGTTCGTCATTAACTTTTGTCCTGGAAAAGCTGCTTGAACACCTTCAGTGGCTCAGAGCAGAGGCAGCAACAGCAGAAGAAGGAGGCCCGCAGCTGCAGGGATGATGTGTCTGTGAGGTTGTACTTGCTGGCCCGCAGAGGGCGGCTGCCCTTTGTTCAATCTTCGTCTGCTTTCTTTCCTCTCCCCACCTACAAATGTAAAAATAACTTTGGAACAGGTGGTTGGAAATAAATAAACCTTATTCTAAATTTTCTTATTTGAGGAAATTATTATTTTCTTTCGTTTTGATAAGCATAATATTGAGATTTCGATAAAGAATACGCTAACAAGCTTATTAAAATCATTGTTATCGTAACTAAAATTAATACTTTTCAGTTTAAAGTATGTCATTTATCTTTTGTGTCACATTGGCATATTTATTGCCATATTATCGCAATTTTGATTTTTTTTTTTTTTTACAAAAATCCTTTAAGCTCAAATAGTGATACTAAAAAAATTAATTTTCTATATTTTCATTATAAACGTTAAATTAACAAAAATGGAAAATGAAGATAATTATATTTTAAAAACATTATAATTGATAAATAATAATAAACAAAAGACTATGAAAATAAGAATATAATTAAAGACAGCAAAAAATATCTTTTTTCTGTATGCATAGTTCATACATAAATTCTATTCGATGAAGATCTAACAACTTATTTGTAATTTCTCATATTTATTTATTTTGCCATTTTACACATCTCCACATGAATTCAATGGATTATGTATGATGTCCAGTGTCTGCTTAATTTCTCTTATTTATTTATTTTGCCATTTTACACATACTCCACACTCGAATTTAATGGATTATGTATGATGTCCAGTGTCTGCAGAGTCATCAAAATTATTTTAATAATTTACCGTGTAATGTTCATATCTGACAGCTTTCAATCACAGGAGGTATATCTATGTGGGCAGTCAGAAAATGCAAAAGTTCATTTTGTGATACTTTTAGACTTCGCAGTCTTCAAAGTTTTTGCGATATTATTTAGAAAAGGTGGATGCATACATAGCTGTGCTGACTGGCCACAAACTGTGTCTGAAGGTTCATGTGGGTTTGGAAAACTTGTCTCTCACCGACTGACTCATAAATGTGAACCACAGTCAAGTAACGATTTGGAACAGCTACAAGAAAGTATTCTCTAATTTCATAATACAATGTTCCGAGACCACACTAACGGTGGAGAACATGGCAACTTTTCTTTTAGTGACCTCATCAATTTCTACAATTTTATTTCTTCTGTTGATTTTGGTGTTCAGACGCGATGAGAAAAATTACAAACTTGTTGCATGGAAATAATAAAGTCAATCATTGCGTTATGATCTTGACCTGATCAAAGCTAACTGGGGCCCGTGGCAAAAATTTCTTTGGAGGACCCTCTGCGTCATAGCAGACAAAATTTCTGTTCAACTTAGCAAATGATTCTATTTGATTGATAATGTGGAATAAACTTTCTATTTGATTAGAGGGCCTCTTTGATGTGAGAGGCACGAAAGCCTCAGTCAAGCTCTGGTTAGGATTTGTTTCAATATACAGTTCACAAAATTTAATAGGCGATGAATTCTTACACCATAAATCATAAATAAGTAAATCGTATTGTTTTGGTGAATGCAATGCTCAAATCAGTTAATAAAGTTTGGCTCGCACATCTTCAAATTCTTGACAAGAAGGATGATAACAAACCCCTTTGAAATAAAATGCAGACTAACATTATAATATGACTATTTGAAAATATTAGGTTTGGGTGAATAATGCTTTTTTTCTATAAATGAATTAGCAGCATTCTCATCGTTTCATAAATTTTAAATTTTAAAATTCATCGGTATAAAACAATAAAAAAATATGATTATGCATATTAAATGGTTTTGTGAGTGACATTTATAATTATAAACCCAACATGCATTATTTAGTGTCGAAAAAATAAAATAAATAGTAAAACACAAATGGCATACCTTTAACTGAAAGTACACTAAAGTTTGACTGGGATTGATTTTAAAATTCCAGTCGTTTCTCAATAACAATAAATAACGATGAAACTTTCTTTATTCTCTTGATGAAATAACCTGTTTTGATTGTCTTTATTTTTTAAAGAGGGAAAAAATAAGATATTTGTTTCAGTTTTGAAAAATGCAAATTTTAAATTATAAAAATGAAAAGTTTAAGAAAAGTGTTGAAATCTTTCGTAACAAGCATAATATTATGATAGTAAGTCAAATATTAGCAACTATATATTATATTTTTACACGATGTATTTCAATAATTAATTTGAAATTAACGTCATTAGACCAAAATAATTTCTTATGTCATCTGTCCGTTATGTCATTTTGAAATGTGCCAAATATCTTAAATCCTCTTTTGAACTTCTGCAGTTCAAAAATATCTTTATTTAAATTTATATGTTTTCACTATTAATTATGCTTCTCATGAAAGAAACAAATGTCATTTCCGGTACAAATTTGATAACTTTAGCAATTTAAAACAAGCTAAATTCTTCGACGTTTCACTGACACTTCTCCCCGAATTCTTACATATTTTACCATTTTGAATGCTGCGGAATGCCATGTTTTATTCATATATCATGAAGCATAAGCGATTTGACCTAATGTTATACATTCAGATCTTTAATATGTTCAAACACGTAATCCCCATTCAATTTGACATAAATAGTTTGAATTTTTGAATTTGTTGTTTCTGAATCATGTGCATTATCAGAGAGTTTAAGTAAACGATATATATAGTAAACGATATATATATATATATATATATATATATATATATATATATATATATATATATATATATATATATATATATATATATATATATATATATATATATATATATATATATATATATATATATATATATATATATATAACTGAAATAAATTGCAATTTGATTACAAAGTTAATTTTCAGCTTTCAGTGACTTCGATTATGATTATAAAGATTTATAAATAATAATTTGCTTAAAATTTAGTTATAACATAATTTATGTTATGTGTATGAATAAAAAAATTAGAAATATCTCTTAGAACGTTATAAATTTATTGTTAAATGTAACTTTTTAAAAAAATATACTTTCTCTCAAATCTTCACCAAGTTTAATAGATCTAGTTAGATGGGAAGCATATTCGGAACGAAAAATCAAAACGAAAACTAACAGCAAATATTTTAAAAGGATTAGATGATCTTGTTAAAAAGATGAATACATCAAAATCAAATACTATTTCAATTTTAAAGCAAACGTAATTGTTCAGCAACTACTTAGAGCAACAAGGTGATGTATGCCATGGTTTGCTATACACCTTCACAACGGTGTGCTATTCGTCCACCGTCCTGAATGCTGTATTTCTTTGGAAATCAGGCATAAGCACTACCACTTGGAGCTAAGTGACAGCACAAAAGCTGCACTTCTCATCAATCCAAACATTCTCTTGATGGATAGAAGTTGTTTCAGTGCCACGTGCAAGGAATTCTCAACGCCAGTTAATTTAGAGAAAGATTGGGACATGGTTTCACACAAGTAATAACTCATAAAAAGAGGGTTGCGTATTCCTGGAGTTGAGATTTTGAGAAGCATGGACGGAGGATTTTAAAGATGGGGGTCCACGCTTTTGTAACCGGAATCTGTAATCTGTTTCGAGGTGCTATTCGGACAGACTTCCTTTTTAATGATGCCAGTGCATGGCCAAAGCGGAATCTTGCTGTTCAGCTCTACTGGAAAGAGAAGACACCTCTCGAATGAACTGCAAAGCTTACTTACTAGCCGCAATTTTAATCCCAAGTAACATACGTGGGATGCTTTGTAGAGATGCCTTTCAGCACATTTATCTCCATGGTGGGACCCTCAATAATTGAAGCAGATGCTAAATGATAATTGGGCTTTCTTAACTCAGTTTTGAATAGGGAGAGACGGTGAGAAGTGGCCTTTACAGTATGGTAAGGCATATCTCATATTAGGTAATATCTACTTGTTGTTCTTCCTCATGGGCAGATAATCTTTAGTGACAGTGTAATTAGTTAAATAAATCATTTTATTGTTAATTCTCTACTATATTGATTGTACTCATTTTCTCACAAATATTTTTCGCTATCATTTAAAATCCAAATGATGCCTCTTATTTCTTAATGTATTTTTAATGCTCTTATTTCTTAAAAAAATAAATCAATAAATAAAAAAACATTTAGTATATTTTATAATTATATTTCCATTAAACTACCTTAATGGAGACAATAAGTTATTACTTTTGAATTTTTTTTTAAATTTGAGTAGATTTTTAATTTACTGATTTGATAATATTTTCTGATATTTATGGAAAATTATAACATTTTAACAAAAATTTGAATATTCTTACTTCAGATTTGGATATTCTACAATAAGACATGCTCAGTTTATCAAATATTTCAATTTAAATTAAATCATCAAATCTTTTGATGTACTAAATATTATAAGTTATTCTCACGCATTTTGAGAATTGCATGTATACGTTATTTAATTAATAGTCTTAAATTTAATAATGTAATCTTTAATATTAGTATTATTTTTATGAATAGAATTTAGTTGAAATAATAAAGAATGATTTAATGAGCCTTTCAAATTTAATATTTAGAAAATTATAATTCTTTGAATACATTAATTACTTTATAGAATAGGAATGTTGTGAAAATTCAATATATTATTTAAAAGAAGTAAGAATAAATTCCAAAAATATTAATAAACTATTTTCTTGTGTAGTGCAAATATTGTTTACTGTACAAATCTTTTCCTTTTGTTGCGTATTATTTTATAATAGTTTTCTTTATTCTATTTTATTACATGTTATTCATTCTTAAACAATTCATTGATAATTCTTTTAAAATTTCCTGAAATTTTTGTCTTTTCCTGATTGGTCTTTAATCAATCACAATATTCTTTGCTGATTATAAAGCGTACCAGTTTGTCTACTAGCATTTAATGTTTATGTTGTGTCCAAATGCTATACAAGATCGGATATGTAGTATTAAATGGTTGTAAATGAGATGTAGTAATCGAATTATTTACAGCAGTAGAAGAAATGATTCAATTGAGATATAATTACTCTTTAACGCTTGCACTTCGATGGAAAATTACTATTTACAAAATAATAAAATAATGAAAAATGAAAAAAAGTGGTTCTTATTATCAATAATGAAAATTAAAATTAAAATTTATAAGTATTTAGCAATATCGCTTTAGAAAAGAAATATAAAATAAAAGGGAACAGAGAAATAGAAAAGAAACAAAACGAATCAATCATCTTTGACTGACTTGAAATGCATGACATCCATTTCGAATTGAAATTTGGAGACATTGGGTGTTTGAATTGAAAACTTAAAGTTTTTCCTAAGCGCATTCAGCTTTAATATATAAATTACCTCTTGAATGCCAAAACCATTGTTCGACAAGATATTTCACGTTGATTCGAGTCAATGTTTCCAAAAAATTGATAAACAACCTTTTCATGTTAAATTCATTTCGAGAAGGTGGTTTAAAATTTAATTTAGTACAAATCATTTACTAATTACTGCAAAATAAAGTATTAAAGTAAACATTTATACGGAAAAAATGTAAAGAAGCCAAATTGTACCTCAGTAAATACATAACTATTTTGAATTTTATCTCTATTGAATTTTATCTCCTTAAGCTGGATCGAAACTGTAACTCACAAAGGAACGGCAATATATCGTGAATAAAATGAAATCATTATTAGCAGAAAGCGGCTTACTTTGCTCTCTGAATTCATGGTCTGAAGCTGCAGCCGCAGCAATTCCGCCCAAAGTGCTCTCTTTCTCAAGAAGCTCAGTTGACAATTCTGATTTTCTTGCAGCTGAAAATAAACAACTTTTAATCCACACAATTTATTTATCATGTACTTTTCATTCTCTTTTTGTGATGTAATTTATGTTAGTTAGATAACTGTGCTGCGAAAACTAAAAATCGAGCCATACCTGCATAAGATCGTTGGATTTTACGCCATTTATTTATTCATCATTTATTTTTCATTTATTATAAACATATTTTATGATCAGTTTATTTGCACGACGTAAGTTTCACTTAAATTGTATTATTTATACTAGCTGTACTTACACTAATATTATTTAATTAAGTTCATTTCCAGTTTTACAACACAAGTTCAGCAAAAATTAGTTACAACACATATTATTGTCCAAACAAATAGATGAAATATGTCATGTAATTAAGAATAACTTTCTAAATTATTACCTGTTATATTAAACCCAAACTATTTTTCTTCAATTTAGATTATTAAAATATAAGAAAATCATAAAAATAATTCAGACATACATTCGTGTTCGATACACATTCGATTCCATTCAAGAATTCATACTTTATTAACATCACATGTTCGTTCTTTATATATTAATTTTAGTAGGAGAACTCAAGCTAAATATTAAGGAACAACATTGAGCCAATAACAATGCACGTTTTAAAAGAATAAGAGTGATTAAAAATCATTAAATACCATTTTATTTTCGATTTATATCATACATTTTTTAAAATTATTTTAGATAAGCTAAATTTTATAATATTGTTTATGCAAAATGTTTCAAGTACTCATTTAAATTCGAATTACGATTGGTTAAATTAAGGATTCCTTAAATAATTCTCGTTAAGAAATAAATTGTAGTGTAGGATACAATTTTTTTCTTCGTCTTTCAATAAAAATTTGTTTAATTTAAATGATGATTATAATTGCAAAATCCGAATTGTTATGTGTTAAACAAAAAACTAAAATGAATTACAGAGCTATTGGGAATTATTTGAAGTCAAAACAAATTTTATATCTAAGCTAAGAAAATTAGTGCACTCGAAATATTTCCAATAATAGTTTAAGTTATAATTTATGATGAATTAAATTAATTACTGCTGATTTGAAAAGTTTTTATACCGTACATATACGCATTACTTGCATTGTAAATCTGCATATTTCAATTAATGTATGGCTACAGTATATGTTATATTTTACTTCCTTTGATATCATTGTTATTATCAATTAGCTCTATACATTTTGTTGCCAACAATGAATGCATTGCTTTTCCTCATACTCACAATCGTTATCATCTTTCACCAAAGAGTTTTGCCATGTACTTATAAGCATTTTCTCACTCGTTGATAGTTGGCTTCCTGTAAAATAAATTCAGAAACTTCATGTAAAATCTGTAAATTTATATTGTTAAAAATATTATAATTTACTGAACTAAATAGCTTTATATCAGTTTTATATATTGTCTTTAAATCCTCAGATTGTAATAATATCTATAAATTCAAATGAAAAATATCTTTAGATCCATAAAACTAATTTTACTGATAGTTATTTATGTAAAAATATTTTTTAAATTTATACGTTATCCATTTTCTATTATTAAACTCAGAGAATAATTATATGTTTTCACGTTTATTTAGTTAAAAGCGATCGTTACATTTCTATATAGATTACGAATTCAGTGTTGAAAGATATCTTATTTTGAAGATTTTAGCTTTTCTCCTACGATAGTGTTTATTACTTTAGAATATTTTGTTAAAGAAGTAATTGTTATGTGTATGAGATAGTTACTGATTTGCATAAGGAGCAATTGTAAAATTTATGAATATAAATCATTAGCTTCTTTTGTTAATTGAATATTTTGTTAAATGTGTAATTGTCAAGTACATGAAATAACTATTTCTTGTATAAGAAATAATTGTGAAATTTACAAACGTATATTATTAATTTTTTATGTAAAATTATTAAGACATAGTGATGCATGAAATTTATTAGAACTGCGCAAAAGCTGACTAATATATGTAAATTGTATATTTCAAACACACAAAAAGATAACTTAGAAGTTTTCTTGAAATATTTTTCTTTAAAAAATGGTCTTATTTATTTAAAAGTATTAAAACTGGATAACTTTCTTTAACTATGTATGTCCAAATACAAGCATTACACACTGAATTGCTATAAAATCCTTAAACGTATTTATGTATCTAAGTTTTTACGATTAACATTATTTAAATTCTTAATTTATTAATTTGGTTGATAATTTTAGCAAAGTATTTGATTAATAATAGCTCTCACCATCAGTTTTGCTCGTTTTACTCGTGTATTGAGGTGCTGGTGATGACGTTGTAGTTGGACGAGGAATTTCTGCAAATTAAAAAAAAGATTAAATTTATGCTTAAAAGAATTTGTGTAGTATTGTAAAATATTGAAATTTTTTTTATAAAATGTCATTATATTAGTTATGATATTTTTATTTTGATGATAATATTTTCATAAATAATTATAAAAAAGAATTGGAAACTCTTAAACTGTGCATAAATAAATTAAGTGATGTGGTCATCAGTTTGTGTATAACAGTATTTAATATTTTTAATGATTAGAAAATAAAACGAAATATTTTCTGAAGTATTCAAAATTTTTATTGGATTTTAATTTATTGAAATTGTGTGTGAATTAAATAAAAAATTAATTCCTGTAAATTAAATAATTTATTTACTGTGAGAATTTTTACTCACAAATTTATCCTTATTTAGATTTAATTATGAAGTTCAAATTACTAAATTGTTAATGTGAAACAAAACAAAAATGCTTTGTCTTTTACTTCATTTATTCCTATTCAGCTTACATTTTATTACATTCAATTATATTCTAAAATCAAAAATAAGCAGCATACATTATTCCAATTTTTATTAAGGTTATATCAATGATTATTTTTAAAATTATTGTTTTATTGCTAACATTATTGCTAACATTGTGTCTGTTTAAGTAGGAAAACTTGTGAATTTAAACAGAAAATGTAATGGTTTTAATCAGAAATCTAATTTACAAATCGATTTTATTTTACTGTAAGTATTCTCTAAAATTACATCCGAAAAAATTTATTTTTCCTCCATTTTTCATTTTTAATGTGTAAGTTGTAATCCAATATTAATAAAATGTCTTTTTAAAATTTTACACATTTCTTTCTTATTATCAAAACATGTTTTATTCCACATAAACTAATATCAATAATTTAACTTATTAGTATATTCATTTAATGCTACATTTATATTTCTGTAAATATGTGAGGAATTGTTTTATTTATATTTACAAAAATGCAATATTATTCTATAGTTACTTATAATAAAATAAACAATCTAGTTCATTAAAAATTAGAGAATCATGAAATACAAAATTATTAATGTAAAATACGAATTATAAATGAACAAGTATAGTAAATATTAATGTAAGCATTGATAGTTATTTAATTGGAAATACATAAGATTGGATTTACAGTGCTAACCATCCCATTGTTTTCTAATCAACAGAAATAAAAACAAGTGGAAAAAGCAAAATAAAATTTCATGCTCATAATTAGTTTATTTTCTGAAGTATATGTTCCCTTTTCCTATTGTTATCGAAACATATTTTATTGTGTGAAAATATGATAGTATCAATTATTTTATTCATCATGTTTTCTACTTAATCTATTAATTATATAATGCAATAAACATTTATATATAAACACTATAATGCGTTGTTTTATTTCAATTAAATAATCTGCTTTGTCATATTGAATATTAAAAGCATATTTTGATATGAAATTTTAAAATTAAATTGCAATTATTTTTACTAAATTTTAATTACTTTTTAAATTGAAAAATATCAAATAAATAAATATAAATAGAAGGAGAGAGAGAAAGGAGTGATAGATATATATATATTTGACACGAATAAGAATATATCTTTACGAATCACTTTGAAGTTCCTCTTAAATTTCTAGGCAACAAAAATAATAGCAAATGTAAAATGAAGTAAATAAATACCAGACATCTTTAACTTACTTTGTAATTTACAAGAATACTTTTATTATTGTTATATTAGCAATGCATGATTATGCCAAAAATTTTTAATATCATTATTGAAAAGAGCATTAATATCATTTTAATTTAATATTATTATTCTTTTCAATATATTTTTCATTTAATGTTTCATTTATATGAAATATGATGAATAAGAAAAATTTCAAAGCTCCAATTTATAATTAAAGAAAGCCAATGGATTCTTATAATCTTTGCTTTCTGAAAATCGTTTCTTTTAATGCCACAGGGCTTATTTGCAGACAATATTTACAATTCTACTAGAAATATTTGCTTGCTACCAGAGTATATTTGCGAAATCTAAACACAGTTTTATATTTAAAACCAAAATGGGTAAAAAAATAGGAATACAAAGTTGTTTTCAACACATGATTAAGTTTTATATTTGTTGTTTTTCCTTAACAGAGTAATAAAATTTTATAATATTTTAAATATAAAAAAGTATCTAAATCAAAGTCAAATTACACTGATTGTATAATATTTTGAAAACAATTATTTCTTAGATTGTATCATATTATATATGATAAGAAATTTGTTGCACTGTTTGTAAGCTAATAAAAATAAATTATGAAAAGAAAAAATCAAAACACAAACACTTTTTATAATTTAAAATAAAATTTAAAAAGAAGCATAACCATTCCCATATATTAACTTTAAAATTAAAATATATTGTTCCACAACATAACAACTTTAATACTTAATAAATGTAACACATTATAGTATTATTAATCAAAGATGAAAATATAAAAAAAAATACTTAATTCTGTGGAAAGTAATGCCCTTTTATATTCATCAATGCACGATTTGTGCGAAAAAGTAATATACTCTTGATTTTATTACAACTTTTTCATAGTATATCTTTTCATTTGATAAAACTTTACTCTATCCCAATAATCTTCAAATAAAATGGAATTTATATATGACTTATTTTTTAATAGATAATATCACGTTAATTAAGAAATTCAATTTGGCTACTGGATATTTTATCCATTATTGCAAAACATTTAATAAATATATAGATTTATTTTTAAATTATGCCATTTAAATTATTATTTATTATTTTTTAGTTTCATAGAATTTTGAAATAATTCTATTCAAAATTTTGTAAAATGGTTCTTTTGAATGATTATTTTTCATAAAATTAGTTAAACAGTGATTCAGTTAATTAAATCTGTGATTTGTATTGTTTTAATCAATAATGTATATCGTATTTGTTGCGCATTTTTGATGTAAGTGAATGCATAATTTTCTGTAGTTTATATACATACATATATATATATATATATATATATATATATATATATATATATATATATATATATATATATATATATATAACATTGAATATTTATATTATATAAATAAGTGTAAAATATTCAGATATATATGTTTCTATATAAAAAATTATATCATAATTTAAAATAGTTTTGAAATGTTTTATTACAAGGCAATATAGGTTTGTATTGAATTCATGCATTACACAGCCTATTAGCATAAACTAATTTATATTTTTGTATACAACTTACCATACATATCACACAAACTTAGATAATTGTTTAAGAAATAACGCATTACATTAAGCTCTTATGATTTTCAATTGTCTATTTTTGCCAACTAAAGCTGTGAAATGCATTTCAATTTTGTATCACACTCAATTTACAAATTTAATGCTTAAAATTATACCTTTGATCGATCACTTCATCAACAGAGAGGTATTGACCCTAAAAGCATTAAACGGGAATCATGTCTAGTTAATTCGAGGTTCATAAGCTAGGTGAGATATCAAACGCACACAACGCACATTGACAACAACAGCGGAAAAATTTTTTTAAACAAAGTTGGGTCTACTAATAATATGTATTCTATACCATTTTAATTTTATTACAATTAATATAATGAAACAAAATTTTCTAAAAGTAAATAATATACTTATATTGTATTAATTTTGAGCAAGTACATTTCAAGAGTAAAAGATACCATTTTCCATTTTTATTAAAATAAATTTGTTCTTTTTTGGAAGTAGTGAAAACTTTTTAAAGTCAATACATTTTAGAGTAAACGAAATATCTTTTCATTCGCATGTTAAAATGTTTCAGTTTCCAAATATGTAATTTTTTTGTAAAATACTATTTTCCACTAAAATAGTGCATTGAGATACATCCTTTTCTTAAACATTATTTTATTTGAAAATTATGATGCAGTTTCCCTTAGATCGAGAATAAAATAAAAAAGACATGTATGTATGGATGCAGAGATTATATTACAACCAAATATCAAAAAAGCAATACGATTTTAAATATTCTTTGTGGCAACAGTGAAACCGGATCTTTAGAATTTTAAAAATTCCTTATCTGCCGCAAACTTTTTACATAACTGCACCCATCAGCTTTTCGAAGTCTTTTAGAGCTCCGTTGGGAAATTTTTCGTTATCATCTTCTTTCGAACATCTTTTTCCAATCATGTTTCCCTCTTAAATCTGCAGCCATCGGAGAGACAAGACGTGTAAATAATTCATTGGTTAATCCATCGCGCTTCATAAAATAAAATTGGAGCCAGTGCCCTCTAAGAAGTTTTCTAATAACTTTATAAGGCTCTTTTGCGACTGAGAATTCCATTTTATGTTTTCCGATCATATTTTTTTCTGAAGGTGGAAATTTGTTGGATGAATGAAATGATGGATGAAATTGGCATGTGTATATTTTGATTTCTTTGAATAAAACATTTTGCCTTAATGTCTCGAAATTCATAACTTTGAGAAGTAAATCAATTTGATAACATATTTGTATGTCATAACGAAAACATTGCACTAAAACTTTGTAAAAGCATTGATTATAATAAAATCAGCATTTATTTCTGTCATTTTTTTCACGCGGGTTAAAAGAGTAAACTCAATTTATCAGCACATCATTTTAATACTGTTGTTATTTTAGAGATGCATTAAAAATAATAATAATTAACATTATATCATTTAAATATTTAATTTTATAAAAAACTTAATGAATATCAAGATAATTTTAATAATATATTATTATTTCTACTATTTTTTCATATACTAATAATCAGTATGCAATTAATTAGTTCTTAATTATACATTGCTATACAGGTAAAAAACTATTAATTAACTGCTAAATTAGAAATTTCAGCTATATAATATAATTACAGCCCTCAAGAAATAAATTTCAAAATTTTATGAAAGCAAGTTTTAGAAAAATACAGAAAAGAAAAAGAAAGAACTGCATTTACAAAAAATAATTTTAAAATTTCAATGAATTTTATTATTTTTAGTTAAGACTTATGGGATTTTCTTGAAAATAGTGGTAAGCGAATAAAAAGTATTTCATAAAAGTAGAACTTATAATTGCACAAATAAGTAAAATATAATTTTACGTCAGTTTATGTTGTTGAATTTTATAGTGTGCAATAAGTTTAAGAATATAATTCTTGAAACTAATTTGCAAATTTCCCTAAAAGGAAGATAGATATTTTTAATAAATTAGTTTACTTACACAAGAAAAATTAATTACATACTTTACGTAACGTATAAAGGAACTTTCCTATTTTATTTCGTTAAAATGACCTAGCTAGAATGTATAACAAAATAATCTGAAAGTGCTTTGGCTATAAATATTGAGTCAGCCTCAGTTTGTTTTACTAAATTCTGCATATTTGTTTTCATATAATAATGTTGCAAAATATTTCAAAGGCATTCCATTTCATGTAACGCTAGAATTACACACATACATACACTATATATATATATATATATATATATATATATATATATATATATGGGTATATGGATCTATATATATATGCATAATAAGACATGTAATCATTTATTTTAATAGCAAACGAGATTAGCTGAAATTAGCAAATTAACAATAGTCATCATATGTGAGACCAAAATGATTTAATAATGCTCATTTTCTGGAGTAACTCTACTCAAGAAAAAATATCTTGCTTTAATATCTTGTTTTAATGAGTTAAAAATTTTTACATGAGCAATCTTTTTCCATATATATATATATATATATATATATATATATATATATATATATATATATATATATATATATATATATATATATATATATATATATATATATATATAATGGAGACTTACATAAATATTATTTATTATATTTTTGAGTTTTCCTATAACTTTATTGTAAATTAAATCTGAAGCGTTCCAGGTAACAATAAAAATTTCTGAATATCTCCATTTTTATAAAAATACTTAGAAATTTAAAAAAAAATATCCAAAGCTTTTGTAGTTTATATTAAAATGCATAGACCATTTAATAGTATATATTTTTAGGATACGTTGATAACTATTGTATTTTTCACTAGTTTTATTCTATTCCTTTAAATATCATAGTTAATGCTAAAAAGTATAAGCGTATATCCCTGCAAAATATATTTTTCTGAAATTTTCTACTGTTTAACTATGCTAACTTTATGTTTTTAAGAACTTCTGGCTTGGTTTTATTGGAGCGGACATTTGAGTGTGTACCGACCGTATAGCTTGATGGTGCCCTCCGTTTCCCCGAGGGAGTTCTTGGCGACGCAGGTGTACGGCCCGTAGTCCTCCGGCTTCAAGTTGCGGATGAGGAGGTGCATCTTGCTCTTGTAGCTGCCCGAGTCGATGAGCATGCTGTTGTATTTGGAGTTGGAGAGTATCATGATGCCCCCCTCCCTTGTCCAGTACGTGACAGACTTGGGGTGGCTCTCCAGCCCACAGTCCAGGAGGACGTCGGTGTCCAGGGGAGCTCCGACCAACTGGTTGGGGATCCAGATCATAGGCGCAACTGCAAAGGAAATGGAGTCGATTTCGTTAATTCTTTCACATAAATATTTCAAAGTTTTGATGCCTTGTATAAGAAATAGGTATTGATATTGGTAATTAGATAATGTTTTTATAAAATTATATTTATTCTACATTATAAAAAAATAAATTATTTTTTTTATAAATTTTGTGTTGAAATTATTTATTTAATAGTGTAAATATGACCCTTCGTTGTGTATAATCTGAAATTCAAAGGTTTTTAATATTAACACCTTGGCGAGTTTATAGAACTATATTGGCGAGTTATTTAAAAATATTTAGGACACATCCACATACAGCAAAAGAGTAAACATGGAAATTCTCAAACAACAACATTTGTGTTTGGCATGTTTTTTTTAAAATCCTTTTTCCCTTATTGTTTTTCTTTAAATTTTTTAGTCAGAATATATTGTGTGCTCATCGATAAAATGTTTTCAAAACCATGAATTCTCAGTTTACAGCATATAATTTAAAATTATACGTAATCCAACACCGCCTACTTGACATTATAGCAGAAGGACTTTGTTGTTAGAAAAGTTAAAATCCAAATCATCTCATTATTTACGAAGTTTAAATGTTTCAAAGATTTGGCACGTATTTATGTGATGGTGTAGTTATTAAGAAAACCTGTTAAACATCAAATAAAACAAAGCTGATTGAACCTAATATAGTTGTAAAATGGGCACACATGCCGTATAGTAAAATATTTTGAGTTTGGCTACTTTTGGCGGGTTTTATTGTTTATCTGGCAACCTGGTTTTCATTTTGTCATAGAGATGGTAACCTATAAGAAATAAGCAGAAAAGTATATATTTTTTTAACCCTAGACTTTACGTCATCACGAGGCATTATAATACGTCATCGTGGCAACATTTCTACGACACCAAAAAAATTAGAAAGTGAATCCTGGATCTGTGCAATAAAATGTTTTTTTGCTAATGAGCAATACGAAAGGAATGATGGCTTTCAGATCTCTACATGCACCTTTTGGAGCATATTCAATATAATCCAGGATGTCAAATTTTGAATTTTTTTGGCGATGAAGAAATATTGTCAAAATGACGTATTATGACGTCTCGCGATGACGTAAATACAATGGTAACCAAAATAGAGTTTTCTGCTTCTTAAAGTCCTCCATAGCTACGACGTAATAAAATCCAAGTTGCTAAATATATAGGTACATTAGAAAATCCACCAAAAATTACACCAAACACAGGATTTGGCATCCTGGATTAACTTTAAAACTTTGATAACATTTTAAGGATGTCCACTTTGCAGTATCAAAGCATTGATAATGCTGGGGTTTCTACTCGCAACAGTTGTTATTGGCTGTTCAACATGGCTGAGGTTGAACTCATCAATTTCAACATTAGAGGCTTTCTACTTGTCCATAGGTAAAACAACGAAGAGAACATTTTTAATGAATTTTATTGTAAATTCTGCAGTTATAATCCCAGATTGGTTTCATTCTCCTTTTTCATTCTCCTTAAATATATGATATAATTTTCATTTATTTTCATATCTATAAATTCAAAGGATTAATAAGAAAGCATTCCAGATTTCAATAAGTCCTAGTATTGAAATCACGTTCTTTAAATTACATGATTCTGAGGAGAATCCATCAAATGACAAGCGATGGTGGATAATTATAGTTTTGTGCTTTTTCTGCAAGAACATGCATTGAATAGAATACGTACTAATTACACGTATTTTCTTTCTAGTAACCCTCATTATGTCTAGTTATTAGCAAACCACTCTTGAGAGAAATGCTGAGATAAATTTTAGCGCAGCTATCATGTGGTGCCATGTATATTTCAGCCATGTATATTATGTGAAGCTAAATGTAAAGACAGCATAAGTAAAAAGAATTATTCACTTTTCTAATCAGATTTCTGAAAAACTTTTGTTAAGTGAAATCAACGGCGAAACAATAATATCAATAAATTCTCACAAAATAAAATTGAATGTCAAATTATATAGCTAAAACACAAATCGATTGAGAAATCATCTAAAAGTAAAATTTCCTTAAATTTGCTTATTTTATTAGATAACGGGTTTTTCGAGTTTGAAAGTTAATATTATTTTATACAAATTAAATTATTATATTTTTTTAATTTAGTAAATACATTGAATTTTTTCTCTTTATTTCAATAGTAAAGTATTCTTTATTTGTGTTAACACATTTTTTGTTTATTTAAGAAAAGCTCAAGTAGATTTATATAAGCCAATTTCTATTAAAAATTACAATAAGCTTTAAATAAAAATGTAAATTAATTTTTGGGATAGGAAAAAATTTTGTTTCAGATTACAATTTCCTTTTGATAAAGTGATTCCTCTGACAATAAGGAAAACTTACTTTTTAATATAACATATTAAATTATTCATCTGAAATATATAAATTATGAAATACTTATCTATAAATAATTATAAAATACTATTGCTTAAAGCAAATATAGCTTTCTCAAAGTTAAAATAAACCAAATCCAACTTACTCAAATCTGTATATTGAATTAATATTCAACCACCTATTATCTGAAAACTTAAATAACTGTTAAATAATATATTTTATAATCGTTTTGAGTTATTTTAATTATTATCACTGTATTTACTGCTGATTAACGTAGATTGATATGAATATTATAACTATGCTAAAAATATGCCCTTAAAACATGAAAATAATTAAATATAATCGAAACATCATCATTTTTGAAAACTTAATTAGTTCTAAATAAAGAAACTCATTCCATTTATTTAAAATTTAATGTTTAATATACAAACTTTTGTTAAAAGCAACTTTTTGGCAACTATAAAAACTGTCCACACAAAAGAGTTAATTCTAATGCAAAAATAAATATAGAATAATTTCAAAATATTTGTCATCTGCATTTTATATTCATATTTAAATAACAAATATTATTTTAATACAACTTTTTTTTGTTTAATGAATTTATTACGGAGATCTTTATTTGAGATTAAATTGAGAAACATTTTACCCATAAATTTATCTTACTCAAAAATTTATTTATTCTTTATAACATTTTTAAAGGAAATAAAATTTAAAATAACTGAAACTATTTGTTAAAAAAGAACTATTCTTTTAAGAAATCATTTTTTGCACTGTGATGAAAATGTATTTTTTGCAAGTTTACAGAGAACTTGTAATTTAATTTTAATAAATTAGTTTTAATAACAAAATAATTTGAAAACTTTCAAATGTTTTTTATATTTTTATGAAAAAATTCCAAGTAAAAATATTAATCTTATATTTAAAATTTAATATCTACTCCATATTTTATGGTACATTAAAATTTTTAAGTGATAGCAATTTTTGCTGAGTTTCTAACCGTGTGGTTAACGTTCAAAATTTTAGTTCATTATTCATGGGTTTGATTCTCACTTTGCGTGGATGTTTGTAAAAGTTTGGGATCCTAATTAATCTTCAGATCTCAGTCTAATTAGCACACGTATGTGGTAGATAGTGTCTGGTTGACTTAACCTAACATCTAAATTATTTTTATGTAAATAGTATCTTAATTAGGGGATTATGTTTAATATAAAATTAAATTCTGAAGAGGAATTTTAATTTGTGATAATTATTTCTAAAAATAAATATTTTGAATAAGCCCATAGTAAATTATTGCTTGCAAAAAAATCATATATTTTGGATGTTTATAATAAAATGTTATTATGAAACTAAATTGTGCAGTTATCTTTCGCTAAAGTAAATATAAGACTGAAAGTATTTTTAATCCAATCATTTGCAAGTTTTTAACATTTTTATAGTTTGGAATTCATTATTTTTATTTTGAAAAAAAATTATTTATCAAATATTTGCATAGGTATTTAATAGTTAATTACAAATATTATATTTATAAAATATGCTATATTAATAAATATACTTGCTTCAATTTATTAAATTGAAATAAAAGTTTTGGAAATTTAATGTCGTTGCTTCTATTATGAAATTCTATTTAAATAATTCAGATACTAAAAAATATAAAGTAAATTTATAACTCAGAGCTTCTAAAATGCATAAGCAATTTTCATTTAATTTACTCCATTATTTAAAAGAAAAATTACATTTTTAATATTCTAATTATTTTTGGTTAATTTTTGGAAATAATAACAATTAATTTCTCATTGTAAGAGCCTATAATAAATTATAAAGTTCTTAAAATTTTAAAATTATGTAACGTATGTCAAAATACACTTTAGAAAAAAATTACAGCTAGTGGTGAACTCTAAATCACTATAAATATTTATCTTTGATGTGGGAATCGAACACATGACTCGTTTACTGAATGCTGCAATAAAAATAATTTAGTTGCAAGCGTGGCAATATATATATTTTTAAAAATATAAATTATAAAAACTGTTTTTATATTGTATACAAAATACTTCATCGACAAATAAAAATGAATAATGTATTTTTATGTTGGTTAAAACTTAAAATATCTGGTAAAGAATTCACTAGAATTTATGCTACCTTTGGAAGTTAATCTTTAAAAGATGAAATTTTATGGATTAAAGGAATAGAAGCCACTGTAGATACCATCAAATATCCCGTAAGCATTTTCTTTTAAATGGAAAAGAATAATAAATAAAGTTTCCAATGACAACTCTAAGAGCTTTTCTAAACGAACTACGGTCGTTTACCAAACAGTTAAATCTTTATAGTGTAATTTCCCATCAATAATTCTTTTTCTGTATGCCATTTGATGTAGTTGCTGATTCTTAAGAATCTTTCTTGATTTTTAATGCATGCTTTACTGTAACATTAAATATAACTATAAGTATGTTCGTATATCATTAAGTGAATAAAATTAACTTATTTTCATTATAATTACTCAAAAATGTTTAGCTTAATCTACATAAACATTAAAAATATAGTTATTTTTGAATTTTAAAACATAATTTTTCTATCTATTGCAAAGTTACATTATTGTGACACTTGCCAGACAACAACTGCTAATTTTCAGGATATGAGCAGTTTAGGAGTTCAATACTCTTATGTTATTTTTTCTTTTCCAAACTTGTAAACCCTATCAATGTAGGGACACTGGTCCTAATGAAATCTTACAATACATGATTCCTCTCAGAAAAGTGTATTTTTGGATAATTTCTTCTCCAGTAATTTTTATTTTATTTTGAGCTAAAATTATAACATATTAATTATTACACATTATTACACACAAAGCTTACAATACATGATTCCTCTCAGAAAAGTGTACTTTTGAATAATTTCTTCTCCAGTATTTTTTATTTTATTTTGAGCTAAAATTATAACATATTAATTATTACACATTATTACACACAAAGCTTACAATACATGATTCCTCTCAGAAAAGTGTCTTTTTGGATAATTTCTTCTAAAGTATTTTTTTTTTATTTTGAGCTACAATTATTACATATTAATTATTAGAGTTTAGAGTTTAATATAATTTTAAGAATTTAAATATAAATCTTTATATCGTTGTAGCATTCTGCAAAATCTAACTAAAAATAAGAAAAAAATATTTACTTATTTTTGATTACATTTTGCAGAATGCTTCAGATAAAACTAATTTATTCTCAGTGAATCAATAAATGCGTCAATCAAACTTGAAATTTAAAGCCAATATTTTTGCAATTATTGTAATTCAATCTATAATTAGAAATTGAATTGTGTCTAAGTTTTAAATTATAAACAAAGAATGATATTTAAAATTTGCTAAAACATACTACGGTGATTAGTTTAAATAGCATTATATTCACTCTAATTTAGAAAAACTAATATATGCTAAAAACAGAAAAGAAACATAATTTCGAGATATTTTGCTTCTTATGATTAATGCATGCATTTCCAAATGCAAAATAATATCTTAAAATCTAACATTCTATTAATGCATTATCATATGAAATCTTCTAAATTTAGAGAAATATCAATTTTATTCAGAAGTGAATAAGAAAGACACTTACAATTAACATTGAGCATGATGCGCTTGCTTACTGAGGGTTGAACTCCATTACTGGCTATACACAGGTAGGCGCCCATGTGAAGGCGACTCACTTTGGTTATATTCAAGAATTCACCTTCGGTACCACTACCTAAGCAACAGTAAAATATTCACAATTAACAGATGTATATATATATATTTGCTTATGTGATATATATATATATATATATATATATATATATATATATATATATATATATATATATATATATATATATATATATATATATATATATAAATTATTTACTTGAGCTCATTACTCGTTTTATATTTAATTTCATTACAGAATTATAACATTTTAAAAAAATCAATATTTTATTACATAAAAATATTTTTAAATCAAATTTTAATAATTGGTGCATTTTAAGAGTTATAATTGTTAATTATAAACTCTAATGCATAACACAGAATTCTAGAGATTAAGTTAAATGAAAAATAAATATTATATGCTGAAAAAAATCCGCGGAATTAAAATTCAAGCAAATGCCATTAAATTAATGTTAAAGTGGGTAGTCTCTGATTAATATTATTTGTTTCTTAATTTCTTTTAATTTATTTTATTATTTATTTTTTATAGTACTTAAATGTTTCAAATGTATTTAATTAGTTATTTCTGTGTGAAAAATTAATCCTGAAATAAATATAAAAAATTAAATATCCAGAATTATGAATACATCACGTTTATTTTACTAGTAAACAATTACTATTATTGAAGTTAAATTATCAAAAAGCTATTTTATGCAAAAAATATGTACTTTAAAGTAAAATCTTGATATAATTTTCCTCAAGCGAAAAAACATTGTATTCGACACAATTATGCAGTTCCTTTTATTATATAAAATTTAGTAAAAATATCTAATTAAACCGTTATTGTTACAATTTTTATTATTCAGCTAGAAATACTTAATTTACTACATTTTAACTTAGCATATTTGTATCTTTAATATTTTACGAAGAATTTATTAAATAAATAATTTGTTATTTATATGTCCAGTAAAATAAATCAAATGAGTAACGAAAAAATTGCATTTTATCTTTATTAAGCTAGTAATTTTTACCTATACTTTAGATAAATTTTGAGAATTTTCTATAAATACATAAGTAATCTTCTTAAAAACTAGTTAGTACAATTTTAATTAAATACTATAAAAACATAGTTTTCACTATTTTTATTTATTAAAACTAAATAGTCATTTAATAAAAATTCAAAATTCTGGCAAGATTACTTGGATAACGTTTCAGTAAATTGAAATACTATAGTCATCTTATTCATTAATATATGCACGGATAATTAATATACAGTTACTAAATTTAAAAGTTTTAAAATTTTATAAAATTTTGAAAATATACTAAATTCCATTTGTTATGTATTACCAATGAAAATAATCTGACTAATATTTAAAATTAAATATCATATGTTTGTTCTATTTGTGAGTTTTACCAATCTCAAGATAAATTTTTAGAAAATTGTTACTATTGAATTGTAAATACTAAATTGAATTAACTTTATTGAATAAAACAAACTAACACAACAGCATAATTCTTTTGAACTCATATCTTGGATAACGTTTGTAACTTAAAATATTATTTTCCATTATTATCTATCAATGTACTGAAAATTCATTTACAACTATTTAATTTAATAATTTCAAAATTATGTAAAATATTGAAAGTTTCATGTATTAAGTTTCATTAATTATGTGTTGTGTGTGCAAAAATATAAAAATAATGCATTGAAATCTAAAATGATACATTTGATACATTTGTTTTGCTGCTAGTGAGTTTCACATGTTTTAAAAATAGATTAAAATTATTTTTATACAAAAATGTCAAGCACTATACAGTGAATACTAATCTAGGTTGCGTTTCTTAAATAAAACAAGGTTTTACTTAACAAAACGATACAGTTCTTTCAAAATTCTTCGTGGATAAAGTTTGGTAAATAAATCTGATTAAAATGTAAAAGCGTGCTCTGTTATTGTTAAATCTACTGAAAGACCTCTGATAAAAGTAATGATATCCCTCTATCGTTAATTTTCCTTTTTCCCCATTATCGTGCTGTTAGTATGGATATCGCTGAGGAGAATTCCCTTGATGAAAAAGATAATGCTTCTTCTTCAGTGGATTTGGGGAAAAGTGATAACCATTCTTATTATCGTTCTCATTTTGTAGAAAAATTAAGAGGCAGTTTAATCGGGAAAAAACATGGCCACTCTACTGTTCAATACCATTGTGATGGTACTAATAATTACCCCACCACGGATAAAAAAAAAGACCAAACCCAAAAACGATAATGTCATTTCTAGCGTTAAACCATTTGCTCGACCATCCACAAATGCAAATTCGTTTTCAATGGTTGTGCACTTCGCGGTCCGGATCAATTAGTATCAGCTGCGAAAAAGGACAAAAGAAATAACCCTAAAAATTAAGAGCTAAAAATAAATAATAAAAAAACTAAAACTTTTGTATAGAAAACAGCTGAAGAAAAAAAATCCTCCCGGAAAATATTAGGAAAACGACATGGCTTGTTCTCTTAATACATTAAAACTCCATTAAAACAGTATCCGCTTCACAGCTCGCCGACTCTTCCAAGGCTTGTCTGGAAAACGTGTCGCGTAATAAAGTAGTTCTAATTAATTAAAAGTTAAACTAGCCTTTAGGATGGGTGGAAAGCAAAGAGCCTGCAGCTCTTGCATGTTTGTGGCAAGTATCCAATAAACAGCAAGTTTGTTGCGTAAAAGCACAAATATTGTTTTGTCAGCCATGCAAAAATATATAATTATATATTTTTTATCGTGTTTATTGGGAGAAGTTGGTGACTTGTTCTGAAGGATATTACTACACACTCAGATATAAATACTTCAATGGAGCTTAAGCTCTAAATATATATTTAATAATCATAAATACATGTGGTTTTAATTAATTATTATTAGGAAACGTCAGATTATTTTGTAAAGTATCCATATTTTCTTGAAGATAGAGGCTTCTTCTGTAAGATACTATTATACTTAGATATAAATTTTTTAATTAATCATAAAATTATTAATTAATGTATAACATTAAATATATTAATTATATGGGAAATACATGTATGGGAATTACTTGGAAAGAAAATGGTTTTAATATATGAAGTTGGTGACCTATTCTTATAGATTCATACCATTTGTGTAGGTGTAAATTCTTCTGTTGAAATGAAAAATATTTAATTCAATCTGGTTACAATCGCTAATATTATTCATTCTAGTTATGAAGTGACATGCATATAACAGTTAAACTATTTTGTGCTCATTGTGCAAAGTATCTTTAGAAAATAATATTATATTCAAATATAAATCCATCGAACTAGAATAAAATATTCAAGTATATAATTATAACCTATAACACATAGATCTTAATGAATTATTATTAAGAATTGATACGGAAATAAATTACTTTGAAAAAGAAGACTAAAGCAAGTATTATACATTTACTATTATATCATTAGTGTTTTTATTAGAATAAACTAATATAATTAAAACTCAATAGTAATAGCCTTACTGTTTTATTATTCAATTAAATTTTATCAACAATATCTAAAAGTCCTAAACTTATTTAAATTCAAGATAAAAAAAATTAGTTTAAAAATCTTAATTGAATTTATAAAGAATAGCATTAAGTGTTATGCATAATTTACAATATTAAATTCAATGTTTATTTAATTCAGTGTTAGAAAAAAATCATGGTAATTGCAAATTTATTACTTTGCATTTTAAACTGCTGATGATAAAATTTGAGATAAAATTAAAAGCACTGGTAAAGTATAAATATTTTTTATTTAAATACATGCTGAGTTTGAATTCAATTTCTATATTGCAAATAAGTTAATATAACTTTATAATATATAAAGATCCTGTTCAATTTGCTTAGTCGTCTAATGTGTACCTTATTTAGATAAAAAATTGGATTTAAGAAATATAATGTTCTAAAATAAGATCTTGAATATTAATAGCAAAATTTTATTTGAAGAATTTTAATTCCTACACGTCTTCTCTTTATTCTGAACATTTATCGGAAATGTATATGTTAATCATTCTTGGGTGAATAATTAAATTTTTAAGCATTTTGATTTATTGCATAGTAAAAATTTAAGAAATTTAGTCAATATATATATATATATATATATATATATATATATATATATATATATATATATATATATATATGTTATAAATTATTTACATAATTATATACATATTTCTACATAATATATAATTATTTTACTAGAATTATGTTTTGTTATTACGTATTTTCTACAAATAAAAACATTTATAAGCCACATGCAGGTTAATTTTACAATTTGGAATATCCTAATCCATATTTTTTTGCCAAAATGAATGACAAATAAGCCAAAAATATATCCATTGTACATTTTTGATTTTTACTTATGACAATTTTTTTGTCTAAAACTCAAAAAATATTATTACGCTTATACTTCGTCGATACATTTTAACTTAACTCTTTCACATTCTTTTTTTCGTAGTTTTTTTAGTTTTTATTCATTACCAGAAAATATTTTTTTCATTCAAGCCCTAACATTCCTATATGTTTTATTCATTTTAATTTAATTTATAAGTGATTATCTGTTTATATGTCTGAAAGACTATCCTGACTTTTGCTTAATTTGTGAATTTAAAAGGCTAAAAGTTATTATTGTAATAAATTATTTTGATATGGAATAAATGAATACTTCAAAATAAAGAAAACATATTTTTCAATTTTATGAGTCAAGAGTTGCTTTTGAACCAATGGGTATCTTATTTATATTAAAAGTGATGAGTGTATTTATTAAAAACAAATTACATATTAGAAATCATAAACTCAAATAAAATAGACAGATTATAAAACTAACTATATGTTTAATTAATGTAGAGCATATAAAATTCGTTGAAATTCTCTTAAATGAATAGAATTCTCAAGGAAAACAAAAAATTGCTT
This sequence comes from Latrodectus hesperus, assembly GCA_037975125.1. Classification (NCBI taxonomy): domain Eukaryota; kingdom Metazoa; phylum Arthropoda; class Arachnida; order Araneae; family Theridiidae; genus Latrodectus; species Latrodectus hesperus. The sequence goes on along the minus strand of CM075856.1, from coordinate 104,821,672 downwards.
TTTTTAAATTCATTTAACAATATATTTATGGATGTTTGTCTCACTTTAATGCTAAGTGTTTGAAGACACACACCTAAAAATAGTATAATAAATGTTTAAGCAATTAATAAATATAATAGTGATGATAATAATTAATGAAATAATAATTAATAAATATAAATTTTTCTTTACATTTTTAAAAGAAAATATATTTAGCTATCAATAATTTTTTCTGTATTAAAAATGAAAGAAATTCTTTTGATATTTATAAAATAACATGTCATATTATATGATTTCTGATGGCGTTACATTATTTATAGGTTTAAGATTAATAGTAATTAAAGTGGTAAAATTTAAGTGCATTGATATTCGAAAAAAATAAATATAAATGTTGTTTTTATATTAAAAATTTATGTATATATATATATATATATATATATATATATATATATATATATATATATATATATATATATATATATGTATGTATTTTATGTACTTATGCATATTTTTGTACATTTAAGTTTTTTAAATATCATTGCAATATATAGTTATAATGTTGAGAAACGAAATATTTAAAAAGAGAAAAATCACTTATATTTTGCTCCTTTATAAGAAATTTTCTTATCATGTCATTTATTTAAATACGTCAAATATTTGTTTGCAAACTAAGAACAATCAGAGCTAGAGACTTCATTCAAAAGCTGAACGAAAATATCATGTCATAAAAATCAAAAATGTCATAAAAAATCATATGTGATAAAATTTATACCAATATAAAATTGTAATATGAAAAAATAGCTGAAACAAATGAAAGTAAATTCCTCTTTTATTTTTATTTATTAATATTTGCAGGGGCTTTTCTCTATTTGATAATTACGAGAATGGTTACTTAAAATATTACTTATCAAATAATGAAAATATGCGAGATGTTTTATTTCTGTTGGTTGTACGAACTAGAATCTTAAATAATCATTTTTTACCTTTCACCATAAATGTCTTACGTAAACTTTTTAACAAAAAATATACGCTTTTTCTACATTTTAGTCAAAAATTATGCTATACCAAGTATTTTAAAGAATAATTGAAGCAAATAAGTTTTTTCTCTATAATGATCAGTGAATTCGTAATGTTACTTGAATGAAATTAAATAAAATATCAATTGTAGTTTTCCATAAAATAAATGAATTCAAATGTACTCATATTTTAATTTTATCAAAATTTGCTGATAGTTATTTTATTTTTCTTTATGTTAGTTTTGAGCATATAAGTGTTTAAAAATCAATTCACACACGGTACAATTATAGAACAGATATGTATTGAGGATAAGTAAACATTTTTTACGTATGTAAAGAAAGAGAAGTATTCTGTTGTGATTATAATCTTTTTACGTATCGCAATAATACTAGTTTTTACATTAAAAAGTATTTAATACTAAATGATATTAAAATTATATTTTAGCAAAACTAAGATAAAATGAATTGGAGTTAAATAAAATAAATGAATAAAAATATTTCAATTTTTTTAACACGTTTTGAAATTTTATTTGCTTTGTCAATATTTACCACAATGCCATCTTTTTAACAATATATTTTGACGTTATATACAATAAAAAAAGTTTGCTTAAAATAGTCGTAGCATACAAATTATAAATATTTAATAATATAGAGGGCGAAAAGGTTTAAATTCAATTCATAAAAAGTAATTCATAAATTATGACATTTTAAAAAAGTATTTTTCAAGCTTCAGGAAATAATTAAAATTTAAAAATCTTCACTAATGTTGAATCAAATAGGAATGTCACTTGATAAAATTAAACATAAAGATGTTGCATTTGAATAAAATAAAAATATGTTTTTAAAGGCTGAAAAAGCGAAAATAATAAAAAAGAATCTAATGGAGCTGAAAATATTTTTAAGCAAATATTAATCGACCTAAATAAATATTCACCTTTCATGAAAAACATAAAAATAAAAAAAAAACTCAAGATTTCTTGTTATAGGAATTTTTCATTCATTGGTCACGAGAAAAATATTTCCAGTACTTTATTTCCTTGTCATCGCATTCGTTAAATTTTCCGTGAATAACTTAATAAAAAGTATGGTTAAGTCATTCAAGCACATAAACATTTTTTATGCTGAATTTTACGCCATAATATTTTATAAACCCATTGAATAAGGGAAACATAAAACGATAATTTAGAATAATGCATTTTACGTTAACCTTAACTTCCAAAACAATTACTTATTTGATGAGAGGAAGAGGAAATAATTAATTAATAATATTCTATTATAGATGAATATGAATAATGTGTTTTTCCTCATCATCAGTTCTGAAGTAGAATTAATGGTTGTATAAATAAAGCTTAAAATTTTTTTCCATAAAAAGATTTCTGTTAATATTAAGGCTTAAGCTTTATCTGTGTAACTTTTGTTAATGTGTTTTCTTAATAATCAATTTAAAATTTATAAAGTTAAGTCAGTTAGCCTGTATAAGAAAGAATACAATAGTTCTAAATATTTTAGTTGTTATCTTTTTAGTATTTTAATTAATTTAAATTATTTAGTCAACTTAATAAAATGTTTTGAAATCCTTAAAGATATTAAAAAAAATATTTTGGTAATTATTTGGAAGAAAGAAAAACAATTATTAATTAATTTTTTATAATTGAATGATTGATTTATAAAATTATTTTGCACTTTATTAAATTATAAAGACAATTTAACAAATCGTCGTTAACAAATTAATTATCGTTTTTAATTGTTTAATGTATATAATTCGCTACTTCGGGAATACACCCCAAATTTAATTTCGCTATTATTGCCTTCAAACTTTTAGAATCATTTAATACAAGCACAATTTAAGTTCTAATACACTAATTTTTGTTTTATTAATCTAATTTGAAGCTTACCAAGTTTAAGACCAGTCGGAAAGTCTTTTTGATCCTCCCTCCGCCATTTGATATTTGGTGACGGCGATCCAGATGCAGAGCATCTTAAGCTGACGTCTCCTCCCTCACGGACATCTGTGTCCGAACTCGTGTTCTCCTCTTCAATTTTAGGCGGCACTGAAAAAGTTGTCAAAACAAGATGAATATCTGAGAAATATATATATATATATATATATATATATATATATATATATATATATATATATATATATATATATATATATATATATATATAAGCTAATTCTTTAGACAACATATAAGAATATTTAACATTTCTATACATATAGAATAATCTCTATGACGACACAAGTTATAAGTGTAATAGAAAAGGAATGAAATTGAGCAAACTTAATTAGTTTTTAAAGCAAAGAAAAACATAAATAACGAGTTTATTGATTTTAAATTTTGTTATTATAAATGCTTTAAATTTTTGTATTCTGAAGACTACACTTTACGAAATAACAAGTTAGTTATGTACACTACTGGTCATTAAAATTGCTACACCACACACTAGAAATTTGCATGACAGGTAGAACTTAGTGTGATTTGCAAATGATTAGATTTTCAGCGCATTCATACAAAGCAGGCGACAGTAGCGACATCTACAATATGTATAAAACCAGAGATTTGAGAGCAGTTTTCTCATACTCAATTTCCGTTTCAACTTTGCTTTCGGCAAAGAAAATTGTTGTAATGCCTCGTGTAAGAAGAAATGCTTATCAGCACGTGTCTGACTTTGATCGAGGAAGGATTATAGCCTATCGGGATTGCGGTTTATCGTACCGCAATATTGCTGTTCGCGTCGGTCGAGACCCCATGACTGTTGGCAGAATATGGAATCAATGGGTTATGGACAATCATACGGAACGTCATGCAGGATCTCAACGACCCCCCATCACTAACAGCAGAGAAGACAGACATCCTATCCGCATGGTCACAAGGGATCGTACAGCCACGTCACGAACCTTGAGTCGGAATATGGAGTCATTTGCAAGGCAACTAGTTTCTGCTCGAACAGTTCGACTACTTTGCAGCAGCTCGGATTGTGTTCACGGCGACCATGGCTTCGGCTACCATTGTTACTGCTTCACAGACAGGAGCGCCTTCAATGGTGTGATCAGTGACGAACCTGGGTGCGGGAATGTCATCACGTCATCTTTACAGATGATTCTCGGTTTTGTATACAAGACCATGATGGCCGCATCCGTGTTTGGAAGCATCGTGGAGAACGCGCATTGCCAGCTTGCATTGGACGTCGCCATACTGGCTCATCTGCTGGAGTGATGGTATGGGGTGCCATTGGATACACGTCTTGATCACCTCTTGTTCGCATTACCGGCACTGTGAACAGCAACCGTTACATTTCCGATGCGTTAAGGCCCGTGGCTCTGCCCTATATTCGAGGCCTCCCTAATGCTTAGTTTCAACAGGATAATGCACGACAGCATGTTGCCCGTACTTTTCTGAACTTCGTTGATACAGAGCAGGTTCGACTGTTACCCTGGCCAGCACGTTCTCCTGATCTGTCACCAATTGAGAACGTGTGGTCAAGGGTTGCCGAGCGATTGGCACTCCATCACTCACCATCCACTACTGTCGATGAACTGTGGCATAGTGTTGAAGATGCATGGACTGAGATCCCCGTACATGCCATACAATCTCTGTTTGATTCCATGGCTAGGCGGATAAATGCTGTTATTGCAGACAGAGGTTGCTGCTCTGGGTACTGATTTCTCAAGATCTATACATACTAATTTCCTGTAAATCTAATCACTTGTTCTTTTAACAATAATGCAGAATTAAATAGGCGAGAAGGGACCCTGAACTATACCAAAGGTTATCAGGTTGAAATCCCCACTACGTCAATATGAGCAAAGACACCCCCAGGAGGACCCAGGGGCACCCCGCGAGAGCCGTAACCCGGTTTAATGTATTGGAATATGGTAAAAATTACAAAAGGTGGGGCACAAAAGGCCTGCATTGATCTACTGCGTAGATCAAAGCATCACAGTTCTGTTACATTGAATAAACGACATGATAAACATAGTACAAAATTGATTATGTTATATGAAATATAAAAAGAAATAGAATATTTACAGATAATTGAATGAATATATAAAGAACAAAAGACAAAACAATAATACAATTATAGTAAAAACCAAGTATTGGATTAAGATACGTTATTTTAATATGTTTAATCAGAATCTTGGCTGTTATCTGTGGTATAGTTAACTGTTCTATTGAATGAGTCTTTACAGATATTTAGGTCTTTTCCCATAAGGTACTTACTAAGTTCAATTATTTTCTTTTTTCTATAATTGTTAGAAATGCAAAATTTTATAAATTGTGAGTTAGTTTGATTTGAGGATTGTTTAAGAAGAAAGTTTGTAGTTAGTTGGCATTCCTTGATGTAATGTAAACTTGAGCCTTCTGAGTCACAGATACATTTGTCAGATGAAACTTTCTTTATTTTTTTATAATATATCGGAAAAGGACCGTGATTAGTGAGGAAATAATTAATTTGTGGAATATCAAAACAAGCGGTTGTAGAGACGGTAGGAAAAATATCGTAGAGGTATCTTCCAGTTGTACTGCTGTTCCAAGTTTCTTGCCAATTTGTTATGGTTGATTTTTTTAATTTCAATTTTATAGCTGCTTTTGACCACGGATTAACAATAATGCATGTGTCTAATAAATATCGTTTAGTTACTTGCATTCCTTCTTGGTGTAGCAATTTTAATGGCCAGTTGTGTAGAAATTTCAACTGAGCCAGCAGCAGATTAATTACCAACAACTACCAGATTTCTAGGCAAAATAATGTGACTTCAAATATAAAATCATTATGTTCCAATTCACCATTTAATTATAAGTTATAATCGAATTAGATTTTCTCTTCAAAAATTTACTGTAGATCAATAAGTAATTTAATTATTAATTTTCTTAATTTTTAATATACTTTTTTTACTAATAAGACATTTAATAAAGATGCTTATACATGTTGCAACGCATTTAGTTATAAACGGCTAAAATGGAATCTACAACGTTGTTGATTTCTACTTACTATACAAAATTATTGTAATTTATCTACATAAAGTATATGAATCCTTCTCCAAAAGACCGTTAGATTTTATGTTGGCTCTATTATGAAGATAATTCTGAAATCTGGCAGCTTATTTGAATGCATTTCATATTCCTCTTGTTTAAGACTCGTCAATTTACAAGATGTATTTGTTATACTAGGAACGAAAATTACTTTCAAAGTTAAAAAACGAAAACTCTTGACAGAATTCAAAGAAAGTATACCTAATAAGCTAAGAATAAGAAATAGTTAGGAATAAGAAAGCCTCCATATTCATTTATGCATAGTATTGAGGCGTAATACCCAGTAATGTGTTTCTACAAGCTGTTTACCTTCTAATTCCATATCAAAATGTACTTTATAGTAAAATAGCTTATGCTTATATTATTAAGTTTTGTAGCGTTGTAATATTTTTTATTTACTAACATATTTATAATTTCAAATATAATGCTAAAATTATATTTGAATTGCTAAAAATATTAATTAGCTAAAATATATTTAGCTAATTAATATTTTTAGCTATATTTAGCTAAAAATATTAATTAGCTAAATATATTTATATTAAATGTTTTTTCAGCAAATAAATAAAGAATCCAATGGAACCTCATCCAATAGAACCTCATGAATCCGGATTAATAGAGGATCCAGGTCATCCGAATTAAAGAATGTACGAATTAAACAAAATAGCTTATAAATTGAGCCATGATGCATTTACCACTGTACACAGTAAATCGTGTCTTATGAACTCAAGGCAATGAAATATAAAAGTGCCTAAAGGGAAATTGAGTTTAGTATGTACTTATATTATTTTATATTAAACCACGTGTCGTAGTAGCTCTTCGAGCTTCATGACATATAGATCTCAGGCTCGATGCTATGAGTGGGAAAGGTCGACTCAGCATTTCATCATTTTAGTGGTTACGTGAAACGGAATATGAAATACGTTTAAGAGCTAAACATTGACGGTTTCGTGTTAAGCAGACTACCTAATAAGAAAATGTACATCGCACCTCAGAGAATTCGGTCAGGAAAGCAGCTGTAGGTCTTTAGATACCCTATTGGGTTGTAGTGTCAATGAAAATAGAGTTTAGCTACTTATAACATACAATAAACAACATTTGAAAACTTTGAAAATGATGGTTCAGAATCATTCTTAAAGGCCACAACTGACAAGCTCATTGGTTGAAAGAATCTGTTTATTTTGTTGCTTTACATTAATGGTTATTTCTTGTACAATTAATGACGGAGATTTCTCAAATGTTTTTAATATCTAAATATGATTTCTCATGGCTGTAGTTTTCAATACATAATTTCACAAAACTTAGGTGGTTATTAATCACACTAAGTTCTGGTTTTGGGCTGTCGTCTGTTTCCTCGTGCATGTAAATGACTGTCTAGGCTAAGCAAAGTCAGGTTTTTGATTAATGAAGGTTTACTTCATTTCCAAAATTTCATTTTTTTTAATATTTGCTCTAGGTGGTTCATTAAGATCTTAATTTATTATATATGATTATTCTATTGTACGTTTCATAGCAAGAAATTTACATACCTATATTAAACATAATATATTCATGTGTAATCTAATACCTTGGATATAAAATATATTCCTCTTGACTTAACGAGTAATTTAGAAAATATTCTATTACAAAAAGATAGTTTAATGCAATATATATATATATATATATATATATATATATATATATATATATATATATATATATATATATATATATATATATATATATATATAAGGAGTAAATAGAATTAAAAATATACATTACAGAACATCTAACAAGAGCAAAAGCTGCCAAAAAGAGAAATGCCAGTATAAATCAGATACAACGAGAAAAACAATAAAACCAGTAAGACAAAATTTGAAAATCACTGAGAATAAAACAATATACAATACAATATAAAGAATAAGAGAAAAGCGAAAGGACCATGCCTTCATCAGGAGGAAGATGATCAGCTGTACAGATTAAGTATTCTTTGCTGACTTGCACGAAGGACAAATGTCTAAAGGACTTCGAGCAATCCCTCCGAAGAATTTTTGTATTAAAAGAGAGAAGCATAAAGATCTTTAGATATTTGTCCTTCGTGAAAATCAGCAGACTTAATCTGTACAGCTGATCATTTTCCTCCTGATGAAGGCAGGATCTCTATGCTTTATTCCTATTCTTTATATTGTATATGGTTTTATTCTCGGGGATTTTTGAAATACATATATGTATATATATATATATATATATATATATATATATATATATATATATATATATGTATATACATAAAAACACAAATATTCATATGTTTATATGTAGGTATACATTTTATGTGACCGTTGAAAGAATTTTAAATCAACAGCTTTTTATATTCTAGCACCTAATATCCAGGAAAAAATATACATTCGCAATTTCTAATTGATGATTATAAAAACAGTTTTTTAGCATTGTAATAATGATTTTTATTTATTAACATATTTATAATGTCAAATATAAATGTAAAGATTAATTAGCTAAATTTATTATTAATATCTTAACGTTAGTAAAGAAGAATTAAATTATTAATATAACAAATATAATCAGTGCATCATAGTTTGCATTCAAGGTGTGGTGTTTGTGATCTCTTGTAATTAATTTATATCATTTAAAACTTATCATGTTACCGAAAATTCTCTTCTGATGAAAGGTGTATATTAAAACAAAAATTATTGGATAAAAAATGGTTACTATTTTTTTTAAATTCTTCTTTACTAACGTTTATAATGCAGAAAAGTAATTTTTTCCCGGAAGACTTAATTGATTAAGGGTATCCCTCGAGGCAAAAACAGGAAAGTGTGATGAAATAAGGAGAGATGTTATTTTCTTATGCATTTTATCCAGTCGGAAAAAAAACATATTTTGCAACTTTTTCCTTCACTTGTTTCCCATGTGTGATAATCTCAAGTTCTTATGCTAATTTTCCTAAGTTATTTCATCGACTGCCTTTTTTTTAACACAATAACACCTTATTTTAAAAGCAAAAGTTAATTATTTTTCAAACATCAAACCCATCTGTAGAAGTTAGAATTCTTTTTTTCTTCCTTTTTATTTCTTTGAATTGAACAATTTAATTTCTTTTGCCCTCTAAACATGATGCAAATTTGTAATATAGTTTTGTGAAGATGTGTTTTTTTGCCTTTTTTTTTTAAAAAAAAGTAATGGTACTTTCATATCAACATGTAATCAGTCTTACGTTGTTTATCACATTTTTGAAATTTCATCAGTTGGCTTCATTAAAATAAACTAATTTTCTATTTTAAACATTCCTAAAAATAAATTTCATCGATTACATATGTCTTGAGTGGATATTTATTTTTTTTAAATTTTAGTAATGGTTTCCTTGTAATTTTATTATATATTTTTACAGCAAATTATTTGTGATTAAACATGTAAAGGAGTTTGTAAAGATTCTGGAGTTCCTATATAATTTGCTTATCTTACCCCGTTTTTGAGACTATCTAATTCTAGGCATACAAGAAGATACTTCCCACTCATGTAGTCCGAAATACAAATTTGGCATAAAATAGATGAAAGGTTACTTGTTTACTTAATACTATGTGCTTGTTTGCTATCTGAAAGTGTCACAACCTTTTTACGGGATTTTTTACAAAAATATTTAATTGCCTTGCATGCTAGCCCAGGATTTGGGGTGCATTTTGCCACCTTTTCAGATTTAAAAGCATAAATTCTTAAAATTATACTGTTTAAGTGACTCTGGAGGAAGTGGTTTGAAGTCGTGTGTCTCTAGTGATCCTTCCTTGGCTAATGAGTCATCCTTCTCATTACCATTGATACCATGTGAGAGGATTCATTGATAAATGAATGTTTAGCTGTATTTATAAAGAAAGTTCAAGATTATATCGGATTTCTGTGATATTCTGAGTATCTATGTTACGTTTCATAGCTGCTGTTTAGATGAATGCCTTATAATCAACTAGAATTATTACCTTAGACAAATAATTGATCTTTACTCGAGGTTTCATAGAACCTTATTGAGTTAGTAAGGATCTCTCCAACAAAACTGGACATGAAATATATCACAGGAATACATTGGGGAAAGATTATACTGTATACATTAGCCACAGGGTTGTCTTGTATTTTAGAGCCATCAGTATATACACAAATCGATACAAATTCAGGTTATTGATTTTGTAATATACACAACACCCTTGCCTTAAATATTGTGTGAAAAGCGCTTATGCCTCCCAAGTGATTATTATATCTAGCTGTTATTTAATATCAATATGCTTAAGAGGATCAACCATGAACTTGTTACAATTCATTGGATCTATTTCTTTCAAAAATTTCTCACATGTCTCTTAGGGTGATATTAGGGTCTACATGGTTCTTGGTTGTTAAAACATTGGTATTATTGGTTTGTATCATTCATCGTTATCTGATTGCTTTATTGAATATCTAAATAGACTTATATTTTAAAATTTCGGTACTTTTCCATTTCGCCGGCGCAAATCTCGCCAAGCGAAAATTAAGTCGCCAATTGGCGAAAACACACAGTATACAAAAAAAATTTAAATAATGTTGGTTTACATAACATTTTTTTTAAATTTATTTATTTAATTGTTGTTTTCGTGTTCACGCTATGCGTGGAATGATGGATACCAGAGCCTCAATTTATTTACTTATTATATTAGATTACAATTTATCTAGTGAAACATATTTCAAAATCTTATTATTTAAAAAAAATATTTTTATGTGAATTTGTTACGATTATTATTTTTTAAGATGTATTTTTAAAATCCGATTTTTTCTAGAGAGATTTTATGAAATTATTAAATTTGTATATATAGAAACATAGCATAAAATTATGAAATGGAAAAAAAAGAGTCGAAATAAAGTCGTTGACTAGTAAAAGGCCGTCACATGTTTTAGAAACGTAGCAGTAAAAGGTTACCAATGGAGATATTCCCTCTAGAACCAGTTGTATAATTTTTGGCGACTTTATCGCTTGCGCCTGAGAAATGGAAAAGTACCAAAATTTCCTTTGAAACAAAGATTGTGTATGAACATGATTTGAGAATTATGATTCGTGCTATATAATAAATTTACACAAAATCATTTATTATATTATGTTGTCATAATTATAACTACCAGCAATTTCAGTTCTAATGATTTTATATCAAATCAAACAATTTTTAACAAATTTAAACAGGCAAACAATTTAAATGGGCATCAATTTCATTTTTAAAATGTACTGGGTATTATATCTGATTGATACAGATATCAGCAATAATCACTAATGGTGTCTAGAGCAAATGAAATAGATTGTGGTCACAGTGCTTTGTAATAAATAAAATGGTAATTTTTGGCACTGATAGAACAAGTCTAGGGAGTGTTTTTGTTTTATGCATTGAAATTTTGAAAATTTTGAGGACCAATTGCTTTTATCGCATCGATAACATACCTGTTGCCAACTGCTTTACGTAAAATGTCATTAAATATAAACTTATATTGAGGAAATGTGGAACAATTAAAGCCGACAATAAATAATAGAAACAGTTAGAAAAACCTTTAATTTCTCTTAATTCATGAAAATGTGTAAATTTTAATAAAATAAGTTTTGAAAATTTTATGGAACAAAAATATTTAGTTTATAAATAAACCACTGAGAAAACAATTATGCTTTAAATGTGCACGATTTTAATAGTTATTATCTAATTAGCGAGAATTAAAATCTATATCAAGACATCATTCATTTTCAAAATTTTTTTAAAAAGCGATTATAAAACGAAGGAGTAAATAAAATTTTACTGATAAATTCGTATCAGAGTTTAAAAATGTTGCTTTTATTAAATTCATGTCAACCATATTGACAATTTGTTTCATAAGCACTAGTTTGTCCTATAAATATTTTCTGAACTTAAATTATTTGTATTATATAAAAAGCTAGATATAAAAACTGCTTTTTGATCAGATTTATCACATAAGGTCAAATAAAATGTGAAAGAAATCATAGAAAAATATAATTTTGCTATGTATATAATAAAGTTTTTCCTTTAGATCTATCTACTGGTCATGTCATCATATAGATATATACGATAAAAGGAGCCTCCGCCTTTGAAAGCCCTTGGAAAAATAGCCAAAGAAGAAAAAAATGCACAGAAATCGGATAAAATCGGCTTGCTGAAAATGCGATCAAAATTCTTGTCATGCCGGATCAACATGTCGGAACACGCAAAAAAACTCTGAAGGTTTTGACGCAAGGAGATAAACAAGTTAAACTGTCAACCTTTTGTGCAAGGCCAGGCTTGCGAACTATTACATGAGACTTATATCTGATTTTTTGCCAAAACATTTTCCTTACAATATTTTACTCTTACAAATGCTGTTGATCTGTGAATAGAAGGCGTTCTTTCGTTTCCTACTCGCAGACTTATACTTTTTTCATTATTATATACTATGAGAAAAAAAAATTTTCTCATCAAGAATGTAATTAAAAAATAGCTAAATGATATCTAAAACATATTATGTAATTGCTGGAATTATAAAAATTATATGCTATAACTCTGATATATTTTCCTTTTTGAATAATAACTAGTTAAATAATGCCTTTAAGTTATGTGTTTTGTGAAAAGTATTCCCATCCAATTTCATGAAAATCTTTATTTTATTTCAGAGCTCATTCCACAAGATTCTAAATCTCAACTACTATTACAAAAGTTAATTTTTTAAGTTTTACATAACACACTGCTCACATTTCATTAAATCTATTCTAACTTGATTCATACTAATAATCATACAAAATATAATTCGTATTTTCAGATTGAAATAAATATTTTACTGAATTTTTTTTCTTTACAAATATTATTAATAAAGAGTATACAATACATCTATTTTCTAAACTGAAGCTGAGAAAGAACATGTAAACAAAGACAATCTAAAAGGCAATTTGGAATCTATTTTAGCCTAAGTGCATTTTATTTAGATTCTTGTTTTTGTCCGTGATCCAATTTAAAGCGAGAATCCATCTTACATCCCCAACCTCACAGACATCACCTGATTGAAAAATGTGCATTTTTTTTGGTTATTCGCCATGTGCGGCCTTTTTGGAATACTGAAACAAGCTGGAGATTCTGTCCTTCGCAGCCTCGTACCCGTGGAACAATAAAAAAAGCAGTTAAAGCTTAAAGCAAAATCCAGTAATGCATGAAAGTAGATGATGAGAAACAGCCCTGGTGCCTGGGGCGTCGCCAGGCTGTAATCGCTTTAGGAAGCCCTTGCGCCCCAATAGCTTTATCATTAGGAGTTGGGGCGGCGACATCAAGTATCAGCTGATTTTATACCAGCTTTACAAAATTTTGAATATGAAAAATAATGTGCTGTTTTGAGCTGATACTAAACAATGTACTTTAATGTAGCAAAAAGATAAATCATGGATAAGAGGAAACATGTTTTTAACTGTTTGCAATAGCTATTTTATTACAAAAATAAAAAAAAGTTTAAAATAAAATTCAATTTAATGAATTTCAATTGTGCATTGTATTCATTAAATTGAATAATTCAAATACTAATGTCTATAAAATTTTTAAGTTATTAATATTTTATAAAGAATGTTATCATTTTAATTTTCCAGGATAATTCAACGTTAATAATTACAATTTAAAGTTATATTATTGCATTTCTGCTGAACAAGATCGCTAATCATAGGCAACTACATTCGTAATTTTGTGAATAGAGATTAATTGACGAGGCAGACAATTAATAAAACATCTTTCTGAAGCTGCTGCATAACAGTGAAGGGATATTGGACTGAGCGATAATTTAAGAATTTGGGCCTGAAGTATAAAACCTGCTATCTTTCTGTCCCATGTACGAAACCTTTATGTGTTAGGCTACTTCGGTTCATTATAAACGACATAAATTACGGTACTGTCTTGAAAAACATTTACAAAATCTAATTTCTAGTTTTTTTGCGCATTTTTAATCATAGATTTAAAACAAACATACCTGAAGAATATTTTACACAGAACAAATGTGCAAAGCAAATGGCTTGATTGAACTTCAATATAGAGATTTTAAACATATTGTTTATAATATTTTGTTATTAAAATGCCTCAGCTGACATTTAAATTGAATTCATATTTCGTAAAATTACATTTCAATAAATTTTTAATATAGTTTGATATTTTAATCTTAACTTCCTGTTAATATTTTTAACAATTCAATTTAGCGTCATTGTTAAAAAATATTAAACGATCATTTATAAATTAAAGTAACTAGTAAATTAAAAAAATTATTGAATATGGTAAATAAAAAATATTGGAAACAAATATCTATTTTATATTTCTTATATTTACTCATAAATTAAAATAATTACTAATATTATACTGTTTTATTAATTTTTATACAAAGGTAAAGAATATTTTCATTCACCACAAAAAAATTATTTTCACATAAAGAAAAATGTGTAATATGTTTTATTATATATTAGGAGAAAATCTGTTTTGAAAAAATAACTAGTGAAAGTAAAGTGTTTAATAAATTTTGCGTAACTTCATACAATTGGAAAAAAATATGCTTACTATTTACTATTTTTAAAAACTAACAATGAAACAATAGAGATATTAATGCAGCTTTTAATTTTTTTATCTTATTAAATAAATATTTAACGAGACAAATTTTAAATAGAAAAGAAATTTTAGATTAATTTTACAATATATTTTTCTTTTAAAAATAATGAAAAATATGTATTGAATTTAACGAACATTATATTCCTATAAAAGGCATCTTCGTGACTACAGACGATTACAACTATTAGAAAATGTCTTTTAAGAAATTATTTATAAAGTATTATTACTTAATGGATATTTCTTACGCTTGCATTTCATAATAAAGCTATAAGGTTAACTATTTTACACTTACCTATGCATTTTGAAATGTAATTCGTTTAATTGTTATAAATTTTAAAAACATATATAACTTCATAGCAAATCTTGTAATTATATTAAAATAATGTACACAAATAGTTTACAATCAAAGTAACATTTTCACATGAAATCCATTTCAAAACTTTATACCTTAAAATACAATTTTTCTAAAAAACATTATGAAACGTTTTTGTTACAAGTTTTATAAATTAATTTAAAATTAGTTTTAGATGTTTTTTATTAATTTATAATAAAATAAATAATAGGAACATTCTATTTAATTTCATGTTGTGAACATTTTCTTACATTAAAGAAATCCTTAAGCTTTCTGTGAATATTTTTACAGAATAAGTAATACATTTTTTAACTAGTTAAAAATGTATAAGTTCATATGTTGTGGAGATATTTGAGTACGCCCTTTGGGATTATACATTTGAAAAATGTAAGAATATGCAAAATTTCATTGTAACATGGTTTAAAAAATGTTTTTAAACCATAGGTTTAAAAATTTTCTTGTTATAAATTTAAAAAAAAATTAATATCTTAGCAGTAATTTAATTTTTAAAAAAAGATATTAAATTATTTTTATTTATTTATTTATTTTCTTGAATTTATGTTATTTTTTGTATGCATATATTTTTAAAATTATTACTATATTATTTATTTTCTATATCGTATAATCAATGTTTAGGAAATAAATAGTATAATTATATTTTTAAAAGTATATTTGCTAGTAAATGTTTTAAAATGACATATTATTTATTTGTAATAAATGTGTGAATGTAAATAAAATAACCAATTCATACATTCAGAAACATTTCTGATAGTATTTGTAGTTTGAAATAGGAAACCAATTATGTGAATCAACCTAATACATTTTCAAATATTCCATGAATATAGGTCTAAGAAAATATACATTAACTGATGTTAAAATTGCTAAATTAGAAATAAAGAATACAACAAAATGGTGTCATTTGGACAGTTTTTTTTTGGAAAAAAAAACAAATGATTAATTGTTTAAGGAGTTTCAAAGATCACAAGTCTTCAATACCTGAAACACCTCGTACTTTATAACAACACATATAGTCTTGAATATTGGGTCAAAAAGAAAATGTATGGCATATTGCTTTCCAGCTGCTCAGGACTTCAAACATAAAATCAGAAGCATCGGTTGTAGTGACTGGGGTATTGTAAAGAGATAATACTTAGACCGAGTTTTTATAGTAAAATATTTAAAAATATTTCAAGTGAAGACAGCAGCCAATGTAAGCCAAGTCCTGCCATCTGTTCTGCAAATTCTACAATCAGTTCTGCACGTTCTACAATCAATTCTGCAAGTTCTAAAATAAGTTCTTCACGTTCTACAATCGATTCTGCAAGTTCTAAAATAAGTTCTTCACGTTCCACAATTAGTTCTGCACGTTCTACAATCAGTTCTGCAAGTTCTACAATCAGTTCTGCAAGTTCTACAATCAGTTCTGCAAGTTCTACAATCAGTTCTGCAAGTTCTACAATCAGTTCTGCAAGTCCTACCATCAGTTCTGTAAATTCTGCCATCAGTCCTGCAAGCCTCGAGGTTCTTACAAAGACTACAATAAGTATCTTCAGTCTGAAAATGAAAAGTTACAGAAACACATATTGAGTAACACCATAAACTATCATGCCAAATAATGTGGCTAGTAATACGAAACAAAATATACACGGTGTGTTTGCAATCTCAAAAATGCACACCTAAACATGCTCGCAGAATTTATGATCTTGTAAACAAGAGATGGATTCTTATGAAAAGATGATGTTACGCTATTCTGCTCATGCATTCGTAGCTAATCTCAGTTTGAAGGTGTTTTTGTCTTAGATGTAGTGTTAAAAGTACATAATGCTATCATTTTCTATTGCAAAATCTAAAAGGCTGTAAACATTGCAAGAGTGTTCGTATGGTAATGTGGTAGGTTATAGTATCTACATTTCTCGTCTCAATACTGCTGACCTCGTGGCTTTAAAGGGAACAACTTGCTTGTGCCTTCTTAGATCACAGTGATTTCGGACATCTGAGATTCAATACGACGTTTTGTATAACAGATTCCTAAAACTATAGATTCCATATTCTGCAGATCATAATGGAATATCTATGGTCATAAGCAGCGATACAACGATAGAATAAATCATAATCAAGTTGAATTTTAGCCAGATTGAAATTAAAAAAAAGATGCTGTTAGTATTTTTCCTTCTTACGCAAGGCAAAACAACTTTGCAACAGGTCATAAATTCCAAAAGCAAATTTTGTATGACAAAATGGTTGCACAATTTCTTCACCACTTATTTTACCTGAATCCACAACATAATAAGTATTTGTATAGGACAATATTGTATGTCTGTCTTATAAATTTAATGTGTGCACTCTGTCATAATGTAGTATGCCACGTTATAT
The DNA here is from genome assembly GCA_037975125.1 of Latrodectus hesperus. Classification (NCBI taxonomy): domain Eukaryota; kingdom Metazoa; phylum Arthropoda; class Arachnida; order Araneae; family Theridiidae; genus Latrodectus; species Latrodectus hesperus. Next base: position 104,804,310 of record CM075856.1, on the reverse strand, counting down.
ATGAATATGTGTATACATCTAATGTGTATATGTGTATACATCTATGCTATATATCTGATAGGACACATTTAATACGTTCATCTGACATAAAATAAAAACATAATTCCTATAAGAAATTTCTTTGAAACAATGGAAACAATTTCTATATTTATAAACTAGTGTTGGGAAAACTAATAAACATTTTAGTAGCTGGAAAATATTAGAACAATTCCATTAGTTTGAAATTTACATGGGATTTTTAAAACTGCCTTTTACTCATTGTGAAAAATCAGTTTAACTGTAGTAAAAGTCACGTTACTTAGCTTTAATTAACTAATTAGATTTAATTAAATTTATGACATGATACTAAGTATAAATATATTATTTTCCCTATAATTAAGCTATAAGCTGTTCAGATTAGCAAATGAAATAATTTATCTTCTGTACATTTCTTTCATCAAATTCATTCAGAAACTGATTGGAAGATATATTTATAGCATAAAAAATAATTGAATGAAATAATACTGAAAACCAATAACTTGGCCTTTTAATTTAAAAATTTTGCAATTTTTTTGACAAAATTGATAGAACTTAAGCAGTTTTGGTAAAAAAAATGCTTATGAATAAACAGTAAAATCATAATTTTCGTAAGATGGAGTTTATACATTTTCAAATATCTAAATATAATTGAAGAATCTATTAGAAAATAAACAATGGACATATTTTGGATCACGTCTGCTTCTGTGTTATGATGATGCACGTTGGTTAATTGGACCAAACCCAACTGTTTAAATTTGATTCTAAATCATCATATCCAACTATGTCCTATGGGTATTCAAACAACTGGGCTGATTTCCAGTGCGCTAACAATTTAAAGACGCGCGCTAAGCCTAAATATAACAGAATCTTCAACGCTAACACTATGATAAAGAAACCAGGTAGAAAATCAAAACTCCATTTAAAAGCACACTGCACAGTTAACTTTAAAATGAAATTATTCTTTATTAAATGATACATTCAAAGCAAAATTACTCTCTTACATTTAAAAGAATCTAAAAATAATAATGAAATCTATATTGTTAAAAATGATTTTTTTAACGGATAAACATATTCCGTTAAAAAATTCATGTAATTATTCCATTCCATAAATAATTCATATAATTTAACTTAGCTGCTTCTAAGATCGTATTTAGAGTGTCTTGTTTTCTATTCATTTAGATTTAAATTAGTTCTTGATATTTTTTTATAAAAAATTATGTTGTTTCAATTACACAATTTTAATTTGCTTTTAAGCATTTATTTAGCTGCTATTTGATCGCATTTGACAATAAGAGCTAATATGATCGCCAGCTAATCGATTTCTAAGCCATTACAAACATCCAGCCGTCCAACTTGTCTAGTGGTCAGCATGCCTGACTGCGGATAAAGAGGTCCCGGGTTTGAATCCCGGTTCGGGCATGGATGTACTTTCTCTCTCTATCTATCCTGTCTTTGTCCTTTCCTTGTATGAATGAGGTGTGAAGGGTTGCCTACCCTATAAATGGGTCCCTATGGCATGTGTGTAGAGCAAAGTCGTACTTTCACCTTCATGGTGCTCTGATTAAAGCGAAAGACGCTCCCAATTGACCTGAATTCGCATAGCCAAAGGCATAGCGAGCTTGGCTTGTCCAAGTGTCATTAGTAACAACAACAACAAACATTCATATGAAGTGTGTGTATTTAACTGAGTGAAATATTGTTTTAAATACTAGAGTGCTAACCATTGAAATGTCACAGTTGAAATTGCTACTGAAATGTAAAGTATTATGTAAGTTATTTTTTCCTGTAAACTATTTTCAAAACGATCAGATAAAAATTTATTTTGTATTAAAATTTGTTACACCATAGATATCATTTATATACACTATCGCAGTTATCAAGATTATATTTAACTAAATGGTAGGTTTAAGATGCATGCCCCATTTCTTGAAAAAAAGTATAAAATATCTTCTGAGAAAAAAATAATAAAGTATTAATATAAAAGATGGGTTCCGAGCTATTAACAACGTGTTCATTTTTTAAGAAATTGTTTTCATTTATGCATTTCTTTTTATACCATGTTACAGACGATTAAAGGTGGGTGATTCGAAGATATTTTTTTCTTTTCTTTTCTTCAAGCAACTGAAGCACTGATGACTGTTTAACGCACTAATATTTCCATCATGACCCATTTACTGTTCGTGATAAAAGCTACCGCAGTTGTAAAAATTATATACCACGTTAATGTTAGCGCAAATGTTTTTATTCAATTTAGAAATTAGTTTGCAAGCATTTGACAACCTATTTGTGATATTATGAACTGAGAAACAGTAACTATTACTGAAGAAAAAAATTCCCTTTCCTTTGTGCTGAACAAGTTAATTTTCTTTCAATTTGTTAATCAAAAATTTATCATTTAAAACGTGAAAATTGTATTTGTAAATAGCACTGTTAACTAATAGTCGTTACTGTGAATGAAAAATAATCATTTGAAATGGATGTCTATTTTTATACTATAATGGTCTTAAACTGATTTTGTAAAAACACTTTAAAAATGCATTCTTTAGAGGAATGGTTATCGATAGAAAAATAACTGCTACGTCAAATAATCAAAACGAGTTTTTTGATAACTAAATAACATTTGCTTAAATACCATATATTTTTTACAATTATCTTATATTTTCAATAATTATTTATTTTAAACAAGTTATTTTGTCAATGTCGAATATTTTAATAATTATTCGTAAATTCTTTCCCTGTCTATTGTATTCTGATTTGTATCTTTATTTGATAACAAATAATTGTAAAATTCTTTTGTATATAACATCAATATGGTTATTTATAGGAAAAATAATTTCTTGAATAGTTATTTCCCGTATTAAACTAATATAAACTGAGATTTATATGGGTTACTCCTATTGATAATGTTATTTAGAGAATTTTTAAAATACGACAGATTAAGTTAATATATTTTTAATCTTGTTTTTCTTATCCATTATATATATATATATATATATATATATATATATATATATATATATATATATATATATATATATATATATATGTATGTGTGTGTGTGTGTGTATGTATGTATAGAGATGTATGTATGTATATGTGTGTGTGTGTGTATATGTATGTGTGTGTGTGTGTGTGTGTATTTTTATCTGATTTTATTTGGTATTGTAAGTACACATAAAATAGGTCAGTTTAATTCTTTATAAGTATCTTAAAAAATTAAAAGCTTCTTAAAATAATAGTACAAAATTGCAAACACATAGCGAAATGAATCAAATAGGCTATCACACAATTTAAATATACCACAAACTGAGGTTTAGAAGTCTGGTGTTTTTAGAGGATGGATTATGATTAAACTTAAATGAAATACGTAATATTATAAAATCAAATTTTGTGTTCAAATCCATTTTGCAGATTTATTCAGTTAAGTTTTGTGTTTAAAATTTCAGTGTTGATCAAAGTGAAGTAAAATGGAATTGAAGTACCGTTTTAAATATATGTTAATATAGTCGATTCATATGATTTTAGCATAGAAATTTTAATGATATATTCATGAAAATGATTCATAATGTATAATGTTTAATCATAACATTGAAAAAATAAATAAAAATATTTTTGGATTAATATTACTAAGATTACTTACAATATTATCTGTAAGGATATATAATAAAATACGGCTTTTAAATACATATATTATCGTTTGTATAAATACATTTTATGCATCACCTTGTAAGTATGTACACCATTATGTAACATTATTTATGCATGTAAGCAGCACTGAGATAAAACTATATCTGAGAGATCATTCAACACGCGTGAACTTTCAACGCTAACTTAGATATATTTAAATTTATTGACCCAATATATCTTGGAATTAAATTCAATGAAAATATTGTATTCAAAATAAAATGTAACGTATTTTACTAACTAATATACTGACACAATAAATTACGAATTGTAAAGGTTATTCAAAGTATTTAATTTTTGAAAGATATAAAGAAGAATATTTGTATGCAAGAAAGTATTTGATAAACTTTTCAATTCAAAATATTTTACTGGATCGTAAAGCATAACAACCAGAATTTATACTGTAGAGGACTTACACGGTTTTTAATTTCACTTATTTCAATTAACATTTTTCAAATAAAATGAAAAGAATTTCAATTAAGTAATTTATTTTGGTTCTGAAAACAAGAATAATCTATTGACATTTTTGTTCCAGACAACTTTTTCATGTTAACAAATGCTACTGTGAAGAGACAATTATTTATCAATTTTTATTAAGGTTAATTGAAAAGATTCACAGTTTATCTGATATTTTTCTTTTACACCATAGATCACCAGAAAATGAATAGAACTTAAAATATTTAGAGATTATTTAACGTCAAAGAAAGTTTCGATTTAGTGGAAACTTCTAGGAAAGAAAATTTTTCTTCATCTATCTTTTAAGTTTGTTTTTGACGATTAAGGTCACCAAAAGTATCAAAAATTCAACATAATTATGTGACAAAATTCATGCCTAAGACTGAATTCACTACTTTACTCCACAAAGTGTCCTTTTTCGACATAACTGCCTTCGGTAAAACTAAGCATAAGTGAAGTGAAATAGGAATTATTCATTATGTTTAGTAAAACCTTTCTGATCTTTCAAATGAAAATTAATATTTCAGTATTAGCTTCTACAAAAGAAATAGGTTTTAAAGTTTGTGCTTTCCGCTTGCAAATACTTTTGAGTTTTTCACGGGTTTTTTTTTTGGCCTACTTATTGAAAATTTCTCCCATAAGTCAAAGGTAAGGGTGCTAATATATCTATATAATGCCCAAATAAACCTCACAACAGCTCACACATCTTTTTTGGGGCCCAAAATACAAATTCACAATATAAGTGGAATAATCTCAAACTATTTCGAAAGTTTAAAACCTGTTAAACAAACATGCTCTGAAAAAGAATTAACTAAAAATCTTGAATTTACCTTTTGATATTGTATCTAAAATTACAACTTTTAAAATTCTCTTTGTATTTATATCTCAGAGGAATGGAAAAAACTAATATGCAATAATTCCAGATATTTATTTTATAACTATGATGGTTTCTCGGAAAATCTGTTGGCGCAACAAAAAAATATATTTTATTTAAGAATTGGTTTTTCCAATTCAATTTTGACTAATTCTGCCAAAAATTAGTCAAAATATAGCACCAAAGTTATTGAAATATTTTATTTTTAATCAAAACATATATGAATAAGATCATATTAAAATTTATTTTAGGATTATTTACTGGCTAAAAAAGACATTGATAAGTATAAAATTTTATTATATTTGTTAATGTGAGATAAAAATTATAACATAATAAAATGCCCTCATATGGAACTTAAATAATTTTTTTAGACATAATTCGTATCTTATTAAATAACAAATATAACTACAAAACTGTCAAAGTTACACTGGATAAATACTTGGAAAGTTCAAGGAAAATGCATTTTCTCTACGAAAACGTTTCAAAGTAAAATCGATACTTACTTTAGGTTCTAGAAAATATCTTAATTTAATCAATTTTTCATCGTGAGATAATTATATTTTCAATTTTTATTTGATTAGTAAGTAAACGCAAAGTACATAAACTGAATAAACTGGCAGGAAATGATGTTAGAATCAAATTACCCAGAAAAGTGACCGTAAATGGTAAATTTGTCTTAGACTTCTCGTAATTACTTCATTAACAGATGTGTTTGAGGAAATCGTTATAAAAGGGCGAGGTATTATTTCAGAATCGTCTATTAGAGATAAAATACTGTATTTCCAAGTTTTTGTATTTTTCATAAATATACTTTTTCATTGCTTTACATTATAAACTTAAGTTTGATCATGTAATAATTTATTCTTAATAAACATAAATGTATTATTATTTTCATAGATAATATTTATTCGTAGATCTTTCTTACTTTATAAGATATAAAATGATAATGATTTGTTGTTCTACCACATAACTGCAAATTTATTTGCTAAATATATATATATATATATATATAAACTCCATGGCACGACAGCCCATGTGGACCAAGGCCTACAGTGCCCATAACTGTTTTCATGACCGAGGGCCCTGGGTTGCAAATCATATGTCCCGATTAGGTGGTTAGCCTAACGTGAAACCCCCAGTGTTTAGTTCCCAAGCGTGCTTGGTACTCTGTTAATTGACCCACTGAAGGGATGAAAGGCTGAGTCAACCTTGCCCAGCCCGAGGATCGCACTTCGTACCTGTGTCATGGTAGCGTGATAAGCCACCGGGCTTAATATATATATATATATATATATATATATATATATATATATATATATATATATATATATATATATATATATATATATATATATATATAGCAAAGTCTTGCTATACTTGAAGCCAGATATATTAGAGAAGTGTTCAGCTGATATACATCTCGCTTATTAACAAACTAACTGTAAATTTATTTATATTTTTCAAAATAAATATTTATATTATATTTATAAAATCAATAAGAAAGTTGAAGTGAAATGAAGAAACAAATATTGCAATAATAAAGAAAGTTTTGGATGACTTTGAAATTTTGGAAAGAAAGTCTTGTATATTATAATCTCGAACTTAATATATTATATTAATTCAAATAAATAGAAATGATATTAACAGTAAAATAAATTGGTTTTTTTATAATTACAAAAGATATACAAGTAATTCACCTCATTTTCTAATAGTAATTGAATAATTATAAATTTCTCATTGAATAATACAGTTTTTAAATATAAATATATCAAAATGATTTAATTACACTGTAACCTCTGCTTTTTAAATTTCCACAATTTCTCAAGTTGATAACTATTAGTTCCTTCTTATTTAAGACATAATTATATGCAATGAGCAATAAAAATTAGGAAAACTTGCTTGCTTGCTGCGATATATAAAATGATTTGCTTTCACTTGCTAAAATAAATTGGATATCAGCAGTTAAATGAATATGTTTTAAATTTTGGCTTGAAATTTCAATCTTTCAAAATTTTCTTCTTTCACAATAAGAGTTATATAGCTTATATTGAATGGTTTGTTTTGAAATATTTTTCTCCAAGTTATGTTTATTTTATTATGTTTTAAATTTAACCTTAAACCTACTTTAAAAATCAAAATTGTTCGATGAAATATTTATGAGCCATTCAAAGACAAATTGAATGTTATTGTGGTCACATTAATTTTATATTACATAAATGAATAATTATATGCTTAATAAAGTCTTTGTATATGAGGCATTATGCATATAAAATATGGTCTTTAATAATGCTAAATTTAACTATTTATAAAGATGTTCTTTTAATTTTCAGAAGTACTTCATATTGATTATGTTTTAAATGGTAGCCTTGAATTGTTCATTTTGTTTTCAAACCATATCTTTCAGATAGGTTACTTTATACAGAGAATAATATTTTACTAAAATAAATTAATAATGAAAATTTTAAAATTAAGTTGACTACTTTCAATTTTTCTTTTAAAATCATTTTGTTTCTTCATTGTTTAATCTAAAACAACGTGGACAAACAATAAAAAAGTGTTTTGTAGAGTTAAATATACCGTGTTCCTTTCTATACACTGCTCAACAATTGGATATAAACGTTACACTTTTGATTTCTCAAATGTTTCCTTTTAAATTTAAATTTCTCAGTATTCAGAAGAAATAAGTAAACTTAAATTAAAATGACCGTTTGTTAAAATGACCAATAAAACACATTTTAAGCTGTGTTAATATCATTTCAGTTTTCTTCTAAGCTGGTCTTTTTTGCCAAGTACTAAGTTTTTGTCAATTTAACAACATGGATGGTAATAACTAAAATAATTTTATGCATATTTCTGAAAGTAGCCTGAATGCTATCTTGACCTTAAACTTGCATTTTTTGTTTTGTACTACAGAAAGATAATGTTTTCATACTATCTCTGATAACAACTTTGATAGAACTCTACAATGGCCTCATTGTTGTGATGGTGAACATTGGCATTCAATCATGGTTGAATGTTTATGTATTAAGCTTAATTATACTGTATAGATATTTTGTGTCTTACAAATGTGATGAGTTAAAAGAAAAATGTTTAATGATCAAGGATTCTCAAAGAATTTATCATCCATCAATTTTCATTTATTAATTTCTGACATACTGTAGTAGTGGTGACCTGTTTGATTAAGGGTTCATTCTCATTATATTGAAATGTAGTAATCTCAAATTTTGGCTTAACGAAAGAACCATACTTCTTACTAATGGTGGTTGGCGCACTAAGGATTTAAAATACTAATGGCACAAATGATGAAAAATATGTCGTGGTCATAATGTATTCCAAATAAAATTGTGTTTCTCAGGATGGTAAGCCAAGCCTGGGGCTCTACTGCTCAATACCTGCTTTTAAATTTCGAAGACTCACCCAAATTTGGAGTCAAGATGGCAACCCTATTTAGAACCTAGCTGTGTAAAAGTGCCATCACTTCCACCCCTTGTGTTGCTTAAAAAAGGTGAAAATTCCTAATGGGGCCGGGCGTTGAAAAATAAAGCGTTATGATAAATATACCTTTAATACTCATAAATTATATGCATTCACTTCATATTATGAAGTGTTTGTTGTGATATTTATTATTTTGGACCATGTTTAAAGTTGAACATACTGATCAAAACTTTCAAACGTCAATTGCAACTTCTCAGGTATTGGAACAACAAGACTTACCAACAACGTTCAAGTATCCACTCTGGCTCATCATGGGAGAGGTGTTGATTTGGCACATGAATTCTCCCTTGTCCGACTCCTCCACGTCCTTGATGTTCAGCCACCATGTCCTGAGGCTGTTGTGGGTGATGCTGTAGCGCGTATTGCGCGTGATGACTTTCTCGTGTAAAGTCAGCAGTGTGTGCTTATCGGTGTGGATCCAGGCGACCTATTAGTATAAAAACATTTCTATTAGAAGTAGAACATTTGAATGAATCAAAAAACATTTATAATAAATATTGCAGCAAAAGTTAAGTATTTAAAGGCATATAATATCTTATTAAACATCTAAACTGATTTAGAACCTTTTAGATTATTTTAAAATTATTTCAATGCATTTGGCAATGATGAGGAACACGCCGTCACATCAATCGTCCATCAGACTAGCATTTCTCATTTCTCCATTACTTATATATATATATATATATATATATATATATATATATATATATATATATATATATATATATATATATATATATATATATAGAGAGAGAGAGAGAGAGAGAGAGAGAGAGAGAGAGAGAGAGAGTGTTGCTGAAAACAATATTGCAAACCACCAGACGGCAATACATTTTCCAAACTCTTGTGATACCAGTAGATTGAAAGTGTAATCCTCGCAGTGTAACAAATTATATTTTGTAAAAAGCAATACAAATAGATACGTTGCAAATAGACGTAACAAAGCTTTCATTGAAAATGAGGGTTAAAGTATCGTGTTAAGTAGCTGCGTATATAATATAGACTATACAAACCCAAAAAGTATATTTATAGCTCATGATGACGTGGTGGCCAAGCCGGTATTAGGATTCGTTCTTGTTATTGGAAGGCAGTGATGATCTTGAATCCCGATGCAACCAAATATCTGTCATGTTTCTAATGGTGGATGGAGCACGTTAAACATTTTGTCCCAAAGAACTCCACTTGAAATGATACATCTTCTGATGGCAAGTCAAGTAATGGTTTCTTCTGCTTAGACATTGCTTCTATATAATGTAGAGTCCCATCCAGATGTTTTCACGTAACTTGTAGAGTCCAACTCAGGTTCAAAGTAAGTATGTTGGTGCAGCAACGAGATCAAAATGTCAATGCTACATCTCTAGGAGTACTGCCAGCAAAGTTTTGAAACCATGCTTCTGTTATATATTTAGCCTTTGTTATGAAGTCTAGGAACTTTCTGCTCTTGGTCTCTGTTCCTAAACTACAAAAACCTACTTTCAATGCTATGACGACACAATGCTATGATATAACGTATCATCACTGCTGGCCTTTGTAATGCTGAATGGGTAAAATTCTAGTAGCTAGGCATTAGAAAATAACATATTTATGATTGGAATACATGTTCATAACAATAATGCACATCATTTCAAGAATAAAATTTATGTTCTTCGTTAAAAATTAAAAAAAAGATAAATATATGATGGAATAAATTAAAAAATATTCTTACAAATTAATTATAATCGCTATTTTATGTTATTTTGTATATAAATTCATTTGAAAAAATCTAAATTCGTCTATATTTCAAAGGAAGAATCTGAATGGAAATTCAGAAATCACCCTAAGGGAGCACGAGCACACTAATGGGGGCGCGAGCATATCAAAGAGAAAATGTTATTTAAAAAAGTTTATATATGACTGAAAGGAAAGAACACACACACACATACAAAACAAAATATATTTCAGCATATTAACTATTTAACTTAATAATTAAAACAACTTACTAAATTAAAATCAAATTTAATAATTATTAGTGACTTCCTTGGGTCTGTCTTTCAGAGCAAAGGTTTTTGAAGAAGGGTTTAATATTAGAAATAGACACTCTCAGTTCGTTTTCTACATTTTGTTGAGATCTATATTTTCTTCAAAGTAGCCACCGCAGAAAATCTAGTTTCACAAAGGTAAGATCTTGAAAATGGTAGTAGAATCCAAAATGCCCTTGTTTTTAGTGCAAAAAACTCATCATCCACTCCTGTCCAAAATTCAAAGAGTGGTTTATTAGTCAATTGTCTTTTGGTTTCGCCGCTTGCCGTGAAGTCTATGAAGGTTTCTTCCTCTTCAATTGATAGTCCTAAGGAAGTATTTTTAAATGGATCCCTCACCCACTTGTAACTTGATATCAGTTTGTCATCAGCAAGAAAGTATTTTCTTAAATTCTTTGCTAGCATTGCTAAATGATTTTCAATGGTTACAAATACAACTTTTACATGTTGTTCTTCAGCCTTGTAAGTTTTAATACAGTCATTCAAATTTGCAAACATTGTTAAGTTTTCTTGCTTTAAACTTCTGTTCCACAATACCAATTTCCTACAAGCATTAACTTTACCCCTCGTATCCAATATATGTTTATTTGCTTCTTGCAGTTGAAGATTCAAGTTATTTAATTTCTCGTATATATCGACCATGTAGTTCAATTTCATCACAAATAAACTCTCGCGAAAATTCTCAGCTTCCGGTCTGTTTTCCTCTTCTAGTAAAACGGCGATTTCTTCTCTTAATTCATAAACACGTTACAAAAATTTCCCTCGTGATAACCATCTTGCCTCGCAATAAAATAGTAATGCTGAATGTACTGCAACCACTTCTTTACAAAGTGCAGAAAATATTTTTTATTGCAAGGGTCTCATTTGTATATATTTACTACGGTTACAACCGTAGTTAATACAATATTCAAACCAGGAATCATTTCTTTGGAAGCCAAAGCTTCTCTATGGATTATGCAATGTTTCCAGACGCACTGTGGCGATTTTTGTTTCACAAGTGCTTGCATACTTTGGAATCTTCCGGACATAAAATGAGCACCATAGGTGCATATTTCGATGCAATTTTTCCATTCTATGTTTGCCTCATTCATAAAATCTTTTACGATAGCAAATAATATGAGTGCTGTCGCTTTGAGTTCTATTGGTTTGCAGAAAAGTAATTATTCTACTACTGACAAATCATCACAAAATCTAACACAGGCAATAAGCATCTTTATTACTATCTGTTGCCTCATCGAGTTGTATTGAAAACAATTTGTCACGCAACTTCGACAAAAGCTGACACTCTACATCTTCAGCTATATCAGCAATTCGTCGTGCAACAGTATCATTTGAAAGATGGATAGACTGCAATTGTTTTGCAAAATTATCTCCAAACATAATTTCTACAATCTCAATTGCGGCTGGCAAAATAAGCTCTTCACCCATGGTGTGATGCTTTTTACATATAGCTATTTCATGTGAAACTTTGTAAGAGGCAATTAAAGCTTTATCATTCACAGACAAAGTTTTTATTAAAGAATGATTTTTGCTTTTCATATGATTTTAATTTTAATTCGAAGAATTCTCTTGGTTTGTCTACGTACTCACTATGAAGCATTTCCAAATATCGTTTAAGTTTACTACGTTTCATGCTGTTTGCCACCAACACATTTGGGCAAATGATACACAGGAGCCTTTCTTCTTCATTTACTTCAGTACTAGTCACCCAAAATTTAAGTATTCTTGAGAGTATTTTCTTGATTTTATTTTCGGAACCACGATCGCCTGTGTACTTGTTGATTTTTGTCAATCGTCTAATGCTTGCTTACGCTTACTTAAAAATGTATCTATGATTCTGGATAAGTCAACTGCCGTGAATATTTAATACGGTGAATTGCAACTACACGAAAATGTATATAACATACACATTCAGAATAAATTCAATAGCGATAGAAGGATCGACTCAAATGAGATTGTCTGGAATTGAAATTGGCGTCAGAGAACTTTCTCCTTCTCCCTATGAGAAAACATTTGTTAATATCTGCGCACGCTCTTAACTTAACTTTTAAGCTGAACAGACAAATTCCAGACAAATCGAAATTTCTCACAAAACCGTGAGAATGCCCGACATGGCGGGACGCAAGAGCAATAAAAAGGCATAGGGTTCTTGTTTTTACAATGCTGAGGATCGGTGTTGCAAAATGTCAATAAATTTCCGTATTCTTGGTAATTTGTAAAGTTTAAAAATTAAAGTTTTAGTGTGGGCTTAGCGCCAAAATACTCAAAATACATTATTATTGTATACATTTTATTGTATGCGGTGGGGAGGGGGTTGCAGTGAATATTATGATTGAAAATTGGGCCGGGAATACTAAAAGATTTAGAAACACTGCCTTAAAAAGATAAACTTAAATAAAGTAATAAATTCAATGATGATGTTTGTTAAAATGAGATTTCTTTGAAAGGAAGTAATTTAACAGGTAATATTGAAATAACATCATAACAACTCACATAAAAACCTGAGTTTGACACTTCAGTTCTCTTAAAACAATTTTTAAACGGATCATTTTTATGAAAACGGCCATGAAAATATTATTATGAAAATTAAGAATAAGAAAATTTGACAGCAATATTCAGTGAAAAAACAATTTATCTTATACTTGCTCTAAAATATAAACAATAAGACATATCTGCTCATGTTTCTAAAAATTTCGTAAAACTCTTATTTAATTCCGTACAACTTATCTCTTCTCTAATTAAAGTTATCTCTTATAAACTTTGTCAACAATGATTGTGTCACTTGCATATCCCAATATATTCCAATATAATCTTAATATATTTAAGAGACCCACAATCTTAATATGTTCTCTACATTTTAAGTTATTAATTTTAAAGTAATGGCTGATTTAAAAAAATTTTTTTTGAATGATGAAATATTAAAAACCAATATTGAACTATATTTGATATGATTTATAGGAAAAACTATGTTTACATTACAATCTAATTTTTAGAACAATATAAATTTACTTTGTTTTAATAGAAAAAAAATTTTAATTGCTAAGAATAATCTTAAATACTTTGATGGTATAATTAATGTTAAAAATAGATATTACAAATTGTATGATTATATTACAACAGTAGAATTAATTATTTGTGAAGTTCTAAACATAATTCTTATAAATATAGATACAAATGTTTTTCTCAAAACAGGAAAGAAAAACTATGAGTGATTAATAATCTGGATTACATATGAGATATAAACACAACCTGGCGGCAATAGAATTTTTCTCGAAAGTCCTTAAAAAGATAAACTTAATCAAAATAATAAATTCAATGATGAGATGGTTGTTCAAATATGATTTCTTTGAAAGGAAGTAATTGAATGTGTAACATTTCTATCGTTTTTCTTTACTTTCTTCAAAAATATGGAACTAAATAAATTTACATCTCTCACATAAGACTTTTGGCCGTGAGATGAATTTAAAATAAAGAAGTAGTTTTTAGAAAACTTAATGTATCTAAATACATATTTATTGCCTGATAAAATATTTTCCATCTAAAATCACTGCAATATTTAAGTTTCTCCGTCAATTTAAGCAAACCTTTTAGTGAGTTATCTTGGACATTACGTTATTTGAGCTTCAAGTTTATATAAATAGTTTAAATATGAAAATCTAGAAACAAATATGAAATGTCTTTAATGCAAATGTAAAATATATTTCGATTTTATTAAAATATAAAGCTGTTGGGATGAATTAATTTTTATCTAGTCGTTCCATTTTTAATGATCATTATTTATATGAATAAAACGAAAAGAAACATGATGTTTACCAACAATACTTTATCAATAAAAAACACAAAAAATCTTATGAAATATATCATGCTGAATACTCAATGATAATTGGGTATATATCACTGTTTTATAGGCCACAACTTGATGATAAGAGAAAAAAAATTACTGATTTTTTACGAAATTGCAGCCCTAGAAATCATTATAAATTCTCCTACTGCAAAGTAAGGGATGTTAACACAATATCTGTAAACATTCAATGTGATGAAATTTCCAGCAATGTTAGCTACAATGGTGACATACAATGCTGCTAACATAGTATGAGATATTTCATACTTTTACATCTGCTATACTTGTGATTTCAGATATGCCAAAAATATTCCAAAAATCTAAGTTTTGGGACCATGAAAGCAAAGCAACATGTGTAACAAGATAAATTTATCTTTCTTGGTATTCCTTGTTTGCTAAAATGTGTAATAAGTAAAGAATGTTATTACATGTCCAATCGAAAAACAACTTCGCTGATCAAATTTCATTCTTCGTTGCTTATTTTTGCAATATAGATAAAAATTTATTTCATTATTCTAAATCTAATTTTTTTTGGATCATTTACTTCCTCAATACAGTATCAAGTCCATTAAAAAAACTATATATATATATATATATATTATTATATGTAGATGCTATTATGTTTTACATAATGAACATTATAAAATTTATATTGCGTAATAATAAGCAATGGCTTTATTTATTGCCCTATAAACACATAAAAAATATGTGCAAGGTATATTATTCAAATTAAACAATGATTTAAAATGAGAGTATAAACGTCTTAATTATCATGAAACGCCACTCATTTTGTTAAAAAAAGTGTAAAATGAAAGTTCTAAAATACATCTAATTTAACCGTAAAATATAGTACACTAAATGTTACTTTAAACGCCTGAAATGATTAATAATCACTGAATCTTTCATTAAAAGAATAAACTGAATGTAAGAAGGGAATTCCCTTCATAATACAATGTATAAATTCAGATGTGCTCTCTTCAGTCATAAAAAATGAGTTTGATTAAAAGAGTGATGAAACTATGATAAAAGAGCACATTCTCTATAAAAAACAAAAAGAATACGATTAGTTGGAATTCGTTAATTAACATTCTTTTACGATTTGCTAGAGAGTGTAATGATATAAAATATCCAAATTAGTAGCTTGATATCTAAAGATAAAAAGGCTAATTTTATGCAAATAGCACTTTTATTTTATATTGAGGAATCTTTTGTACCGAGAAACGCCTCTAAATTGTTATTTTATACAATAAACAGAGAAGAAATAAATTTACGCTTATAATGTATGAATAAATTTTACGCAATGTTTCCTTTTATACCTGTGTGAAAACAACAGAATAATATGATTAAAAAATCATAAAGAGGAATGTAATTTATGAGAAAAAATAATTTCAAAGCAAGAATATGTAATCAACATAACTCAAGTAATTTTGTAAAATAATCGAAATACGCACCTACAACTTGTGAACTGATTTCCGCAAAATGTGATACTTTTAAAGTTATGCTTTTTATTATATTGAGACATATAGCTAATTATATATCTCATTATTATGATATATATTATAAACCTTAAGATGATAATTATTTACAAATGAATTTTGTTAAAGTTTAATATATTTCAGTACAAATGAAATTGTTTTAATGAGTTATATAATGATTTTTATTTATTTGCCAATTTATTGAAATAAATTCATTATTTAAAATATTTAATTACAATAATTAGACTTGAGCATGTATGTGTATTGTCAATAGATAAAAACAAATACAATGCTATTAATAGGTAGAAATGATTTCAATATTATTAATAGATAAAAATAAATAGTAGCCCTCTGTTTGGAAAGTCGTCATTCTCGTTGTCAAAAGGTAGCTGAATTCATATCCGATTGAATAGATCCATTTTATTCAATCATGAAGCCTATAAAATAAGTTTAGATCACAATGTTTTCCAGGTAAACAATTACACACAAGTGATGACAGCCAATCAGAACCTTCTGCTTAGTCACGATTTTCAAATTATGAAAACCCAAAAAATTATCGGTACAAAATTAGTCTTCTAACAAAGATATTCTTCATCTTATGATGAACAGAAACAATAACACTCGCATACTTTGGGTCTCATACAAATCAATAATTAATCTATGGAAATAATCGTGATGACTTAATAATGTATGTGATACATATATAACTTTCTTTCAGTATACATAAATATATAATCTTTCACTTTTCTTTCAGGTATAATTTTCTAAAAACAGCACTAAAAGTAGTTCATAAAAACTTCCTCTTGAAGATTACCATTGCTTCTGCCTACAGAGTTATTAAAAATCATATTACTGAGGAACAGGTTAAAAATCATCTTTTTAACATGTGTTGAAACAGAAAAAATACATAGTATATACATTGTTTGATCGGATAAATAAGGTTTAATATCACATCAATAAGTATAAAAAATAACTCTCATAATATTATACCTTTAAATTTAAAAATTTCAGCAAATAAATCAAATAATTGCAATTGAAAGCAAATATTTAACAATTATTTGCGTAACAAAATAATTTAGTTCAAAATATTTTTTACTGTGTTTTCTTTATTCCAAAAAACTTTTTTTATTAATTATGGTGTTGGGACAATGATCCTCAGTTATTTTATATTTTCTTTGTTTCTATTCATATAACATTAAAGTCTTTCAATCAATAAAAATTTTTAATTTTGCGCTTTTCTTATTTATACAATTAGAAAGAAAAAATATTTATAATATAAAATATAAAAAAATATTAATAATTAATTTTTTTCGATTTATGTTTTTGCTAGAGAAAAAAAATAATGCAGTATTTTTTCTCCTGAAGCCGTAAAATGAGAGACTAATATTTGATTATTAATTTTAAAATAAACAGTTTTTTATTTACATGCTTTATATAAATTATTTTATTATAATCTTCATTCAGAAATAATTCCTTATTTATAAAATTAAAAGATACAGAACTTTCTTAAATATGTTTAAGCAGAATTCCCTCTCATAATAGAAGAGTGAACTTTAGTGATTGCTCTTGTCGTGTGCCAGCTAGGCTGGTAATATGGGGTGCCCTGCTCCACTTTTCCAACTGAGCCATATTTGGTGTGCAGTCCAACTTCCTCAGTACACACATGCTAGAGGGTCCCGTTTATAGGGTAGGCAACCATTCACAACTCATTCATGCAAGAAAAGGACAAAGACAGATAGAGAAAGAAAGCATATTCATGCTCGAACCGGGATTCCAACACAGGACCTCCCTATTCGCAGTTAGGCACCCTGACTACTAGACAAGTTGGGTGGTAGTGCTAGTAATTAAACAAGGAAACAAACAATTCACTTCGTTCATATGCTATAATCAAAATTAGTATAGTTATTTTTAATGTCATTTGTAAAATAAGCAAATAAATTTTACGTGTATATAAATATATTATATAGTTTATAACCTCTTATATTATATATATTAGAAATATTTTTAAATGAATATACTTTTAGAATTTTTTCTTTAAATGATCGATGTTTTTAAATTTTGGTAACCTTACAACTGTAAGGTTATCAAAAGTTTATATTTGTTTAATATTCCGCTAGATTATTATATTAAAAAATTACTGTCTTTTTATTCCCATTTTGTTGCTTAAATTCTTTTTTTAATCATAGCGAATATAGAACCGCTGAAGGTCTTAAGAATAGAAATTATAGTATAATAAATTAACTAAGCAATGTCAGTTTTAATCTTAAGTAGAGAGATTGTCATTTTGCCTGGCAAGAACTTTCATGAGATTTCTTTCAATAAATATTCACCAGTCTGTTAAGCAATTTTTAATCTTACTCATTCAAAAAACAGTTATATTTGAAAATGTCATTAGTATTCTTACAGAACAAATATTAGCAGGTTGAAATTTGAAATTACTTGAAATACACTTTGAAATATATAGACTACAATATTCAGCGCGTACCAAAAATAGTTGTAGGCATGTTTGGTGTTCTGAAAGCAAAGAAATGACAAGAAATTCAAAATGAAGACATAGGCTTATAGATTTTCAGCTTGCCATCATTGATAGAGATGACATCAATAATGACAATTTTTATCACATAACACCATTTTGTTAAAATGGATAACCATATTAGAAGTTCGCTGTGTTTCTTTAACTTCTCACGCTGAAATAATGACTGTAGAGGCAAGTGTTAGCTCGTAAGTTGACCTCTCAAATTTAATAAGGCTAAATTTAAAGCGCAGTATCTCAATATATACAATTTTGCGTATTATAAACTATCCTAATCTGCAGATTATGTGAACTATATGCAACAGTAACAAAATATTTTTCATTTATAAATGAAAGTTTAGGAAATACACTGGTGAAAAATTTCGTCTTAATAGCTTATGCAAAAGCTATTTACAAGTAAGTATAATAGAGTTCTAATTATCCTAACTTCGTTTATTAAAATTGCTTTATCAAGTTAAGAAAATTAAATTAGAATGAAGAAGAGAAGGAAAGTGAAAAAAAGAAACATCTCAAGAAAATTAAATGTAAGAGAAGGGAGAAGATGAGAAAGAGAGAGAGACGTATCACACACAACAACTTGTGGAATTTAGAAATGTTCTTTTAAAAATTGCTCGTTGTTCAGAAATAGGTTCTGAAGTTAAAAAAAATGGATTATGATTCAAACCTTAGATTACAAGTGGCAGTTGATGGTAAGCTTATTGAAAGTGTTGATTAAGAAGATACCTTAAAGTCTATGTTGAAGCAGACATGGAACCATTAGCTAGTGAAACACGTGATATTGCTTTGAAGTGGATAGAGCATCAGCTACAATGTGACCACATGCGAATTTTCTCTGTGAAGAGGAGCCATGACTTGGCTGCATGAATAGGTATGAAGGCAGGGAAACAGCTTATTCTGATGGAGATGTTCAGCAAGTAGGGGCCTTCATACATACTGTATTCATGTGTAACACTTATAAACAGCTTAACATGTAAAATTGCTGAATTTTCATTTAATTAATTAAAAGAAATTTTTCTTTAAAAATATGCTGTTTTCTCCCCCATTTTCAATTTTCAATAATTAAAATATACTCTTTTTCTAAAACATCTTTTTATCCGAATATTAGATTATTAAAACGTTCGGAAACCAAAGGATTAGGATAATTGGAATTCTACAATAGCTTGAATTGTTTTATAGTGAGAAACCTGTAGCATTTGAAAATCACCAGCAATTTTTATGTTTGAAAGTATTACTTGAAAACGCACCAGGTTTTCCATCTGATTTGGCCGCAAAGTTATCACTCTGACCTACAGTTTAGCAGATTGGTGGTTCGATTTCCGTCACAAATTTGTGGAATTATAATGTTTTGGGACATGCATTAAACTGCTGATCATGTTCTAATTATTCCTTATGAATAATATTATTAATATTAGGATTTAATAATTAGTGTATAATGTAACAGGCCTCCACGTGGTGCACCCTGGTTAATACTAAATCCGCAACCTGACTATGGGCCATGACTGCTGGCCCGCATATATGTATAGGCTTGACTATGTGACACTCCCATATGCACTATGTGCAGACTACATCAAATTTTTGATGCTACTCATCTCGACTCGAGCTCCGCACTAGTTTTTTTTTAAACTGTAGAGTTCAGAAATATTGGAAGGCTAGAGAAATAATGGCGTCGCAGCCAAATTTCTGGACATTTCTAATAAATAAATAAATAATTTAAATGAACTTTTTCTTGATCTCTTTCTTAAACTGCTCTCTTGGTACATTGTCGTCCCTTTTTCTTGGACTACTCCCTTTAAATTATCGAGTTGCAGACAATAATTTTCCGAAATGAATATTTGTACAATTTTTAATGCCAATAACGTATTGGTTCTCCAATGTCCCACCATATACAGAATGTTCTTTAATTAAGAATCATATTTCTTTTAGAGTTAAAGTGGTGAAGTTTCCTGCACCATATACTGTTTTTCGTACGATGTTTTCGTGGATAATCCACTTTTCATTCCAAATTATCATCCGGTTCAAGAAAGGCTCGATTTTGTTTCGAACAAGCTGAAGTAGGCATGTGATGATTCGATCACGAAATTATTTTGACGAAACTCATGTGGCACCCATTATGAATATATACCCACCATAATCCTATCTTCCTCTATGCTCCCAAATAGTTTACTGAGCTCAAATAAACTTTCTACGATATCCGATGTTATAAAAAAATTAAGCTATATTTTTTTATACATTGAGTCCTGTGTGGTATATCGTTTTTGATTGTTTTAATATACTAATTTAAGTAAGTAAAAATACCAACAGAAAATTTAATAAAAATTTAGTAAATTAAAATAAAATTTAAATTAATAAAACATGTTTAAATTAAAATCCTAAAATTATTATTATAAATTACTTATAACTTCACAATTTATTTTTAAGAAATATAAGCGATTTACGTTTTTACCATTTGTAATCATTTAAGAAACGTAATTTACACATTGTTACTTGGAATTATACAAATAACAATGTGTGTAACAATTATATAAAGTGGAATCAAAAATTTTTTTAAAGCCTACTATTTTCATTCTAAGTAAAACATTTCTGTTGCTTAAAAATTTAAATTTAAAATCTTTTTTCTTAAAATGAAGTAGGCAATATTTCAAGACATATACAGTCTAATTTAAATAATTTATGAAAATTAAAAAAAACATTTTTGAAGTTTTGATTTTAATATAAATAACCATATGGATAAAACAAAAAAGTTTTCTCTGTTGTTATTTTGAAAATATAAAATCAATTGATTTAAATAATATAAGCAATATACATCGTATCATGCAGTTTAATGAATTTAGTTTCTTTAGGTGTGAAACTTTGATTTTTAAGCTTAAAACAATTAAGCACAATTTCTTAATATATTCTCAATAACAAACACTTTATAAATAGATAACAAAGTTTTATAACATTAACTTATGTTATTATTATTAATTTACAAATTTAGATTTTTTTATGTTATTCTGATTATTCAATATAAAATACAACCCAGAGATTATCACTAGTAAGTTCATATTTTTATTAAAATTATATTTATTAAAATTAAAATTTTAAGAATCATTTTTATTATTATTTTGATTTCAACGTTATAATTAAAATACAAGCATTATAAGAAGAATTTATCAAAATATTATGTAGTTAATAAGTTATTATATATATATATATATATATATATATATATATATATATATATATATATATTGCAACTGACCTGAAAACAAAATATAAAATTTTCATTGCAATACTTTAAATATATAAAATTATAGTAGGAAAGATAATGCCAAAAAATATAAAATATGCTGTAGTAGAATTTCTATTTTATATTCAAATACAGTTTTTAAAGCTTCTTAGATAATCTGGAGCAGCTGCAGTATAATCCATAATGCCAATTTCAGAGTTTGATGCTTTTTTTTGCTGATTTACTTGTTTATATAGCAACTTGTTTTTTTTATTACATCATAGAGATAGAGAGAATAAAAGGAATTGTAAAGAAAATTAAATTTCGCAAACCTATAGTATTTACGTCACCGTGAGGAAATTAAGAACAATAATTTTTTCAGGTTGTAACTAATAATCTTATATTTCTTTGTAAAATCTTAAAAATTCAAACATATTTATTTGCGATTTTTATTTATCTGAATTAAATTTAGTATTTAGACATGTAAGCATTTTTCAGGAATTTATTATGTTACAACTGCGTTGTCTTGGCAATATTTCTTTGCTGCGAAAAAATGCAGAAATTGGCATGAAGGATTATACGGCAGCTGTGCTATGCACTAACTCTATGCAAAAATAATAAAAAACTAAAAGTCGTATAAAAATTAAAGATTAAAATTGCACAGTTTTCAAACTTTAAATATCCGCTTATAATTTGCTGAAAAATGTTTTCAATATCGTTAACAGAATTATTGTAAAATTATTCTTATAAGAATATTATTTAATTCATATTTTTGTGACAGTTAATCTACAGTAAAAAGGTAATTTTCAAATAATTATTTGGTTAATTAAATATAAAATTAAAATAATATTAATTGTTTATTGTAATTACTATTCAGCCTGCTTTTCAGCTTTCACTGGTATTTAAAAATGGAATATTAATGATCGTCTCAAATTACTTAAGATTAGAAACTATATATTTGATTTTATTATAAATTTTAAATTGGAATCATTTAAAATTCTGATATTAAAAATCCTTTCTTGATATAAAAGTAGCATTTATGATTTAGAAATGTGTAGTTTTTCTCATAAAGATGTATAAAAATAACATGTAATTCATGTTTTTCATAATTTTATTTTATCAAAAAATTATTATATTTACAAAATGGAATATTTGATTTAAGTTTATAAATATTTTTTAAAAGTTTAGAAAAAAATTAAATATGGATTGCAAATATATTTGATAATAGGGACATTGTAATTATTATCTCATTTATTATTTTAAAATAAATGGCCATGCCTATTTAATTAGCATAAAATACAGCCTCACATTAAGTAAAATTAGACAATTTGCATACTTTACATAGATTCACAGTTTTCATATTGTTATTTTTAATCATCGAATGTTAAAGGCAGCAATTATCAAATGTTTCTTTTAATTATTAACTGTCAAAATTAAACATTAGCTCATTCAATGTAAGAATTATGCAAAACTAATTCATTTGCCATTATTTTTTGATGTTTTCTTTGTTTGAAATATAAATTTCTCAAACTGGTGTTTCAATTGAATATAATCTCATTATTTGAATTACAGTACAATTAGAAAAACAAAATTTCGTAAAACTATATTGCTATTATTAAAACTATATATGTGACCATAATTTTCAATTAATTAAAACAGAATTACAATTTTAAGAATAATATTTTAGTTTACTCAAGAAAATGCTTGAATGTATTACGTAAAATTCACGTTTTTCATAATTAATCTATATAACAAAAATGAATTTTCAGAGTGTTCTTCTGCGTAATCGTATATGAAAAGCAATTGAGATTAAGTATTGTACAATATGTTGTTCACCTTAACTCATTTGATATTCACATGTGGTGATTTGGATTCTGGAATAAGTAATATCTTTCTTTTAAGAAAAGAAACCTTTTGAGTGAACAAGAGTTTCATCGAGTCTGAGGAATATTTATGGAAAGTGTGGCACATATTGCGTCATATCTTAAGACCCCCTTTTTTTATGTTTCCCTTCTTTTCACTGCTACAACACTCGATGCTTCAAACTTCGATTTTCATGAATAATGCATCACCAGAACCTTCGACCGTAAACATCATAAATCTTAAAGCATTACGGCCATCTAGACCGTAAAGGTGATGTCTCGATTTCAAGCCCGGACGGAAACATTGAACCGTAAATACAGGATCAATATTTATTACGATCCCGAAAACTTCACCTGACAGATTTAATCGGCCAACCTTTCAAATGCCACGGTTTTGATCTTCCTTCACTCTTATCAGTCATTTTCCCCTGGCATATTGCTGCTGTTAAATGGGTTTTGAGACGGAGTAATAATAACAACAGAAAAAAAAGCAAACAGCGCCAAGGTTAAGCCAAATTAGCTGTTGTTGCTGAAAGTTTGAGGATCGATCAAATATTTGCTTATGGAGATGAGATCATTAAAAGCGGTTTCGTTTAGAAGAGAATATATTATCCTTGAGAACAATTCTTAATCATATTAACTTACATCTTTTAAATATGTAAAGTGTTATCCTAAACAGTTATCAGACACTAAAGAAAATAGTTGATTATTCATTTATATAATAATGAAATTAAATACTTAAGATGTATGTGTCTCATTTTCATTGTGAATACAGTAGAATAGTTAAATATGATTCTAAAATAACAGGAGGAACAGGATTAGAAGAAGATGCAGAAGACTTCAACTCTGGTCCATATGTATTATTCAATAACAAATAAGAATAATAAATTCTGAATTTTTCTTTCAAGAGAGTGGTTCTGTAAGACTTGGATTTAAAAATATAAGAAACATTGCTTCCACAACATTATACTGCCTAAATATGATTGGGCTCGATATCACTTGAATATTTCTCTTTTAAAATTATTTATGTTTGTATCAACAGTTTATTATAATATAACGTATAACAATAAAAATCTATCTTTGTTTAACAAAATATTAAGAATTGCTCAGAAATGACCTGAGAACAAATTGCTTGCAATTGAATTTCTCGGAATTAAAAAATTAAACTTTATATCGCAGTACGTCAGATCTGATAAATGTTCTTGACTTTTTTATTGTTTTTATAATATTTAAATCTTAAATTAAGTATAAGTTTACCAAATTGCTCCTACCATTTTATAATACTTAAATAGGATTGTGTTATTTGATTTAGATTGTATTCGATAGTGAATTATTGTACAACATTTTAAGTTTTATGTTTCAAAAATTTGTTAAACTATAATTTAAAAACCTAGTATTGTGTAGAGAATATTTAATGGAATATTTAAATATTAAATTTAATCATTCACTGTTTAGTTTTATCATAATATATATGGCTGAAGTGTGTTAGTTGTTATGTCCTGAATTAAGCATGTCCATAAGAGACTAATTTCAAGACATTATCCTGATTAAAGATATTTGTGTTATATTTTCATAAACCATATAAGGTAGTATCCATCTATTATAGGTTTTATCTATCAACTTATGTTTTATTTTGTAAAAGCTTACTAATTAAATAAAAATAATTTCAGAACGGAGATTGTTAAATGTAAATTTTCACAGTTTCAAATGTTCATGTTCATCTATCCGATTGAGATTAAATTTAATCTCGATTGCTTTTTCATAAATTCGATTAAATTTTTTTTTCATTTCTTCTTACAGACATTCAGTTTTTAAGTTCTATGATAAGTAGATCAATGAGATACTACTTCCGACCCTTTATGATGCTTAAAACTCCTTACACCAGATTTAATTTGATTATTTATTTTAAATAAATCTATATTTTGTAAAGTTATTTTAATTCTAATGTAAGCATTATATGTTTTATAATTCGTTGGCGTTTAAATATTATTCAGAACTATTACAAGAACGAGTTGTTAAATTTAAAGTTCAACCAAACAGAACTAGTAATTTAGTCAATGTGATTCAGGTTTTTGATTTTTCTGTCAATTAACAGCCATACGTTTTAAGTCCTGCTTTAAGTAAATGGAAGACCTCTTATATACATATATATATATATATATATATATATATATATATATAAAATATATATATATATATATATATATATATATATATATATATATATATATAAATATAAATATATATATATATATATATATATATATATATATATATATATATATATATACATATATATATATATTCACACCTTTATAAGTATTTTTTGAAGTTTGAAATTTTAGCTTTACTTTAAAATTTTCGGATAGGTAACAAAACCATTTTTGCATAAATATGACACTGCCTCCCAAGTTTTAGAGGCATTTCTTTTTTGTTACCTAACAATGGAAAATTACACGTTAGAACAAAGCACTACTTAATATCTTCAATATGAGGACAAAATTTTCATGAAAACTTGATTTTCCTTTAAGCAAACAAAAAGTATAGCAAGAGGTAGAAAGAAAATCTCGAAGATATATAAAATTCAACATTCGTTGCATTCTATTTTAATATACTCTCTCCCCTCCGAGAAAGACAAAGTTAAGGAAGAAGCAAAGAGCCTACTCAACTCTTCTCAGAATGCGAAAATTTTAATCTGGAGAAAAGTTGCCCGGAAAAGTAGGAAATGAAAGTGTCAACTGTTTCATTTCCTCACCGTGGAGGCAGAAGCCCGAAATGTCTGACTGTCTGTCGGGTGTGCTGTTATTAACTGCATTGCTGGGAAGTATTCATCTGGGGCATATGAGAAGAGATAAATACAGAGGAATGCGCGGATTGTTTGGAAGTTAAGTGCTATTCAAAGTGGTGTAAGCAAGCTCCGAATATGAACGCTTCATTCGTTCCCTTTTATCGCTACCAAACGGCGCACACTGTTCATTTTCATATCTTTTAAAGTTTTCTACTCCCAAATTAGTTGAGATTTAGTTTTGGTGATTGTACGTCAGTCAGTATTTTACTCTCCCTTTTATTTTTGCGTTATATATATATATATATATATATATATATATATATATATATATATATATATATATATATATATATGTAATAAATATGTATGTATATATATATATATATATTTTTATATATATATATATGTATATATATATATACTTATGTATGTATATATACATATATATATGTATATATATATACACTACAGGCCATTAAAACTGCTACACTAGCAAAGCGGCACAACACACTCGTGAAATTTGCATGAAAGGTAGAACTTGCTGTGATATGGCAAATAATTAAATTTTCAGCGCATTCATACAAAGCAGACGACAGTAGCGACATCTACAATGTGTATAGAACCAGAGATTTGACAGCAGTTTTCCCATACTCAATTTCCGTTTCAACGTTGTTTTCGGCAAAGAAAGTTGTTGTAATGCCTCGTGTAAGAAGAAGAAATGCCTATCAGCACATGTCTGACTTTGATCGAGAAAGGATTATAGCCTACCGGGATTGCGGTTTATCGTACCACAATATTGCTGCTCGCGTCGGTCGAGACCCCATGACTGTTAGCAGAATATGGAATCGATGGGTTCAGGACAATCATATGGAACGTCATGCAGGATCTCAGCGACCCCCTATCACCAACAGCAGAGAAGACAGACATCCCGCATGGTCACAAGGGATCGTACAGCCACGTCACGAACCCTGAGTCGAGAAATGGAGTCATTTGCAAGGCAACAAGTTTCTGCTCGAACAGTTCGACGATGTTTGCAGTAGCATGGATTGTCTGCACGGCGACCATGGCTTCGGCTACCATTGACGCTGCGTCACAGACAGGAGCGCCTTCAATGGTGTGATCAAGTGATGAACCTGGACGCGGGAATGACATCACGTCATCTTTACAGATGAATATCGGTTCTGTATACAGGACCATGATGGCCGCATCCATATTTGGAGGCATCGTGGAGAACGCGCATTGCCAGCTTGCATTGGACATCGCCATACTGGCCCATCTGCTGGAGTGATGGTATGGGGTGCCATTGGATATACGTCTCGATCACCTCTTGTTCGCATTATCGGCACTTTGAACAGCAACCGTTACATTTCCGATGTGTTAAGACCCGTGGCTCTGCCCTATCTTCGAGGCCTCCTAATGCTTTGTTTCAACAGGATAATGCACGACCACATGTTGCCCGTACTGTTCTGAACTTCCTTGATACAGAACAGGTTCGACTGTTACCCTGGCCAGCACGTTCTCCTGATCTGTCACCCATTGAGAACGTGGGGTCAATGGTTGCCGAGCGATTGGCACGCCATCACTTACCATCCACTACTGTCGATGAACTGTGGCATAGTGTTGAAGCTGCATGGACTGATATCCCCGTACATGTCATACAATCTCTGTTTGACTCCATGCCTAGGCGGATAAATGCTGTTATTGCAGCCAAAGATGGCTGCTCTGGGTACTGATTTCTCAAGATCTATACATCCTAAGTTCCTGTAAATCTAATCACTTGTTCTTTCCACTATAATGTATGCGTTTAATAAATATCGTTTTGTTATTTACATTCCTTCTTGGTGTAGCAATTTTAATGGTCAGTAGTGTATATATATATATATATATATATATATATATATATATATATATATATATATATATATATATATATATATATATATATACACACACACCGTTGGAAAATCTTCCAAAGTGTATAATGTGGCAACATCAACCTGACAACTCCTGTACAAAGACGCACCCAATCTATATAAATAGTGGGACTATTAATTTACTATCGCTCATTTTTTTCAACCGGGTTGCGATGTTAGAATTGCCCAGAAATACTATAGGGGAAAACACAAGCGTTGTTAATTCTTGATTTAATTATTTAATGAAATGTTAAATTGTTATGAATTTTAAAATTGTTAGAGTTTTGTATTAAAATATTTACAAAATTGTTTGGAATCGGAATGAGTTTTAAGAAAATCATCTCTGCAGCTGTAAATATTTTAGTTTAAATTATATTTATACAATTTATCTTTTACCTTGAACATAAGAAGAAATCCAGCTGTGTATTGTAGAAAATATGGAATCAGAAATCATTGTTTGGTACTTTACGCCTTTTATATTAACTTCAAAGTGAGTCCTCTTGCAGACAGAACACACTGCATTATTAATTATACATATATAGCATTACTTTCTTTTAAAAATTCCCAGCCACTATCCTTGTAGCACAAGAAATATTGTTTTTACGACGGTTCAAATTTTTATATGCATTTTTTGATGATTCTATATATTTTAATAGTGAAATAGACTCCAAATAATCGCACGGAAAATTCTCAAAATTCCATTTTCTAACTTCAGTTTTCAACGTTATGATTGACTTCAAGAACTAATCACAAGGTATGATTAGCAATGAAAAGAAACATGATTTCTTTTAATTCACTAAGTAATATTTCGAGCAAAAAAGTTTTAATTTTTAAAATATATTTACTTGTTAATTAAGTTTACAAAAAATAAATATTTTACAGTAGAGTCTAATTAACTCATTAGAATGTTTATTCATAGAATATTAACTGTGTTTGTTACAAAATTAAATGACAAAATGTATTAATAATAATATAACTGGCTGAAATTTTTTACTAGAAATTTTTATTTTGTTTATAAATTGCTATTTAAATTGTCTACTCTGACATACTTGAAGATGTATAGAAACAGAAGAAAATTAATATCTGAAAGAGAAAATGAAAAACCAATTTCAAAATGTTTATAAGTAATTGAAGCTAAAAATGTCGAAACATCATTATTTGTTATGATACCTTTGTGTTCAAAACAAAGTCAAACTTGATGAAAGAAGTTCATAATAAATGCATAAATGTAATTCCAATGGATGCCATTGATCAAACGATAATTTGAATTCTCCATGCGAGCGGAAACGTAATAACGAAGTCAGTATCTGATTAAGACGCTTCAAACTTCTTTTTTTTCCTTTTATTCTTTTGAAAACGTTGGCAGCATTAATCAAAAGTGGTAATACAGGAGGGAGAAAGTATTACATGGATCGGTAATGCTGATAATGAAATTTCTTAGAAATGTATTCATCATGTATTTCTGCCGCATTTGTCTTCCACGGGCTGACGAATTTTCATAATTCACTTAGTTTTCTAAAGAACAAGTGAATTTTTCTAACGTTCGAAAATGCTTCGAATTACTCCGAAAGTTCTTAAAATTAGAAGAGCGAAGATACCGTCATGTGTATGGAAGACAATATTGTTATTATCTCTGAAGAAAATGAATTTAACAAATTTTTGAGATGTCGAGTTATGATTTGGAGTTGGTTTGTTTTAAACTTGTTGAAAATTAGAGATGTATTGTTTTCGCACTTCCTTTGTATAGCGATAGTTTAAGTTGAAAACATAATTCCAAGAGTTTATAGGTTTTCAAATATGCAAATTTATATTATTTTGTAAAGGGACGCCAAAAATTTAAATTAGTTATTACTCGTTTTATGCCCCTTCAAGTAAAATATCATTATCAGAAGGAATATGAACTATATGTTATCGCTAATTTCATAACAGTCAAAGCATTGACAAGCTACATAGTAATTAGTGTTAGTAAATTTTCTTTTACATTTTAACACAAGAAAAATATGTTACATTTTAGCACTCTGCAAATGCATTTATTGTGTATAGTTAGGGTATTTCCAATTTATATCATACAATTTTCCATGGAACTGACTGGAAAATAGTCCTTTAACTGATATTTCCGTAGTTCAATAACTCCAAATTTAACCATTAGTAGCAAGGCTTTTTATATCATATTGGTAAAAATTCAATGAACTTTTGATACAGACAATATGTACTAAGAACGTAATGAAGTAATGCGTAATTTTTACAACTATCCAAGCATTGAATTTTATTTATTACATTACATATATTTTGACTTGTATGCACAAGTATTGAAGATCTTACAAGAATCCCGACAACACACTTATTTTCACTGTTAAATCTCTTTAAAGATAATTTAACATTAAATCATTTTAAACACAATATAATTTTAAATTTACTGTGCATGTTTCTTAACAACTTTAACATTTTGGAATTACATAGTAATTTTTCAAATTACTTTCGGCAACTGTATCTTCATAACAATTTTAAATTTATATTTGGCCAATCTATCTTTATTCCAATATATATATATATATATATATATATATATATATATATATATATATATATATATATATATATATATATATATATATATATATATATATAACCAATATTGGAAGATTTTTCAAGCTTCTTAGAGAATTTAAAATGGTGACATAATTTATAAGTTCCAGAATAATTTATTAATTTTAAGAGAGTATATTTAAAGTGATACGTTTTAACAATATATGTAATTGAATTTAATTCATTAACAAACTAAGTCATAACTAAACTTTATGTTAAATTTATGAAATATTGAATACTAATTGTTTCACAAAATATTTATTTACATTTTATTACTAAGTTAGATACTTTATTTGACCATCCTTCCGCAAATAAAAAAAATCTAGCAGATACATTTATTATAAAACACGTAGTTGATTTCGTTTACACACACACTTACACACACACACACACACACACACACACACACACACACACACACACACACACACACACACACACACACACACACACACACACATATATATATATATATATATATATATAATATGTAAATCCTTGAATTAAAATGTTGACAATGAACGAAAACTACATTTTAAAACAAAATTATATGATATTGAAAGGAGAAATATGTGATAATTTCACTTATTTTTCTTTTAATATAATAAATTTTGTTAGAAATGCATTTCTTTTTAAATATTCTTGAAGTATAATATCTTCTAATATAGATGTTTATGCAGATATTTTGATACTTGAGAAATTTTTCATTTACACAAATAGCAATTTTCAATAATCCTTGCTTTGAAAATTTCGATTTGGAAAGGCATTTTAATTTAAATATATTACTGATGAAACATTACAGATGATGATCATTCTGAAATGTTTCTGAAACTAATAATTCATTCCTGAGGTTAATTCATCATGGTAATTTAATTCCTTACATTTGAATAAATTTCATAATAAATTCCATTCACCAAAATATTTTCCTCTTCCATTCAATATATTCATCTTATGGAATGAAAGCATTTAGGTGAATGGGTTATAAACTTTTGACATTTTGTTGTACGTATCTAAGCTTTTAGAAACCTTTGTAAACTTTCGATATCTATTACGATTTCCTTTAAACTGTGGTTTTTTGATAGTTAATCTTTCATATTCGCGTGTACAATAAAGAAAACTCGGAAAATTGAAAAGTACTTTTAATTTTCTGATAATGGTTAAAGGAGGACAATTAAACAGCAAGAACTAAAATAATATGTCTTCTGTTGTTCAACAGTAGAAATGTGATCAAATTCAGAATCTTTTGAACCAAAGGCAAATTTTAACCATATTGTTAATATTTTACGTTAGCTTACTGTACCATAAAACTTTTTTGATAAAAAATAAAATATCAGTGAATTCTAACGTTATTTACTTAAATATACCGTTTAAAAAATTATATTTTTATTGAATTGTCACACTTTTGGGTTTTAAACAACGAAATAAAAGTGCAATCAACATTATATATTTATTGCTAAACATCATACACATGCTCGTTATATCTGTGGCAATGAAAGTCCTGTTGTCGGTCGTTGAGCAGTGACTATGGGTGTAATGATCTTATGGAAATTTCCTCCCCTCCAGATCAATGTCAAAATTAAGGGAGAGGATCCTCTGGTGGTGCCATCTATTGGAGGAGTTTTTGAGAAAAGACGTACTTTCACTTTCATAGTGCTCTACTTAAACGAAAGATGCACTCTTCTGACTTAAATTCGCATAACCTTCGCCTAGCTAAACTTGGCTTATCCAAAAGTCATAAGTAACAACAATATTGTTAAACATCAACCTTTGAATTGGTGGAATCAATAATCCATATATCACATAAGATGCATTATGTTTCATAATACTTTCACAGAATATCATTTAAAATGGGTTTGCTAAAAACGTCAGTTATAAATACATATGTTTCTTCATCAGTTAATATTCTCATCCTTGATTCATAATAGGACTAAGTTTATCATAGTAGATGGCACAAGGATTGAGATTAAAGGTTATTGACTAATGAAGTGTGGATGATGTTACGTTTACTGCTTTCTCCAAGCTCCCATATTAGTGAGAGTTGATCGGAGTTTTCTTATTTTTCTCATTTGAAAAGTTGATTACAATCATTTTATGATGGGAAAATGAAACCAAACGTATGACCAAATATATTTCTGACCACGCAAATTGGGATATCAAGAAAAATATGAAATATCTCAGAAATTTATTTGGCAGATAGTTTGCTATTAAAATTCAAATAACTAAAAATATTGCCTCTTTTGAATTACGGATATTGAAAAATCAACAGTTAGCAAAACCCACATAGTTGGATCTAACTGTTGACATACTCCTCAGGATAAGATCAAAGAGGCTTTGAGTGCATTCTTGGGGTAAATAATCTATGCGGGTCTAACTTATTGACAAAGTTGACTACGAGAATTGTGTCCCAGGTGAGTTTTTTATGCAATCATGCGCCACAACATTTTGATTAGCAATAGATTTGGAGAATAAACAGGCCAAAAAAAGAATTCGGTATGACCAGTAAAGAAGAACTGATAGACATTGCATGCAATGCGTGGTCGTGCATTCTTCAGTTGGTATATGGTTGATAGCAAGCCCTAAATACATGAGTATACCAAGGCTCCAATATCTCTTTGGTAGTACACCTTGAGATGTCATCATGGTATTTCAGTGTTGTTGTTGCTCCAATATGCTTCTCTGTACCTGGTCCCGAGTTTGGTTTTACCAGAATGGTTTGAGCAACTGGATAGAAGTCTTCATAATTTAGAAATATTAGTCAAATAATAGTCCCCAATACTTGACCTTGATGTATATTTAATCTTGATGTATATATACTTGACCCTTGATGTATATTTTTACAGCCATGGCGTATTTAACCTGCTCCCGCCACCTTATGTGAACACGGGAATCTTCGGTTAAGATGGTATTGGAACTTACCATCTTCCGGTTATGAGAAAGAAGTTATAACCAACCTGGCCACAGTGGCTCTACCCTGGTAATTCAGTTTACCTGAAACTCATATCAGAAAGATGAGTGAATGAAATTCAAAACCACGTGAAATGGTAATACCATTTCACGTATGTTGAATGGTAACACCATTCAACAGATGGTCCTCTGTTGAGATTTATAACTCCCCACGATATCTCAGGACTCAAATTCAACCATCCTGGAATCATTCCGTGACCATCGTTCATCACACAACTATTGACACAAACGCCTGTGATTTTGAGTCGAGGGTAAACGAAGCATTGGAAGCGAAATTGCACTCAGCTGTAAATGATGTCAATATGGGACGAGTAGAAGTCTAATGATGATTTTAACAGTCTGGATTAGTTGTACTACTTTTCGTGATGTGACTTAGGCCATATGTTCGACCTTACGGCCATATGTTCGAGAAATAGCGTGATCGGTCCAATAAATCTGACGCTAACTTCTGCATCCTGATATTACAGATCTTGATAAGATTTCCTTTGATTTATATCCATGAAGATCAAAGATTAGGAATCTTTATAGGCTACTATTTTTTTTTGCGAGTGAACTGCGAACTTTGATGCAAAACTACTCGAGATTTTCTTTTTATGAGTCATAGTTAAGCAGTTGACGTAGAAAAATTATGAGAGCAATTGCAGTACTTCAAAGTGGCAATATCTTCTTTCTTTATATAGCGCATACAGGTGGCATTACAGTCTTCTATGATGTGTACGTGTGCTGGAGTGCTTATAATTGACATGCTTCATTCAGAGTATTGCTTTTTGGATGGTCAGCAGTACAGCTACGTCAACTAAGGTATTCAATTAGCATTTTCACATTTATTGCGATATAATTCATTGTAAGAACCAGTTGTAAAAATTAGAATATATTGTAAGGACCAAGAGTACACTTACTTTGTAAGATTGAAGATCATTGACAACACAAGGTAGAACCACATCCCTTCCTGCTGCTACAGTTATGTTGGGAATAGGCTCAGCGAAAGATGGTTGCACCTCTTTCTGAGAAATTTCAGCTAAAATGAAAAATGAATTATTATTATCTTTGAATTACACTAATACAAGAATGTAATATAATACCATGTACA
Source organism: Latrodectus hesperus (assembly GCA_037975125.1). Classification (NCBI taxonomy): domain Eukaryota; kingdom Metazoa; phylum Arthropoda; class Arachnida; order Araneae; family Theridiidae; genus Latrodectus; species Latrodectus hesperus. The sequence continues at coordinate 104,769,505 of CM075856.1, read as the reverse complement.
GTATCAATAGAAGTATACTATTTATTTATTTATTGCTCCATAATTTAAGCTATTATTCATTTTACTATGCTATTACTTATACTTAAAATTCTTTAACTTTGCTATTACTTATACTTAAAATTCTTTAATATAGTGAATATGTATTTTAAGCATTTTCTTTTGTAGTAAATTTTATTAAATAGAATAACAGAAACGAAAAGGAAATAAAGTTAACGACTCTTAACAAGAAAAATTTAATTTTTTTTTTTTTTTTTTACAAATTTATTAGTTTATTAATGAAATAATAACAAATTTTCTAAAAGAAGAAAACATATTGTTCACCTATTTTTAAATAGAGAATATTTCCAATTAATTTGTTGTTAAAAATATTCAAAAATAATTGCTTCTTTCATATCAAATGTTAATAGATGCAAAAGGTTTCACACAATGATAAATTAATAAATATCTTATGCATATATTTTTACAGAATTCATTTAAAAGTGTATCTTTCAGAAAAATTCGTCTAATAAAGTAAGCATAGGAATTACTTCAATATCAACATTTTGATTATGTTTTTATTTTCTTTATTTGAATTTTCGAAACATTTTACATTGAATTTCAGTAGGATGTGATACAAATAAAAAATGGCACAAACAGCACCAATATAAATTCAAAATTATATCATAAGATTCACCAATTCATCAAAAAGTAAAATTGTGGCTAATTTTTTTCATGAAAACAGATACCATAAAAAATTAATTATACATGTTTATTTAATAAAAAATAGGTAGTTTTATTTTTATGCATTATTGATAAGTATACATTAACAATAGTTCTTTTTTTATCCAATGTAAATTGACATCAAATAGCTTGTAAGAAATATTCAGCGGACAAAATTAATAAATATCCTATGTATATATAAGATTTTAAGAGAATTCATTTTAAAAATATCACTTATGTAATGTATATATAAATTACGCCATAATCAACTTTTGAAATTATTTTTGAGACCCACATTTTGAATATTTATCCGCTTAAAACACTTTCTTTTGCAATAAATTTCTGTAAATGGCGCGACACAAACCGAAGGGACACAAAGTTTAGCACTCGACATTTCCTAAATGTAATGTAAGACCCGTATGAGGTAACACCTTCTGTGCCGTATCTCCTAACCATAACCATCTTTCCTTTCCGTGTCGTTAAGTTCACAGGTTTACCTTCAACTAAGCAGGCTAAAAAATATATTGGGTCGTTGATACGGCTATGGTCCGGTCCACAGCAGTTAAGGGATTTAGTTTGATCAAGCCCTGTGGCCTGCAGTTTCGCTGGATGGATTTGAGGGCTCATTCTAATATTACAGAAAATAGTTTTCTGATATCATTAATTTAGGAGTAATCTCAGATTTATTTGAAATTCAGTACATAAAAGTATATATATACATACATACATACGTACATATATATATATATATATATATATATATATATATATATATATATATATATATATATATATATATATATATATATATATATATATATATATATATATATATATATATATATATATATATATATATATATATATATATACATAATAGTATATTTTATAAAATTAATAATCTAATATTAAATGGAGGATAATACATTGTGAAAATACGAAATGTAGTAAAAAGTTGGAAAATTTTTTTCAAACGAAATAGAGATCAATACATTGAAAATATTACATTAAAAATTTGAAATATAGTAAATATTTAGACAAAATTCAAAAAAAAAAATATCAAAGAAAAATATAAATTAACATGGCCAACTTCCTCAGGGCGTGTTGACCACATTGGCACAAAGTGTTGCTTTTCTGCACTGGCCCAAGACATAGACTTAAGAAGTCTTAGTACACCCTAAAGCCACACCAAAATTTCAAGCCAAAGTATCAAGATACTCAAATATATGTAAATTGGCTTACATATAGTATATGGTTCGGTTCTTGCAGATTTGGACTTGTATTTGGATATGGATTCAGGTATGTTTTTAATTTGATTGTGATAAATTAAATGTATTTTTGCAACATTGGATTTTGGCTTATATATTTTAGATTAAATTTTACTTCTTTAATTCTAGCTTGATATTTTGGATTTAACTTTTGGTGTGGCTTTGGGGTGCAATAGCTTCTTTAAGACTATGTCTTGGGCCAGTGCAGAAAAGCCATATTTTGTGCCAATGTGGTCAACAACCCTTGAGACTAAGCTGGCCATGTTGATACTTCGTTCCATTTTATATTTTTCTTTGATATTTTTCTTTGAAATTTTTCTTTGAAATCTTTCTAAATATTTACTATATTTCAAATTTTCAATGTAATATTTTCAATATATTGATCACTATTTTCTTTGAAAATTGTTTCAACTATATACTATATTTCATATTTTCAATATATTATTATCCATATAGTATTATCAATATATTATTCTCCATATGATATTATCATTATATATATAATATATTATTCTATATCTAATATATGATTATTAATTATCTAATATATAATATTAATTATATTTAATAATTAACTTATGCTTTAATTAATTGATATGAGGAAAACATAAATCTTTGCTGAATTTTTTAAGATAATATATAATTTTTAATTATTAAATCGTCATCATACTTTTTCGCATCATAGTTTAAAAAAGTATTGCTGATGGATTTAATATTGTTGTTCTTTTTACTCTGTTGCTTGTATTATTTTCCCAACCGTAAAGCATAATACATCTAGTCTCATGTTTTAGAAATAAAATTATTGTACTACCTAATTTGGTTTATTGGTTCAACTTTAAGTATTATAAATTTTCACTGCATTGAATGATGTACATAAAAATGTATAAAAATCGTTAAGTAACAAAAAACTATTCAGTTTACTTCAAATTTGGTACAATGTTTATAACTCTAAGATATAAAATTTTCTGCTTAACTTTATAACTTTGTTAAATTTCGATGGTTTTGTAAAATAATATAAGAATTCTTAATATAATAGATTGTTTTCATTTGAAGATGGGAAATATTCTCAATTTAACAACAAACGTAATATATTATTTGAGTGAAAATAATACTGTATTACTTCATTCTAGCTCAAAATGCCGGAGCAATATACTTGTGAAATATTCATTTCGTATAAAACTTAACCATTATTCTTTATTCATGAGATAATTGTATGTAAAAATACAACCTTATGATTCCATGCAGTAAATTGAATCAATTAGCATGAAATATCTTTTATTACTCAATTAAAAAGCATCATGCATTTCTTAAATATGTTTCATCTATATACATTTTAATTAGAAAATTATCTAAAAAATTTATTTGCTTTTCAAAAATCAAACTTAATATTTGTTAATCTTAGCTTTCTTAAAAGTGTTGATATTTTTCAACATATATTCGCTTAAAATATTTTTCTTGTGCTAAAAATAGAAAATGAAGTTCTAAATTTAGTACGAAATAGATTAAAATTAATACTAAAAATTACATTTAAAAATACAAAGCTTTGGCTTAAATAATTAGTGCTAAAAGACAATAAGTAATTTTTAAAAATAAGGAGAAAATATGATAATGCGTTATTCTACTATGACCGAAAGCTTATTTATAGATGCCATGAAACTAACCGGTTACATTGTTGTTACTGAAAGTGAAAAATATCCCATATAAACTACTCTATCAATTATCATAAATTTATTAAAACTTTAGACTAAATAATTTGGTTATCAGTCCTAAAAATTACATTCGAAATAATTGCATACAATAATTATTGTTATCAACTAACTTACTGTTTAAATATGAGTTTCCCGCATAATATTTAAGACTAAGATTGTTTTATGAAAAATTGTAAAGAAATTAGATAGAAAGAGAGCCAATATTTGGCGGCTCTCAGAAGAAGCAAAAATCAAAGATCAATCAGGCAGAAAAAAATGCGGACAATCTATGAGATCATTTATCATCATCAGGGTAAACAGTTACAGCTTATGGATTTGATTTTTCTTTTCTTCGTATTCTTTTCTTTTTCACAGTTCTGATTCATTTATAATCTTTTTTTCCTACTTTATTGCTTTGTTATCTTATTCGGTAATATTGATATCCAATTCATGGAACGGTAACTGTGATACTTTGATTTCGAAAAAAAGTATGACGTATTTGTGTATTGTTGAAACATTGCGCTACATAATGGTTATATATATATATATATATATATATATATATATATATATATATATATATATATATATATATATATATATATATATATATATATATTATGTATATGTGTATGTGTATATGTGTGTGTGTTATCGTATAGAAATATCTGCTTTATCATATTGTAATTAATATCATAATTGTGGCATTTCATAATTGTTGTATAAATTCTTTGTTTTTTAAATTGACTTATTCAACATGATATTTATTAATAAAATTGTTGTAGTAAATATTAAAAAAATAATTATGTTATTAGTAATTCAATTGATTTTTCCTATACACACTTCTATATAGCATTAAAAAGATCAGTAACTAAAAATTAAAAAAAGGCTATTAATTTCCCAAAACAGGTTTAATGAACACTTCTGGCAATCGTAAATGCAACAACTTGAACGAAGAATGCAAATAAAATGAAATTTACAACATGTGTTAGTGGAGGTGAGATATGCTAATGATAAGAATTTCAGCACAAGCCCACATCACTCGTACTTGTAGTACCACTTCAAAGTGCAATTTCAAGATCGGCAATTGAGTTTTTTTCTGTTTTTTTTCAACCGGTTAATTATGACTCGTAGGACACAACGATCTTTTTTGATCAAGTATCCGAGTTCGACAGAGGAAGGATAGTGGCCTACCGAGTTAACGTTTTACTGTCCGGTAGTCGTATTGGACGAAATCAAGCAACTGTAATGCGGATATGTGGTCGTTGGATGCAGGAGGCTTGGATGGAAAGACGTGTTCAATTGCATCAACCACAGTGTACCACTTCACGTGATGACAGGCAATTTGTGTGTATGACAGTGACTTATTACTTAGTCATATCACGAACCATAGCACAGCAAATTCAGTCTGTGACGCATTATCTGGTGTTTGCGCATACCATTCGAACTCATTTACAGAAGAGTGGTCTGTCCGCAAATTGTCTATCTTCTTCAGTTGTTTCACCATTGCCTTACACAGAACCACAGACATCTCCACCGACAATGATATGATAAAAGAATGATATTGACGACAGAATTTAATTAATTTGTCCTTACTGATAAGTCATGCTTCTGTTTGCAACACCACGATGGCCACATTGTAGTTTGGAGAGTGAATGCTGGACAGCTGGGTTAACTACCACCTCACTGGTCCTGCACCGGGTATTATAATGTATGCTGGTATTGGATATAATTATCACTCTCCTCTAATACGCATTGCCGGTACTTTAAACAGCCAGCGATACATCTTCAAAATGTTTGAGCCAGTTGTCCATCGTTACTTTCAGAGCATGCCTACAGCCATATTTCAACAGGATAATGCGCCTTCTTCAAAGGTTCTTCGTCAATCGCCAGATTGAAATTGCTTCCCTGGCTTGCTCACTCTCTGGATCTTTCACCTGCAACATGTGGTCCATGATTGCTCAATGGTCGACCCAGATAACATCTCCAGCTGGCACATCAGATCAACTTTAGCAACATGTGGAAGCTGCTTGGTCTGCTATATCGCAAGAACACATCCAAAGACTCTGAGTCAATGCCGAGGCGTGTGGCAGAGGTGTTCTCTAACAATGGCATCTACTCTGACTTCTAATTATGGCAACAATCACACTTCACAGAAGTCTATAAATTTAATCATTTAATATTTGGTCAACAAGTTATTTACAAAATAAATTTCGTTGTGATATCTCTTGCCTTTCTTGGTGTTGCAATTTGGAAGGCCAGCAGTGCAGTTTATAATAAATGTTAAAACACATTTACTTTAACCGATTTTTTATATTATAAGAACTTTAAAATATTTCTAAAAAACTTTCCAGATGAATAATATTATAAATTTTTTATCAACTTTATAAAAATTGTTTAATGAATAAAAGTAAATAACAAAATATATTAATAAGTGCACAAAATTTCTTAATATTTTAACTAAAATTATACTTATTAAGGTACATAATTTTAACTATGTTAATTATAATAGCTATTGATGTGCCATTTTTTTTAATTATTAAATAATAGGATTAATTGGATTCTAGATGTAATATACTTTATCAAATATTTTGTGAATATGCAAAATTAATATTGCTTGTGTTTCATTTAATTTTTTTATTTGATAGTATGTTCGTTATTTAAATTTTGACAGACGTGTTCAAAAGTCTATCTTTAAGGTAGATTTAAAAACAGCTCTTACAATTATTAACAAGATTAAAAATACTAACTTTACATCTTTATAATTTTTATCAAAGCATCAGTGGGAAAAAATGGAATTAAGTAAATCATTCTCAAATTTTCAAGAAGAAGCATAAAATATAGCAATTAAATTATTTTAAATTATTTTAGACTGGTTTTAGTGTTTAGATGAATTAAAAATAAAAATACAAAATATATGTGTATTAAGATGTGTGTAAGTTGTTTCTTAAATTAACAGAAATAAAATTTTACATATTTATTGTTTCTTTTTTGGAAAAATGCTGGACTTTATTAGAAACTACAATGTAAAATGTGTTCAAATTTATTTAAGTCATGGTTTAAATACATGGGTAAGTTTTATTTAATTACTATTCATGATTAATTAAAATGTATTAATAAAAGTTTCCTTGTAATTTACAGTTGCTTAATTAATTCATATGACAATTCATATTAGAAGAACTAAATATTTTAAAAATTTGTTTGTACAAATAAATTAATGTTAAAACAGCTTATATATTTAAATTTTATTTACACTTTTGGGGTTTTGAATGTGATCAATGTTACGGTAAATATTATAAAATAATTTAAAGAATTGAGTAAAAAAAAATCTTGGTAAATATTTAAAATACTGCATAAAACTGTAATAAAGTAATAAGAATCTAACACAAATATAGCAAACATTCCTCATTAGATTTATTTATTTGCCAAATCATTATCCGGGACACAAAGTAGACTTCCATATATAACAGCTAAATATAATCTTTATAAAGATTTTAATGAATGGACAAGTAAGAGGCTTAAATAGATATTATCAAAAATCAGATAAATAATTGTTATTTTAAACACCATAATATTTATTTAGTCATTATTTAATGGATATAAATGTATTAAATATCTTTGAAAGAAATGAATGTTGTCACATTAAAGATTTTAATGACACTATAAGATATTTTATTCATTCTATAAACGAACTTAGAAACTGTTACTAAGAATTAAAAAATTTTGTTTAATCGTTTCCAATTGAGATATTTAATTCTTGCTAACATTTTCTAGAATAGTGTAACTTCAGTTGGTTTCTAGTGCTAATTAAAATGATCTGCTTAAATGAATGTCAAAGAATGAAATGTTTAACGCATTAAATAAATGAAATGAGTTTAAGGTATTCATTGAAATTAATACATAATGTAGAATAACCTCATGTCCTAGAAAGTAAAATATTAGAAAATAACAGAAACTATAAGGAATAGAAAACTAGCTGAAAATCTTTTAGAAATTTTTAAATTCTGAAACAATCACTATCAATAAAGTTTACATAAGTCATTTCAGTTTTTTATTGAAAATACAAAATTACATTTAATTAAAATAAATTGCTATAAAAAGGTTTATGTTTTTAAAAGATATCTTATGCATAGCATTAAAAATGTGAGAAGCTTTCCTTTTCTGAATAATACGGATAAAATACCATGTTTAGAAATCCAAATATTTAAACAGCAATTTGTTTTGGTAAAATATACTATGTATTCAATAAAGTATGCCACGTTGAAAATTTAACTTATGTACTCGAAATCAAAAATATCTAAATTTAATATGTTATGAATTTAAACATTGCCTTCAGTTTAAAATTCAAATTTTATAATTTTCATATAAAACCGTAAATTTTAATTCATTTTAATTGGACTTATTATTTAAATTTATCTTAAACTATGATATAAAGATTATATCTAATTATATCAATAAAATATTAACATAAATTTGAAGTGAACATTAATGGTAAAATATAAATTATTTTCAAAAGACAAATTAAACATTTGTTTTTTTATAATAAACGGAGGTTGAATAAACAACAATATTCTACTGTCAGTATTGTTTTTGATTGGTAAATGTGTTAAACCTGACATTTTAAATGTAAATATGATTTTCGATTTCAGTAATGGCAGCTTTGTATTGCAAGTCTTTAATTTTTGAATGCCATACACTTCATTTCGTTTGAATTTTCATACACTTAATTTTTTTAATTGTTTTTCTTAAAACGCTAATAATAATTCATTTTTCCTTTAAATTCTGAAATTCGTTCACATAAAATATTTGACATCTTTTATTGTCTAATTTCAGGAATTATTAATCAATTATTTTTATCAATTATTATATCTATTTCTTTTTCAGTTATATTCCTTAAACGTTCATTATATTGTTTGGATTTATTATTTAATGTTTTTCATCCATAGTCATTTTAAAATTAATTTTAATGACTAAATAATAGTTAATTGATTGCAAATTGAAAAACGTTTCTTTTGAAAACCTCAAAAGAAACATAAATGTAAAATAGGAAACACTACCTCTTGTATCATAAGAAAATTCTATTTTCCTGAATAAAGAACTTAACTACCATAGTATCATCTATAGAAACATGCTTGAAACTGATTCTTACAAATACCAAATTTGTAATGTTCATATTTATGAATAATGAAGATTACAAATTGAAAATACAGACTGTTATATTGCAAACTGAAAATAACTGCTTATAAAAAGTGTTCGAATGAAATATAAACAGAAAAAAAACAATTAATAAGGACATTACAGGCATAATATTACTATTTACATTGAAAAGAAAGAGCTTGTTTATTGATAAACTAATATATAAGAATATATTTCTTAAAACTATAAACATTTTAATGCATATCTAAAATAATTACAATAATAATGAATATTTATGAATAAAAAGGAACCATTCAAAAGAAAAGAAGAACTTAAAAGAGTGAAAATGCTCTATATGCAGATATAGGATTAATAATTATGCTTAATATTTCAACAAAATATAATAGATATTAATGTAATTGCTATGCGGTAATAAATGTATAAATGAATAATATTATTTCGTAAACACCAAGATAAATATAGTTGTAAAAGGTTTTCTGTGTAATATATTACAATATGATAAAAACATTTTTAAATAAAATATATTCTGCAAACTTCTTTTAAAAAAATATATGCAGACATGAATATAGAAAAAATGCTTGATTTGTAATATTAAAAATTTTATCTTTGATTCTTTTTTCATTATTCGTTGATTTTATTACACTCATGGAATTTTAAATGTGGAAAATATTTCTTAAACAAATTGTTGCTAATGTAAGCTTTAACATATGAAATACAATATTTATATTTATTTTTGTAAAAATTTTCTATCAGTAAATTTATAGAAGCTAATATTGTAGAAATTGAAAAACTTCGATCGATGAAACTGAACAAAAATATCACGTCCTTATGTCTACTTTCAGCCAAGACAAGAACTATACATCATTTTGGGATTCAGTGATGATAGACTCCATGCATTTCTGTTCTGACACTCCAACCAACAGCTAATTTGTCAAAAATATTAAGTCTTATGTGATTTACTGTCTTCCTACGATGATTTATCGGTCTTGTTAGCACGCAACCATACTAAAAACTTTATTTTATTATTTGAGATTTGCATTTTTTTATAACTGGGAAACAATTTTGTTTTAGAAATAGGAGAAGTAAAATGACTGTGCACTTTTATAATAATTATTGTTAATAATCAGATTTTTATCATTTAACCTATCAGCACATGCTATGTTTATTTTGACAATTTATAGGAAAGATTATAATAACATGTAATATTTCAGTTGAGAATTTCTAATGTATTTTGTACATAAAAATGGTTATTTACGCACGCGCGATAGTTAATTATGTAATTTTCATCCGGTAATTTTTGACTTATATATTTAATCTACGTATTGTATAGCTTTTTTCATCATACTTATTGAGAAAAAATTTTTTTAGTAAAAAAGTAATTTTATGATGCATATGCCTAAATTTTAGCTCTTCATGCTATTTATAAAACTACTGTTGTACTACGGATTTAACCGAAACTTGTTCATAAAATTTTAGATAAATTTAAAGAGTTGTAGATTCATACAATCCTCGCATAATCAACTCGTGTAATGAAAACCATACATTATGAAGAAGAGCAAAAGTGAAGAAATTGATAATTTGTTATCACAACAAATTAATATAATTTGAAACAAGTAAAGCAGTGAAATATACCAGGTTCAATCGTACAAATGTGAGTGACAGTTTATGATCTACATTTTACCAGGATGGATTAGGCTTAGGAATTTTTCGGATTTAATCTCTTGCAACACGGAAATATGTCCAACCATCAAGGATATGTCTTCTGTGAAGGCAATCTAGGAAGATTATACTGAATTTTTCTTTATAATAAATTCAGTATTTTAGGCAATCCAGTGAGAAAAATATATCTCAACATCTTACAGAAGGCTCCAGTTTGGTCCAGGCCATTATTGTACAACGGCAGATGGATTCCCTCTTCTCTTTCAGTATGGATATCTGTTTGAAAGTGTGTTTGGGAGTTTTACCAGTTTCATTCAGGGCAAGATGTAAAAATGATCTTCCATACATAGAAAATCACTTCCATCTTGCAACGACTTTTGAATGCTAATACCCCATTTGTCAACAGTTAACATTTATGAACGTGTAACTAATCGCATGCATTTATGAACGTCTTTCAACATTTATTTATGTTTTAGTTTTCTGTATGAAAATATCCATTATCTCTGAAATGTCCCTCCACAATAGAAAAATGCTCTAAATCTTTAATTGTCCTGAACTAGCAGTGTTGGGTTGTTATTTATCAAAGATCAAGTTAAAGCAATTTATTGGCTGTTCTAATTAATACATTTTGCTTGAAGTTTAAGCTAAAACTGTTGTTCAACAAACCATCGGGATCTAACGCGTATAGTGCCCATATCTGTTTTCGTAATCGAGGGCTCTGGGTTTTTTTAGTTTTTTAGTATTGTTTAGTTCCCAAGCGTTAATCTAAATATTACATACTATTCTTCGATTATATGCCAATTAAATAAATTGCAATAGGGCTTCTGCAAAATGAGCATTCTACATTATTTGCCAGCAAACAAAACTGCGTATAAATGTATAAATGTCAAATCTTTTCCTACTTATTTTTAAAACATTTACATTTATTATCGAATCAGGAATAGGTAGTATTGTTGAATTTAAAATTAAAGAAAATGCTTAACATGAAATAAAATGGGTCAAATAATCTCTCTTAATTCATCACATTTTGAAAGTTAAAATAAAAAGAGAGTGAAAACGTTTCGCAGAAATGAATCATGCAAACACCGAATGACTTTTGACACATTTCATGGAGATTTAAATAAGCCTGAAAATGAGCGATCGTTGGCAGGTTATTCAAATGAGATCTTTTTTGCGTTGGGAAGGAGAAAAAAGCGCTCGAGAATTCCAGTCCATATGTCGAATGATTTCTTTCAGCTATAAACCTAATGGTGTGACTCAGATTTGCTTTGGCGACTTTATGGAAAAAGATCAAAGTAAAAGAAAGAATTTTAATCGAATGCTAAAAAATGTTTAATCTTTTTAAAAATATAAATAAACATTTGCAAGAAACATGTGATAGATTTAAGACATCAAGTTTTTACTTTTTTTTATTTCTTTTAAAATATTTAAAGGAATGTATCAAAGGTAAAATATGCATACATTGTTTAAAACACTATATTTCTTCAAAATAGTTACTGCCATTTTTGGGTGGAAATTTCAATCATCGAATTCATACTGTATATAAGATGGAGCCTGAAAACAAATGGCTAAATCTATTACTTTAAGGGATTTTTTTTAATGTTTATGAATTTAATTTTTTCCAATTACAGAATTAAGCTTTATAAATCTTAATTGCATCAATATGAATTGTGACCATTAAAAAGAAATATGAATTATTCATATTAATCAATGTTTGATTTTCGTAACTTTCATTGATGTATCATGTGAGAATTTGTATAAAATTATTGTTTGAAATTCATTCTCTTGTACTTAATAAGTGTTATATTTTTAGGATATCAAATAATAAGCCATTATATTCCAGCATAGATCCTTACAATGGCAAGTGATACAATGTGTATATAATTTTAATTTATAATACGTATACATAACTAAAATACTTGTATACTTGAACTGAAATAAAAAGTAAAATACTTGTTTTCTTCAAACATTTTAGTATAATTTTTTGAATTTAATTAACTATCTTGATTCTTAGTATTTCGGAATACTTTGCTACTAATTGTTTGTTTATAAAGGATTGATTATATCACTGTAGGTATCACTGTTTAGATAATAATTTAGATATCATTAGACATCACTGTTGGATCAACTAAAACATTTTTGCAGATTTAGATTCCAAAGAGAACCATCTAATTAGTTACAAAGAGAGTTTTTGATGTAATCAAAAGTATTCGTATTTGCTGATTTTTATGACATCTATGATTTCGTTAGTTTTGTTCATATAGTTTAGCTGATCCACATGAGTTCGTAACGCATAGATTACCTAAAAAAATTGACTAAGGTGTAGTTTGAAAATTATACTTTCCCTTATGAAGTTCATAAATATTGAAATCGGGAATAACTTTTTTAGAGTTTCTTCACATTATTTTAACGGTGTTATCGGCAAATGAAGGAAGCATAAAAAATACGTAATAATCATAAATTTACTTAAAATCATAAATTTTATCAATTCAACAAATAATAAAACAATTATTTATTACAGTTACATCAGAAAATAAAATTTCTATTTCTCACGCTAATCACAGAGTTGAAAAAAAAATTACATACTAAACATAGAGCTGAACATTTTATATCATGAAGTGCTTAATCTTTACATGACAAAAATGCTTCATTGCAAATAATAAAAGTAAAATTACCATAAATATTTTATTAGCCAGCATCGACAGATGAAATATGCAGAGAATTGTTAATAAACGTTATAAAATTCATGATCTTAAAAATGTTTCTTTATTGCATTGAAAACCAAAAATACTCATGACATCCAGAGCTCAGAACTCATATTTAAAAAAGATTAAGCATTTGTCCCCCTAATTTGATCATCTTTGTAAGAAAGAATTACTGTAACACAAACACCACACAAACATATATATATATATATATATATATATATATATATATATATATATATATATATATATATATATATATATATATATATATATATATATATATAACGTTATTATTTAAATGCTCCTTTATTAATTTAAAAATAGTTCTGTATTTTTAAAACATTCGCTACTATTCAAATACATATTTTTCTATTTTCTTAAGAGTCACAAGTGCTATAAAATTGAAGTTACTATTCACTAACATTCAAAGCAGATGGCATTTATAATTAAACAATATAGTTATTCCTAGTTAAACAAGCGCTTTATTAACTGTCATACCTAGAATGAAACTTCTCTATTAAACTCGTTTATCGCTTTATGCGGTGAAGGCAGCTTTAATCGTTTCTGGATGCAGCGCTGGAGATAGAGAAACTCTATATCCACAGAGTTTGATAAAGCAGTCAGCAATGATTGATGGCGTAGTAAAGCTTTATGAAGTTAAATTTTAGGTAAGTGACGAAGTTTTGGAGTTGTGTTCAAAGTTGGCCATGTTGTTTAAGATTTAGAAATTCGACACGGCAATTTTTGAAGGAAATTAGTTTATTGGATTATAAGTTGCTCTAAACATACTCTAATTATCATAATTATAGTTATAATAAGTAGAGAATATTTGGAGTGTATAATCTAAAAAAATCATTTATATTTATTTCAAAAATAGTTTTGATTTTTTTTAGTTATAAATATGTTATATCCTTGATATACTAGAGTGGTACTATTACAAAAATTATCCTATATTTAATCAATCATTTCACAGTTTCAGTAGCAATTTTAGGCCTTTTTTAAGATCCTTATCTTTAAATGTCATTAAATAGATACTGGAAGAACGAAATAGTTCTCATTAGAAGGTGAATTAAGTATAGTTTGCTTTCCTAAGAAAAGCGAAAGAAAAATAAAATAAAATATGAACCGATAGCACTGAAACTGGACACTGAAGAAAAATTCTTATCGAGTTCTGAAATATTCAATTAAATGACTTTTTCTCGTTGTTTTTCTCAACGTTTACTATTTTGTCAGTTTCTATTTTACTTTTTACTTGGAACGAGCGCTTATTATTGAGGTGCAAATTAAGTGTACTGAAAAAGAATATCATTGCAGTTATCATTATATTGGCAGTTAACTAAATTTGTTTAAACTAATAGAGTGATATAAATTTCCTTCATAAATTCTGAAACTTACTACTCCAGAAGTTAAATTTACAATATTTCTCTGATAATTGTCCCCTATTTATTGTATTAATTAATTAATTGTAACTAAATTTACAATATTTCTCTGATAACTGTCCCCTATTTATTGAACAAAAGATGTATAAACATACACGCATTTATATTAATTTACATATGAAATAAAAGCTACATATTTTAACTGTGAAGTTATTGATTTACAGTGATACAAACCACATCAAATCTCATATTTAGAGCAAAACACTGCCACTGTATCCATCTAATATTTTCATGTAAATTGTGAATCCACTAAGTCTCGTGAAATCAATTTTTACTACCGCATAAATTTTGTACCTTTTAAAACAACAAATTTAAGAATCGTATTGTTTTAACAATTCTCAAAATATAAATATTAAAAATTGGGAGTTACAGACAATCCTACAATATTATTTAAATTAAATAATTTAAGATTTTTAAAATTTTCCCTCGCAATTGCTTTCTTTCATAATGTTTAGAATGATATTTATTTCTATCATAAAATAGTTTACTTGATAATTATTTCTTTAATATAAATAACTAAAACTTAATAAGTTAAAATATAGCAAAGATATAAATTAGGAAATCTGTAGTATGAGATGAAATATTATTCAAAATAATTAGTTTTGAAAATATGAATCAGGCACATGTAAATATATTTATCATTTTCGCATGTTTAATATAAGGATTTTTTTTCTTGAAATAAAAAAAAATTGATTATATTTACGATTAAATAGAATTCTATTCGAACACCCATATTAAACTTAAGTAATATAATAATGAAAGATTCGGCAATAAAACCAAAACCATTTAAAATTCACTGTAACGTGTTATGTGATTGTTGAACTACTGAAAACAAAGAATTTTAAGGAGTTTGAATCTGTTTTAATTCAATTTAAATTTCAGTTTATATTTCATGAGACTTTGAGTTTGGAATTTCATGACAAAAGCGCTTTCTTTAATGACATACAGTTAAAAAAAGTGTAGGAAAGATTTTCACAACGAAGAAACGAACTTTCTCTATACTTTCTCAATACTAGACTTTCAGATTATTTCTTGGAGCTCTTATCTTATTGAATTACATGCTAGAGCCATTTCTTTTCTGCATAAGGTCTTTAATTACAATCGGCAAAGCAGAGGTAAAATACCTCCTAGTGGAATACTAGTTATCGCATTTCCTCTTTTTCTTTCCACCAATCAGCGGTGGCGGAGATGATTCCTATCCCTCTCCCGAGACGCTGAAAGGGCTTAAAAACCAGATTATAGCACTACATCTGTGCTCCAGAATGCAGAAGAACAGCAGCCGATGAGAGTCAACAGTCATAACAGAGGGCACCGCCACGGGGTGTATTACAGGCAGGGCTTCCTCTTTCATTAAACCACCAATAGCAACACGAGAGTCAATATTGACATGCACAGCACGAGGCTCGTTACTGGGCCATGGAACCAATTTTCTGCCTTATCGGCTCCACGGGGCTCTCCTGAAAGACAACAGAACCCGCAAACAAACCACGCTTCTTTGCCGGAAGGAAGGGGTGGGGTGGTTCTGGAATCTTAATAATGCTCGGTGATTCCAGGCAAGCAGATTTTCTGATTTCACCATGATGTGCTTATTGGATTTTTTCTTTAGATAATAATAGTGTTCATGTCATTCCTTCATACAAGAAACGTATTACAAGCCATTGTGGGGAGTGACCATTCACTGCAGCACTTCCAATATCATTTTTGAGAGGAGTACTTTTCCTGCTTGGTAGTCGATTTGTGTTCATTGCTTACTAATATGCAACCTTGGCAAATCACTATCCATGAGTGTGAACTAATTAAACATCTTTGATAGAGTAATGTCATTTTTCTTTAATGATTACACAAACCAAAATGTTTTAAAGGTGTATGTTGCTTAATGTTAAACTTGTACCTTAGAGTTTAACTTTTCCTAAAAAACTCCCATTATTATTAGTCATTCAATTTTACAGGATGAGATATACAATAGTCATAATCATATATAAGAACCATCCATCTGTAATTTCAAAACTTTATATGTAAAAGTGAATTAATAAATTCAATTAATAAAATTTCAAACTGCCCATGTAAATAAAATTTAAACTCATGTAAAAATAAAATGCTTGTCAAAAACAGAAAAAAAATCAAAGCTATAACTGAAATGCAAATAACTTAATTTGAAGTACTTTCGCCTTGAAACCTTGCATTTCTTAGAGGATCAAAGGGTTGAAAATGCTAAGTCTCTAGATTTCTACTTTTATCACCATAGCACAATTTCTATAGATACCAGCAGACAATTAGGGAAGATTTTCCACATAGCATTTAATAACAGTAGATTTGGACAAACTAAGAATGATCAATAAGAAAATATAATTTGTAGATTTTACAAATTTTTTGTAGATTATTAAATTTTAGCTTCATTTGAGACATTTATACGATATTAATGGATTAAATTTTAAATTATTTAGTTTTAAATTACTTTATATATATTTATATATATATATATATATATATATATATATATATATATATATATATCTATATATATATATATATATATATATATATATATATATATATATATATATATATATATATATATATATTATATACTATATATATATATATATATATATATATATATATATATATATATATATATATATATATATATATATATATATATATATATAATGTAGGGAAAAAATGTATAATGTCCAGTCAAATATCAGATTTCATGTCGAGATGAAAAATTTATGTGTTAAATATATTGAGTTTGAATAATGAGGTCACTTTCCTCAATTTAGTTAATCGTTGGTTCGTCTCTCGTATCAAACATAAATTTTGTAATTATTTGGTTCTCACCTTAAATGAAATTTCGGAATTCTTGCTCTCATTTTAAATATCCTCCGAATATTTATACTTCTATTATTTAAATTAGCATTTTATTAGGATAATTTAAAAGGTAATTATTTGAAAATTGAATTGAAATTCCCTTAGCATGAAATATAAAATTGAAATATATTGAAAAAAGAAATTGGAAGTTGCATTTTCAAACCTAAATGGTAAAGAAAAAAAGTGGTATTTTTACTATTTTTCAATTTTTTATTTTATTTTTCTATAAAGTGTCGATTAATAGTCATTAATATTAGGAAGTTCTTTGGCTTATATATTCAGAAAGAATTGGCAACATTGTCGCTATCTTAAGCGAGACTTTTACTTAAAAGGTGATTTTCTCAAAACTCCGTTTTTCACAAAATCTCCAAAACCGTTCGAATGTTACATCATAATAATGAAGATACCAGTAAGAAACTTTTCCTGCATGTTTTAAGTATTGTTATCTATGAAATACAGCAAAATTCTGAATAATGATGAACTTTTTCATTTACAGCTATTTATAAAGGGAATGTTTAGTAAAATTCAAAATTCCCCTATTGCTGTAAATTTTCAGTCATATTTTCTTTATCGCTGTATATTTTTAGATTTTGCTTCATTTATGCTCAAATTAACTGATATTGATGCATTGCAATTTTCGGAAGAGTCTTAGCCTTTTTATTAAAATTTCACTAAAATTTGCCAGAATTCAGTCATATGTAATTAAAAGTTTGGTTAATTTTATTTTCTTACACCATAATTTATCTCAAAATAAAGTAAAAAAGTTAAAATGAGCTTTAAAGAAAAAGTTGTCTTGAACGTAGGTGGGCACTTTAAGATTTGTTGAATAAGAAAATTAAAATAATTTTCAAAGTAGAGTTAACAATATGAATTCCTAAATGGAAACATAGAAAATATTTATGAAAATAGAATTCTGACCAAAAATAGCATTAAATGTTTCTAGATTTTAGCAAAATTTTAAACATTTAGTACATTAAATCTATTTCAAAAATAATATTACTGGCCTAAATAACATTAAAAATTTTTTTTCAGTTATAGACGATAAAGTGTATAATCTAATCAACAAAAAATTCTTTAATTACGTCTCTTTAAATTTCATCATTGCATCACTGTAATTGATTTAATTTACAATAATAACTTTAGAAAAGCTGCGTCAAAAAGCTTTTTTTTTAATAAAAGAATCAAACAAAAACATTTATATGTGTTTGCAATCTCCCTTTCAATGTAAGCCTTTTGAAAAATTGTATTTTTATGCAGAATCCGTCATTGATTACTGAGTTGCGGCTTTAAAAAAGAGCTCTAATTAAACTGAAGGTGTATGAAAGCGTGAAATAAGCTCAAAGTAGGCAAACGTAGCGTTTAAAATATTTTAATTACGTTTCGTTCGGCACCCACAGCCTCCATACAGCGGGAACGAATAAAAAATATTTATTACACTGAAAATTAAGATATTCTTTGGTTCAAAGAATCGGATGTTCTTTGATCCTAAATTAAATTTTAAGAATTCAATAGTGGAAGCTTCATTTTTTTTAAATATTTTTTACCCGTTTCGTAATTGGTCATGCGACGTTAGATTTCGCTTTTCAAATTGCTTTGAAACTGACGCAATTTGTTTCTATGATACAAAGGATGATTATAAAAGTATTTTTATTAAGTCATTCTTCAAACCGGAGACGTATAATTAAATTCGATTCATTTTGCTTAAATAGCAATTTTAACACTGCGTTTCTATTATTTTTAATAATGAAATGTTCCCTTCAACTAAAATGCTTCGATGAAGCTTTATTGTGATATTTTAATTACTGGGAGATTAAAAAGGGAGTTAAGTAGGTTTTCAATTGAAATGTCACAGATAAACCCAAAAATACATTAGTTAGTCAATATTAATTTAGTCTTTCAGTTTTAAATTTCCCTCGCAATCCAGAAAACACTCAGTTGTTAATCAAAATGCATGAACATAACGCACATCCTTTTTGAAAAATACAAAATACACGTATAAAAAAACTAAATAAACGTATGATTTAAAAACCTAAAATAACACTCTTTTAAATCAGATTATTATTTCTGAACATGCAAATAATTTCAATAACTATATAATAGTAAATTCTTCAGATTTAATAATATATTTAATATTTATTACTTATGCAACTAAAGAAAAAATCAGATAGTTGTTCGGAAGTGGTCTAATTGCCATAGATGTTGGGCTTGATTCGATTCCATCCTCTAACAGTTCATGTGCGGTTTGGATCCTGTCTAACAGCTGAAGCTCTATTCAGCACTTTTTTAATTGGCATTAAAGTAAGTCATAGTATAAGGAAGGCAATTATTAACAAACTGTTGGGTCTTTCATCTTTTCATAAGGTGCATTTTCAATGGATATATTCTCAGATTAACATACATGGCAATAAAACAGAAGATATATCGGCTAAAGTGGGTGATGGTGGACCATTAGACATATCTGAGTCATTGACTCATTTGAAGCTGCTCTCAGGAGCTAAAAATACTGTTAATGCTTCTTGGACAATCCCACTTGTTCACCAATTGTACCAAGGAAAATGTCCAGGTGGCACGATATCACACAAGTGCTGTAGGCGAAACCAAACAGCCATTATCAGGCTTATGAATGGGCACTTGAGACCCATATATCCTAGTTTTATAGGAGATTTTTTCAGCCTTTTTGAAGTGTGCTGACCATCTGTCCACTTTTGAGCATATTCTAGATTACCCATTGCTTTACAGAATTGATTTTTTTGCCAAACCCAATTTAATGTCTGATTTCCTTAGAGTGACAAATTCCATCTACCTGATTTAGCCTTGTTTAACACCGGAGATGTGTAACAACAATATTATTAATTATTATCAAAAAGTTCATAGTTTTTCAATTAAAATATGACTTTTACAATGATTTCACTCTGGTTTGCATATTTAAAGAGGGCTTCCAAACCAAAAATCAGTTAAAATTTTGACTTTCATTTGTTGCTAAACTCAATACACGTAATTTTGCAAAATATATATAAATATTATAAAATACATAATTAATGAAGTATTATTGTTTTTTTGTAGTGTAAATCTTTTTCAAGAATGGTATTCCAGTACAATAATGCTTTAAAATCTGTAATTACTTATAATTCAAATAAAATATGTGATTAACATCGTGGACTTTCAGGTTTTTAATTTAAAATGTTACTACAAACTAGAAAACACATTCTTCAAGACAAATGCGTTAAAATAATGTGTAATTAATATTATAAATCATAATTAAAATGCGCAGATTTCTTTCTGCTTGTGTAAAATGTTTTTAAAAATATATAAAACTAAAGCTTAAAAAACAATTTACTAATATGTGAAAATTTTCATAATTTTTAAGTTAAATTATCAGGTAAAGAAGTTGGTCGAATTTAGTGTTTTCTTTTTAAACGCCATAAATAAAAATTCAAAATAATTGTGAAAATGCATTAAAATTTTTCATGCACGTTTTCTAAACTCTAAATAATCAAATAAGTAACTACAATTAAATATTACAAATATTATTTTCATGCAAATATTTTTAGAGAAATTTTAATAAAAGCTAATGCTTATAATATAATGCACAAAAAATGCTCTCTCTTAAATTTTCAAAATAAACTTTATGTATGTAATTATAGTACTCTTACAAAACTGTGAAATAAGTAAACAAGCTTATAATTAAAGTAGAATAATTGCCGAGCTGGCAGCCGAATGGTTAGCGCTCTTGGCTTCGATTCAACAGTTCGTTGGTTCGAATCCCACCTAGGGCATGGATGTTTGTAGTGGTTCGAAATCCACTTTAAACCGTAAGTCCCGGTCTAATTAGCCCTCATGTGCAAAAAATGACCGTTGAGCGACAAACCAACCAAAGTAGAATAATTAATCTTTTTAGCTTATACGAACTAGAGTGACCCAAAGTAAATTTTTATGATTTAATGGATCGAAATATTCATAATTTTCAATGTAAATTTTATATGATTGATTGCATTTATGCTCTTAATAAATTACTAAATATTTTAAAAAAAGGAAAAAGCTACGGTTTAATAGTTTATTTTTCTTCTAGTTATGCAAGCTATTTCCCAGAATTAGTTAAATTAACCTACTTATTATTTAACCAATCAAGAGCTTCATAGTTTTTAAAGTTAATTCATAAGAGTCTTATGTTATTTTCTAAAAATAAGCATACATTTTTTTAAATTATAAAAAGGGATGCAACTAATTTACAGCAAATTATTATTTCTGCTTATGCAATTTATTTTTGTAGTATTACATAAAAGTAAATTTCAATAATTTAATTCATAGGTCGTAGTTTTTAAAATAAAATATAAGTAGAAAATAACATGTTGTAAGTGATCATGAATCTTAAAACTAATTAGATTTTACAAAATTAGACTTCAAAACATGAACGGAACTATTATACTTTCCATTGAGATAATATGATATACGATAATGTCATAGATCAAACTCAATTATCTACTTCACATGTTATAATAGTATAAATTGCTTATGTCATATAATTCGACGTAAATGCAATGTATGCATATTTATGATGTAATGGATTAATTTTAATAATTCTCTATGACATAATTTTGCTGGAATAAATCAGTTATGTAAAATGAAATTTTCTCGAAAAATTCCCGTGTTATATCTTAACTTTGAATGAAATTTTTCTTCTTAAAAATATAGGTGAACTAAGTTATTATAAATTTTAAAATAAAAATAAAATTCAAAAAATAAAAATATTCCAATGCTATAAGATATTTTAATTTATCATATACTTTATGTTATAAAGTGAGCAGGGAAAATAATATCAAATAAAACTGTTTTTGTAGTATGCTGTTATATTTTTTAAACAAATTGATCATCTTATGAATAAATATTTGTTCAAGTCAAAAGTAATTTTAAGTACAATTTGCATAAAAACTAAGGAAAGTGATGAGTCATTATGCAATACAAATGTTACGAAATTCCCCTTCATTAATATTCGCATGAATTTCAATTTTATTAAAATAATTTATTATAATACAGATCATTTAATTCATTGCAAACTAATTTATTGCAATGAATGAATGTATGTTTTCTTTATTTACAATTAATGCATCCTTAAATATTCGATTTGTGTTTCTTAAGAAATTTTTAATTAAACATAATTTAACCGTGAAAATGCACTTTAAAATTCAATAAAATATATAAAATTAAATAATAGAATTTTATGATTAAGTAATAAGATGATGATCACATAATTTTACAGTTAAAAATTAGTCATTTTTATCAGTTCATAAACATAATTTAACTGTGAAAATGCACTTTAAAATTCAATAAAATATATAAAATTAAATAATAGAATTTTATGATTAAGTAATAAGATAATGATCACATAATTTTACAGTTAAAAATTAGTCATTTTTATCAGTTCATAAACATATTTTAACCGTAAAATGCACTTTAAAATTCAATAAAATATATAAAATTAAATAATAGAATTTTATGATTAAGTAATAAGATAATGATCACATAAATTTACTGTTAAAAATTTGTCATTTTCGTTATGATAATGAAACAAAAGCTGATATACTAATTAAATTTGCTACAATGTTATTCATAGAAATGACGTTACTATATTTCATTTGTAACAACTGATTTGCTTACGTACTCAAAAAATCAGACTAAATACCACATTTCTATTTTTTTAATTGCTTGAATTTACAAAGAGTAATTAGGGTTACTTTAAGTTTACATCATATTTTTGTGTGACGGATGTTTGGTTGTTTGTAGTTCATCTGTCTTTTTTTTCCTATACAAGGGCTAATTACATTGCGACCAATAGTTTAAAGTGAATTCTGAACCATTACAAACCAATCCCAAAGTGGGATTTGAACACAAGAACTTTTGCACCGAAGACCTGGATCTGGGATGAATTTGCTTGATGAGATTAGGAATAAACCACTCAACGCTGTGATGAAAGGATAAATTTTTATATGTTGCATAATGCAATAATAACAAGCCTGAAATGAAAAAAGACGTAATAAATTATTATTAGTTGCATATGTTTTTGTTATAGTATCATTGATCATAAAATCAAAGTTCAATGTTCATTATTCGTATGCAATAAGGAATTGTGTACTGTTAATCTCGCCTTCATGTATCTCCATAGCTGACAACACGTACCCTAATAATCCTAAGAATTTGATGCGTTATTGGGATTTTTCAATGATAAGGAACCATATGTAGATGCTGCGAGGAAAGAACCCTAAAAACTCTCAAGCTTTCACATTGGCAAGCATGCATGCAGAGGGCAGAAGTACAACATCTTCTGTTATTCAGTAATGGTGGGATTGAGACCCAGACCTTCCATTTCAAAAATCACTGTTCTAACATCAGAGAACGGTAAACCAGTATTCAGATTAAATAAATCATCGGCATATATAAATGTTTGAATACAAGAAGAAAAATTATTGAAATACTTTAATCTTTTTTAATTTCTTGAAAGTCTGACAAAAAAATCAACACCAACATCATTCCCGTTTTCGTTACTCAATAGCGGCTGGAATCGAATTTAGAATCTTTAACCTAAGGCACACATTCTTAATATCTCTATAATCCTGATGATGTAAATGACCCGGAGATATAGGTTTGCATGAATGCAGGAAGATTAATTAAAGCAAATCCTCATCGTATTAACTTGATAAAGATTCCTTGATGAAGGATAATTCCTTGATGAAATAAAGGTATAAAATCATTTAGTCATCGGTAAAAACACACATTCTTAATATCTCTATAATCCTGATAATGTAAATGGCCTGGAGATATAGATTTGCATGAATGCAGGAAGAGTAATTAAAGCAAATCTTTATCGTATTAACTTGATAAGGATTCCTTGATGAAGGATAATTCTTTGAATTTAAGGGTAATTCCTTGATGAAATAAAGATATAAAATCATTTAGTCATCGGTAAAAATATTTCTGTATACCATTCAGTGCAATACTAATTGAACACGAATAAAATTGATAGGAATATAATAATTTGCTGTTAATAAATTCCGATGTTATTACCATGTCCCTTACTGAATGGTTAAACAATATTAACATTCATAATGAATTAAGGTCTGCGTGTGAATAATTTCACGCTCTCAGCCACAGGTCCGGGTAATGTAAATGACCGTCAAATATAGCCGAGTATCCACGATCAGCCTCTAAATCATTCAGTCCCTCTAATCATAGATAATGTCTATAATAATTGCGAAGATTTATGTTGCATTGCATCGGCTATAGGCTATGTACGTATTCATTGAGCATTAACTATGTCTCTGGAAAATGGCTACATATATAGCGAGGATTAATAACACATTTTTATTAAAATATAGAACGACATATTTGATAAAGAATTCTGCGTCAAAAATATCAAACACTCTCTTTATTCTTTATCAAGTGAATCCATGACTCTAGAATATAGTGGCATTCTTGAGTTAGGAAAATAAAATTTTGCTATAAGAGATGAGTTCAGTGTTGTGTTCAGTGTTGAGTTCAGTGTTTCATTAAGCATATTTGCATGGATTATTAAAATTAAAATCTTGATATTTTTACAATATATATACATATATGTATGTAAATATATATATATATATATATATATCTTGAGCGTGGTCAAATATTGCAAGTTGTTGGCTATAATTAAATTGGTAGATATAGCCTCCTTATAACGTTATTTAGCCTAAATTTAAAAGCACGTATTTAATTATGGCATGAAATTTAAAATTCAGATTAAGAGTAAAGCTACTATACTTAGTTTTCTTTATCGTACGCTTTGGTATTCAGTAACATATCCCTTTAGAAAAGTAGATAGACTTGTAGCTAAATGTCATTCAGTTAATCTCGTTGTATCTATTATTCAGTGTGGTTTAGATATCGGATTGTGCTCTACGGAATCTTTAATAAGATAAAATATTACAATAGCACTTTCATTTATTTAGAAAGCAAATTTTAAAAAGGAGAAAATGTTTTCTATTCATTCCATGATTAGAAAAAATAGTATATACGAAGGACGATTAAAAAGTTGCCGTGCATAGTCTCTACTCTCCAGATTTAATATCAAACAAAGTTGCTATGAACATTTAGATATTATCCAACTGTTTCACAAAGTTAGTTACATCCATTTGGTAAAATTACTTTTTTACTTCGGTATAACAAAATTATGTGTGATACTTCTGTTTCCTACTGGAATCATTGGAATTTTAAGTCATAGCCTAAAGAATTGAAATCATAAAAATCATTAGGTTAAAAATCAGGATTGTTAAGATGTGTGTTCGAGTGCCTTCCATTTTTAAAATAAAACTATAGGTTGGTTTTGTTTCAATTTGTATATTTAGATTCTCTGCGAAAAACCTTATTTAACACAACTCGATTTACCTAAATTTAAAGACATATTTTGTAATCATTATATAAAATTTAAATTCCGATTAAATGTAAACCTACAATACTTAGTTTGTTTCATTTTTTAAAAACACAGAAATTTCACTTTTTAATTAATAATGCATATATAAAATTTATGAAGTATTTTGACAAGTTGGTTTCTTAAAGCATTTTAAAATTTTCTGCCATATTTGATATAGGCTCCTATTATGAGCTGCATAATTTTTTACTTTAATTACTAAAACTAAGTACTATTATTAATATCTATATATATTATAGAAATGTTAACTTAATCTCTGAATAACATAAAATTGTACAAAGAAATGAATAATTAATTTAGGTAGATATTACCATTCCATAAACCATTTCTTACTTATTTAAAAATTGTTTTCTTTACAGGACAAATTTTTCATTTCATTTAACAATTTCGATAAGAAAATATATCCGAAATAAACAACTTTACTTATAAAATTCAAAATTCATAAAAGAGAGATTTTACCAAAAAATATAAAACAAATAAATTTTAAAAAAAGTAAAACTTATCAAACTTTTTTACTATACTTTCTCTTATATATTTATAGTACAATATGATGACATTAGCATTGAAAGCTATAAATAAGAGAATGCAGATTTTAAGTGCATTTTTTAAACTTAGTTCTATCTGTGTACATTCACAAACTCAAATAAGTCATCTTTAAGGAAACGGAAGCATAAAAATGGAAAAATTCGAAGACTCCCAGAGAAAAGCCAAGCGGATGGATTTTCGGTGGAATAAATGTTATGTAAATAACATTTGACCGGTAATCTGTAACGGTTGGACAGAGAACACATGGAACGCTTGACCCGTCGCTGCGAGCCGACATCAAAGATAGATGGCATTCCGTGGTCGGTGTTCTCAGCACTACAGTTTAATCCCGCTTGGCCATTGCACTGCGAAATGCAGTGGAGGGGACATCTACAAATTGATTTTTTATGCCTCGTCGATCAAAATACAATATTCTACCAAGTAATTTTCTACAAACACCTATTTTCATAAAATTTGAAAAAAAGTTGGACATACATACTAATGTTTGTTCTCATGCAAATGAATTAGTTCAGTTAGTTTAGGTTACGCACTGTATCCTAACTGATTATTTAGATGGTTCAATGGAAGAGTTGTGACTTCCATTCCAACAGTCTATGGATTTGATTTATCCAAGACCATAATATTTGAAATGATTCTGTATATAAAACCTTATGACCTGGTCTTCACGCGTAAATGGGGACTAAAGTGCGATACTAAACTAAATATCTAACAAGTGATTTCAACAAACGCAGATAAATTCATCACATTTAATCAAGGTCATGTAATGAATTTGAAACCTTAAAATACAAGGATTTGGTTGCAAAGCAAGATATTTATTAAAACGAAAGATAAAACCCTTTTTGTCTCTAAGTTATTAAATGTCATTTTACAATATATATATATATATATATATATATATATATATGTGTGTGTGTGTGTGTGTGTGTGTGTGTGTGTATATACATATATATATATATATATATATATATATATATATATATATATATATATATATATATATATATATATATATATATATATATATATATATATATATATGTATGTGTGTGTGTGTGTGTGTGTGTGTGTGTGTGTATGTATGTATATGTATGTGTTTTTAAATAATTTTAGGTACACACATGATAAGGAAAAAATATTTATTCCCTTATTAATATTTAGATTCGATTAATTCAATCGCTCTTTTTTAATTTTCTAACATACATTATTTTGTTTAAATCTTATAGATGAGTATTATATCCGGTATAAAATATTTTTTTATGTTTTTAAAGCAATTTCCTTCTATTTCTGAAGATTTTCACTCTTGATTACTGAAATAAAAATTTAATTTATTTCTCCGTAATCTATTTAAGGAGAACTACATATATTTGAAATGTGTCAATTAGTTTCGAATACTAAAAATAACGAAATGAAAATAGCTTATTTTATCTAAATCAATCCCACTATTCAACTCAGTTATTATTCAACATAATTTTATGTGTGCTAAAAATCCAGCATACAATGAAAATCTCAGATAATTTGCTTATTAGGAAAAGTATTTTATTCCTCATCTACTCTCAGCTAGGCGGTTGCAGTTAGGATACAATTGGTCATTTTCTCTGCAATCCACCCGCCCTGACCTGGTTGCGTCCGACGGGTGGCTGTGATAACAGCTTTAGATTAATAGCCGATAATTCGTGTGGTTAACCCCACGTCTGGCCAGCGGTCAGTTAATAGAGTTTAGTCATTACACCGCGCCGCGATAAACACACACAATGGCCGGGCCGAGGCAGGAAATGACCCAAATAAAGGAAAAACGCCCAGTGGAGGAGAAAAGAAAAATAGTTATCGATAGCATTCGTACACGAAGAGATTTGTTATGACAATTCATCGCGTTTTACTATTACAAGGTTAATAGCGTCAACCCTCCGCTCACGTGGGCAGATAACTCCTAAATGGAGTTCCTCTTTCTTGTGTTATTCTTCATGGGATACTGGGCATCTCCTTAATTTTTGTTTCCTGATTTATTTATTTTTTTCTTATCGTTGATATTTTTTCTCTCCAGAAAACACAAGGATAAATTATTGTATCATTTAACAAAGACATAGAGCTTAGGTACATTCAGCAAATAACGCTTAAGAAATATAGAACTTAATATATAGCAGATGTATATTTTTAATTTTTATTTCAAGTGAAAGCACTTTGTCAAAATTTTAAAGATTTTTTAAGTACAATTGAGATTTGTTATTCTTATTCATATTTCTTTAAATTCTTAATTATATATATATATATATATATATATATATCCATGATTGCATATATTTACTACAATTCTTCTCTTCATTTGTAAAAATTTCAATCGGAAACCTTACCTTTTTGCTTGCAGAATATAAAATATAAATAAAATTATTTTTATGTAAATTCTTGGAAAAATATCAGTGTAATTCACCTGATTTCAATAATATATGTATTAAATATTAGGCTTTGAAATGCGGTTACATGAAGAAAAAGAAATCATAATCATGTTTCAATAATTTTGCTTCAAATCAAATTATTTTATACACTTTTCCATGATTCTTATTTATTAAGAATCATGTGTCCTGCTACTTTTTTCAGAAGCCAAAAATCTGTAAGGACTTTTTTATATTTTCTTAGTGGCAAATAAATCTCATTCACTGAAAATAAAAGAAAAAATAACAAAAGTACATTAATTGTGCTAAAATTTAAAGCATAATTTATAAATTATGACACTCCTTTTACATTTTCCTGGAGTATATATATATATATATATATATATATATATATATATATATATATATATATATATATATATATATTACTATGCACTTTTTGATTAATAAAAACGTATACTGTATTAATTAATTGGAACACGTATTACTTAACTATTGCAAATAAAATGTTTTTGTTATAGGAAAATTATAATGCGTTGTTCTTCAGTGTAGAAAAGAGTGGAGAAAGAATTATTTTGAAGATAGAATTCGATACTGTGTGAAATTAAAGGTTTTTAGTATTTAACAAAGATTTTTATCAATGAATAGGGTAAGAAAAGGACATTTAAGCAAATACATGTTCTTTAAAACAAGCAATTTCAATAAATTTAAGTAAATACTAATTATTTTAAATACAAATATACAGTAAATTTAAATTTTTTTTATCAAAACAGAGGAAAAATTCTTTGTGTGTGTCATATAATATAAAACAACGTTAAGTTTGAAAATTAATATTTATATTTAAAAATAAATTGTTTAATAGATGCTCAGGTTATATGTCACATAAAACTATGCAATATGTGAAGCCCCAAAATTAAAAAAATAAATAAACATTAAACTTAAGCAGTTAATGAACTTTTTTAATTCTTTTGTACACTTTATTTAAAACCGATTTGTGCAAAGTACTATTCAAACATATGTATGTGAAATATTTTAAATATTAAAATTAATATTTATTATAAAAAAAGTTAATATTTTTAAGCATTAAATGCATGAATTAAAAAGAAATTCAGCTACAAATCTCAAATCGCTGTGAGTAACATAGTCAAAAAACATTATTTTCTTGATTAAATAAACTAATCTACATTTTCATTAAGTTATTTGCAGCTTATTTGCTTTACATGGGATTTAAAAGAAACAAATCGAGACATTTTTATTCAAATAATAATAAAGCTTTTAAAGATATAGCTGCTGTTTTGAAAAAAATCAACGTTTTCATACCAAAATCTAACAACTAATTAAACACATTAAATTTACTGAACTCGTGTGGTTAAAAAGCTATGCCAATTCATCTCAATCTGCTATCTTAAACATATGCATAAAATGTCATTAAATATATGGTTATATATATATATATATATATATATATATATATATATATATATATATATATATATATATATATATATATATATATATATATATATATATATATATATATATATATATATTATAAAAATTACAATTTTCATTAAAATATGCGTCACAGTAGAAGAAGCTCTGTGAATCCATTCGATGACAATTTACCTAAGTTTAACTTTAAAAAATAAACAAATAAAAAAATTAGCAAATTCAAGACATTAAACTCATACTGTTAAATTCTATTCCAATTCTTTTCTATTTTATCAACGACACTTGAAAGTATCAAGGGCAGAAACAGGTTTCTCCTTTGCATTTGCGAACTGCTTTGCGAAATTGCATTTTCTCCTGTCTTTTAAGGAAGTAAATGGAAT
This sequence comes from Latrodectus hesperus, assembly GCA_037975125.1. Taxonomy (NCBI): domain Eukaryota; kingdom Metazoa; phylum Arthropoda; class Arachnida; order Araneae; family Theridiidae; genus Latrodectus; species Latrodectus hesperus. Next base: position 104,738,796 of record CM075856.1, on the reverse strand, counting down.
TTTGAACACAGTAGAGAGAGAGAAAAAAAAGAAAATAATCTGATGACGAGAGTGAAAATACAGTTTTCTCTCACAGCATTTTATTCGAATTCAGAATATGATTTTTTTATAAATTGTTTCGCAATTTGTTGCAAAAGACAAGAGCCCGAGTTATTCACGAAACTGAATGGTGCAGATGCGTCCAGCTGACGCCCAACCTTTTCATATTTTCCGATTTCAGCTTTCGTGAGAGCAATGGAAGAGTTTTGTATCATTTTAAGGATATAAAACATAATAATATTCCGTTTTATATTAAATAGATGACTTGCTTAAGTCATTATTTGATAAAACATAAATTTATTTTATCATTTTTATTAGATAATATCTCTCTCTCTATTTGGTATTTTAGAAATAAACTTCATTTAGATTTGTTATTAACACTATTATTTTTTTTACATAAATCCATAGATAAAATCATTTTTTGTAATCCTTTAGAATTAAAAATTGATTATTTTTGTTCGAAGTAGAGAAAGAATTGAGATTGCATACATACATTTAAGATTTTGTTATTTTTGAATTTGTGCTAAGCAGTTGTGTGTTGTTCTTACACAAGCGTACTTTTCCTTATACCTAGCTTAGAGTTGTAATCTACAAATTACATGATAATCTAAAAGACCCCAATGCTTAATGTTTGGGGGCCAAGTAGAAGAACCATTATAATAAACCTGACATCCCCCATATGTGTCATTCCACTCGGAGGAAATTGCAACTACGGCCTATTTGCAGCGTTCCGGTGGCTATTATTGGACACGATGGATCTTCGATTAAATAGGGCTCAAAATCATAACATTCCTTTAATGAGAAGAATACCTTAACAAGTTAGGCAACCGCAGATTTACTGAGCAATGATAAACAATATGTATTCACATAAAAATAGATACAGAATATATATTCTATATATTTTCTCCGCTTCCTAACCTACATTTATGTAGGCTCATTGAGGATTTGTGATAGAATCACACTCTTCCGGGTAGAATAGTCCTGAGTTCAAACCCCAACTATTGATAAATAACGGTCGATAAGCTATCTGCCTGGACATTTATCAGTAACTCTGTGGTCTACAGATAAGACACCACTTTTTGCAAAAAGTAAGATAAAAATGCTTACTTCAATCACTGTTAAACAAAATAGGAGGGGCATTGCGTTTATGCTTTCTGCATCACAAAGTTTAGGGTGGGGATTTTGTTACCGCGTAATAGATAGTATCGCAGCCGAAATGCTATGTAAGGCATGTTAATATCTATTGCATCATGTTTACCGGTAGGATTTTTTATAGATAGTGGGCCATATTCATGTATCGAAAGGAGAAAAGCCAAGAAACTGTCAAACACCCACTCCGGCTGACAAGCATGCTTACGACAGAAGTGCCACATTCATCTCTCATTGTTCAGCAATGTACAGGACAGCTCCAAAAACAGAGTCCTATCAGTAAGCCACTGAGAGCTTTGGATATACACTGCTGGACAATTGCTAAGGACGGATCACAAATTGCAATGTAGCATAACATTAAGCGAGACATGAGGCCTAGTAGGATAATATATAGTTGCCACACTGTTCAGACATTAGAATAAAGAATGTTTATTGTTCTAGAAAGTACAAAAGCTGTGAAATATCTGAAAGAAAAAAATGTTCATTTGATGCTGCATACGGAAAAATGGAACAATGCATCTAAAAGTCAGCAGGCACCTTGAAGAAAAGTATCAGTATGGGATAAGTCCACCATGGAGTGTGATGCAACATTCCACACATCGTATCATACTTTGCACAACATTATCCAGCAGCTGTTGAGGCAATTTATCCCATTAATCTAGGAATACACGGATGAGGGTGTTCTTGTTTGTCGGAGAATAGTTTCGACCAGCCACTTGCCTCTCCAAAGCATCCCACACATTTTCAATGTAGTTTAGATCTGGAGAACGTGATGGCCATACGAGGCGTTGAATACCCTCTCTGTCTAGACAATCCTGAACAGTGAGTGTTCGATGACATGTTGCGTTATCGTCCATATAAACAAATTTATCACCGTCAGCACCATGGAAAAGACGAACATCATTAATGTATCGTTGGCCCATCATAGTCTGATTCACAACCACATGTATGGGCGTGCGACCATTGATCATGATGCCGGCCCACACCATGACACTGCATGTCGCATATCGGTCCCTTTCCTGGATATTTTCTGGATGATAAGCAGTACTATTCTCGCGCCAGATCATTTGGTGTCTATAATCCGATGACAGACTTAGCCTACTCTCATCTGAGAATAGAACTCATGCCCAGTCCTGTTCAGTCCAATTGCGATGCTCACGACACCCTTGCAAACGGGCAGTACGGTACTGTCTAGTCAATGGGACACACACAACAGGTCTGCGGGCGTATAGTCCCCCTGCCCTCAAACGTCTGGCAACAGTTTTCCGAGAGATCTGCTTTCGTGAGCCAGCAAGAAACTGATTTGCCACCTGCTGAGCTGTGGTGCGCCTTTTCCTTTTTGCTGATAGGACGATATATCTGTCTTCTACTGGCGTCGTACTTCTAACACGATCTCCCCCGTGCCGCCTACTACACATTCCAGTAATTTTAAATGACTTCCACAGCCGTGAAACAACGCTGTGAGCGATGTCGAACTCCCTGGCAACATCTGTTATTTTTCGTCCTTCTTCCATCTTTCCAATAATTCTGGCCACGCATAAAATTATCTAAGTGATGTCGGGAAGACATGCCAAAAATTTCAAGTTTGTCTATTAAATCTTTCCTGTAAAACTTTGACTTGAAACAACAACTGTCCACACGCGTCAAAACCTTTAAAGCTCTTATGAACGCTATCACAGGATGAACAGATTTGGAATAAGATTTGCATACACATACTTCTTCTTACTATATCCCGCACTTATTCTAATTTTCCACATTTTGCTTCCTTTCATTTTGTGGTTGCTGTGGATGATAGTGTTATCCATCCTTAGCAATTGTCCAGCACTGTATTTCTAATACTATCTCTTTCGATAGGTAAATGTGGCCACTATCTATAAAAAAGTCTTTACAGAAGACAATTTACGTGGCAGATATTCAAATCACTTTAACATCTAAGCAGTAAAGCTTTCATTCGGTCGGTTCAAAAGGGAAACTGGGGCACGTCAGATAAGCTGTCATGTCACAATACCAAATACTTCTATTAAGTTATCTGCTCATGGATAATAAATATATCGTGTTAGCTATTTGAAAGTTTTAGATATTTTCTCTCTTGCGACACATTTTTGCTACAATGATTTTAGAGCATTTGTTTCACAATTTATGTAAAAATTGCAGAATGCGGTTGGTTGGTTGGTGTCGTGTCCATGGGGAGTGCATGAGTGTGTAGAACACAGCTGGCTATTTCATAGAGGATTTCAGAATATAAACTATTTTTTACTCCTATGGAGAAAAGGGTTACAATTGCTTCCGAGGTGATTTGATTTCTGCTGTTGGTCCGCGGAATGTATTTTATTTCCCTTCTGCCTCCAGAGGAAAATCTAATGGAAATTCTCCTATCCGCCACCTAGGGACATACCCTGTAGGGGTTGCAGCAGAAAATGGTCACTATTTGCTCACCTCATAAAGTATTTTTCAGATACTGGGCAGTACACGAGAAGATATAAAAACCTATATAATTACATTAGTTTCAATTTATCATTTGTATGACCATAGTTTCGAAATAGCATTTATGACTCATTGAAACCCATTGATATTATATGCTCTATGACAATAATACAAATTTTTATAAATGCATTTAGTTTATTAAATATCATTTGCAATTTATTTCATTTATGCTTATTTTGAACTTGCTGCAAATGTACCTACATGGTGTTCTTACTATGAAAGTCAGACATTTGAGTGAAATTAGAAATTTTGGCTTCGTTATTTGACAGGGGTAGAGACACCAAGAAAGGATGCAGTACTCATGTCTGTTGTGTATGTTTGGAAATCATTAAATAACGATTAAAAACAAAATTAAATTTCTTGTGTTAATATTAAACCCCAAATTTTAGTCATACAAATCTCTAAATAGCTTTTAAGAAACAAACTAATCAGTTAATTGAACATAAAACATATGTTTTAAATTTTAAAATTCATGCAATTTCATTAGACAGAAATAACCGCATTCAAAATACACATTTTCAAAAATTTCTATTCTTTTATAAATTATTTTTTGGTTTTGCTTTTTTATTTCTAAGAGATTCTAAGATGAAACTAATATTTTAGTGAGAAAATAAATTTTATTTAGAGAGATAAATGTTATAAGTGTGAATATATTATCAAGAGAAGATAGAATTATTTTCTGGAATGGATAGTTATTTATAAAATTAATTTATAAATAATCAGTTATAATATAAAGATTTCAAAACTTTTATAATGGAAGATAAACTTATTAGAGCATTAATTTGTGAATGATAATTTGATAATAGCTACTGAAAATTAATGAATAATGGTTTAATTGTAATGTGTTGCAATTAATTTACTTATCAGAATATTTAAAAGTCTGAAGTTTTAATAGTTAAAAATACAATAAACAAAATACCAATATGAAAATTTATAGTATTTGTTCATTATATTAAAATAGATAGTATCATTACTGTAAGCATTTCTATCGAAAATTGATTTTTCCACTAGAATAATAAATTTGTGTAAATATCAACTTTAGATTTATGCTATTGTTAATAATTATTTCCCTTATGATTTCCAGTACCTTACATCTAATTCAATCAATTCAAAGGAACAATAATTAGCTTTTTCTTGGTCATTTATGTCACGTTTGTATCAAAGAAAGTTTTTTCTTTTTAATATTTATAAAAAAACGCATATCAAATAAATATCAAGAGTTGGCTATTTTGAAGACTATACAACAACTACAATGGCTGACATGTTTATCCATAAATAACAGTAAATCCGTACGGTAAGGAACAAATATATGGCAATTCATTGAGAAATTCCATAAAATTTATTAAATTTATCAAATTAATGTTTTCCAACATATCTTTGTTAAAGGAATAAATAAACACCAAAATAATTCAGGAATATTATAGATCTTCTGCCTAATATTATTCTTTAACATTTTTAGACTGCAGAATGTTTATAACTAATTCTTTCAATTAGATTAATAATTCTAATTCAGCCGATATAAGATTAACACATCTTAAATTCAGCTTAATTGTACTGAATCTATGTGTGCTATTTTTTTAAAACAAGTTATCTGAAATGAAATTATCATTGAAGGAGCCTTAAGAGAAATCAAGCATTTAACTTTTGGAAAGAATATTTAATTTCAATTGAATACTCTCATCCCAAAAATGAACTCTGAGAAAGTTTCCTTTCATTTTAGTTTACAGAAACTTCCATTTCAAAAGCCGGAAATTTGAAATGTGTTTTTAATGAAAAAATAGACAGATATTTTGTGTTAAAATTATCGAGAACGTAAACATTATTACCTCAAACCAAACAATCTTTCCTTTCAAGCATCTCCCCAAAATGTAAACTGAGTTTAAGCAGATCATCGTTATTGAGAATTAAAACAGAAATGCGATATTTGATAATTTAATTTTCCTTTCCTAAAACAGAAATGGAAAGATATTCTAAGGAACAAAGCCCTCCTTGTTACTGAAGATGAAGAAATTACTTCTCCGTCTATGAAGTATTAAAATGATTCGATTGGCTATTTGATGGGGAATAAATGCTTGTTCGATAAATATTTATGAGCTTCCTTTCTCTCCAACCGTATCCTCTTTGTCGATAAATGGAAGTTTTACTACCAGTAAGTCCTGGAATTATCTAAGAGAGTCTTTCCGGAATATTTCCCGGAGAATCAGGGAAAAGAAATTTAAAAATCGATTTTATTCAGCTTTGCCTAAATTAGTGGTTATTTCTTGCTAGTATTGGAACATTTATTTCATATATTTTGCGAGACGACCATTAGATACGGAGAGTTTTTGAACCTGTGGAGACAATGAATAGAATGAATGGAACTTAAAGTTACTGGAAACTGGCAAAGAAAAGGCATTTTTGTGCTGACCTTGAGAATGTGATTATTCTTACTGTTTGAAATATTCTTGTACAATATTAGATTAAATATATTTTAGAGAAGCATTGATTTTATTTCCTTAAAATTAATATAAGTCCTTAGTTTACCATAAAATTAAGATGTAAGAGTTATTGAGATGATTTCGATCACATTGTTTGTTGCAATCCTAAAGTTATTTTACATTGTAAATTAATGCAATTATATTTTGACCTCTAAGTTTACATGTTTTAAGAAAACATTATACAGAACGCTGTGATCTAGTGTAAAAGCTAACATGCTCTTTGAAGGGAAAATTTTGAAGCTTCTAGAAAGCTATTGAGCACATCAGATTTCTAGTTGAACGTCTACCAATGTGGCTATGTTAGAGTTACAGTTTTTCTTCTTTTCAATGCATGAAAACAGACAACTAATGAAAAAGTTTACCATAAGACAAATATGCAACAGATACAGAAAAGAAATGTTTCACAACATTTTTCTATGTAAGCTGTTCTCGGTGAAATAGATCAATGTGAACTTTATAATTAATTGCAGTAGTCATAAAAATTTAAAATATACAAATGATTGAAAACTAAATTTGACTTGCACAATAAATTTTATCAATCCTTATCGGAATCATAAATTATTAAATACGTTTAAAATTTTCTTACTTAATCATTAGCGAAGCAAGAAAATAAAAAGATTGGGTATTACCTGAACGCAATTAATCATCATAATGATATTTGTCATTAAATGTAGAAATCAACGAGTAATGGATTCATTTAAAGACTATCGATAGTACAAGGGCTATTGAAAATTTAATTTTGTCAGTATATTTTTGAAACTATTCAATTCCTCTTCGTCATAATTATTCAATTATGTCACTGGATGGTTGACAGAAAGCTTAGAACTACACTACTTCTCCTCCATCTATTCTTTCTCATATTCTTCTTTCATTCATTCTTATTTGGGACTTATTTTAAACGGTACCCGGAGATTTCCTGTAATTTATAACGTAAGTAGGTTTCCCTAAAAAATATATAATAATCCTTTTGACAGCGTTCCTATCTTTATGTACGAGTTCTGTCCATAATTTTTCTTGATTTAAGTGAATGTATATCCTGCAAATAAAAGCAATCGACTGAAATGTTAATGAATAAGATACAATACATTTACTAAAATATTGTATTTAACTAAATGCAAATTGTTACATTTTTAATTCTATGCTTTTCATTCCAGAGACATTTATTCCATCTATCTATTTTTAATTACACCTAAGCAAAAATTATTTGCAGATAACTATTTAGATTTAAGTTTCTCAAATTGTCAAAACTAAGAACTTTTGCAGATTTTTATTATTTTATATAACAAACATTTGCAGAAATTCGTTATAGTTATTTTAATTTAAATAGTTAACTTTACTATTAGGAAGTGAATTTGTAATTCTGAAAAAATTTAAAATAAGACTTTTTTATATTTGTAAATTAGCATTTTTAAATGCTATCATTTGGATAGCGTTATATCTGTAAGTCATTTAAGCATCCGTTGCAAGTTTAAGTGCTGAGGGTATTTAAATTAGTGAAGACATTTGATAATGGTGTTCATTTTATGTGCAATAATTAAGAATATCCAGAAAATGCATTAGGAGAGTACTGTCAACACAGTGTTTACAGAAATCAGAAATGCAACGCTCGACAAAGTTGAGATTGTACTCTGGATATCTCCTTCTATTGAGCACCGTCTTACCATTAAGTCACGGGGAGTAAAACTAAACGTTTTAATCATCACATAATTGATACATTAATCAAGTTTATACTCTTATTTAGCTTCTCGCTGAGCTTTTCTTAGATCGCGAGACACTTGTTGCTCTAGAAGAAATGGGAAAGACTCCCTAAAGTGCAGCTTAATGCATATGAATATCTAAAGTAAAGGCACAATATACATCATGCAATGATCAACAGTGACTGTAATTAAACCTGGGATCTACCTTTTCGCAAGGGTGCCTTCGCGCAATTAAATTTCTGTGTGCCAGAGGAAACGCTTATAATGGTCAAAATCCCAACTTTTATAAGGAAGGGATATTTTACTTTAATAATCATCTGTTGCGTGTTTTTAATCAAAATATAGGGTTGTGTTCGATTTCCAATGCCGCCCAAAACCACCGAGTACATGCGATATACGTTCTCGTTAAATCTGTAGAATAGAATGTTTTGTGGTCGGGGTCATTGAGCAATAACCATGGAAGTAATGTTCTGCAGAAAATTTCCTACACTTCCAGATCATAGTTAAAATTGATGGCGTGGATCCTATCGAAAGATTCTTTGAGCAAAGACATACTTTCACCTTCATTGTGCCCTGACTAACCGAAGGACGCATCTTTCTGATGTAATTTTGCAAAGCCGTTGGCTTGCGAACTTGTGTTGTCCAACTATCATAAGTAACACAACAACAGTAATATAAATACATTACCACTATGATTTTATGAAGGAACATAAACATGTTTTTCATTTTATATCAAGTTACTTCTTTTAATACGAAATAAAAAATTTTCGTATATTTATTTTGAAATATATTGTTTTTAAATAAAATTACCACATGCGGTTTTGTGAGATGGTTTTGTTGTTCTAGATGACTTAATTGAAATATGAACAGCATACTTAACATAAACTTTTTTTAATTATAAATCATTAATTATTAATCTAATATTAAATTGTAAAAAAATTATATATACTTTTATAAATGGAAGTAATTTGAAAGTTGTTTGTAATTATTTGCCTAAATTAGTTACATTCATATTTTGGGATCATATTGTTTTTAATTTATATAGATTGTATTGTAAGAATTAAAAAAGTGAAGTGAATGCGCAAGGTTTGAGACGTAAGAATATATGAATACATAATTTCATTGTAAATCAAACTATTAAACTACTCATCGCCTTTTGCGACTTTTTTTATGCCATAACTTCGGAAAGTGTGCAAAGAAACAAACGACAACAGCTAGATTCTCCTGCAGAAGGCCACAGCGGATGCCACCCTTGGCTTCATTAGTCACGGCGAGGACAAAATGCGAGTTTGTCTTTGTTGGGTGACATTTTTCTGCCCCTGCATTGCTGCGTGGCGCAAAAGTATTCAAACCTCGCCAGCATCAAACGAAGTCAAGAATTTATAGCGCTCTTCAAAATTCAAACAATTCCCCTTTTGCAACCCCCTTTTCCTGCAAGAGACCTCTTTCGCAACTTAAAAGATCTTGGCGCAAGTTCAAGAAAACTCAAGAAAATTGTCTTTCATGTTTTAGTGACCCGATTTCGGTGGTGGGAGGGCGAGGGATTGCTGAGGGAAGGGCACAGGAAGGAGATGATTTTATTATTGTTGTTGCTGTTTAGCACTAGTTGAATTGATCCATGTAATGTTAACAATGGCGCTTAACTGGAGCAGCTCTATATAAAGCTGTTTTCTTCCCCTCTGCACAGTCGTAATGGAACAAAAGGACTCCCAAAAAGTTTTTTTATTTATTTATTGAGAGTCTTTGAGGGAAGATGAAATATAATTGTGCTTGGGCAATAAGAATGAAGCACCATTTAAGAAAGAATGGATGTATTGCAGTGAATGGTACGGAATGCTTAATATAGAATAAGGTTTCAATGAACTAAGGGAAGACATTTATTTAAAGAGGTCATATATTTAATAGTACCATAAAGTTACTGAAAATGTAGAAAAAAATACCAATTTATTGCATCTGTTTAATTTTGAATCAGTTATGATATCGAAAATAAATAACATTAAATTTTCTTTCATACGCATTGTTGGAAAAAATTTGACATTGTGTAAAAGAAAGTGATAAATAAGGAAGTAAATAAGAAAGTTAATTATTAATTAGTTGAAGAAAATCAATCATTTGAGATTATTAGATGCATGATATCAAAATATCATGCGTTTTTTCGCCAAACTTTCATGGGAAATTTCAGCATGTTATCAATTCTTTTAATTGCTTTATGTTTTATTCTTTTCATGTTGACTATAGATTAAAAAATAACGAAAACTATATGAATTACTGTACATCGTGTACTGTTATCGGATTTCGAAAAAAATTAAATCTGCCTTAAATGATACTATTCTATAAGTAGTTGTAAAAAGAAAATTGCTAGAAATTAAATGCTCTAATTGAGCCCTAGTGCCTCAATCTTCATGCCTCATATGATACTCTTAAGATAGACAAAGTGAAGCATCGCTTGTTGTAAGCACTGATTGGAAAGGTGACTACATTTGCCACCACAAAGTTGCTGGACGTAAGTTGGGGACGAATTCACGTTAATCTATGGTGGCCAAAACTATTTGGAGCCATGTCATGGCGTCCATGTGGAAAGGACGTGGCAAGCTGAGGTGTCAATTCGTTTACCTGACAGAGACTCAAAATTTCAGAGTGCTTGGTGATAGGCAAGTATTCCATAACTATTCTCCTAGGTTTGGAAATCATAAATTATTAACGCTCACGGCACAACATATGATTAAAATTTCTTGAAATTTACAGTTTGATATTACATGAAAACCATAATTTACTTATCACTCTAAAATCAAGCTTGGATCGATGAATTGGATTAGCGTCCACCTTCGCTGAGGGACACGAACTCATCATCAACTGAATTTCAGTCAAGAATACTAACCATTCCAACTGTATTACTCAATAAGACAATGAGTAATTTTAAAGGGAAAACTATTATGATGCCGTTGATGGCGTAAGGAAAGTAAAATACAAGTTACGACTTCCTGAGGAAAATATTAAATTCTCAAAGATGCACTGTTGTCTCTTGAAAGTTTAAAGGAAATTTAAGCACTTTTAAATACATTTGCATATTTTTTCATGTTTCAAAACAAAATTAAATTATTTTGTTTAATAAAGCAGTCATTATTGCTATTCAAACTATGGTGAAATTTACAATCGGGCATCTCTTGAATTTTTTGAAGGTTTTTTTTTGACCAATGAGATGACCATTGCCACTACACAAACGCTAAACGTAGATGGGGTTACCAGAACTTAAATTTTATCACTAAAGTTTTCTTCAAACCAAAGGATACCTACTTATAACACCATACCCTAAATTATTAAATGAAAATTTAGTTATGTTTTATCAACTTTTAAATCCTCATGAATTATTTTCATTAAGATGGAATTACTTGGCAATATCTGAGAAATTAATTAGTTGATAAGAAGAACGAATACTTTAACATTTTGATATATGTCGCGGGTATGACAGCATGTAAAACAACAAATAAGATGCATACATTTTTTTCCTAAAACATAAACAAATCAAAAAAGCTAAAACTTAAAGTTACAATAATGAATAAAAGGCAGAAATGATGTGAGATGAGATAGAAATTTTTAAAATAAGGAAATCTTCATAATGAAATACCTTTGTTAATAAATACAGTTAGGGAAGTCTTGCATTAAACATAATTAATTTTCAGAATTCATTAGCAGAGAGCAATTAATAATATGTTACTTGAAGTAAAATGGAAAAAAAAACAATGTTTCATCACCAAGTTTTATGCATTATTAGTTTTGAAAGAAATTTGTTTATCGCGTTATACATGCAAGTTATAACTTCAAATTAGCCGCTGATTATAACAAACTTATTAATCTATCCCTTTCTGTGCTTTCTTCATTTAATTAAAACTGCTTTTATTAAAGTTTATAATGATTAATTGTAAATATCAATTATGCGTGAAAGTGCATCGAGTTATATTCAAACTATTTTACCCCGGCAAATTAAAATATAATCAAAGCAAACTACCTACAGAAAAATAAAAAATATGCTTTGATTGAAGATGATCCCTTTTCATGATAAATTTAAATAGAGAGCAAATATTCAGAAATATTGCTTTTATACTATTTTGAATCTAGTTTATAATTTGTATTCTAGAAATATTACATAATTGAATTTTCTGTGATATAATTTACTTTAAAAACGTTCCAAACGTTATCACACAATCTTGGACTCTGAAAAGCAATTATGTTTCGTGATTTCTATTGTGAATATGCGTTTCAGCTTCATAAATACTCCTTACTTGATGTGAGTGCATGGGAATTTTGTGGGTGTCCTTCCAAAAGACAATGACGCTTTGGACATTAAAATAACTTACAATAGATTTTGGCGTTGGGATGTCCAGTTTGTAATGGTTATTATAACATTCAATTATATTCGTTAAACACAATAAATTTAACAATTCGTTAAACACAAGCAAGTTTTCCTAATTTTTTTATTGCTCATTGCATATAATTATGTCTTAAATAAGAAGGAACTAAAAGTTATCAACTTGGGAATTTGTGGAAATTTAAAAAGCAGAGATTACAGAGTAATTAAATCATTTTGATAAATTCATATTTAAAAACTATTATTCAATGAGAAATTTATAATTATTCAATTATTAATTTAAAAATGAGGTGAATTACTTGCATATCTTTAGTAATTATAAAAAAAAACCAATTTATTTTGCTGTTAATATCATTTCTATTTATTTGAATTAATATATTATGTTGATCAACTTGTCTAGTGGTCAGAGTGCCTGAGAGCGGTTAGACAGTCCTAGGTCCGAATTCCCGTTCGGGCGTGGGTGTACTTTCTATCTCTTTCTATCCTGTTTTTGTCATTTCTTTTTATGAATGGGTTGTGAATGGTTCCCTACCCTATAAACGGGTTCCTATGGCATGTGTGTACTGAGGAAGTAGGACGCCACACCAAATTATGCTTCAGTTGGAAAGGTTGAGCAGCGCACCCCATAATGGAATTTAACTGGAACAAGACAACAACAAGAAATGAATGTTTGATAAAAATAATAATTTTTACATTTAAATAAGACGCTTCTAATTTATTAATGATAAAAATACTAATTTCAATAATTGTACATTTAAAATTAAATGTTACATCATATCATTTAAAAATATTTTCTTTAATATTTATTTAACATTTGTACTTAAAGAATATTTGTGTTTTAAAATGCATTTTGAATATATTGAATTTATACAAAAGACAATTTTTATGTCAATAATTATCAAAATATCCAAAACTTTGTTTTTACTTATAAAGTAAAATCTGTCCAATATAAAACTACAAGAACTATTCGTAAGGAAAATTAATAAGTATTAAATAAAAGTTTTTACTTTTAAATACATAATTATTAAGTTTAATTATATAAAAAGCCTAATTTATTGAACCTATAATTAAAATTTATGTAAAACACAATAGTTATATTCAAAAACTCAATAAAAAAATTCCATTTTTTATATTTTACGTAGGTATGATTTATATCATTTACATTTATTTTGGCAAGTGTATTCAAGATAAAAAAAAACGTGTATTCACTTTATATAGTAGGCGTGTATCTTTGTTTAAATAGTTTTCCAAATAGAAAACTCTCAGTCATTAAATATGATGTGACAGCAGAAGCTCGAATGGTTATTAATACTGGACACCATTAAATCAAACATTTCAATGTATTTTGATTTAAGCGTCTCTAATGTGTGTGAGGGAAATTATCATTCCCCTAGAATTATGCTAATATTTCTGTTCTTCAAATGAACTCTAGCGAAATCCTTAACTGCCTATTTGTCTGGTGTATTTGCCTCTCGCATACACATATTCAACATTTTAACAATGATGAATTGCAATCCAAAGATTAACGATTCAATAGCTCGAAATTCTCAAAAGCCATTTTCATTCATCTTGGCGGAAGCGTTCCCCATCCGCTTGGCGCCTTTTTACAGTTTCAGTAAATCGGAATGAATGCCAACGACTTTAAATGCTCGAATATAAACTTCCGTAAATCTTCGTCTCCTGGTTACTTAGTTAGAAGAAATGTTTTGGTTCACTTAAATCAAAGACACCGCCTCATATGTGAGTACACATGCTTATCATTTAAATTGTATCCTTTCCTTGCGTGTGGCGATATTTGGAGCAGAGAAAAAAGTGAATCGGCCCCGGTGTTTCTTTGCGTGCTCAAATGATCTGCTGTAAGTGGTATGTTAATGAAGCCAAAGCTGCAAATTGAATTTGCTGCTAAAGTGGAGTTGTATTTACATATGCAAGAAAATGTTTTCAGCTCTTTAGATGTAATTTATTACTAAATCGTAAATTTTTGAGTTGAAAAATGTGAAAGAATTTCCTTAGTTCAACTGTGCATGACTGATATTGGTCTCAGTAAGTGGAATGGAAATGCACAAACGTTGATTTCGGAAACAAGTTTTCTAAATTTCATTACGTATTAAGGAGTAAATAAATAATTTATTTTACTAAATATACCTCTTATTTATTAATTGATAAAATATATTGCTTAATGAATTTTATCTACAATTTTACAAACAAAAGAGTAGAAATGTTACTCATGCATTTTCTACAATAATTAAGCAATGCCTTTGGAATATATATATATATATATATATATATATATATATATATATATATATATATATATATATATATATATATATATATATATATATATATATTAGGTTGGTGCGTATGAAATGTCGGATTCTTAAGTGATTGTATAAAACTGCATATCTTTCTTCAAAAGCTGTTTATTCAATCAAAGTATGCTCCATTCGCTTCAATACACTTTTCCCAACGAGATTTTAAAGCGTAGATGCCTGTCTTAAAAAATTTTGGTCTTTAGAATTAATAAACTCTGATATCGAGTTTTTTAGACTGTCTTCATTTTCATAGTGTTTGCTCCTTAAAAACAGCTCTAAATGCTTGAAAAAATGAAAATCGGTCGGCGAGAGATCCGGTGAATATGGTGGATGCTGCAATGATGAGCATACGTTTAACCGATCCAGCTTATTTCGCTCTGTCAGTGCGTGCGGTACCCACTTGTCCATCTTCTTAACCTTGCCAATCTCAGAAAGGTGTCTCAATATCGTTGTATGGTCAACTTTCATCCTGATAGCAAGTTCCCTCGTGGGTACGGCTGGATCCGCTTCCACTAGAGCCTTCAGGTCATCATTCTTCACAGACGTTTTGGGTCTTCCACGCGGCTCATTTTGCAGTGAAAAATCGCCAGTCCGAAATTTTTCGAACCAACGCTGCACTTTCCGATCGTTAACCGTATTCTCCCCAAACGCTTGGTTTATGTTGCGTGCAGCTTTTGCAGCACTATTACCAAGTTTGTACTCATATAAGAAAATGACGCGAATGTCGGCAGAATTCATATCGGCAATAAACTCATAAAGAAATAAAAAAGGGAAGACCTTCGAGAAAACCTATTTTGCTGAAATGAGTCTCTGGCAATGGACAATACGAGTATGAATGAGGTTATGCCAAATACAAAAGTATAACGAAAACAGGGAGGAAAACGTCCGCATGTAAAGAGAATCCGACATTTCATACGCACCAACCTAATATATATATATATATATATATATATATATTCTCATTATGCAATGTTAGTTAGCCACAATTGTTGTTTATCATACAGCTAACGAATCACAAACTAGTGTGCAAAAAAACCAACAAGCGATTGCATTTTCAGCTCCAAATTACAAGAATTTTTGTCAAAGTGGAGTGGAGCATAATCACTCACTTGGTAATAAACAAGGTTTACGAGTATTTTTCGACTGATGTGTCAGTAGTAAGAACTTTAATAGTTCATGGTATGGTACCGTCAAACCACGATGTCCACCATACCCAATTACAGAGTCAAGCTGATGAATCGACAAAAGTTAAAGACATTCGTTAAAGGGTTGTGTTGCGGCTCTCCCTGTAACAGCAGGAGAGTTGCATGCCAGCTCGGGGTAGATGGAAGAAGTTTTCTATGCTTTCCCCCTAGCTGAGCGTCAATACGGCCCACTTTCTTACACAGTTACCCTAGTAGGCATGTCATTGAGTAGCTAGAAAATATTTGTATTTTAAGAGGGTGTAACAAAGTCATGCCTACACTGAGCCACCAACCCAATATCTGTATTTACAAAAAAACTTGCCCATTATCTACTCCGAGTCAAACGAATACAAAAATCCTCCCACTACAGTTTACAGAAAATTATACCAATATAATTATATACTTGAAGGACGAATTAAGCTCCGAATAAAGAAACTGACATTAGAGAATATTATACGTTTGAAAAAATTTCGAGTGATTAGATGAGATAAGCTGAGTAAAAAACACAATTTATAAATTTTCCTTTGAGCTTTAGAAACTTTCCTTCTGTCTTTAGGAATCTGTAAATGGAATTTCTTAGATTTTAGGATAGAAAAGCTTAATGCCAAATTGCATTATTCACTATTTGTCTACTTACCATTTTGAAATTAGAAATTTTCTGGGCCGCCCAACTTGTCTAGTGGTCAGCATGCCTGACAGCGGATAAGGAGGTCCTGGGTTCGAATCCCGGTTCGGGCATGGATGTACTTTCTCTCTCTATCTATACTGTCTTTGTTCTTTCCTTTTATGAATGAGGTCTGAATGATTGCCTACCCTATAAACGGGTACCTATGGCATGTGTGTAGAGCAAAGTCGTACTTTCACCTTCATGGTGCTCTGATTAAAGAACGAAAGACACTCTTAATAGACTTAAATTTGCGTAATCAAGGCATACCAAGCTTGGCTTGTCCAAGTGTCATTTGTAACCAACAAATGCAAGAAATTTTTTGCAAAAATATTTCTTGCAAAAAACAACAACAAAAAATGCAAAAAAACAACAACAACAAGAAATTTTCTGTCACAGACAGAGAGAGATAGAAACTTGAATCATGTATATATATTGTCGGTATGAAACAATATATATATATATATATATATATATATATATATATATATATATATATATATATATATATATATATATATATATATATATATTCGTTTTTATTATGAGAACATTGGCATTATATTAAAAAAAATCATGTAAACTTTTTTCATGCAAAATTTAATCTTAATTTTAAAGTTAATATTTAATATCAAATAAATATTGAATCACATTTGAAACACAAAATTTTACTATGTAGAAAAAAGTACAGATCGTATTATATTTTATTATCTATCAATTTCAAATTGTGGTATTCATTTGTAGTAAAAAAATATATGATTTTTATTTTGAAAAGTATTTGTCATGACAAAATAAAATTGCGTCAGTTTCTTCTTCATTATTGACACAGATATCTGACGAATTCCCTTATATCTCGGAAAGCATATTTCTAATTCTTTATTTATTGTCTTTGACCTCACCGATTCTCTTTTTTCCCCGCTCACTTTCTTATTGCTTTCATTCTGCAGACACTGGAGCCATAAGCAATGACATTTTGTTATCATTTCTTGTGGGATAGCGACAGAAAGAAATATCCAGGTCCATTTTTATTTTCTTTCCCTCGCGCAACTGCGAAAATTAATTCCTAAGGCACCCATCATAGCCAGCAGTCACCGAGAATCAAAAGGAAGGACAGATCTGCCTGGGTATTGGCTTCAATGCATCACGTGATGAGAACCGAGTTTCTCTTTGATTGGTCGACCTTGCGCCTTGGCTCCAACGACTAGACAAGATCCGATTAGAACGTTGAATCCGAGGGCTTCCAAAGTATCCAGTTTAATGCCCCTCAAGTAATATTTCCTTTCACGGAAAGAAGTAAAACTTTATTTTTGTGTCGATTTTTACCAAGTTAGGAAAAAAAAGATTAGCTTCCTTCTTTATAACCTTTCTTTTGAACGGGAATATGGCTTTCAAAGATTTATATGTGTCGTTAAGAAGCGGTTTCTTAAAAAATAAATTTATTTTATATACACAGTGTATGCTTAGCTTGCATGAAAACGAACTAAAGATGATGAGATAAGCTGAGTAAAAGAACACAATTTATAATTTTTCCTTTGAGCTTTAAAATAATTTTGTGTTCTTATTTTTTATGGTTTTTGAAGTCAGATTTAGATAAGTAAATTTATTGAGGCGTTTTGGAAGACGGTTTTTCTTAAGAAAATCAAATTTATTACATCTGGAAGTGAAATTGCTTTTTACCAAATCTCTAAAATCTTGAAATATTTAGTTTTATGAATAAGATCATATAACTCCACTGAAGTAATTGATTGTTATGTTTACATACTAAATTATGGATGTATATTTTTAGGATGGAGAACATGCTTATTTCCGTACATAAAACTGTTGACATGGCTATTAAAATCATATTTTAGGATTCTTTTGAATATAAGCATGTTTATTTTATAATCCTGTTAATATGTCTTTCCTGTAAATATTTTAAACGAGATAGTTTTTCTCTTTTGTTTATTTAAGTTTTTTAAGAATGATGAATTTATAATGTTCTCCATTTTTGAATTCATATATTATTTTTAACAAAATAATTAATTATAAATATATTTTATACGATTTAATAATAAGACTTTAATGAAAAATATTTCACACATAATTTTACCTGTAATTAAAAGTCATTCATCAAATTTTTACATTTCAATGTATTACTTTATTTAAATTTTCATCTTATATATGTATATATATATATATTATATATATATATATATATATATATATATATATATATATATATATATATATATATATATATATATATATATATATATATATATATATGTGTGTAACTCTGGATTCGAATCAGAAGCTTTATAAATGTAATAATTTTGATTATTGTATTAGTTTCTTTGGATTTCAATAAGCTTGAAAATCTAAATATAATATTTAAACTCTTAACGTACAGTTAACATGATATTGTAGAAACAGATGCTTGTTGCACCAAGCATGCTTTCTTGTACCTAGCCCCGAGTTAGGCCCAATCAGTTATGTAGAAGCAGCCGGATGGAGTCTTAGTGAAGTGATTTTGAAGCAGGGACCAAGAAGATGACCCCCAATGATTGGTCTACCACCCCTAGATGTATCTTTTCACTGGGAGAAGATTGCGAACACGCTGAGTTTTTACATTTCTAGCCGCCTTCAACGAACACGACGGATCTTCGGTCGGCCTGGATTTGAACTCACTACCTTTCTATAATAAACATGAAGTTTGAACCAACCAGTCCACCGTGGCCCTGAACAAATGCTTGTCACAAGTTTTTCTGTGTTATCATTATTTTAATTCAATATACAAATAGCTGAACATGTGAGTATAAGGTATCTGATTAAATCATATTTTTTAATAGATTATATTTATATTATAGAAGATTCTCACAAATGCCACATGCTGCCATTTTAACTATGGTAATATGAATGACATTGAATATTTTTCTCCCAAATTTGTTTTTCACGCTTACATGACAGAAGTTTAATTTATTATTGGGAAGGAAAACTACAAATAAATTGCAAAAATGCCTTTTACGTAAATATAGCCTTTCCTTTTTTTCCATGATATTTAAGCTTAGAACCCATATTATGGCTGAATCAGGTTACATCTTCTTACAACCGTAATATGTATACATAAAATTCTTATTCAGTTCATCTGACGTATTTTTGTGTGAACCTGTATTGAGAATCGCTCCATGGAGTAGAATATAACCTATTTCGGGAAGTTGATTTTTTGGTTGACTTTCACCATAGGGTATACTTCATTTCAAAATTTTGATTAGAAAGTTAATTTTTATTAAATTTAAATAGTACTTAAAAATAAATCGCTAGTTGCTTATTGAACCCAGTTAGTTTCACAGCACAATTCTGCTCGAAATGGTCAACTTTCATATTTTAAAATTAACATCAAAGTCTCCCTGTTGTTGAGTAGACATGAGCTTCATTGACTAAGTAGCTTCATATCGTATAACGTTAAGAGCAACAAAGTGAAGTTATTTTGCTTTAAGCAGTGACTAGGAGGTTGACCACACATTCTGCCTCACTCGATTGATAGCAGCTCTGAGGGTTAGGGACGAGTCCAGTTAATCTGTGACGTTCACATTCCTGCTGCTGGTGTAGCTTGGATGTGGAGAGGAGGGTGCCAACTCATTTATGAACTCGTCACCTAGCCGTGGTTCAAAAGTACGAGGCTCTTGGTGATGGGCGAGTATTTTAAACCCGTTAACCATAAGATACAGTAAGGGGCTCACCTGCACCGATATGTATGCATATATGTATAGACAGAGGAACATTTATGAATACCATCGGGTCAGCATTTTCTTCTACACCCATAAAACATAATTAAAAACATAATAATACCTAATATTTGATATTTTTGATTTAGGATTTTTAAGAAAACATTGTTTTTACCTAATAGCGAACATGTTTTCGTTTTTTCACAATTGAATCAATTAGTTCTACCTCTTAAATATTTAATAATTACTTAACTAAAGTGAATTTTTCCATCGTTCCACGTTTCATTTGCTCAGCTTTTAGTTAATCCTCATTTTCAAATAACAGTTATGTGTGAAATCAGAGGTGTGGAAATTCCACTTGAGCCAAGTTCAGAGACACACATCTGCTTGAATGGTTTACTAGTAGCTTTTATTTGTGGCTTAGCTATCAGGTGTCATTTTTCACATACAAAGATTAATCCTTGACCTACAATTTTTAACGAAATTCTAAACAATTCTTGCATTCATGCACCAATTTTTCTTATTTTTTTAAGAAATTATCAGCTTATAAAAATTTACAATCAGGTACCTCTTGATTCGTTGGCGATTTTTTGACAACAATATAGGTGTCAAGATGTAATTAACAAGATGGCCGCCACACAAATATAGGGTTCCCAGGATAATCAGAAATCAAAGTTTATCGCTAAATCAAGTAGTATCTAATTAAAACAGAGTATTACCATTCAAATGCCAGGTTGGCTTCTTATAAAACAGGGGGTGATCGGTTAACAAACATAATCTACTATAAGGCTACGTTCGCTTTCCGAAATGTTCATTAACCGATCAACGTGTTATCACAGATTTTATTATGAAATCGATTAATTCGCTCTGGAGACTCTAAAAGTGAAATTTAAAAAAGTAAGTAATATATACACATGAAAAAAAATAATATATACATATGGTTTTGCATATCGATCAGTCCTTTTCATTTTTTGCTTCTAGGTCTTTAATGTGTAATATCGATTGCATTTCTCCCTTTTTCAGGAATTTAAGGAACTAATTAAAATGATTCTAAAGTGATTAATAACATTGCTGTTGTTGCCACATAGAATGCTTTATTCAGGACTACATACAAGACAATGAATGAATAAGAGAAGGAGGCGATTAAATTCCAAAAAAGTTTTGGTTTCGAATGAATTGCCACATAGAATGCTTTATTCAGGACTACATACAAGACAATGAAAGAATAAGAGAAGGAGGCGATTAAATTCAAAAAAAGTTTTGGTTTCGAATGAATTGCCACATAGAATGCTTTATTCAGGACTACATACAAGACAATGAATGAATAAGAGAAGGAGGCGATTAAATTCAAAAAAAGTTTTGGTTTCGAATGAATTGCCACATAGAATGCTTTATTCAGGACTACATACAAGACAATGAAAGAATAAGAGAAGGAGGCGATTAAATTCAAAAAAAGTTTTGGTTTCGAATGAATTGCCACATAGAATGCTTTATTCAGGACTACATACAA
This sequence comes from Latrodectus hesperus, assembly GCA_037975125.1. NCBI lineage: Eukaryota > Metazoa > Arthropoda > Arachnida > Araneae > Theridiidae > Latrodectus > Latrodectus hesperus. The sequence continues at coordinate 104,717,207 of CM075856.1, read as the reverse complement.
GACAATGAATGAATAAGAGAAGGAGGCAATTAAATTCAAAAAAGTTTTAGTATTGAATGAATTGCCACATAGAATGCTTTATTCAGGACTACATACAAGACAATGAAGGAATAAGAGAAGGAGGCGATTAAATTCAAATCAATTTTGGTTTCGAATGAATTGCCACATAGAATGCTTTATTCAGGACTACATACAAGACAATGAAGGAATAAGAGAAGGAGGCGATTAAATTCAAATCAGTTTTGGTTTCGAATGAAATCAAAACTGAAATTCTACTTTGGCTATAAATAAGCTATAAGGCAAAAATTACAATATAAAACTTTGAAGTTCAATTTTGCATGCGATATAATTCAAAAGAGATGAAAAACGATTTTTGATTCTTTGCGTTTGGCAATCTCTCATATTATCCTCCGAGAGGTGAAAAATGTACGGTAAAATTCATTTAAGCTCTTATCCGAATCTGTGTCTGTATTCTGAAGACAAACATTTTCGTGAAAGTGTCTGTTGTCCGATTTGTTCGCAGTCCCAACTTTTTGTTAACCGATCGCCCACTGTAAATGAGTGTAAAAAAGATAAGTTGCTATAAAACTCCACTGAAAAAAGAATGTATTTTACGTTTCCAACTATTATCATTTTGGAAATTTAAAATATTTATGTGAAATAAATGGTATTGTAAATGCTCGTCTTTATAAACTTCTAAATTACAATTACTGATGATTTTAGAGTCTGGTTCGTATTATTTCCTAATTGACTAAATGATAATTTTTATTTATGAACAAATATTTTTAAAAATCTCTTGCTTTGGGAACTCGTTTACATGCCTCTTCTATTTGTGTTTCATATTTATCACCTGATTTTTTTTTAATGTTTTAATTCATAGTTAAGAAACTGATATCAACGTTTCAATTGGAGAGTTGAAAAATTCTTTGAATTATCGATAACTAACTGCACTCATGTTATTTAAGTATCAGATTTTTTGAGGCAATTCATGTAGAATTTCTTAATCTAATTTTTGTTTTACATCAGTATCAACATATACTTTTGTTATCTTGTTTTATATCAGTATATAACTAATATCTCACACTATATGTATTGCATATTAGTTTGGAATCTTCTTATGATTTTTTGTGATATGTACTTGTGAAACGTTACTTACAAATGCAGATTTTGTTAAAAAAGTTCAAAGCCAAGATCGTTTACTTAACGACTTGTGTTAAGATGATTTTTTGCTGACCGAAATTTTGCTTAAAATCTTTTTGAATGTGAAAGCAGATGCTATTTGCGAGTAAAAAAGTATTAATTTTTGAAAAGATTGAAATAAATAAATGCAAAAACGTGTTTTTAAAAATATACATTCAAAACAACAAAAATTAGAATATTCTGCCTGATTTTTTTAACAATGAAACGAAAATATGATTATTTCTATTTTGCATGCGTGTTAATTTTTTACTGTGCAAAATGATGTTTTTCCTAAGAGTACTATTTAAAGAGTGAGCAGTTTGATAAAAAAATTTTAAATTTAATTTTTTTTTTTAATTTTACGAATTTTCAACTTTAAGAGCTATTTTACTAGTTTCTACGAGTTCCTTGAAAAAACATCTGCTGTATATTATTTTGACCTGCAATATAATGAACTTTCGTTACTTTAGATGGATACGAAATTTCAAATACAGAAAATAAAACAGAAAATAATTTTGCATTATTCAGAATTTTGAGTTGCGTTGTTCCCATTATTTTATAGAAATCTTAATTATTTTCTTCTTTTGGTTTCGTATTCATTTGAAATAAAATTTCTAAGAAATAATTACTCTTTTAAGGTTCTTAAAATTCCACCATTCTTTAATAAGAATTCCAGGAAAATTAAATTTCTAATAAAGATTAATAAAATTCTGAATTTTTTTCCTATTTAAGATTGTGTTTCACATTAAATCAGTTTTTTCATTATTCATAATGATTTATTTAAATTTGAAATATTTGTTATGACATTAATGTGCGTTGTTCAAAAATCAAAAAGTTCACAATATCATTTAAAAATAGAAAAAAAATTGTGAGGCAGGAGAATTTAATTTAGAGTATTTTTAGTTTTTTTTCATTTTAAAAACAGTAAAATAATTCCTTTTTTTCTAAAATTTAATTTTTGTGGCAAAACATTTATTACTATGTTTTCCATTTTAAAATAATATTATTTAAAATAAAAAATTACATTAAATTTAAAACAATTCTTCAAAGTAATTTGAAATAAATTTTGTTAACAAGAAAATGCATTACCATAGTTGTCATATTAAAGTCTTATTTGAATAAAATAAAAAATATCGAGTAATTTAATATCGAGTAATAAAAAATATTAAGTAATTTAATCAGAATTAAATTATTTATTTTATGAGAAATTTAAAATTATTTTATAAAATAATCTATTTTAGTTTATCAAAATATATTTTCATATTTTTTAAAACATTATTGTAAATCTTAAATAAATATTTTTATGGGAAACAATTATAACATATAAAACAAATCTATCTGTATAGATGAAAGAAATTTTGTAATTATAAATACATGTATTTCAGCAGAAAAAGCAAACATTATAATTCAAAAATATATTAATACATCAATGTGTGTTTTTAAATGTTTTATAAAATCGTATGAAATTTTATGTTATCTAGACACACGCGTACCATATTATAAATTACATCTTTTCATGAATATAAATTACTTGATTGTCTTAAGTCCATATAGCAATCTAAAGCACGATTCATTTATACAATCTTGAAAGTAAGATAACAGATAAAACTAAACTGAATCGCAAGCTGAATCCCTCGCCAATAAATGTTCCTTTCTCTTCCACTCCCCTTAACTTAGTTGAATGCTCTTGGCGAAAAATAGTGAAATCGCTCCAGGAATACCTGTCTACCTAATTATGGCTCTTAAGTTGTAGACCCTATTTTCCGCCTGTTTTCCGGTTTCCCTTTTTCCGCACTCTCTTTCTTTTCTTTGACACTCTTTCCTTCTTTAGTTTTACTTTTATATATAGCTTCTAAAGGACTTTCGTTTGTGGACGAGACGTAACCGGAATTCCGCATGAGTTTCTCAAGATATCTTTCTCTGGTCTTAGATTCCTCTGACTTTTCTTTATTGTGAAGCTTAAGGACCGCGTCTATTTATCCAATTGAATTTAATGCGGTTCCGCTATGGCATGAAGAATGGTCGTAGAATTTTAATAGATTTTTTTTCGAATTCTTTTATTTTTTTTCCCATTTTTGTTTGCCAGGAAAACGTTTTCTAATTTATTTTATCTTTTCTTATGTTTTTAATGTTGGCAACGATACAATGTTTGATAGACTACTAAGATTTTTTTCTGCCATAAGAGTTTTTTGATTGTTTTAATGTTTTTTTAAATTTGATGTTTAAAATATCTTCCATGTAAAAAAAGTTTAGAATTATATGACGTTGTTAATTATTTAGATTACAATTCTTCTATCCGAGTAATTTTAAATTCAATACGCATAATAGTAACGTTGAAAAGAAATTTTACTTGTAAAGCATTTCAAGTGTAATTTTGAATAAGTCATTCTAAAACTTTAAATTTTATTTAAGGAAATTCATTAAATTATTTTTCATCTTTTTATATGAACGATAAAATTTAGTTGCTAAATTTAAATAATTATGCATTTTGTTATCTATATATATTTTGCAATTTAATAATTATTTTTTAATATCGGAAACGACACAATATTTGATAGACCAAAAGATTCTTCTTGGTAGAAGATTTTTTGATAAATTGTTTTGGCAAAACATTTAGTTACTAAATTTAAATGTTCGAAAGAATGCTTTTGGATTTAGTTTTCTGCTTCTGGAATTTTTTCTATGCTAGTAATGAAACAATATTGAATAGGTTGTCAAGTCTTCTTTACTTAAAGAGTTTCGATCGTATCAATGTTTTTACGTTGGTATAAAAAAACAATATCCTTCCAATATAAAGTCTTTTGATCTTGTTGAATGGATAAACAGCAATTATAACATATGAACAATTTTATATGCTTTTTACTAAAGTAAAATTCTATTGGGAATGAATATGTAAGATATCACATGTAAAAAGTAATTTATGCGTGATTTGAAGAAAAGTTTAAATCTTACATTGCCTGGAATAGAGTCAATTAATTTATTTTATGTGATATATTAAGAAAAGATATGTTAATAATTTTAAATATCGGTAAATACTTAGAATTTTCTTAAACAAATCCCGGATATAGTTAGTGAAAATTAGAGAAGTTAATTGAAAATTTTGAGAGCAATGATGTCTATTATAATTACTTTTATGATCACTAGGCAATCTCATTTTTCAATTTATTTTACTTTTTATAATTTGTTAATATGGGCCACTCTACTATATTCAATAAAATACCAGACTTCTTTTCAGTTATAAGTGTCTGAACAATTCCTTTTGCTTTTATTTATGAGTAAGTACATTCAAATTGATAAAATAATTCCTATAAAATATTCTTAGAATAATTTTGTTTCTTTAAATATTACAATTACGTTACTCAACAAATTTTAAATTCTTTACAAATTTGCTCAACAAACTTTAAATTATTTAAATGCAACATTTTAGAATGGATATCAATAGGGGATATTTCACGAGGAAACATTTTATCTATTGAATTAAAAAGAAAATTGTAAAATATTAAACATCCATCCATTCGAGAAATTTATTGAAAACATTTTATTTCAATATATGAAGACACTTTATATTTTAAAATGAACTTTTAACATATAATTAAGATAAGCATTTTATTATTCTGTATTATACCACATTAATGTAAACATTGCTAATATCTTCCAATATATATATCGTTATAATTTTCTATCCTTTTGACAGTTGATTATTAAGCATAAGGACCACGTCCATTTATTCAACTGAATTTCATGTTATCCCGCTTATGACAAGATAAATTCTCATAGAAATGCCATAGAGTTCTATACAGAATTTTTATGCAATAAGAAAGAGTTAATCCTCAGAAGATTTTTCAAATTCTTCTTTTACCACTTTTGTTTACAAAGCAATTTTTTTATATTCAGCTTAATTTTTACTACATATTTTATTAATGCTACCGACGGTATATTTATTTAGTAAATAACAAGTTTACTTTTTCATCAGAAATGTTTCGATTACTTCAAAATATGTTAAAAAATGTTTTGTTTGTATTAAAATTAACGAAAATTTCTTAAAGTTACATTTTATTGTTAAGGATTATAAACTGCATCTAGATATTCAAAGCGTTTTAAAGTCACCCTATTTAGTAAATTTCCAATAAAATCATTACTAACCATATCTAGATGTTCAAACCGTTTTAAATTCACGAAGCTTAATAAATTTCTAATATACGCTTTGAAAGGTGTAACACAAGTTGAAGAATTCCGGGCTCTGTTAAAAAAAAACACTTTAAAAATATAGCTCATAGCATATTTTTTTATAAAATACCTCATTTGTTAAGGTGAAGAACAAACTACACACAGAGATGGTGTATGTATGATACCTGGAGTACAAACCATGATTATGTAGCTCTCAAGAGCACTTACATCATATAAGGCCCGTACAACAGCTGAACAATGCGATGTTGGCCTGATGCTTAATGGATCGTATGTCTCCCATACGGGGAAATGCAGCCCATACAGCCCCGAAACATGCTGGAGATCACTTTATTGAGCAATACTTGGGGCGGAGAAATCCACTCAACAAGCAATGATGTTCGAATGACCAGAACAGTTGTAGGAGGTGGTTAAAGGAGGAGAATTATCCTTAATTTATATGAACATCTGCCTAGTTATTAAATTTTAAATAACAGGAAAACGTTTCCTAATTTATTTTATTTTCTCAGTACATTTCGTTCGTATTATTAACAGCAAAACGGTTTCAATGAGATAATTTCAGAATTATTTCATAATAGTAAATAATACAAATAACTATAAAGTCAAAAAATTTTGAATTTTTTAGATTTAATGCATTTTCAGTGATTATATTAATGACAGTTTGCAAATAAAAATTTCTATGGGTATTTTTTTATAAAAAATGAAAGCATAAATTTTATGCAAGCAAATCTTATTGCAAAAGACTTCGTGAAGAGTAGTATTCAGTTTTAAAATTTAAATTCTATCACATCATTTCTAACTAAATTTAAAATTAATTAATGTCAGCAACAATGTGGTATTGGATATACTATATTTTTCTGTTAGAAATATCATTGAATTATTTCTCAAAGATTTTACATTATTTAATCTAATAAAATAAATATAATGGTACAGATTTAAAATAAAATCACACTATTAAGGAATATATCTTAACGAATAAGAACCATAAATTACTCATTATTCTTAATATATTTCTAATGGTTTCACACGAGGTACTATCAGATTAAAAAATTATGAGTACGTCTCAAAATAGAATATAAGGTGTAAAATGCATGATATCAGAAAGAATCCGTTAAAAAAATCTCTTTAATAACATTTAAATTTTTCATTTTTAAACATTTTATTTATCTAATAACCAATGAAAACAGTATTATTAAATTAGTTGCGTCACTTTTCACTTTTGATATTCTTACTACTTTGTACAGAAATCTAATATTTAATTAGTTTTTATAAAATTTTCTGTAATGATTGATTGATAAAATTATTTTTTTCACAGAAATTATGTAAATAAGTAAAATGGATATAAGATGACTAAAGACAATACTAATAATTATATGAAATTATTTTTGAGTGCTGTTTGACATAAAATATTTATAGCAAGTGCCAAATCTTGCTAACTAAAATTTTAAGCATTGATGCAAAGTTCAAGCAAGTGTGTTTTTAATTTAATTGTTTTTGAAAATTGACTAAGGAAAAAAATTTTTTACAACTTGCATTTTCTTTCTTTCGACAAAATAAAATAACATGAATAATACAAAAATCTGACTGTGTGTGTGTGTGTGTAAAAAAATATTTAAAAGTTACAATTGCAACCCATACCCACCAGTAATACCGTTAAAGAGAATGGAAAAATATCTTCATTAAAAGAAAGTAAATAAGCATTTTCTAAATTTCCGAATACTTTCATTCAATTTTTGTCATTTTTATTTTATCGCTACATAATACATGAATAGCTAATTAAAATTTGCTTCGAACAAATACATATTTTTATAAAAATTACATTATTTTATATTCTAGCGAAAGCTTTAAATATATTAATAATAATATAGTTATCAATAGTTATTATCACAGAAATTAAAAATATTAAATTACTTTAAAATTTTAACTATATGTATCTATCTATCTTCTATATTAGATTATAATCATTAAAATTTATATTATAATATATATATTATAATATATATTATAATATATTCATATAAAATTTATATTATAATATATTCATTAGAAGACAAAAGTTAAATATTTAATTTAATTATTTTACATTCTTTCTATATGTGATTATGTGATTTTCAATAATTTAATTTTAATTTCATTATGCTTCAATTTTTTATGTTTATTAAATCTTTTCAGAAATATATAAATTATGATATTTATTGAATTATCAGCGAATCTAAATAAACTAATTTCTTAAAAATTTGTTCCTTTTATTCTAAGAAGTTAGCAAATGTACGAGCAATAATTTCAAGTAAAATTCCTTTTGATTGCTTTAAAAGCTATTATTTTTTATTAAATGAATAAATTTAATATATATTAAGTTTCTTTACATATTTATTGAAATATATTTCTAACTTAAAAAAAATTGTGTAGTTTTTTTTCTCATATTTTCTTAATTAAAAGACATCTTATATAGTTAAGATTTCACGAACAGTGAAATTTTATAAGTTTTATTTATATTATGAAAAAAGTATAAATGCGCAATTTTATTTTAAAATCTTCTATTAAGTACATGAAAATATACAAGAAACTTTTAAATACTTTTCAATTAATATGATTCATATTATTATGCTTAATATTATTGTATACATTAATGTGGTAAAATAATGTTTTAATATTATATTGTCGATAGTATTATTAAAACTTTGAATGAGAGAATAAGTGATGATATAAAAGTTAGAACATTTTAGTAATTCCGTGTACATAACTATGTTTCAGTAATTCAGTAATCCATATTTAAAAATATTTATTCTCTGTCTGTATATATATATATATATATATATATATATATATATATATATATATATATATATATATATATATATATATATATATATATATATATATATATATTTGGTGTGGATGGTAGGTTGTGTGTTTGTGTAACATTAATTACACTTTGGAAAACTTTTTGAATATTTTTTAATAAATATTGATAAAAATAAAGTCACTGCATTCTCAAACTTAACTGAAAACAAATTGTCATAATTTCTAAATCTTTCAGTTGTCAGTTTAAATATGAAAACCACATTCAGAAGCGTATTTATTTCAAATAAGCTTCATGAACCATTCCAACTCAATTAAAGATAATTGGCTTAAAAATCCATTGAATCATGTCCATAGGGGAAATAAAATTCCAAATTTTCCAATAATAAGATTATATTTAGAATAAAAGCTAGTTTATATATTCACGCTCTATGATCGATTACTTCATTCCACGAGAAAGAAATGACGTAGAATTTTGGGAAACATTATTCAGAATACAAATTTTTATGTCCATGCACTCCACTCCTAGTAGAAGTAGGAAAGAAAAGAAAGAAAATGGAATAAAATGAAAAACGAAGTGGAAAATATTATTGCTATCGGCGACAAAAATAATGTCATAGCAATACCAGAAGTGAGAAATAACTGCTTCATACTTTTCAGACCATAAACAAGAATGTTTTAGGAAGAAAAATAAAATTCGATAACAGAGCTATGATGTTGAAAAAAATAAAAATACTTTGAAATGATCTTTTGCTGCATATAGTAGCTGAAATTTATAGCAATGGTTTCTTTATCAATATCACACAACCGAAATGAATAGCTTGGCAGTACTTACCACTACTATTTAAATTGATTTTCAGAGAAATGACACTAGTTGAAAACTCTGCAATATGCAACTAATGCTTAGCCATCTTTATATGTTCTTCGAATAAAATTCCTTGCAAGTTTTATACTGGAACCATAAATCTAATGAATATTATTAGATAAATCGGAAATCAATTTATTCAAATTTGTAAAATTCACTTAGTATGAAACAATAGATTTTTATAAACATATACATATTTATAATTACATATAGTGTTCAAATCGTTGTTTTTATTAAATTAAATGAAAATATTGGGCTTTATAATTTCTTTGTATCATATAAAATTCATATTATATTTTATGTCTTTCAAAAATCGCACTCGTTAGTTAAAATCATATTTTGATGCTTTTTAACAAGGATTTTTATTAATTTGAGCTGCAAAGGCAAATGCAAATAAAACTAATAAGTCATCACTTTGAACTTAAAAAAGACTGAAGCAACACATAATTTATTACTTAAGTATACACATTTTATGTAACATAAAATTTTTATTATAATTTTTAATGTAACTCATATTTGTTTTTAATTAAATAACGAAACAATGTTGATATTTGTAATATCTAATAGATGATATTTAGAATTGCAGCCAGAAGTACAATTGAAAGTAGTATAAAATTAATTTTTACTTACTAAAAAACATACTTAATTTCTTTGTGATGAGCATTTAATTTTTGCCAAGTACTTAAATAAATAAAATTTATTCTAATTTTGCAGATTTATCTAAAAATATATGTCTAGAGTCAGTCAGTCACCAATTGTTAGCTTAAACATGTAAAAGCTACATTCAATTAGCAATGTGCTTAAATATTAGTTACTAATTTAAGTAAAAATGTATCTAATTTTTTATTGCAGAATTCTTTACTATAATATATTTTATTTTCATAAAATAAATGATAAAAGTTTATCGAATATTATTTTAACTAAGAAAATTCTGTATTAAATTATTCAGTGATTCTTAAAATTTATTAAACGAAAGTATAATTAAATAATTTATGGAAATATTCATTTTTAATATTTTAATTCCAATTTAAACTCTAAACATTCTTTTTTTAATTTTGCTCTGATAACGATTATTATATAATTTGATCTAAATTTTTCTAAAATATTTCTAACTAAAAAGTTTTTTCAATACATTTTTTATGCAATGAGAAAAATTTTGTTATTATTTTAAAATACATTACAAATACAGAAGCGTAAATGCATCAATAAAGAATTTGCCTTCCACAATAAGAATATTAAACGTATATATCCTCGAACTAGCTTAACAGTCACGATTAATAGACTAGTCCCTAACTTGACTTGACATAGTATTCCTTTGTTTATTTGACATCATTGTTTGGAAAGGAAGTTGTCCTCTGAGGAAATAACCTTGTCACTTGACCTGGTTCAAGATTATGAGCAGCATTTGTGGTTACATTGTTAAGGTGGTAACCCTGATTTCTTTCAATAGTTTCATAATGCTATATTTTAGTGTACTACATAAACATTAAATACTGATAAAAAATTAAATAATGCGTTGGGTAATACAAATTTCGCTCCTGTCTTAACATAGGAAATTTGGTTTTACTTAAAATACAGTAATAAACACCCACACAGATTATATATATATATATATATATATATATATATATATATATATATATATATATATATATATATATATATATATATGTTATATATATATATATATATATATATATATATATATATATATATATATATATATATCTATATATATATATATATTTATATATATATATATATATATATATATATATATATATATATATATATATATATATATATATATATATATATATATATATATATATATATATATATATATATATATATAGCTTCAACAATCTAGTAAGGGAGAATGTGGTCACCCTCCCAGTCACTGCCTTCAGCAAGTGTTACTTCATTTTGCAGATTATAAAGAGAGTAATCATTTTGAAGCTATTAAACCTCTTAGAAGCACTGTACACCACATAATTTTTCAATATATATCGCAATGCCTTTAATTGCTTGATAATTTTATTTTGGATTACAAACTAATTAATAATAGATTTTGCTGTAGGTTTTGCTAAGTACATTTCCTTAGAGATTAATTGGTTTTATTCAATTAGTTGAAATTTATCTTATTAGTCTTTCTTCATATTGAAAATTAATTGATCTTTAACTTTAAGGAATATGAGTGTTGTAAAGCATCTTCACTTCAATTAGTAGAAAAATATTAATACTAATACCGATTTAAAATTTTAAAATACCCTAATATAAAAACGTGTATGTAGTCAATATACTAATCTTCTAGTATATGGTACATTAATTTATACCATGCCTATGTTGTTTGTTTTCATATGTAATATTTTTCCTGAAGCAACTGGATATTTTTGTCGACGTAAAAATATTTCAATGCATTTTATGATGCCTAAAATATTCTTATTACTAGGCTTTTTTGCTATTTCATTTTAAGCAATCTGTTAAATACTAAACATCATGAAATTTTGATTAGTAAAAGGGCTTTATAATAACATATATTTTAAAAGCAATTGCTTACATGTAATAAGCAAAAGTTATTCTCTATTGCATATCAAGAAGTTTTAACTAATATGATTGTGTCAATTACTCTTTAATATTGCATGATTATACCTTAATATACAAATGATAATATTATCTACATACAAACATTCTAGTACATATAACTAGCTTTATATTTTTTAAATTTCATTTCTATAAAGAGTTTAATTTTATTCTTTAAGTTACGTAGGTTATGGTGGGCAGTTTTCTAGGTCTATGCTAAGATGCTTGGCAAAAGATAGCAGATGATTTATAATCAATTTAGTTATGCTTAAGGAAATTCGACTGAAGTCTTTTATTCAATCGGTGGAGTAAAGTAGATAGAAGTAAAGCAGATAAGTTAGCCTTACAAAGTCTGTAGGAGAAGATAGTTAATGAGAGGTAAAAATTTGAAAGTTCCAGTATTTGCAATTACGTCTTTTAAAATAATCTCAGAAATTCGTAGAAAGCAAGATTTTTATTTTCCAGATTTAGAATGGCAAGGTGGTGTTCTACATTAGCTGCTAAGTGTAGGGCACCACCTTGGCCATCTTTTATCCTGACGAAAGATAATTTTGTTGAATAAGGATATCTACTCAAATTTTCTTAACTCAGTTTCTTCCCCTGTTAAAACATCTGTGGAATTAAAATATTGAATTTTCCTGTATGGGTGATTATTGAGAGCACTACGTGCATTTCATGAAATTAATGAGGACAATAAAGTAGCACTTATTGAGGTGAAAAGTGGCATGTAAAAGCTAGAATATTCATGATAGTAGTTGCGTACCCATTGTTAGGATAGCAAATTTCTAAGCTTAGTGTTTTTAAATACTTCCAATTGGCCTCTCAGGGATACCAAAATGAAAATTTTCCGGATTTGGAATGGCCGAGGTGGTACTCTACATTAGCTGCTAAGTGTAGGGCACCACCTTCGCCATCGTTTATTCTGACGAGAGATAATTTTGTTGAATAAGGATATCTACTCAAATTTTCTTAACTCAGTTTCTTCCTTTGTTAAAACATCTGTGGAATTAAAATATTGAATTTTCCGGTATGGGTGATTATTGAGAACACTACGTGCATTCCATGAAATTAATGAGGACAATAAAGTAGCACTTACTGAGGTTAAAAGTGACATGTAAAGGCTAGAACATTCATGATAGTAGTTGCGCACCCATTGTTCAAATAGTAAATTTCTAAGCTTGGTGTTTTAAAATACTTCCAATTGGCTTCTCTGGGGTACCAAAATGAAATGCGGATTTTACATGTATTACTGCCGCCCATCTTGTCTAGTTGTCAGTGTGCCTGACTGCGGATAAGGAGGTCCTGGGTTCGAATCCCGGTTTTGGCATGGATGTACTTTCTCTCTCTATCTATTCTTTATTCGTCCCTTTCTTGTATGAATAAGGTGGGAATGGTTGCCTACCTTATAAACGGGTACCTATGGCATGTGTGTACTGAAGAAGTCGGACTCCACACCAAATATGGTTCAGTTGGAAAAGTGGAGCAGCGCACCCATATTGCCAGCCTAGCTGGCACACGACAACAACAACAACAACAGGGAACATTGGATTGATATGAATATCGCTTTTACTTGGGGTTGACAATTGTTTATGGATTAGAGTACTTTGTCGAGTTCTTCTATCACACAGAGAGACGAATATTTTCTAGTTTTAAAAAAAATGTTAGGAATTTCTACGTAGTTCAACAAAATAGCGTTAATAATGGTTTCTTGTTGAGATTGAATGGCTAAGAGTGTTTTACCGACTCATTCTTTCAAATTCGTAAGGATTGAGGTGACTATATTGTTTGTTTTTGCATGAGAAATTTCTGACTGTTGATTAGATCGGATAATAGCAGCAAAATCTGTTATAATTTTTAAATCATCTTTTCGCTAAAAGTAAGGCAGATGATTTATTGCTTTAAATTTTAAAAACAAAGTTTCTTCTTTACGATCTTGCAGGATCATCTTAGGCTTTAGATCTCATTTATAATTAACGTAATACGGAACATTAGCAGCTCAAGGATCACTATTCCGATGGGAGCCACAAGGTCTTCACAAAGCTGATTGTATCTTGCAATTTTAATTGCATATGTAAATTTAAATCAAACACTGCCTTGAAAACTCTATCTACATAAATTTATCTATCTACAAATTTACTACAGATAAAAACGCTTTAATTTGAGATGGGATTGTATGCTTCTTACTCTCTTACTATAATAGTTTCGGAAAGTTCTGATGATCGCTTTTTGTTGAAACATCTGATTTGAGATAATGAGGCCTTTATTTTCAATTTCTAACAATAGATTGTCTAGATTTTTGTCCACTGATATGAACACGATAATTAATTTCTTACGGGTAATGTTTAATTATTATAATTATTACGATATTACTATTACCAGTATTAAATTAACGGGTAATTTGCTGTTCAGTTCTATATAGGATATTACAGCTGAATTTGATACTACTTCAATTTTACAAACTTCTGTTGCAGTTTTATAATCAATTGTGGTGATAATCAGCTTGTCGATTCTGGTAGGTCAAACTTCTACGTCGCTATTATCGAAAATAAATTTTAAAATTTCAAATGTTAACCATGAATGCCGCTTAGAAATTTAAGCATACCCTGATATAGGGCATAAGAACATTATGAAGTTAAAAACACAGTGTCATCCCGAGCTAATTTTACAGCTAGAGGAACCGCATCATCGTATTCTAATATAGTATTTAATGTTCAGTTAGATATGCGATATTGACAGTTTGTAAAAGGTGTATCGCATTGCAAATCTGTCATGATAAACAGACCATCATGTACTTACTGAAAAAAATTAATTTAAGGCAGTTTTGCTGGAGTTCCCGAACTCCAAAAAAAAGTCAAATACCAAGATAAACTGCTTGGGGCTTTCTCAAAGAAAATCAAAAGTTCAAAGAAATAAATAGAAACCATAAAAACAGTATAGCAAGTTTTATCTATTTGGTCTCGCTTCGCTTTATCCTTTAACTGTTTTATATCTAAGAGGATTATTTTACTATTGCTAAGGAGAATTCCATAAAAATTTATGTAAAAATTTATTGTACTTTCATTGAAAAAAGAACATAAAAATAGCATAGAAAAAATTATTTAAAAATAGTTATTTTAATTTTTTAAATTTTGGAAGACTTAAATTGTAAGCCCTCAAAGTAATGGAGGAGAAATTTAAGGAATTGTCATTTTAGTAAATTTAATGAAAAATTTCAATAATTTAGAAAAGGACCACAAATTTTAAAATCAAAATTTATCACGTAGGTACATAAAAACTGAGATAAAAAATCTATGTTTAGTATTTTACACAAGATGTGTGATTTGAAACATACGCAAATTGTTTTACTTAATGTATATCAAATTCCAGTTAAAATCCAACAATTTTTTTTTAAATTATAAACTTTAAAAAAAATAAAATAGCTGTCTTATTGCCTTTTCAATATATTTAATGTTTTTTGTCAATTTATTCTAAATATATTTTGAGTAATCAATATGAGTAAAAAATGTCATTGATTAAATTTTTTTTATAATATTCAAACTGACTTTTTTAAGTTAAATTTTTTTAACTATCCTGACGTATTAAATAAATAGTGTGATGTTTTAAACATAAAAGAAAAATGGATTATTGTTTAAAATTTATCATTTCAAATGACCGTATTTAAATATGCTTTATAAATAACTGTAAGATCTATTCGAATTTTCATGTGAAAATCAGTTTTGTGTCAAAGTTCATTTTTAGTTATTTAATTAACAAATTATGTTTCTAAATATAATCGCACAATATTCTACGCGTGATTCTTTTGTTATATATACTGGGATTATTCTAAATTTAGCATATGCTAACTTTCACTAAAATGTACTAAACTTATAATTAGTTATTAAACACAAAACTAATATTTCAGTAAATAGAAGATAGATGCTTTATTGCCTTTTTAATGTATTTAATGTATTCTTTAATCAAAGATATTAAATAAATTT
Source organism: Latrodectus hesperus (assembly GCA_037975125.1). Classification (NCBI taxonomy): domain Eukaryota; kingdom Metazoa; phylum Arthropoda; class Arachnida; order Araneae; family Theridiidae; genus Latrodectus; species Latrodectus hesperus. The sequence goes on along the minus strand of CM075856.1, from coordinate 104,701,616 downwards.
TAAATATGTCACCGGAACATGAAAATCTGTTATTCATTTGATTGAAAAAGAATAAATGTTGTTTATTTTATATATGCAGAAAATATTAATGCTTTCTACTCAACAAATTCATGATCTGAAACGTAATACTTTGAATAAGCTGCATGTGAGCTTCAAAATATTTTATTTGAAACTATACTTAAAATCAAATTCGTTAAATTGAAAATTGCTAATGGTTTGTTTAAGAAAAAACTAAAGAGAAATTGTGAATTACAACATAATGTTAATTTTTAAAACCGTATTGCAAATTTACAGTAAAAGTCAGAAAATCGTATCAGTAATGAATAATTTCTCTACTGTTTAGTACACATTTAATAAAAAGCATCTAAAGCACGTGACTAAGTGAATTTTTTTATAAGATACATACACTGCTGGCCTCACAAATTGCAACACCAAGAATGAAAAGAGATATTACAACGAAATTTATTTTGTAGATAACATTTTGACCAAGTATTAAATGATTAAATTTATACACTTCTGTGTAGTGTGGTTCCTGGCAAAATCAGAAGCCATTGTTGGAATGGCGAGGTGTGTTAGCTGGGGATGTAATCTGGGTCAATTGTTCAGCAACCACATACCACATGTTTTCTATTGGTAAAAGATCTGGAAAGTGAGCCCCACGCAAGCAATTCAATCTGGCGATTGACAAAGAAAACTTGGACAATGCGTGTCACGTGTGGTCGCGCATTATCCTGTTGAAATGTGGCTGTGGGCAAGCTCTGAAGGTAAGAAAGGACAACTGGCTACAAAACATCGGAGATGTAGCGCTGTCTGTTTAAAGTACCGGCAATGCGTACTAGAGGAATGCCAGCGTGATATCCAATATTGCCATACGTCATAATACCAGGAGAAGGACCAATCTGTCAACTGTTCAGCATCATCTCTCCACGGTGTCTCCAGACTTGAATGCGACCACCATGGTGTTGCAGACAGAAGCGTGACTCGTCAGTAAAGATAATTTCATTCCATTCTGCCGTCCACATACTTCTTTCCTTGGTGGCGGAGACGTCTGTGTTTCTGCGTCAAGGGTAGACGAAGCAAAGAACATCTTACGAACAGACTACTCTGCTGCAGACGCCGGATGATGCGTTACAGACTGAATGTGCTCTGCTATCTCGGTAGGCTACTATCCTTCCTTTGTAGAACCCTGATACTTGATCAAAAATCATCCCTGTTTTTATCTACGAAGCTTAATAGATCGTTTATTTGAAAAAAACCACATGATAAACACCAATGTTTCATGACAAAACCACATGATAAACACCAATTTCATGATAAAACCACATGATAAACACATGATAAAACCACATGATAAACACCAATGCTTGAATTCGTCGAAATAGTGCTTTGAAGTGGCACCAAAGGTGCGCTTGATGTGCATCTTCGCTTAAATTGTAATCATTTGCATACCTCACTATCGCTAATGCATGTTGTAAATTTAATGTTATTTACATGCTTCCGTCAGGGTGTTGCATTTACGGTGGCGAGCAATGCATTTATATATATATATATATATATATATATATATATATATATATATATATATATATATATATATATATATATATATATATATATACACTACTAGCATTTAAAATTGCTACACCAAGAAGGAATGCAAACCACAGAACGATATTTATTGGACACATACATTATAGTGGAAAGAACAAATGATTAGCTTTACAGGAAATTAGGATGTATAGATCTTGAGAAATCAGTACCCAGAGTAGCCACCTCTGGTTGCAATAACAGCATTTATCCGCTTAGGCATGGAGTCAAACAGAGATTGTATGGCATGATATATATATATGATACGGGGATCTCAGTCCATGCAGCTTCAACACTATGCACAGTTCATCGACAATATGGATGGTGAGTGATGGCGTGCCAATCGCTCGGCAACCATTCACCACACGTTCTCAATTGGTGACAGATCAAGAGAACGTGCTGGCCAGGGCAACAGTCGAACCTGTTCTGTATCAAGGAAGTTCAGAACAGTACGGGCAACATGTGGTCGTGCATTATCCTGTTGAAACAAAGCATTAGAGAGGCCTCGAAGATAGGCCAGAGCCACGGGCCTTAACACATCGGAAATGTAACGGTTGCTGTTCAAAGTGCCGGTAATGCGAACAAGAAGTGATCGAGACGTGTATCCAATGGCACCCCATACAATCACTCCAGCAGATGTGCCAGTATGGCGATGTCCAATGGAAGCTGGCAATGCGCGTTCTCCACGATGCCTCCAAACACGGATGCGGCCATCATGGTCTTGTATACAGAACCAAGATTCATCTGTAAGGATGACGTGATGCCATTCCCGCGTCCAGGTTCGCCACTGATCACACCATTGAAGGCACATCCTGACTGTGACACAGCGTCATTGGTAGCTGAAGCCATGGTCGCCGTGCAGACAATCCATGCAGCTGCAAACGTCGTCGAACTGTTCCAGCAGAAACTTGTTGACTTACAAATGAATCCATTTCTCGACTCAGGGTTCGTGACGTGGCTGTACGATCCCTTGTGACCATGTGGATATGATGTCTGTCTTCTCTGCTGTTAGTGATGGGGGTCGCTGAGATCCTGCATGACGTTCCGTCTGATTGTCCTGAACCCATCGATTCCATATTCTGCTAAAAGTCATGGGGTCTCGACCGACGCGAGCAGCAATATTGCGGTGCGATAAACCGCAATCCCGGAAGGTTATAATCCTTCCTCGATCAAAGTCAGACATATGCTGTATAGGTATTTTTTCTTCTTAAACGAGGCATTACAACAACTTTCTTTGCCGAAAACAACGTTAAAACGGAAATTGAGTATGAGAAAACTGCTGTGAAATCTCTGGTTTTATACACATTGTAGATGTCGCTACTGTCGCCTGCTTGGTATGAATACGCTGAAAATCTAATCATTTGCATATCACAGCAATTTCTACCTGTCATGCAAATTTCCCGTGTGTGGTGTGCCGCTTTCCTGGTGTAGCAATTTTAATGGCCAGTAGTGTATGTATATTATTTTGTCGCTACTGTCTTATACTTCATAAAGTTTGTTAATTTGATATTTAATCCGTTATATAATGTAGAGCTGAGCTGAATAAAAATAATTATTATTTGGATACGATTAAATCCTTATTGCTCTTACTATGAAAAAATCTTAAAGATTAACATTTGTGCTATGATGATTAATAGTAATATTGATATTTAATAATATTAATTTTACTTTTCATTAATAAGTACACTGTTCTAATCATGGGCAAAATGTAAAATAATTATTTTGAGGGATCCACATTATACAGTTATAAAGAATTAATTAATATTGATTATTAATAACAATCGTATTAATTTTAGTATTAATAATATTATTCTGAGTAAATGGTCAAATATCATCTATTTTGATTAACATTCTTTATAATGCTTCAGTAGTATTACTGGTATTATTTAGTGATTCTTAAAAGTATTATTGATAATTTATAATAACCACATTTTACTCTTAATTATCATATTGTCTTAGATAATATCAAAATGAAAAACTTCTTTAAAAGACAAGCATTAGTTACAATATAAATAATTAATAATGACAGTGATTTTATATGTTTGTACGAAATATCGTGCAAGATATCATTTATTTGTCCCTTGATATTTCATTTAAATTTATAAAATCACTGCCATTATTAATTACAAATAATAATAAAATTTTTATAAGATTTATTAATTTAAAATCAATTTTGCAAATAAAATAAATAAAACTAAGTGATATTGTGAAAAATTTTGCAATAAAATTTTAATTTGTAATGTTGTTCATTGATGGACAATAGTTCTGTAAAATAAATTACATGCTTGTAAACTATATCGTAAATTTCTCACCACAGAATCTATATGAAACAATCGATTATTTTTGCCATAAAATTATGGAATAATCACAATTTACGAGTATCGAAAATTAGCGAAGGCAAGCTGCAGAATTATGGGTATAATCCATAGGCTGTTATAGCTATAAAACTTTACCTATTCCCCGAGCGGAATCAACGACATGTCCTCATTGGAATTCGAGCCACGATGTTTGGTGGGGATGCACGGGAACAAGAAAACACTGGGGGCTAAAAATGCAGCATATGATGCGATATTTATTGTTTCTGAAAGCATCCTAAAATATAAGCGCGAAACAAAGAAGCAAAACAGTCAACTCGATTTCTTGGGAAATTTTGTCACGTACCATATTCCAGAGAATGGATTGGTACGCTTAGCCTCGTTCCCCATACAAACCAATATGGGACAGTGGCATATTGTCCCTTAAAGTTTGTGCCCTAAACTATGGGCTGTATACGAAATATCAATTGAAAGTATTTAAGGTATAGTTGCTAACATATAAACTATATAATTTCTATTGCATAAGGATATGGGGACTTAATGCAGAATGTATTTTCCATAAGGTGTTATTAATTGATTCACCAATTAATGCTATAATTTTTGGCGTTTTTAAATCTAAGTAATAAAAGTGATTTTCCTTGAGAAACTTCAGATAGTCTTAGACATGTATCTTCTTTACTAATAAATATGAAAAATTAAAAATAAATGTTATCAAGATGCACTACTTTTAATTTTAATCATTGAAGTATATTTGTATTAAGTTATACATTTTGCGCATTCTAAAATAACTTCAAACTAAATTATACCTCCATGTTAATCTGCATAATAAATTAAAATCCTGGAAATATAAGGTATTATACATTATTTGATATACAATTACTGATACATTATATTATGCATAATGTATTATGCATATAAACTATTAATTATACATCATTTCAATAAATTTATGACTTGATTCCTTTCTTGTGTGAGAATCTTAAACATAGTAAATATTTTGCGAAAACATGATATTTAGTAATTTATTTGCTGAAAGTTTCTAAAACAAAATTGCACATATATTCTAAAAGCAATGTTGATTCGTTAGTTTCATATATTTGAATTAAATTTTGCAAATAGCATAATTTTACGAAATATTTTCAAATTATTAATTAGAAAGCAATTTCTAAGAATTTAATATTTCAATGGATTCAATGATTATTTATTTTATATGTATGTAATAAATATAAGATAAATAATCATTGAAGGAAACTGAATTTTACATTGAAATGTACACTATTAACAATTAATTGAAAATCTCATTGGAAAAATTTAGAATTTGGAAAGTCTACGGTCTATTAGTGATGGGATAAAAATACTATGAAAGTGATAAACATTTACTAAGTAAGTAAATTATTCATTTGGACGCATTGGTTTATAGAGCTATTTTGCATTTCTTGATTTAAGACTTTTAATAATGAATGAAAATATATATTGACATTAAAAAAAGCTATAAAAATATATTAGGCAGCTATTTATAGGAATTTTTATTCTTCAGAAAAAAGAAAAGTGTTGAAGAGATACTATTATACATTGCTCGATTGTATTATTTTTTCTATATATAAGTACAGCCGTAGTTATATTTCTAACTTGCTGACAGACAGGAAAGTTTTATATATTCAAAATCATAATGATACTTTTTTGATTTATATTGATACTCTCTTAGCTCAGTAGCATGATAGCCTGAATGGAGGCCCAAGCCTACAGTGCCTATATCAGTTATCATGAACAAAGGCCCTGCGGTGCTAATGATATATCATCGTTAGGTTTTCAGTATAACTTTATACTCCCAGTGTTTATTTGTCAAGATGCTTGGTACCCAATTTCATTGTTCCACTGAAGATAGGAAAGGCTTAGATGATATATCCAGCCCAAGGATCGAACCTGTGTCATTTGAGTGTACCACATGGCATGACTTATTCACAATCCATATTTATTTCCTGTTAAAGCTGATGGTGCAAGTTCTAATATTGCCTTTGTACTTTTGATCATCCATAATGAATATAACTTGTATTAGTTACCTTCTCTGAACATGTAGATACAATTATAATGCGAAGCATTTCACAAAATAACTATATTTGTCCCTCAAGCTTAATTCTTTGAGGCGAAAAAATCAATTACAACTTAAAACGTGAGAAAATCTCCTGCAACAAGTTTATTTAATTATTATTTTGACTTATCATGCTTTGTATTTGACTTCAGAAATTCTGGAATTTAAATAATTCGCCAATAATTAAAACTATTAAAGTTTGCATAGAATATGTGGAATAAATTAGTATGTTAATGATTTAAACTCAATCACACAGAGACATACATTTCAGTTACAATTCCCTCAGAAATTTTGCATTTATGTATTGAATTCTACATGCTCAGTACAATCTAGAGTAACTGCTAATCAAAAATTGTACTTTTCCTTTTATACTGTTTAATAAATTATAATGCAATATAATGTAAATTATAAATAATGTATTAAAATTATTTTAGTTAATTATAAGTATAATAAAATAGTCAGTTGATTCCTACCATGTCCAGTTATCTCAATAGCAAGCAATGTATTGTTACACAATATTATATAATAAATTATTTTTTATAACATAAGTAACAAAAATGTTCCAATGAAGAAAAAATTGATAATATATTTATTTTTAAATCTACATTCAAATATATCTTTTAAAAAACACAGGCATGAAAATATCAAATGCTGAAATACATATATTTTTCTTCATAATATAAGCTTTGCTTACTAATTGAAATGTATGTAAAACACAATGTTAACATTTATTTATCTCAACAATCATATACTTTATATTCACTTTAATTTTCAAATAATAATAATATTTCAATTAAGATATTAAAGTATGATTGGAACTTTTCCGCGATATTTTCAAAATAAAACAACCGAAAGTATTAACGCATCAAGACGGAATACCGTTGTCTTTTATTAATTTTATTGTGAAAGGGAATATAACTTTTTCTCTACGAATTGTTTCAATGATCCAGAAAGAAGAGAACATAAATATGTCATATGAACAGAAAGGGAATTTTTATAACAGTAGATTCAATGTGTTATTTAATTCCCCCCAAACAATCTTTGTGATGGTTTCCTTACTCTAAGAAGACATTTATTGGCTGCAAGACAGGTTTTTGGCAGAAAGTAATCCGTTCAATCAGGATTTAGAGGGTTTTCCAACGAAGCAATACGATGAGGTCCAATTACGTTTTATCTGATAAGGGCACGGGACATCTTCAGCAGGGTAGGATTAGTGGCAATAATAACAACCAATCAGAAGCATAACTCGTTACTATCTTTAAAAGAGTGCAGTTTTAGTTCATTTTATTTAATAAGGACATCATAAACTTATGGTAAAAGATTGATGTTCTTGAGTGCTCGAAATAAATTAGATATATTATACCTCTGAAAATAGTTTAAGGAAAGTAATATGCTTGAGCATTGTAAGACTTTAATTACTTGTTAAGCGATTATGAGCCGTATTAACGAAAATTATTTTTCTTCCACTAAATTATATCACTGATTAAAGTAGAAAATACATAGTTTAGAAGAGATAAACGCACTTGTTGATCTGATGCAGTGTATAAAAGGAAAAGCTAGGGACGGATATTTAAGAGATTTTTACTTAACTTATAAGCTTTTTAATGTAAATACTCTTAAAATGAAATCCTTGCCATGTCCATTTGAAGAAATATTACAGATGTTGTTTAAATATAAGTAGCAGTGATGGCCTTATTGGTCAAGACATGTGACTCGTTTGGTCGTTAATTCGAATCTTATGCCAATCTAAGATCCATTGTGTTTCTTTATGCAGCTATGGTACTTTTGGTGAAACTATACATTTAGGGTTGGCAGCACATAACTGATGGTCTTCTAAATGGTTCTTGCTTCTAAAACATTCAGAAGCGCTTATTCTCTGTGTCCAATTTAGCATAATCACTAGATGCTTCACTAGATAATGTGTATTGGAAATGGGAAAAAAAAGAATTCTAACAATTGGGAAATTTGATATCTATTTAAATGTAATTATATACAGTAATGAAATTCAGGTAAGTTCCTTGATTCCTCAAAAGTAGTTAAAAGAAAAGATTGTACAGTAGAAGAAAAAAAAATCTGTATTGTTAAAGAAATTCGTGCAACGCTAAAAATTTCTATTGTTAAAAATAACAGGTATGCATGGCTCATGAAATATTTTCTCCTTTTTTCACAAATATTGACCTATGAAATTTCTTCTATTAACACTTCCCAAATAAGCATTCATTTTTTAAGATGCAGATGATATTAGAAATAAAAGATTTAATATATATATATATATATATTAGGATTTATCCCCTTTTTCTAAATTACATATGAAATACGAGTTCAAATACGATTCAGTACTATTTGTATCACTCAGCAGAAACATAATTACAACAAAATGAAAGAAATTTGATTGAATGCTTCGATCAAACAATTTAAAATATTTTATGGTCTGAATACAATTCCGCACTATGCAACTGCTCCCCGATTAAGAAAAGAAATTTCAGACACGATTCAAGCGGCTCAGGAAAGGTATTTTTTATAGATTTATTTTCTTCACGCTCTTTCATAGAGAATATGAGGACTGTTGAAAACATGTTCTTTTTTCTAGAAATTTACAATTCAAACCTCGTACAATAGAAAAAAGAATTGTGTGTTGTATACACGATAAAAAAAGCAAAATAATATGTTCCACATGTGTCAAAATATAAGATTAGATAATATATCCATCGAAACTTTGGTTCTTTTTTCTTTCTTTTATTATAAAAAATATCCCTAATTATGGCATTTTTTTTAGATTATTTCTGTTTTAATCTAAACTAAATGCTTTTAATGAATGTATTATTAGTTCAAAAATATTGTTTATGTAGTTCTTTTTTATAGAAACATTAAATAACTTCATTAATATTTTAAAGTTTTATTTAATACAAATAATATTATTGTACAGAAATAACAAAATTTTTCATCTAACTATGACAAATTAAATCCGTTAAGCATTTCTTTGGAAAATATGAGCTATTTTATCCTTAAAGACCATATTTTGGATAATTTTATAGTTCTCCTAATTGATAATTCACAATTAATATCAAATTTTCACCATAATATATATATATATATATACATATATATATATATATATATATATATATATATATACATATATGTATATATATATATATATATATATATATATATATATATATATATGTATATATATATCAGTTATTAAATTCATTAAATGCTGTACTTAATTTGAATTGTTTCATTTACCTCTTGTATTTATAAAATTATTCATTTTAAGAGAGTCGTTATGTATTTTACTAATTAATAAAACAAATATGTAGGAATAATTAAACAAATATGTATCTTAATGTAATAACTTTAATCATATAGTATTTTAAACATTTAAAAATTTCGCAAATAAATTCTAGATTATTTCCAAATTATTTTAATACATTGCTTATAAATTGATAAATCCTAATTCATTGATAAAATAGTGAATTACCCTAATTCACTATTTTATCGTATCAGTGAATATACTTATGTATTGGTTAAAGATAATTGAATGTTATATTTAATTAATCACATTTATCACTCACATTTAAAATGAAATTAGTCTTAAGAGCTTCCATATTATTGGAAGAAATAAAAAAATATATTAATCTGTTATTTATGAAAATTAAAAAACTTCTATTTTAGTTTTTTTTATGTGATTTTTTTAGATTATCTACATAGTTTTTTATTTGAATAGCAATATTTAAATGAATATATTTATTAATCCTTTAAATTAAAAATTAAATAGGAATTTAAAAATTAACAAATATATTTGAATAATGTTGCAAATATTTCAATAAGCATTGGTGCGTAACCATTATTTTATCATAACCTTGAATAATATATATTGGTTTAAAAATAAATGTATTATACATTTTATCAATCCATATATATATATATATATATATATATATATATATATATATATATATATATATATATATATATATATATATATATATATATATATATATATATATATATATATATATATATATATATATATATATATATATATATATGTACAGTTTATTTCACCATTTCCACATTTTTAATATATTTAGGTAAAGCGCATGTGATTAAATTTAACACCTAATTTTATGTACATTTTAAGACCTTTTAACCTGATCAAGATAATATTAAGTTATTTTTTTACTATATTTATAAATTTTAACATCTATTCAGAATTTTAAAACTTATAGTGTATTGCAAATTTATTTTATGTAATGTTTCATTTTTTAAAAATATATTACCATGTAATCATTACTTTAACATAGTTATGAAAATTCATGTACATTACTCAAAAGTAAATTAATGTGTCATTTAACCAATGTTTACATTTATTGTTCGCATACATCGATCATTTTAATATAATCGATAATCTTAAAATTACCTTTTTCTCATTTATTAAAGGGAAAGACATTTAAATAAATCCTTTAGAAATTAAATAAATGCATTTTTTAATATTTGGTTTAAAATATTTAAAATATTTTATTTTTGAATAATATTTTTCAAAATTATATTCATTATTTAGGAATATTATATTAACAAAAAATTTTTGTAATATTTCATCAAGTAATATACTTTTTGAAAAACATTACGTAAGATTTTAACCAAAAAACTAACAAAATTCCTTATAATTAGCAATCTATAATTAATATATACAAGGTAATTTTATAGTTTCTAAAATTAAGAATTACTCATAATTGTTTTAAAGTAATATTAACATTTCATAAAAATTTGATATTTGAGAAGATTTTCCCTAATTTTTCTCTTTGTGTAATCAAATGGTTCATGTCTTTATGTAATCCTTTACAAATGAATAATACTAATATGTTTCTGAAGAACTTTGTAGGGATTAGAATTTTGAAAAAACAGAATGTAAATTGTTTGTCAGCATCTCCAAAATAAAATTTTGTGATGTTCAAGAGTTATGTATTTTGGCATTAGTTTATTTCATATTTCTGTAAAAACACCCAGTTTGTAGGTTCATATATTTACTTACATGAGTAGCAAGAAACACTTTGACAAGTATAGGGCTTTGGTAAATAGAAAAACTCTCGAACCAAATGAGTTTAATCTCCATCAATTCGTGTTAGTCAAGAATCTAGAGTAAGTATTTCATTTTATTGAAACACACTTACGCACAAGTGTAAAGAATTAAGTGCGTTACTTAAAAAATAGATATAATAACTTTTTTCAGCTTTCCAGATTATACCAGAGTTAAAAACATTAATGAAATAAGAAAATATTAATCTATCAAAATATATGCATTTTATAAGTAATGGAAATTTGTGTTTTTGTGGATATGGTGAAATATATTGGTTTAATTTTATTCTACAAATTTACGAAGTTCAATTATAAGTTGAACATTTTTATGCCATAATATAAACTCGATTTAAAAAAAATTAAGAAATAAAATAATCTCAAAAATTACATTCATGAATAAAATTGTACCGAAAACATAAAAAAATATTTTCATATTCTATAAAATAAAATATCAATGTCTTTAATTTTATACGTTTCAGGTGTCTATTTCTGATTATTTATGGAGAAGCACAATAAACTAGATAATAATTTCATATTAAAATCCAGTGACGAGATCGAACTCATTAACTATCAGCCTCTTTTTAAAGCTAAATCAGTGAATAAAGTAGAATTGGTCAAAACGGAATTATAATATGCAAAGGTCCCATCAACATGATAATCTTCTGCTAATTTAGGTATAGAGACCATTGTTTGCAGGTATGAGAAAGAAATCTATCTTTATCAAACTACTAAAGCCTGCCAATATAACTGATTCAAAAAAGGGCATTTTATTTCGAAGTGATAATTTTATATCGTTTATTTCAATGTCCTTATGAACGACATATCTAAAAAGAGACTGAGCTGGAATATTTTTAAGCAAAAATATGTTTATTCTTTTACCTGATTAAAAAAAATTTGTATTTCATAATTCTGGACAAAAACATTAAATATATATGTTAAAAATAGTATATGAAGTATTTATACTTAGAAATTCAGTATCATATATTTTTATTGTAATCATAATAATAATATTTAATTTAATTATGATATAATTCTTGTACTGTTACAAAAACAATTGTATTGATGCAGTTTTATAAATAATTATAACTGATTTCTCGTTAAAGATTTTTTTTTTGTGTTATTGTTATATAATGAGATATTTTAAATGTTTTCAATACAAACATTTTGATAAATAAATATTATTATTCTGCAATTAAATCAATCTTATGGAGAATGTTTTAAGCAGTACATTCAATACTATATTTATATTTTTTCATTAAACATGATAATGTCTTGAAATATTAAAATATTTTTATTTATTTTATGAAATTAATGAATAATTTTATTTATGAAATTGATGAATGAATAATTATAAATAAAATTATTAATTAAAACCTTATTAAATATGATTTAACACAAGCTTTTAAAGAATAGGCAAATTCAATACATTAAAAAGTAGCAGAATTAATAGAAAGTTTTTTTTGGAAACAATTTTTTGATGCATGTTATTTAGCTAATAAATTCATTTGAAAATGTATATAACTACATATATTTGTACAAATACTTAAAAATTTTATATATTGGATACTTCCTAAATTATTAAACAAAAACAATCATTTATTAAAATGGAAAAGTGCATTTAATAAAAAATTTTAAAAATGGGCTTATATATTCACTCATAAAATTTATCTATATATTTTCTTTAAAAAAACACCTTTTGTGATCTATTTTTTTTAAATATCAGTTTCAAATATCTTATTGTTAAAATAATAAGTTATTTTTTGCGTTTCAACTTATGGAAAGCATTTCTAACAATTTTCTTAAAAAAATGAATATAAAAGTTTTAATAACGTACAAAATCATCTTATTTATTTTTGAAAAAAAGGCTCTTAAAGAAAATTAAAATGCATGGAAAACAGCATGAAAGATGGAAAAAAATATTCTGTGGTTGGATGTTTTTATTATAGATAGTTATAAAAAATTTGCTTGCTTTTTAGTAAACCAGAATCTAAACATCTTATTCGGTGATTATTTATAAATCTACGTCATAAATCAACTCGTCTGAAATATGTCATAAGAAACCATTACGTCATAAACCAACTCTATTTATAATGGATGTTGGAACAGTGGTTTTTTCTTAGTAATTTGTTTTAGTTTCATTATGGAAACATAATATTCGATGTAATATAAATAACAGATCTGTTATAAATAATTTTCAGATTTAAAAATGCAGAAACGTCAACTATAAAGACAATTACATGGGGCCAAATGAAATAAAAACTTTAATAGGTCCATACCTATTCAATCTAACTAATCATTAAGTGCATGATTTGCCTTGTTTCATTCATTTTTCTTTTTCTTTTGTTCTATTTTCACTGTGTTCAATTTTGGAAGCTATATCGCTAAAGATTTGAAAATTTGGAAACTTATTATTTAGAACAGGAAAATGTCATTATTTTGAAAACTTTTATAAACTGAAAAATTAGGATTATAAAATATAGTTTTATTGCTGGTAAAATTCATGAATGAATTTTCTCTCATCGCAGACGACACCCAGACATTCGAAGATGAACTTCCCCTTGTTTGCTGCCGCTCAAAGAATGCAATTTGAAAGCAGGCAGCAAATTCCTGAACATGTTATATTTACAACACAGGCTCAATATGATGTGATATTGATGAAGCAATATCTGACTTCATGAATATTTTAAAGCAAAAAAATTATAATAAAGAAGCTTTATCATTATCACAATTGGAATGAAAGAAACAACCACGTTATGGCAAATAACATATATTTATTCAAAGTATCCTTCAAAATTTTATTCAATTCTAATCTTTATAACACATTTCATATCAAATTAAACAAATATTTATCAATATTATTACTGTTTCGAAACTTCCTGAAAATTTAAAAATTTTCCTTTCAATATACAATGTTTAAAATTTCATTTGCAGACAAATATTTGAATAAAATAGTTTTAATATTTATTCATGCGAAATATTGATGCACATGAATAACAGTGAAATGAATAAAAAATGTAGAAAGATTTTTCCAAAGTCAATTTAGAATAAACTATACTTTTTTACACTTCTTTTACAATTGACACAGTAAAACAACTTCAATTATTTGATTTTTTATTTCAGTTATTACAAGTCAGAGAATACTAAATATGTAAAAGCGACAACATCTAAAACAAATATAAAATATTTTAAACCACATTAGATTATTCAGAATACTGAAACATAATTCAATTTGAGACTGAGTAGGTGAAATATAATCTATCAAACACAATAAAAACCCAAACATATTCGTAAAATATGTCAGTTTATAAAAACCATGATATTCTACAAAGTAAGAAATAAAATAACTAACGTTTTACTACATTTTTTCGATTGCTAAATTACATTTCAACATATATAACGAATATATCTTTGAATATTTTAGATAAAAATATATTGTTATGCTTATGTAATCAAGAAAGAGATAGTTAATAATCAAGAAAGTTTGTAATGATTAAGAGATATAATTAAGATAATTTAAATATTATTTATTCTTAAATATGTAATTCCCACAAAAATAATTAGTATATCAAATGAAATACTGAAAGCTAAGATACTTACGTAAAAAAAGTTTCTATTTGCTTTCTGAATGACTTTTTTTATTCCGATTTTACTATTTAAAATACAATATTTTAATTTTTAATACATATGGAACTTGAACACTGACGATTTTATATATATATATATATATATATATATATATATATATATATATATATATATATATATATATATATATATATATATATATATATATATATATATATGTAAAGTACAAAGACAATATTCCCTCTAAATTTTAATGGAATACAAAAAAACTACTTAAAAAATAACTTTAGAAAGCCAAGCTTAATTCAATACTCAGAGAAATTGTTTCAGTGCTTTGAGGAAGAAAGATATGTTAACAATTATTAAATATTGTTGTATTTCATTAAATTAAACTTAATAAATTTAAAAAAACAATTAGACAAAAATGAAATCATCTCAAAAATAATTATAAAGCTTTATTGTAAAACTTTCACATTTCTATATAAGATTTTTTGGTGACATTTGAAAGTGAAAAAGTTTAACATAATTCGCTCGAGTTATTGAAAACAGAGCTTTTATTAGCCTTTAATGTTTTCGGCATTCTTTTGGAAGGACAACGCGTTCAAATACATATACATTGATAACCGAAATTGTTAGCACTTTTTGAAATTTTAATGTTTTTTATCTTTGTGTCTGACGAATACAAATGTAGAAAATAAAGGAAAAGTTGATGCAAAATTTAACTGAAATATATGTCTTACAAAAGAGTTGCATTTCTTTTAATTTTAAAACAAACACAGTTTGTCATAAATGCTGAAGTGTTTTGCAATAAAAATGTACTAGCCCATCACAATTGCTGTTCTGAATATTATTTTAATGTCAGTAATCAATCAATGCTATGTTATGATTGATAATGTATATTCTAATGAAAAAAATTCTTTTTTACTAGAATTTATTAAACACATGCATTATTATTACTTTGTAAATCTAAAATTAAGAAATTAATTGAGATAACGTCTTCATCAGGGGGAAATGGTCAGCTTTGGAAATAAAGCATACTTTTTTTTCTGGAATGCACGAAGGCCAAATGTCTAAAAATTTTTGTGCAATTTCTTTGAAGAATGTGAGTATAATAGGACATCAAAGTAAACAATACATAAACGTAACATGCACAAACCGTAAGTTGCAAATGGGAAAACATCAGCAATATCGTAAACAATATATGAAAGAAGTTTACAAGAATCGTAAATAGAAAAGAAAATAGTGTAAAACTTTTATTTATTTAAATTGGATTAAAAATATGCTTACCAAATTTAGCTTAAAAATAATTATGAGATAAATTTAAAGTAATTTGAGAAACATGATGCAAGTTGAAAGTTAATTGAAATATAAAGTATAGGCTTATGTTTTCAAGATGCTTGTAAGATTTTTAATGCTTGAATAGCCCATCTGTACTTGTAAAGACTACGCAAGGCTTTAATCTTAAAAAAAGATTCCTTATTTCTTATATATTATAAAATGAAATAAGGGGAATATTATTGTTTTGCATGATTGTAATCTGGAATGGGGAAAAGGGCCATCCAAGTTCTTACATTGAAGTTCATTATTCGCCATTTAAGTTCTTACAAGAACCCTGAAAACTCCGACTTATACTTTTACGTTAAATTTATTTTATATAATTTTACATCATAATTTTTCAAACTGCTCTATATTTAAATCTACTTCAAATTTTCTTAATTAGTTTTAGCAACCTTGTTTTTACTCTAACTTAAAAGTTTGATATTGTTCTCTTTCGATTAGTGTAAATTGATTTGATGTACTGTTAACTGCATTTTTTGATGTTATCTTTTACTGCTTTGGGTTTGTATATTATCGGCTTTCATGCATTGCTTTTACTTTTATGTTCTTTTTTATTTATAAATACTCTTCTAGAGAATTGCACGAAAAGTTTTAGTCCTTTGCCCTTCATACATATCAGAAAAAATGTTTGTCTTATTTGTAAAGCTCACCATCTCCCTCTTGCTGAAAACGAAGTCACTATGCTTTTCCACACTTTTGTTTTGAAAGATCTTTATTTGTTACTTATTTTGAATTTAGCCTTATTTGCATATTATCAATTTTAAAATTGCATCTTGTCCTTATTTACATTCTGGCTGTCTTTATCTACTTTAGAGCTGTTTCGGTTCATTGTAGTCGCTTCTGTGCAATCTCAGAATGTATCTCTTTCCTTTTCCTCTAGGTCTCATGTATTTTCAACCAACCCAACAAGAAATATTTTACTTTCCTCACACCAGATTAGTTGCGTCAACATATTTTCTTACTATTTAATGCGTTCTTTTGCCATCTGAATTCTACTTTTGCTCTGTTTTAGATTGAAATATTATATATTTTCCTTGTATGCTTCCATGTTTTAGTCCAAAACTGAAAACTCTTTATTGCCCTTGAATTAACTAAAATACCTGTTGCATTAATAACAAATCTTACAGCGTCTGATGAAATTCTTTTATCTTTGAAGCATGTCCATTTTATCATTCTATCATCAATAGTACTTGTGATTATATTTACTGAGTTTTTTCGTAATGTAAGAACAACTTTAGCATATCAGATAAAGTTACACTTCTACCAATTTTTTTTGCAATTTCAGCATAAGAGACCATTTTTTTTTGGATGTCAGTTCTGCTTGTTTTTACAGATGTCTAATCAGTTCTTGTTCTCAGTGATATTTCTTTAAATCATTTGATTTAAGGAAAGAATTATTCAAAAACTATTACTCTGCTTACGTAAACTAATAATTATTCTTCTGTATAATACTGTTACAATTGTAAACTGTTGGTATTGCATTTTATTTAAATTTTATATGCTTTCGTATATTATATTGTATTTAATATTGTATATTAATTATATTTATATAGACATTAAAAATATAGGTAATTGAAGATAACGCTGAAAATTGAATCTCTTATGTATCATTTTCCTATCATCATGATCTTAAAACAAGCGTAATATAAATTCAATCATTTTATTACTAGCCATTAAAAATTTTATTTCAATAATGTTTTTCATGTTTTGCCACCAAATGTGTATTATACTTATATTATATTTTTCTTTAACAAAAATGCCATAAATTCTAATGTTTTTAATGGTACTATATTTTTTGTATGTAATTTAATATTTTATTGATACATAAGAATTTATATTATATTCATAACCTAATTCTCTGTTATACCAGTAGTCATACATGATTTGTTTGAGGATAAATCAGATGGAGCTATGAATTATATGATTGAAACATACATGATTATACTCTTAAAATAGGTTAAATTATTCATCAAGTAATACTAACCTACTTATCGAAATTGTGCTTTGATTCACGCAACGTTTTCATTTTTTTTTCTTGGTTGAAGTTAAGACACTAAAAATTTGTCCTCCTGGATGTCTTCTTTTCAAAACGTAATTGTGGCATTCTTCACTTGTTATTAATGTTTGAGGAATTTTTCGTACTGAATGCTTCTTTTGTTCAGCATGCTTGCTCATATTTAAAGAATTTGAACTCAAAATATTCCAGACTAGTTTAGATATTAATTCCGGGTGCTATGCCATGGAACATCATGCCTCAGGGGACACCGACCAAATTACCTGTATTTGGCGTCACGTGGTCTTTCCTGCCCGGATACCAAAACTTCAGGACTTCTCACATCAGGAATACTTTCTTCCGAATTGTTTCCTCTGTTAATTCATTACATTATCAGTACAGGAGCGCTGCAGTCGAAATATTAATTAAGTGATGGCCCCCTCTCCTCCAACTCCCGAGTAAGACTTCGCCAAGCCGTCACAATTAATGAAAGGAATACTGGTGCATTGGCGAGGGGAATGGGGAGGGAATTGGCGAGTGGACCGGAAGGCAGACAGGGACTTTTGAAAAGTCAATAGGTTATTAAATTTCCGAATAATTACTGCAGCAACCTTTCCACTGGTGATCGGGTACACACTTGCCCCTCCGCGTGTCGTGGTAAATGAAATTTCGATCAGAGGGAATTGGGAATCGAGGGAAAAGTTCGTTTTCGACTGAAGGCGTAGGGAAAAAAAGGGGAAAGCTGAAGCGAAGGAGTGGATCGTGCAGTGTTTTCTTAGCAAATGCGAATGTGAGTTATTCCGTTCATTTGCGGTTGATGGAACTTGAATTTAAGGGCGTAATTGAGTTTGTGTGAATGGGAGGCAGACAATTTTATGAAATATTTCTACATATGCTAAAATGGCAGTATTTATTTAATAAAGTAATTTGTCGAGGTAAAGGAAGATAAATAAAGAGAGCTATATTGAATATATGTTTAGAGCTTTTAAGCTTTAAATAACTTTGAATAATATTTGCTATTGTAAATGTTAAATTTTTAAATTTTTTATTTTTTATTATTATTTAGAGAATGTGATAAATAAATTTTGTATTCACACATTACACTCAGATTATGTTTAATGCATTTGTATCTGAGTATATCGCGAAAATAAGTACGAAGTAAGTAGAAAATAAGTAAATTATATACTTTAAAGTTCAACTGTGTACTATAAAGTTAAAAAGCATTGTGATAACTATTTTAAAATAGGAGTAAATCTAAAAATGTTATTAAATATTTTTTTTAATTTTTTATTAATTAAATTAAATAATATTATTTAAAATCTGATGTTTGTTTGCTTCTAATTTCGAATAATTTCCTTATAATAGGAAATTTGATTTCAAGATTTTCTTACTCATTAGAAAACTTGATTTTATACAATAGTTCAAAAGGAAAATTTTATTTTATTTTACGTAGACTATATATCTTCTAAATATAACAATTTATATACAAATCTGTAACACGATAAATAATAATATATTAGCCACCATTTATCTTATTTTACTTTCAGATATATTTGCATTCAATTTTTCTCTAATATATGTTTGTTACGTAATTCAGACAAAGATTCTTTTGTGAAGTTTAAGTATCTCATATCCAAGAAATGAAAAAAAATTAAAATAAATAAAAAATTAAAAACAATAACATAAATCTTTCAGTATTTCACAATATATTTTACTTATTAATTTCTTAATTAATATTTACAATATTTAATAATAATTAAGTTTACGATTTAGAATACATTATTCAAAAATTCTCTTTTCGTTAAAATATATATATGTATATATATATTTATAAGTATATATATAAGCAACTGAATAATAATTCCATTAATAGTAAAATTTTAGCGACAAAATAATTGTCATGTTTGTAAATTAACAATCATCTAAAAAAATCAAAAATATATTTTAATTGCTAGAAAAATATATGGTGACATGTCTATGAAATTAGCAAAAAACTATCACTTTTCAATTATGCATTGTGCAAAGTAAAGTCCGTAAAACAGGATTTGATATTAATTCAGATTATCTAATGTCTGAAATTTTAATCAGCCCTAGGATGTAAATAAAACTATAATATACTAATCCAGCATGTAGAATGTTGGAGAACTAGATCTAGGATGTAGAAAAGTTTTTTTTTTAATGATTTTAAATTTGTATGTGTGTCAAACTTTTCTAAAATTTATAGTTAAATATTTAAAATAAAAAATACTAACTGAATAACAATTTCTTTGACAAAACAATACTATAAACATAGTAGAGGTTTCTCTCATGTACACAAATTAATAACCTTCATAAAGAAAATTCTTATGTTTAGTGAAAGGAATTCTATGTGTTTGTTGTTCTCAACAAGCTCTTCTGAAAATGAAATTCTTAATGTTTCATAATTGTTTACAAGACAGCAAGGGCGCAGCAACATGCTGTGTTCCAGAGCAATTGAGAATCAAAATTTGAAATATCTTCTAAACTGAGTGAAGATTTTTTACGACCATAATATAGATAAGAAAAATAAGGCCTTATTTACAATTTCTAACTTGATTTTATAAAAACTTTTCTAGAAACTATAATATCATATTACTAATTATTTTTAAAAAATCAATTGAATAAAAAATGATTTTTTTACTAGAAGCAAAAGAATAAGAAAAAAAAGCTTTTTAGTTTATAATTTATAATGAATCATTTCTTATACACTATTAAAGAAAACATATAAATGTATTTTTATTATTATCAATCACAAAACAAAATTCGCAGTGTTTTGAATAGCGCAAAAGCTAACAAGACAGCAAATTCTTGGAACATATCGCGGGCCGAA
This sequence comes from Latrodectus hesperus, assembly GCA_037975125.1. NCBI lineage: Eukaryota > Metazoa > Arthropoda > Arachnida > Araneae > Theridiidae > Latrodectus > Latrodectus hesperus. The sequence continues at coordinate 104,680,779 of CM075856.1, read as the reverse complement.
TGCAGAGTTAAAACTTGACGCTGTCTCTTACAACTTGATTAACAAGTTTCTTGAATATGTATTAACAATAAGTAGATTCATCTCAAGATCCTGTTCATAATTTTATATTTTATTGCTTGGTATGTCTCTCTTTCTATAATATAGTGCTGCATTCGTAAATCTAAAAATTTCAATCGCATAGCAATTCCTGTGCTCGAAGTATACTTCAAGCAGAAAGGCTAAGATCTTTTTTAACTCTACGTATAACGAATTTCTTTTCGATAGAGAAATGATTTAAATGTGTATTTGTTATTTTTAACACGTTCCTCTCAAAATGAAATTTGATGTGACAGATAAATGCTAATGAGACAGTAAGGACCTAGCAACACTTTAGGAGCCTTCCCAATGGAAAATCAGAATTTGATACAGTCTCTGACTGTCTGATAAACAAAGTTCTTGTATAAGTATTAGCAATGAGTAGATTAAACGCAATATTTTACTCTTAATTTTATATTCGTGTGTATAGTATTTCTTTCTTTCTATAATTTAATATTGCTTTCCTAAATCCAAAAACTTCATTGGCATAGCATTTCCTGTACTGAAATTATACTGTAGGCAGAAAACTTTAGACATATTTATGATTTATAATCCGCCATACAAAGAATTTCTTTTTGTTACATAAATGAATTAAATTTATATTTGTTATTCTTAACACGTTTATCTTAAAACGAAATTCGTAGTGACACATAAATGGTAACGAGACTGCAAAGACCAAGCACTACGTTATGGACCTAGCACTACGTATGCCCAATGGAGAATAAGAGTTTGACGCTGTCTCTAACTGCTTGATATACAAGGTTCTTGAATAAGTATTAATAATAACAAGATTACTTCAATGTGAGATTATATTTATAATTTTACATTCGGTTATATGACATTTCTCTTTGTATTACAATGTTGCATTCGTAAATCCAAAAATTTTAATTGTAAAGCATTTCCTGTACTGGAAGTACGCTATAGACAGGAAGCTTTAGAACTTTTTTAATTTATAATCCTCCATACAAAGAATTTCTTTTTGTTATAGAAATGAATTAAATGTATATTTGTTATTCTTAACACGTTCCTCTCAAAACGAAATTCGTAATGACACATAAATGCTAACGAGACAGCGAGGACCTAGCAACACGTTAGGAGCCTGCCCAATGGAGAATCAGAATTTGACGTTGTCTCTAACTGTCTGGTCGACAGGCCTCTTGAATAAAGATTAATGGATCGTAAGAGGAAATCATAAGGGGGTCTCCACCACCTCCCTCTAACTGCTTCACTTGCACTTTTATATTCTATCCCACTTTGAGCACTACAAGTTCCCCCTACGCAATTCCCGGCCCTTGTCATCAAAAAAGGGAAAAAAGAAAGTGAATGCTTTCTGACTTTTCAGCTCTGTTTCTATTTTTTTGGTAGTTTTATCCTTCTCCCTTATTACTCTTGGGAAGGGACGGATTTTTTTTTTCTTCAGCAATTTTACTTCTGTTCGTATTCATCTCTTTTAAGCGGCGTTCTTATCTTTTGAATCGATTTTGACAGACTTAAAAAAATAGAACAAAGTGGATTTGGAAATTAAAATGGAATGCTCATATTATCGCTTTTCATTTTGCTAGCAATTTTTTTTAAAAATTCTCATTTTGCCAAGAAGTTTGGTCTTGAAAAATATCATCATATTTTTTTTTTTCCTCGACTGTTGAGTATATACATTCAGAGAAAGTAGAAAACATGATTGGATTAACATTTTTATACTACATATTGACATGAAAGAACATGACAATTTAAAACAAATGCAAAGAAAAGAATTTTTTTAGGAATTAATAGAATAATTTTAAATTCTTCGAAATAAATGGTTTCTGGAAAACTTTTCATCTTTAGTAAAAATAAAAGAAGGAACGAAACTCTCTAAAATAAATATTTATTTTTATATAATTTTCATTGTTAATATATATACTTAAATGTATTTATATCTGGGTGTGTTTTATGTGTATAAGCTTGTGTATGTAATATTCCAGTCGGTGAAGAATATCAATGAATTCTTGAAAGATTACATTTTTTTAGCAGAAAATTCAGCTTTTCATACTATTTTGCATATATTTTCCGAGTTTTATTTGTGAGTTCTATAGGTTATAACTTTAATCATCGTCTATAACCAATCAATCTGTAAAAACAAAAAAAATATGCTACATTCATTTCTAAATTATATATAAAATCTTCATATCACAATCTTTTTACAAATCATACTTCATCATTTACTTGTTGGACATCAATCATTTAGTTTAGCTCCTTATTGTTTGTTTGTTTTCTAATATTATGTTCAAATTCAATACACATACCAAATCCTTAATATCTTTTGAATGTTTTAATTTAACATTTTTATTTGGTTTTATATTTTGCTTAGTTTCTTTCGCCTTACACTAAATTTTCTTATGTACATTCGTACAATATTTTAGATAGCATCAAAATTACATATATATATATATATATATATATATATATATATATATATATATATATATATATTTCTTTGCAGCTTTTTTATAAATTTGAATAATTTTTATAACTGTGCTCTGTTTATAAATTATGCATGTTTGAGTTTAGTGAAAAAAGAAAAAACTCAATATTTTTAATTTAAATTTAACCACGTGTTTTTGGCTATACTTCAAAACAAATTGCTTCAATCTATGAAATTTTCAAGAAAGTTTGAAACTAATTTTTAAATTTAAGTCTGTTTGTTATTTTTATTCTCTATTGCACTGAAAGTGTCTAAAAAATTCAGCATAATAAACTTTTTTCAATAAAATGTATCGGGCGTAAGTAAATAGTTAATTAACATATTTTAAAATTGAAAATTTTATCAAAATGTAAATAACATGATATATGTACTAATTTTTAATATTCAATAACAACCTAGTAAGAATTATTAGTTTATATATTTGTGAGCAGCCTATTGATGTCTTCATTGGACTGAAGTAAATACTGTCTCCGTCATAACTTTTTATTTGCTTTTAACAACCAAATATCGTTTTGTAGTTAATATCACCATCCTTGTGTTTTATAGCATTTTCAAACGGTTTATCATCTGTAAAATATAAATATATACCATTATTTATGGTAAAACTGTGACATTTTATTATATAAACAATAATTTTGATTATTTTCCCATTATAAAGTGCAATTTTAACTCTCGGATGATTGAAATAAATATTGCAAGTTGTGACACAAGCACATGAAATAATGTGGCTAATTCTAGTTAAATAATCTGGCTTTGGTTTTTACGTAACTTTACTACTTCATCGCTAATTTTATTATTATCATATTGCTTAGAATACTGTATTTTAATCATGTATTGAGTTTTCATCAAAATGTTAAGCAAATTAATTTTAATTTATCTCATGTAAATTTAATAGGATTGTTCAATTCATTATTAATCAGGAAATTTAAATTATGTGTAAACTGAAATTAATTCTGAATGTTGTGCTGTAAAATTCTCTAATTTAGCATTTATTAAGCCTTATGTTTTCGATATTCAGGAAATTTTTGCAGCTTTTATATTTAACATCATCATTTTTAAATTATTGCGCATGCAAAATGTCTATAAAATATTTAAATCCAGTAGTGACATTTAATCATGGAAAGCTAAATTGAATGATTAATTCCTTTTCAACGAGCAATTTCAATCCTTTGATAACTAAAGTGAATCCTAAGATATGCGTCACAAAAATCCAGAGACAATGGTTTCTGTTAAATAATTTGATTTTTACCTCATGACATTTCTGCATCTTCATATTATTTTTAGCTCATTCCATCATAACATATTGCTGGACACATAAAGTATTTCGTAATTATAAATTTAAAATATTAAAAATATCATATTCGCTCAGCTGTAATAATTAATAACATAAATATAATATGAATGATTAAATATCTTTTTTTTTCCTATGGCTGGCACTTGGGTGACGAATCCTATGCCATAACAAGTCCAGAATCTGTTACTCATTTTTCGTTACCCAGCAGGCATCTGTGAACCAAGTCACGGAGGCGAGTAGCGTTACCCGCTCCATACCACCCCAAACCCGTTTATAGAGTAAACCTCATTTATACATCATCACAGTAGAAAGGACAGAGAAACACAGAAAGAACAGAGAAGGAAAGTAACATCCATGCCCGAACCGGGATTCGAACTCGGGACCCATAGCTCAGGAGTCAGGAACGCTAACCACTCAGCCAATCGGTCGGCTGATTAAATCATTTTAAAGTAGACATCTTAATTATTAGCTGTTTGAAGTTAGAATTAAAATTGTCGACGCAAGCATCAGAAGTCAAGCATTTTTGCTTTTAATAATCTACATTCCTTTTTCATATAATATTTATAACTTAGCATTACTTCATCAACATATTGCTTAGCAAACAATGTTTAATGTTTTGAAATTGTAAATTTTCATCAAAAATAGAAATAATTCTCAGCTTTGACATTTATAAATACGAATTTAAAATGCATATTTTTTTCTTTATCAAAACAGCAATTTTTAATTCCCGATGGGCGGAATAAATACTCTAAGCTGAACTAGGGCCATCTACAGACATGCACTTTTGTTAAACGATCTGCTTTCTATCTGGATGTAATTTCTGCAGCTAAATATCACTTCGTCTTCCCTTTCCGTTATTGTCTCGTGCACGTGACAACCCCTCTCCATAAGAACAAGATCACGATGTGACTCATCTCCCTTATGGCCTTGTCTAGAAGAGTGCGGGGGGTCTGATTTACATGCATGACGGGGCCAGGCTCCATTCCCCTATCTCCACCCCCGCACTTTATCAATTCCTCAGCAAAGTCGATGACATTCCCTCTTCGAAATCTTTCCCACTTATGTTTCCTTTTATTTAAACGGGAGAAAAATTGAGTTGCTCCCAATTTGTTAAATGATGAGAGTATCCTGTAGAGCTTGAGGGGGTGGCTGAACGGTTTCCGTCTCATCCATCCCCCAAGTATGCAACCCATCTGAGTGCATTTCGTTACTCTTACCTCTGGAATCGCGACTTCAGGGAGATTTAGACGATTTGAAAGTTTTATCCGTTTCACCCCTCCTGAAGGAATCAGAAAGAAAAAAAATATATATATTGCTTCTTTTTTCGTTTTATTTTTACATATTTCATTAGCAAGTAAATATTCATATGATTTTCCTTAGTTTAGTTTAAATGTTTGCCTAATAAATTTAAAATATTCAGTCCCCTTTGAGATACACATTGTTACTGATGATTTGCTGTTGCATCAATTTTTTTTCTGACAATTAAGCTACTTAGACATCCATTTCATTATAAATAAGATATTAAATCTTCCCTTTTAAATTTTGAATCGGACTTATAGGAAAAATTATATACTTCGCAATGTAAGGAAAAGTACATACTTAGTATGTAAGGAAAACGCTTACTCTATCTCTGCATGTCTCTCATAGACATAAGATAACCTCTACAAATAAGAGAAATGACTGTCTCCTCTTTGCTGCAGTGGAGGGATAAGGAACAGCCAAGGGGATGAATTCAGTACCAGTGATGAGCAGTAGGAGTAGTGGAACCTCACAGACTGATAAAATGGGAACACAATACTCTGAATATAGTGAAGGTGGCTCAAAAATACAAGGGGAGATTGCACTAATTTTGAGAAGCAATTGTTACAAGTGATCCATGGAAAGATTATCTCGTGAAAGATGGAAAAATCTTCCTGCTTGTTCAAAATTTCAAAATAGCCATGTCGTCATTGTCTCCCACATCCTGACAATTTCATATATATATATATATATATATATATATATATATATATATATATATATATATATATATATATATATATATATATATATATATATATATATATATATATATATATATATATATATATATATATATATATATATATATATATATATATATATATATATATATATATATATATATATATATATATATATATATATATATATATATATATATATATATATATATATATATATATATATATATATATATATATATATATATATATATCCGTAATAATGGAAAAAACGATTTTAAAGTCAAAGTCAAATTATTTTATAAAATTTAAAAGAATGAAAAAATTTATGTTTGTATACACATTTGTTTCCTTGTAGATCAAATGACCACACTTTAAATGCTGCATTATGTTAGCTTAAGATGTATACCAGTGTAGAAAATACTTTCATAATAATAGCCTTAATATAAAGTCATTTTTTCTTTATATTCCTAAAAAGCCTTATAAATTTGTATTTTCAGATTTCGATAATAGGAAATAAGCAAAATGTATGTTATATTGTGCAATCAATTAAAACAAATAATGGGTTGATTTTTAATCATGTTTAATGAAGAACTAGAACAAAAAAGCTAAGAGATGCAAAAATATATTATATAGGTTTATCTTATAATTTTCTGAAATAAACTGAGATTCTTCGGTTTCATTCTCTCAATCATTACTTCCAGTTTTCCCAAAAAACATTAATGCAAATTAATTCTAGAAAAAAGATCTACAGTGTTGCTGTTCTTCACTGAATGAATTAATATTTTTATCGAACATTTAGTCATTATCTGTAGATCCATTATTATAATCTAAGATCATTTGCAAAATAGATTATATGCTTGACATTATCTTAAGACTTCTGATTTCTTATTGATTTTAAAACTAAAGTTATCTTTTCTAAAAAATCTTTTTAATTAAGAACCCTACACTGTTTCTAAGCAGTTAAGTGTAAACAGTTCAGCTAAAACAAGATGCATTATATATATATATATATATATATATATATATATATATATATATATATATATATATATATATATATATATATATATATATATATATATATATATATATATATATATATATATATATATATATATATAAATATTAAAAAAAATTAAAGCAAATATTATCTGAACAATTTCTTAGCCATTTTCATAAATATTCAAAAAAGGATTAATTTTCCTATTTACTACTGCATCTACGCATTAGTGTTATTTATTTGGTTATATACGCTGGAAAAATTAGTGTAACCATAATTAGAAAAATATACACTCAAAATTAATTATTTATTTATTTCTAAGCCTATTTACTTCCCCAAAAATACTTAGCTGCAAACTAGTTCTCTCCATTTTTATGTAAGCATGTAAAGATATTTATTCAAAATAACTGCTTTTATTCATTATTATGGTTTTCATTAATCTGTTATTAATAACTTATTTAAAATCAATTGGATCTTTCTCATTTGAGATGCTAATTCACCTTCTTCTTTCCTTAAAAGGGGATTTCTGTTTTTTTAATGCAGAAAAAAGCAATTGAAGCGATTACAGCTGCTTCTTTCCAATAGCTTACTTTGGCAAGCCTCGCAAATTACCCTAATTAATTCAAAAGTGTTGGCACCCCCTGGAGTTAGAGGATGAAATGTGTTTTCTTCATGACACTTTACACGAGGGGAGGTATAAATTACATTCCTCTTCAAGCAGTTGAACCAGTGAAACATGATATTAATTAAAGAAATGTTTATGTGCATGTACATTGTGAAATGGGCACAGTGATACATTTCGCTTCGCCCCAAAAGGCGAAATTTATGGATAATAACATATTTAAAGTTATGGTTGAATAATGAATCATGCGATACGTTCTAAGGAAGAAATCAAAAATAAATGAGTTATTTTCTAAAGGGGTTTAACGATGGGTGTTTAATCAGACAAAAGTGCGGCTACAGTGTTGTTAGTAATAAATAAGATGAAAAAAAAAAAATTCCGTTTTTTTTTTCCAGCTTCGCTTGACCCTTCGCATTTGCTTTAAAATTAAAACTTACATAATAGAATCATAATCTTTATTAAAAGAAGCTTTTAGAATAAATTAATTAAACATTTCTTAAAAACTGTTTTCAATAAAATTAAAAAAAAGGTGATATATTTTTTAATAAATACATTATTAATGTAATAAAATTGTATGGTAAATCCGTAATATTTACTATATATATATATATATATATATATATATATATATATATATATATATATATATATATATATATATATATATATATATATATATATATATATATATATACACGGTAGCAGTACAGTATTACGTTCTATAACCAGGGATGACTCAAAGCAAAATATTGTAATATCATGAAATAATCTGTAATTTATTGTTGTATAAGAGTGTAGTTTATAAACCAAAAAAAATATTTGTATACTTATGATACCTATATAAGGAATTTGATTCATATTGATCTGTAATGTTATCTAAAATAATAAGGATAATATAATATATTAAAATATATATACACAATATGTATATGCATAAGAAATATAAAATATATAATACTATATCAAATATTGGTGATAGATTTTATTTAATATCATTAATACTTAGATCAATATTAAAAAGTCACATGTCTCCGGTCTCAATAAATTTTCACATGTTCATACACTTTTTACAGATGGCTGGAAAGCGATAAGCCAATGATGAAATGAGAAGGAATATCATCCTCTTCAATGGTGTGTTAAGGATGAAAATTTGAAATCGTATCCTTTTTGTACGTCTCATACAAATCTCCAAAATAATAGTCCAGTGACTTATTGTCAGCTGATACAGACAAATGAAGAGAATTTTGGTGTCTCACTCAGTTAATATTTTGCATGAAATGGATATTCAAACATTGATAACAAACAGAAGGATATGGCATCTTAGCAAAAATATACAGTTGAAATTCTTTCAGATGTACATATACCATTGTTTCCAGCCAATAAACCTCAGATTTGAGTGTATTTTCAGTGAAAATGTGGAAGCTTATAACGCTGTCCTACATAAGCTCTCGCTAGACGTTAATATATTTATTGAGATTCTTTTAATACCATCCGTATTTGTGGGCTTTTTCACATTCCTATATTTACGTATTAAGATTCATTACTGTGCCAGAAAAGTAAAGTCAGCAGTCAGAGAAAATTATGTGATTATATCAGTAACTTTAAGAATATTACAATGTTCATCTTCTTCAGCCTGTTGTCTTGGTGTAAATCTTAAACACCATAAATATATAAGCTTTGTCTGGAACCTCATTCTCTGGAAAAACTGGCAAACATCCAAATTTTGCTGTAGATGTCACAGATTTCTTTGTATTGTGTGCATCTGTCTGACATGTCAGCATCAGAATAAACATAGACACATCTGGGACACTTCTTTTTATAGATGTTTTGATATTTAGAAACTTTAATATCTGAAAATTATTTACTATAAATTATTGTTTCTCATTGGAAGATATTCCTGGTATACCCTTTTAATATTACATTGTTCAGATATCCAGACAGTATCTATAGTGTGTCATAGAATTCATTTTAATGAAATATAATAATGCTTCCTACTGTCTCCAGATTTATCTTAATATTTTGTCAACATGAAAACTACATCTCATAAAATATCGAACAATCTCATTTGAAAAATAAATTTAACTTTTTATATTAATAACTAAAAAATAAAGAGAAACAAGTAAAATTAACGAAATGTGCAGACAGTAAAAAAGTGATATTCAAATTAAAAGAGAAATTTATCAGGAATTTAAAAAATTGCCAAATGGTGTTAGGCAAAATTGTTCTTAAAATATTTTAAGAAAATAAAATTGGAAATTAAAATTATCTAAATCATCATTTAATGAAAATGTATGTTTTATTTTTCATAAATAACAATGGTGTGCTTATATCTTTATTAATTTAGGAATTTAATATAAAAATGCTTCAATTGTTTGATAAGTATGCAGTGTTAAAAATAAATATCAATGTTATTATTTTATAGCAATTTATTGTGAAAATTTATCATACAAAAACTGTAACGTGAATATCATTTCTATAATGCATTTAATTTGTATTTATAAATAATTTATACGTATTACTTTTTAGAAATTCAAAAATTCCAAAGAAAGGTAACCATTCTTTAAGACAAGAAATATTTTTTTTTTTTAGAATAATAAAGTTTTCACGAAAACTATCTTCCACAAGTAATGCTGCAAAAATAGGAAAAAATCTGGATTACTGTATGACACCAAAGCAAGAAAAACTGACTTTAAAATTAAATTATATACAATAGCTTTTAGAAAGAATTTTGACTTTAGTAATTAATCATGAAAATGTTCAATTACTTTCGAGGAAAAATGGATATTTTTTCACATAAATTTGAAATTGTGGAAAGATTTATTCATGATTATTTCCAAACATGGCAATGAAATAATTAGATACAAAATGTTAAAAAAAAAATTCTGAGCTTCTCATTGGAAATTACAATAAAATAAAATAAATAATAATAAAATAAAAATTAAACTAAATTAATAATTATGTAATTAGAAAGGTACAAAATATTTAAGTTTATTTCTATATACCAATTAAAATAACCAATTAACCAATAAAACACAAAATTATTACATATTAATATTACAAAATAACCAATTTTAAAACAAGTTTTATAAATAAGGATTAAATACGTAAAAAAATGTTACATATCGATACCGGTCATAATAAGCAGAATTGAGGTTATCTGGTATTAAACTTATGTTTATAGCTTGTTTTTATTAATAAATACTCTAAGCTGATCCTTCTGTTATAATAGTTAGTATAACGTTGAATATAGGATGAAAAATCATATTGAGGTTATTGAATATAAGCTGATTTGTTTTCCTGTTTTATAGAAACATTTTATTTTTCTTAACAATATATGATAGAAATATAAAACTATATTTGTAATATTGTAAAAGATTTAGTCTAACATTATTTTTCTTTAACTATACATGAGATCATATATGATCATTAGAAAACAAATAAAATATCTAGAAAAGAAAGTAACTTTAACATGCGAAATATAATGAAGTACTGTAACCTGAAAATATTTGTCATACATGAATGAAATATTATAACTTAGAAAAATTATTATGAGAAATAAAATTATAAAACGACAGCTTGAATTATTTAATAACGATAGGATAAATTTAAAAATCAAGTTGTAAAGTAATCGCGATAGAATCATTATAAAGTTATAAAAAAAATTGCAATTTTGATAAGAGTTTTCTTGAATTGAAAAAGCTGCGATACATAATAATCATAATAAAATACTGAGCTTTATAATTTTCAAATACATGAAAGCTATTTTCATGGTCATCATTGGTAAGTATAGTAATCTGTACTGATCAGCCAAAATTCATCAGCTCATAAGTTGATGAATTTTATAGCTGATTATTTTATACTATTAAGTTTATAAAAGTAATATCAAAATCTAAATGACATAATATAATAAAAATACCTATATTAATATGGATTTAAGCACTTGATACATAAATTGATATGAAAAAACTTCTAATTTTAATAACTTGTACTTCACAGAGAAAAAATATATCATAATATTTTTTAACTGTCCCTTAAATATAAAGCATTTTATCAGTTAAAGCAATGTAATATATAAAACTTAAAACATTTATGCATCATCTATTCATAAAATGGGAATATTTCATAGTAGATTTTGTCTGGAAAGATGTGTGCAGCTTCATATAACTAAACTATTTTTTGAATGTCCAATGATTTCAGTGCTTTTTAAAAGGACTCAATTAAGCGTATAGCTCTAAATAATAACAGAACTGCATATTGAGTCTAAAAATACGCTTATAGTGCCTTACAATTTTATATTAAGTGCCAATTGCACGCTAGTGCATGATATGATGTCATCAGCAAGTAGCCAGCAACGTGATAGCTCGTGATATTGAGTGATACATCAGTACATCAATAGTCAATCAATGTTGGCGTGGAAAAACCTTTCTAATTGGTGCTGAATGTAATTTTTCTAAATAATTTGGTATTGCATGCAGGGTATTTCTGTTGGTATTGCCATGGAGTGAGGAAAGATGCACATAATATTTAAGTATCACTAATTACTAATACTAATAAATAATTAAACGATAATTAAGTATCACTTAATTATCGTTTAACACTATGTATTTTTGAATAAATTTTGCTACATTGAGTATGTAGGCATCTGGGTATGATCTACTTTCATGAAAACAATCCTAATTAGCTGGCAGTCCATGTGTTAATCATGAGATAGTTGCTCGTTTCATTCAGGTACAGCTGAATATGCACATTACTTTTTTTCTGTTTCTAATCACATACTATTTTTGTTTTAGTTTGGCTTCTATCAAGTTGACAAAATCTATTTAATTATTAACAATTGAATTTGAAAAAAACATCGTTCAATTTCGGTGATGCATCTGCGCATTCAACTCGTTCATTTTGAATTTGTTTCAGTTGAATGGTACTGAAAACATCGATTGATAAGCGAACACAATAGCCATTTTTAACAAACCAATTTGAAGGGATTCGAACATGCGAATATCGATACAAGTGATTTAACATAAGTCAAATGGTTTCAAACACATGTTATCTATTTCAAGTGATGAATTGGTAACATTGACTCATTTGATTTGAAATCCCAAAGTTGATGCAAAACATTATCAGAACAGTGATTGTTTTGCGAGAACCAAAGCTCTCGTTCCACAAACCAGTTTCTAAGCAATTTTTTCTAAGCAATTACCTCTTTAATACAAGTCGTTTAATCATTATGAAAGACTTCATATAGAAAACATCACGTTGCTCCCTAGTGGCATCATAATGATGAAATCATTCATGATTGATTGATACAAGCTGTTCGACTGTAACTGAATGACTCGGGATAAGATACAGGTGGTGATTCAATGTCATCATTTATGGTTGAATCTTAATAATTAAATAGTAAGCAAAATTATGAATATTATTCATTCATAAACACATTTTTTAATTTAAGTAAATTTCGAACAGACGCGGTATAATTCAGGATACAAAATTCTGCAATTTTTGTGTGAGGAAGCAATGTTACTAAGATAACGTATTGTGTGTCTCGCGATGATGTAAATACTAGGGTTGCGAAAATAGAATTTTCTAAATAATTCTTATAGGTCTCAATCTGTATGACGTAATAATCATCAAATTGCCAGATAAGCAAGAAAGTCCGCCAAAAAAAATCACCAAACTCAAAATTTAGTATCCTGGATTATACGACATATGTGCTGTGAATTTTTTATTTCTTTAAAAACCCCATTACCGATAATATTTTATTCAGCTCTAATTTCTTATACATGAACAAAATATAAAATCCCATGCCTGATACTTTACTTTGAAGATAAATAATTGCTTACCAGAACTTCATAAAACGGAAGATTTGACATTTATTTTAATACTTTCAAGGAACGTGAGTTTAAGGAAAACATTCAGTTACAAACTTCAAAATATGTTTCTAAATAAATTAAACCCTTAACCTCATTTATGCAATAATACTTGAAAGTTTTAAAAAAGGTTTGATAAATATTCTTTATTTACCTCTCTAATTAGTAGTTAATTGTTGTGCAACATTGTTTGCATCGCATTTAAATAAAAAAACACAACCTTTGCGAGTTTTCGATTGATGAATAAAGTTCAATTTTGCCCGCATATTGTTTTTAAAAAAATTCTCTCTTATAATATCTTGTAAAAAATATGTCCCAAAAGTGTTTGATTTAAAAATAGTGTGTTTTAATCAAAGTGGTTCAAAGTGTTCTCTTAAAGAAAGCGATTAATTATCTCGAAACTAATTAATCATTTTCTCGTAACTAAAGTGAAGCAGCATTCTACACTTAATTGCTGTCCTGAAATAAAAAAATATAAACTCAATTAAGTGCCTAAACTTGGGAGTTCAATATTTTGTAGAAGTGATTAGAATAAGTTTATGAAAATTTTATTAATAAGTTCCACATTATTACGAAAAGACAGAAATAATATATTATGTTATCCTTAGTTAATTCAATAGACAGGGTGATTATTGTTATAATTATAAAATGTTGTAAACTATATGATAAAATAATTTAATAAATGTAATAATTAACAGGATAAGTGTTTATAGAATATTTAATATTAATAATCTTAAATGAAAAGATCTGAATCAGCAAATTATATGAACTTAGAGTTTAAAATTTTGTAGAATTGATTAGAATGAATAAATGGAAATATTATTGATAAATTCTGCATTCTATTTAAAGTACTATAATATTTAGTATACTCGAAACAACAGGAAGAAGGCTTATTTTCACTTTATTAATTAATAGGGTATGAAATGACTGCATAAATATACTAATGATTAAATAAAAAGTAAAATAATTGTACATTTAGTGCTTTGTAGAAATGATTAGGATAAAATATAAAAATCATATTAATAAGTTATATGTTTTGTCAGAAATTGAAATATTTACATCAAAAACATTGGATTATTGTGCTTAATATTTTCATGACCTAAGGATCAATTGATAGTTATAAACCAAAATATATTATAGTTACAATATGTGCATATAAGGGAATCAATGTAATATAACCATATAATGTTAAAATTAACATATTCTTTTTTTATGGCTGTTATTAATACTTCTGAATAAAAGCACACAATTGAAAAAGAACATATTTATTTCATTGTGATACCATTATTTAATATAATTCAAAAATTTATTGCCATAATAACTGTCTTCTTTTAATATGTGAATTGAAATATTCATTCGACGAAAAAATTCATGTAGCATAATGTACATGTTTTCTTTCATTAATGTCTATGACCACTACCCAAAAAGTAAAAGAAATATTAGAAAATAAATAGGATACCATTAAGAAATGTTTCCCTTAAATTTTCTGCTCTATTTGTCTTGCTTTAATTTTTAAGTTCTTCAATCTCAGATTTAAATACTGTTGAATAACTCACCTGCAACATAAAAAATATAAATTAATATATCAGATTGAATCTGTTCTTATCAATTGAAAGTAAATAAATAATTTAATTGAATCGAAATATTTTGCATGATACAATCAACTATTTAAAATATAATCATGATTTGATTTCGTATCCCACTGTTTCAATAAATACATTAAGATATAATTATTCACATATTGAAAAACACTTACATAAAATAATAATTTAGCAGTTATAAGTGTTGTAATTTTATGTCTCTAAATACTAGTCAGAATATTTTTTTTCAAAACTAATAATCAGGTTAACATTCAATTTGCTTTCATAAAATAATTCTTATTGAACTTATTGAGAAAAAATACACCTGGATAATCCAAAAAGTTATTTTGAAGAAATTTAATGTTTCAAAACTTTTTTCCTTACATTTTCAATAGACTAAAAATATCAACCAATGAACCCTCTTCAATTATTAATTTTTGTCATGTTCACAGTCAAATCACAATGACTTATTATATGCTATATCGAAATAAAAATTCAGAAAAATTTAAGCATTTTTAAAACAAAAGTGAGTATTTAATACAGTCATGTTATTATGTTGCTATAAAATAAGACTAATTAATTATAGGTTATTTTTTGAAGGAGTGTGGAGTGAAAACTAAACCATGCATAATTTAGATGTACAAAGTAAGGAATTTATTATAAAAACTATTTGATCTTTCCTAACATTTAAAACAAAACTGAATAAATAACTAATAATTAGATTCAAAAACAAAATTGAATAATTATTGCCACATAGTTATAATATAAAAATTAAAAGTCGCTTTTGCTCTAAAAGCACACAAGAAATAAAATAATTTCAGAGATTCATAGCTATACACACCAAGAAAAATACAGGAAAAATTTAAAAATTAGTTTTAAAGCAAAATACCCCCTGAATATAGCTAATGTGCTGTAGCTATAAAATATATTAAAATCAGACTTAGCTAAAAAGACTACAAGTAAAATAACCTGAGTGATTCAGTAACATACACACGGAATATCATCGGAGAAATTGAAACAACTCCTGTAAATTTTTAAAATTATAAATATATTAAATTTAATCATTCTCATGTAGCTATTAAATAAAACATATTAAAAGTAATTAGTTTCTAAAAGGTGTTAAAAGTAAGTTGAAACTGGGTGGCTAAGTGTTAGTTCTTCGCGCTGTTGAGGCACAGTTCTGAAATTTCATCCTTGGATTGTACAATATCGACAGTGAATTAATAAACAAAGTACCAAGCATGCTTAGGATCTAAACTCTGGTGGTTTGGCATTAGGCGGATCACCTAACCGGAACATATGATTCCCAGCCCCAGAATTATTCTCTATCAAAAAAAAAAAAAAAAAAAAAAAAAAAAAACAGATATGGGCTGTCGTGCTACTGGTTAATTTTAGTTTAGTTTTAGTTAAAATTCAGTTATCCTCAATTACTGATCAATGTACAGCAAGAAAAACATTGAAAAAATTAAAAATTTTCAAAAAGTTTTAAAAACCACAATATACATTACATATATATATATATATATATATATATATATATATATATATATATATATATATATATATATACATATATATATATAATATATGTCATGTAGTCACAACATAAAACATTAAATACAGTTTTTACTTGTAAAGTAAGTTAATTTTAATGACTCAAATATCCCCAGAATGAAAAACACTGGAAAATTAAAGCAATATTTTTTAATAAAAACTACTTTCTTCATTGCAAAATTATTTGGTTACAGATCGCTTCAACAATATCCGTTAAATGAAACGGTGGTTCCAATTTTAGCATCGAATGAAAGAAAAGTTTTACATGGGAACACAATTATTCTTTCCAAAAAACGAAATGAAATAGTGTTTGGAATGAGATAACTTTAGAGAGGCGAGCAGCATTTTTAGCCTTCGGGGGAGTATTTGAATAATTTTCCTTAACAGTCTTTTAATTCGGAAAGACTTTTCGATCCAAGCCGCATGCATAATCAGATGATGAATGGGGGAACAGTGGGTAACTAATTACCCTGGAGTTTTCGATCGCAGCACCGGACACTGCGAATATATTCCGAGCAGCTCTTATTGCGGGAGAAATAAAAAGAGGATATATCGATACGGGCACATTGATACTGGCTTATCGTGAGGATACGTTTTGCAACATGAATAAAATCTATAAGCATGATTAATGATTGCAATCGATACTCTGTGTGAGAAAGAATTCGTGGGATTCATCGATATCGATTCATTCATACTTGCTGCTCGTTCCGAGGATTCTGATTAATTCGATGGAACCTCGGCATTTTTAAGTAAAATAATTTTTGAAGTATTTTAATGAAATTAGTATTTGTTGAGGGGCAAAAATTAATGTAAGATCTTTTTAAATATGTAGTTTCATAACGAAACGATATTTACTGTATAAAGGGAAAAAATCTTTTCGTGTGACAAAATTTAAATAAACGAAGAACTTGCTACATGAGAATCGAAGGGGATCTTTGTAAGATAATGTAAGATCTTTTTAAATATGTAGTTTCGTAACGAAATATTATTTACTGCATAAAGGGGAACAATCTTTTCGTGTGACAAAATTTAAATAAACAAAGAACTTGCTACATGAGAATCGAAGGAGTAAATCAAATGAAATTAATTTCCTATTTTTATAGATAATAAGGTATTTTCAATATTGTAATAACTGAGGACATTGTGATTTAGCGATAATAATGCACTCTCCAGAACAGAAAACTGCAAGTTTGATCCTAGCCAGCAATAGACAGGAGGAGACGGAAACAGTTCTTAATATACTTTTGATTTTGTAAGTATTACAGCATTTTCCGGACTCTCACAGGTGTGACACGAAAATATAGTTTATTATCCCTGAAAAATTCTTCCGAATTAGGGTGAGTGTTCAAGTGCCACATGCTGTAAGATAATTTATAGATATTATGCTATTCTTGGAAACAGGCTTTGGCACACGTGCCTGATTTGGCACATAGTACATTCCTCAATGACACTATCCATCATTCTACTTAGTATTGCTATATTAAGTAAAAAAGAGAACAGGGATAATATTTTCATCAAGTTAAAAAAAATGTTAATCCATATTGAAGATATACCTATATTTCTTTTTATTTAATTCTCATTTTAATAAAAAATATTTAAAATACATGTAACACAAAAAATAGTACAATTTTTCTTTGTTTTGAAACATTGGTTGTATTTAATGCTTATTTTTATGTTAAGAAAGATCTTAATATTGTATTATATATATATAAATATACTATAAGATTACGTATTCTTCTCTATTTTTCTCTAATTTTGAATCGAATCACCTAAAAACATTACTATGTGATGTTCAGAATCATATTTGTAGACTTATGTGGTACGTCACTAATCGATGTCAGTCAAACCCTGCGCCACAGAGTATCAAATAATAAGTATACAAAAAAGGAAGTTAAAGTTAAGTTAAAGCACTAAGCATATCTCATACTCCTCTTAAAAATTCTTGGTTTCCATTTTAAAATATCAAAACTTAGAAGCAATTGGAATGTAGATATGATGGCTATGACTGTTCATTAGAGTTACTAATCATTACAAAAGCTTTGATGAACTCATCATGGTTAGCAATTTGTTGCATTGCAATCACAGTTAAGGATTATATATATATTTTATATTATACACTTTACATATGCTAATTAAATGATTACTTTATATTGAAATAAAAGATGTGCAGCGTATCAGTCCATAAAAAAAACAGGAAATCTTTAAGTTAAACTCGCTAAACAGAGTTTTTCTTACAATTACATGCTCATAATTTTATGAAATGATGTCATGAGTCAACGTTGAAATACACATAAGTGTGGGTTTTGGTTTTAGTGATAGAATCTATACAATTCATTGATCTAACAAGAGTTTTCTTGAAGTGATCATACACGGAAAATAGAGATTCTCTTACAACTGCATACTCAAAGTGTTGTGAGATAAATATATGAGTTAACATAATAATATACGTATCCGTGGTTTTTCGATATAGAATTTACACCATTCATTGATTATAAATAAAATCATAATTGCATTTAGGCCATTAACTACTCCAATTATATTCCTTATTTTGCTGTTAAAAGTAAAAGTAAAAAGATACATCAAAATACAACTATGTTTTCTAAAACATTTATAATATAAATGAACTTATAATAAAATATTACAAAAAGAAAAAATAAAAAAAATTGCATAAGATTGGTTATAATTTTTTTAAAATTACCCTACCTCATGGAAACTTAATGATATCGAAAATAAAATGTCCAGTTTCAAGTAAAACGAAATCAGTATTCTTTTTTAATTTTATAATAGCCTACTCTGTTTGTAAAACATGTCTATACAATAGATTGTTATTAATATTTCTACCCCAATAAGCAAATAATTACATACATTACAAGTCGAAGAATTTATGATATGCTTTAATTAGCACTTCAACACTTGCTTGCGAAACAAATGACATTCGTAACACACACATTATATTTAAATGAAGAAATCGTGTTACAGTTTTCTCATATGTAAATTGCATTTGTCCGCTATAGATTAGCAATTCTCGTAAGATTAGCAAAGTGAAGCATCATTTGGATGAATTGGAAGGGGTTGGTAGAATAGCCGTATTTTCCTTCGCTGAGTTGTTGAATTGCCATGAGTTGGGGACATGTACGCATCAATCATTGATTGCAAATTCCTTTCGCAAGAGTGGCGTGAATGTGATGTATGTATTATTGTATAGAGTGAAAAAAATGGTGCTAGCTCAAGTATAATTTCATCACTTTAACGTGGTTCAAAAATCTTTGGCGCTTGCAGATTGACGAGTATTCCAAACTCGTCAACTTTAGGTTCAATCCAAAAATCTCCTGCATCGATATATATGTATTACTAACAGCTGAGAATACATAGGTATTATTTTGATGACATTAAATCAAGATGATGGTAGGCAACAAATTTCTGCATAACAGTTAGAAAGACGCTTTCAGGAACGTGAAATATTTGTCGGATGACCTTGGCTTCAGTTGTTATTGATGCTACTTCTTTAGAATGAAAAACTACCATGTACCCTTTCACAGTGTAATGAAGTCAAAATGCATGGAGACATTTGACTTTAGATGCTTCAGTTATATCTCTCTAGATGAATCTATGATTTTAAGAACTTTAATCAAATGGATATTTTTATTTAAATACTTTCATAAACAGTTAAAAGGAAACAAAAAAATACCATCAATTTTAGTAGACCCTTAATAACTATACACAGGTCCGAGGTTCGATCCTCGGGCTGGGCAAGGTTGACTCAGCCTTTCATCCATTCGATTAACTGAGTACCAAGCATGCTTGGGAACTAAGCACTGGGAGTCTTACGTTAGGCTGACCACCTAACTGGGATATATGCTTCGCACCCCAGGGCCCTCGGTCATGAAAACAGTTATGGGCACTGTAGGCCTTGGCCCGGATGGGCTGGATGTCGTGCCATGGAGTTTAGTTTAATTTTCAATAACTATTATATTTCAGATCTTCAAAGATCTCCATGTCGTCAATCTAATCTTAATTTTTCAATCCAGAACTAGAAAAACATTCCTTTCTAATTACAGAAGATTGTATCAAACTTTGACTTCCAATTATAATTCACAATAAATATTTACATAATTGAAAGAGTATATTTAAATGTTAATCTAATCTGAATATTTTTCACATGGAAACAAAGAAATATATTGTGATTCATGCTTTTAACATGCATACCATTTTGATAGACTTATCTTAAATTTCTGCAACATAAAATTAATCTGACTTTCTTTAGTCCCCATCAATATGCCAAACATATGTAATAGAATCTTCTTTCTTCTAAAAATACAAGTCTATGCATAAAATATTTTCGCACGTTACTATAAACCCGAGTATTTTATATTTCCTTTCATTTTTGTCCATCGTTTTTTATTACAGCAAAAGAGAAAAACAGAAGAAAAAGAACTGACAAATATTTCAAGAATAGGAAAGATAAAAAAAAGAAAAAAAGCGAAATCTACTCTTGCACCTAGACTCAATTCACTGCAAACCATTGTTCTACATTACTTTTCATCAACGCACAGGCGATTACAGCCTTGTCTTTGCTGCGGTTACAGTGAAAATGAATGCTGTAAGGGTAAAAAGGAAAGAAGAAAAAATAAATTGGTAGCGCTTATACCCCCTTCTTCATATCATACTCCAGCAATGACATAAACCAGAAAGGAATTTTGTGGTGAAGAAAGTAGAATACACATATTGAGGGTAATAAATCCGTCAGATCTATTTCACTAGAGTTTGGCAAAAAGCCAGAGATCTCTGTTAAATGTCTATTTTTCGGTATCATTTTCAACTGTATTTCGCTAGTTTACTTCTTTTATTTTTGATTATTTTGTATTTATTTTAGTATTCTTGGCAACTTCACTGCAGCGTATTTTCAGGTTAGATGAGTTTTATGACCCTTCTATACATATTTCTAAATGTTGGTCCGTTCATTTCTAACTATCTGTAGTGCTGTAATGAATAAATAAATGCTGATGTAAAATATGCTTTCAATTTTTAAATGGCTGTAGACATTTACTGATGAGATACGTATATAAATTTAAGATTTTATATGAGTCTTTATTGCTTAAGAATCATCATTCTTCTTAAATGAGATATCTTTTATTAAATTAAATTAAATAAAAGTGATTCATTTATATTTCTAAATTTACTGCGGACGATAAAGTGCATTTGTAAATGTTTTATACATATACATCTCACAAAAGTTAAGACATGTTTTTGAAAATCAAATTTAGTTATTTGCAGAGGAAAATGTAAAATTCATAATTTATAAATTTCTCTTAAATTCTTATAAAATGATGTTTCTCTGAAAATATATTTTAGATGAACTAAATAAGAGGTATTAATTCTTTATAGGAGACTTAATTCAGTAATTTTATATAGGTGTGTTTGAGAGAGAATAAATTTATATGGAAGAATTAATTATATACACGTTTCTCAAATAAAAGAATCTGGAATTTTCTACATATTAATCATTCTGTAATGAAAATAGTTACTAAGAACAAAATGGATTGTCTTAACCTGAAAGTATTTTTAGTGATATTATTGCATAAATTATACTTAGTATAAATATTTATATGAATGTTTTAAATTTTTGTTTAATGATAAGTTTTAATGTGCTATAGCCATTTAATTTGTAAAATTATTATCTAAACCACTTGTGAAAGTAGCACTGATAAAAACTGTTACGCTCACAAATTTTATTTGTAAAAATATCAGTTTTTACATAAGAGAAATAAAGATGAAAAATCTAAAGCAGTTTTGCGATATTTTTGGAGACAAAATATAAGTCAACATTTTTGAAGTTTCAAGTCTACAGGATCAATAGAAACCGATTTTGGTTAGGCTGACTATGAGAATTTTCTAGAAACCTCCAGGCAGGAAGATTCTAGGAGCTTCCGAACAAATATAAATATCGGCCTTAGCCATGCATTGAGTCATTTGAAAACAGGTGGATCAGTTAGACTCCTGATTCTAAAACTCAGAAAGTTATTGCTTGGTTTCTGTATTATAGAAATTGTAAAAGTTTGTTTAGGATATGTAATTACATCAAGATGAAGTAATTGTAGTCTATTTGTGTCTGAGGAGCCACGAATAATATATTTTTGTTTAGAAGAAACTTATTTCCTTTATTTTTGCATTGTCGCATCCTGGTCACAATGCTATTGCTTTGAATCCAGTGATTTCAACCAAGTTGAATTCATATCCTAAAAGAATTGGCTGGCCATCACCTTGCTTTTTGAATTGTTACACAATGGCTGATAACATAATCACTGACTTAACCAAAACATTATGAAATTTCTCTATTTCTTTGCGCCGAGTTAATTTTGGCATGTTTAAATTATTCAACTATTTGCTAATCTTTATCAGCTTACCAAGATTGACTTTACTAAAACTGGTAAATGCATTTCCTATTACTGTTTGGCATCGAATGAATTCAATCTTGCTGAATTAATTTTCAAAATAAATTACATACTAGCGGTTTTATTATTCATATTACATAACAATAGCGAATACTACAATCGTTGATGTAGCAAACTTTACAAAATCCATATCTTGTTATTACTTTGCATAATTTGAATTCGGATTTGTTGAATTAATTTTTCTAGCTATAAACTTAACAGCAACCTTGCTATTCAAATTACATAATGGTGTTCTTTCTATTCATCTTACATATAAGAATTAACTTCCAATTCAAATTATGTAATGGTCGCCAGTATTATGACAAGACTAAAATGCTTAAACTTGTATTCCCTGTTTTTGCTTTGCACTGAATAAATCTGGACTTGTAGGATTCCTTTATTTTAATATAACTGGGATAAAAAAATTATAAATTAATGCACTCAAAACGTTTTCCATTTGTAAATACTAAGCGAATAAAATAGATTTGCTAATACAAATCTATTTTTGCTATAAAAAAGAGAAGAGATTGATTGAGAATGGACGCAGAAGAAGAAAGTACAGAAAATGAAGCAGGGACCAGCGTTTGTATCAGTGCCAGTCCTTATAAGACATGGAAGACATCTTCCCGACTTTGAAGGTGGATTTTCAAAAGCTGAACGATTTTGGAGGATAGAGAGAAGGGTGGATCGCGTGGCCAAAATTTCTTTTTATATAAAAAAAGAAGAAAAGCAAGAAATGAAGAAAGAAGTCTTGTTTCGATCAAAGAAAAGAAACTCGGTTTCAAAAGAATTCAATTTTTTCGACGTTTATTTATTTATTTTATTTATCGTCGTCCATTCGGAATTCCCTTTTTCTTATTTCTTGGAGAACGCATGGAACAAATCGTCTAGATGGATGTCAATTCTAAAAGGAAATTAAATGGGATAAATAATAAAACAGTTCTTGAAGATGTAGCAAAAGGTTCAGTGAGCAAAACTTTTGTTATTTTTTCTTCCTCTGAGATGATACTCATGGGATTAAATGAGTATTAAACGCTTTTGCGGACGTTGTAAGAGAAGATTTGCGTGATTAGTTGCATCTCTAAGGACACGTTGAGTGTTTCTCTTGCTTTAAATTATTTTAATTTAATTCCTAATTTGTTGAAGCTTTCTTCCACTTCACAATCAAGCCGTGGCTTAAAAACAAAAAAGGAAAATATTTAGATTTTCGACTTTAATTCAATCGAGTAATTACTAAAGATTAGCTTTCGTGAAATAAGCACTGTTTGCATTTTATATTTACGGATCCTTTAAAACCCCTACGTCATTTCAACTGATTCTTGTTATTTATTTAACATTATCCAGCTTTTTATGAACATCTGATACAGGAAATAGTATGCTTTTCAAAATGCACAATACTCATAACATTTTAAATCCTTAAAGTTATATATTAAAAATAAAATATTTACGTTTAATATATTATGAGGAATAATGGTAAATTTTTATATCTTAACTAATTTATTATATAATGAGGTTTTGATAAAACTGTCTGTGAAACATGTCACAATCAAATTTTCTCCATTGATCTACATATTTGTATTATTAAATCCATGGAGTTTACTCTTCTGTAAGGATATTTTTTATTAGAAAAGTCAATAAAAATATATCTTAACTAAAATTAAAAATAATGAATTTACTAATATTCTGAATTATTTGTTGATAACAAATATCATTATCTTGAATTTAAAAAAAATTCCTCCATACATTGAAAATATTATTTAAGGTCAAATAATTCAATTATAGCAAAATGAAATGTGTTTATAGCTTATATTTTTAAGATTTAAATAATGTGATAAAAATCTTTTAACTATTATTTTAAGTGTGTAGATATGGTGGAAGAACAAATAAATTATGCTATAATTACGTATGCATTATAAATTATGTAACTTAACATAATGAAATTCACACACACACAAATATCATTTACTGAAATAAAACGAATAATTATGCGATATTTTGTACAAATAGTGGAAAAAGTTATAAAACATTTTTTAATATTTTCTTTAACATTATAAATTTTATTTGTGTAAGTGTATTTGTAAATTTGCGTTTTAATTACGAAATTTTTGTTTCTATATTTGATATCACTATGGTTTACTAATTAGCAATTAAAATGAAATCGAAAAAAGAATATAAAGCTAAAATAAGTATTTAATTTACGACACTGTTAGAAGTACATTTAAATACTTAACTACTTTTATTGCCATAAAGATTAACAACTTTTAATTTTTTAGAAGGTCAAAGGTGGATAATCTTCTCAATTCTGTTTTCGTTTCGCAGAATTCAATAACTAATTGTTTTTTATCACTTTAGAATTTAATTTGCATACCAGAATTCATATTTTTTTTCTAAAAATCCTTAAAATGCTTAAATGCTATCTCATTTTTCCTCTACCATAAAATAATGCGTCTTAGTGTATAATCTGCAGATGAAATATACATTTTTTGTAATTTATTAACTCAAATCTTACATTTAAAAATATTCATTTTGAATAAATACACGGCATTGAATGTAACTTTATAGTAATTTATTTTGTAAATCCTAAAGACCATTATTTTATAATTGTGATTTAAATTTTAAAACTATTCTATTAAATAGATCTTAAATTATAAAAAACTGCCTGTTAAATTGAATTACCTAATAGCAATATAAATTTTCAAGCGTGTTTTCCTGTATATTTTATACATATAATTTTGTGTAGCATACTGTTTATAGATTTTTATTTATTTATTTTAGATTTAAAAAAAAATTATCAATTCTTACATGCTGATTGTAAATATCAACACACAGTTTTAAAAATTTAAAAGTACCTTATATAGTTTCCTTATTTCTAAGATAAAAGCTATTGCACTGGAAGAAGCAATTTTGTCTTTAGTTTTGTTAACCCGATTTTAACTCCTACCTCATTTCAGCTGCATCACAAAATATTTTTCTAGTTGGCCCATAATGCTTACTTTTACCAAATGTTTGTAATTTATATTCAAATTCAATTAAGTGATTCATATTTTTTTGAAAATAACGCAGTTTGTTATTTTCAAAATAATCACTTTATTTATGTTTGTTTTATGCACAATATCACTAAAAATAAAATCAACATTATAAAAGTTTTTTATATATTCAGTTTAGCTATACTTAAAACGTTTTATTCTTTATGAAATATTTTTTCATCTGCCAAGAGCAAAAGTCTATATATATAAACACCATGTACAGTAGTAATGCTTCTTTTGATAATTTTAACTATCAAACTTAATATTAAACAAAAGTTTGGAAAATAACAATGAAAAATTAAATAAAATATTTTCACATCATTTTGATTTATAATTTTAAAATTTCATTATGTGAAGAAACATTTCTGATTAGTTTTAATTGATTGAAAGCAAACAAGCTATAAATAGCAAAACTTTTCAATCAAAAAAGCCATTTGTTAAATTTTGTCGGCATTCTTGTAAATAAATGCAAAAAAAAAAAGTTGCTAAGAAGTGCAGAAGAAACAAATAAACATTTATTTCATGAACAAATAGCGATGTAAAAATAAAAAATTTAATGTTTAGCGAATTAATGTGATTTTAAATACTAGCGTAAGAAGATAAAGATTTGGAACATTGCAAAAAATTTCATCCCTGTAATTCTTATAATGAAGAACTTTTTTTTTAAAGAAACACTTTGCTAACATAAAATGAAAAAAAAAATTCTGTTTTTTTATTCTTTCGAGCTTTTTAGGAAATTTACCGTACAATACAAGTGAAGCAGTGTAAAAAATAATCTCAAAGCTAGGAAACAGAATAAATATCAACACCATTTAAATAAAATTGTTTCTAGAGCAACGTTTTATTTTGCAGTTAATTTGTGTGTGCGTGTGTGATAATTTAAAATATCTTATCCTTATACATATTTTAAACAGAAAATTATAAATTTTCTATTATTAAAATATAAAAAATAAAAATAGATAATTCTTTACTATTATTTATTCTTATTGTATTAATATTTAAATAACATACATTTAAAAGTTTTGAAGTGAATGTTTATTATTTAAAATATCTTAAAGAGAACTTGTCATGTATACATAATAAATAAAATTCCATTTGCGCATTATTCCTATGTAACATAGACTCAGAATTTCATAGATGTGTAGTATTGAATCCTTGCCATAACAACCAATATAAAACATTATACAAAAAAATAATAATCACAGATGGCATAAAAAATAACGGAAAAAATTAAAAAAATCATATAATGAATAACAGGTTAACTACAAAAAAAAGAAAAAAAAAGTTAGTTAATTGTGATCATCAGGCATAAAGATTTTAAATGAATATACAAAAAAATCGATGTGTCTTAATTAAGTTTTAACTTTTTTCAGTAATGTTAAAAAAAGTTCAATTAAAAATATATCTTACAGCATATGAAATATTAAAAATATATGCTGGAAAAGTGTAAAGTAATTTAAATTGCGAAATTAATGTATCAAAATTAGAAATTCAAGTTACATTCATTTTATATAATATCTGTCTTTATGCCTCTTTAATGATTTTAAGAAGAATTACTTGCATGTAATATTAAAATTTTAAACTTTTTGTTTGAGTTCTGCTAGAATATTAGCAATTTTTTATGCTTATGCAACTGATATGGAAAATTACAAAATTGCAAAAGTTTTTAAAATATGACATTAGTTATTAGGCCTTAAAGAAAGCTTATGTCTATATATTAACTGGAGCTAATGAATGGAAAAGCCAAGATCAGTACATTATTTTTTCACTTTTTGCACGGGTAGCATCTCACACTCGTTTGGTCATCAAGTCTATATGCTTGTGACGTGCCTTAATGTCTAGAGAATGCCATGGTTGTATATGCAACATTTTAGATCCTGAAAATAGATGGAAGGCGATATCACATCTGACTTTTCACTGTATCTCACATATTTCTTATGTGGTTAAAATCCGATCTCTGCAGTCATTAGAGAAGGGGCTGAAGGACAGACTGATGTTCCACAAAACAATATCGAACACTTCTGAATAATTTACAGATGAATTATCACACTTTCCATTGTCAGATCGTGGGAGAGCAACTTTGCAGACCACGCATATTTTTCTGCAGATGTTGCTATCACATGACTATTTGCTTGTGCTGGAGTAACATCAGGATATAACTTTCATGCCTTCAGAGCATGCACCCAACGCATGCGCAATGGCAGTAAGACAAGAGCGATTTATGAGTTCGCTGGATTGTCATCAAATTTTACTATGACAAACAGCGCAAAATAAGATGTCCAGAATCTTGACACCTCTAAAGACGAATTTTTGCATTTTGGACTAGTTTTTCCAAGAGACACCCGATAAAGTATTGTTATCATCTACATTTCTGTAAATGATTCATGCAGAAAACTGCTACAAAGAGAATATATTGATGATTCTTTGCCACTTGAAACTAACTAGAATCCTTTTTCTGACATATAATTCGCTGAAACAAATGCTGATCACTCTGTTGGGAAACTTCTCGAAATGAATTTATCTCTTCAAGACAAGAGTTAGGATTGAAAATGGCTGTTGTTGAGAGTGTATTTCGGTTTGCTGTCTTCGAAATACGGGCTTTTGTAAAGTGCCCGCAATTAATAAGCACTTTTTAAAATGTTGAAAATCTGGCGGTTTTTCCGTTTTGCTTCTTTAATCATGAATTGCATTCTTATATCTTAACTTAAATTAACATTATAATAATGCCTACCTAAATCATAAAAAATTTAAAATTTCATCCCTTGCATAACTTGAACTCAAAGGTTTCTAGTTAAATTAACTATGCTATATATATATATATATATATATATATATATATATATATATATATATATATATATATATATATATATATATATATATATATATATATATATATATATATATATATATATATATATATATATATATATATATATATATATATATATATATATATATATATATATATATATATATATATATATATATATATATATATATATATATATATATATATATATATATATATATATATATATATATATATATATATATATTAGCTCCAGTTATATATATATATATATATATATATATATATATATATATATATATATATATATATATATATATATATATATATATATATATATATATATATATATATATATATATATATATATATATATATATATATATATATATATATATATATATATATATATATATATATATGTATATATATATATACATATATATATTATATATATATATGGAGAATAATTTAATTTTATATTATTATTCTCTTTAAATGACTCATTTCTATCGATATTTGAACATCTCTTTTAACCATATTCCTTTCATAACTCATTTTTCTTTATATTCTATATAATATTATATTTTGTTAATAACTGTTATATAATGAAATAGACGAAAAAAATTACTTTCGAAATTCAAATAAATTTGCTCCTGCATATTAAAATAATTTGAAATATAGAAACTGATTTCGCATCGATAGAATAAAATATCACATTTTATGACTAATTAAAGCTTCCTGTTGCAGTGAATTAATACATTTTAATTTAGAGACATATTTTAATTTTAAAGTTTGCTCACAAAGAAGTTGAAAAAAGGAACTACTTTCAATCATAAAACAATATGATATTAAAAATGCTAATGCGGCAACAAATATTTTCTCATTACCATTTTTTAGATCAGGCTTAAAATATTTACTAAGAAGAGCATCAAAATTTTAATTTGTACCCAAATAATTGACTCCTTTTAAACTTCGAAACGCAAAATTAAATTAATTAATTAAAATAACTACGATGATCATGCAATCCTGCATGGAGGGTGGGGGAAATTCCTCTCCCTCCTCTGGAAATGCCAACTTAGTATTCGTCATTTATATTTACAAAATTTTTATTTATTCTCAACAGAATTAATTAAGGAACTACTTAAAAATAAAGGTTTTTACTTCATTAATGATTACAGCAGCAGAAATTTTGAATCAGTTAAAGTTTCGCTGGTACAATTTATAAAATCGAAGATCTTTTCGGCGAACATCAAAGTCAGCAATTTGTTTTGAAGTTTATCAATTCACTTTTTGCGTATTAAATATCAAATTTGACAATAAACACGCTATTATAAATTAATTCTTCATAAAACTTTTATTTTTTATGCTGTAAATTAAATTGAAAATATTTATAAATTTCACTTTTTTCGTAAAGGATCATCAAATTTTATGCTTAACTTTGTTTAAAATAATTAAATATCAGCTTACAAAGAATAAATTAATATAAATTAGTTTCATTATTTAAAAAAAATATTTTAATTGAAAATATATATTAATAAAAATTTTAATACCGTACAAAGCAAATTGTTATAATTTCATTATTTTCTAATAATTAACAACATTAACTTATTTGTTTAGGAAATGGAAAATTCCTTTGTTTTAAGTTTCTTTTTGTAAAATTCTTAAAGTTATATGTCTTTTAAATAGAAAAATGTGCTTCACTTCTTATACACGTAAACCTCTATAGCAGAAGCATTCATATATTTTAGTCAATTATTTTGTTTATCTGATGATTTGTTGTAAGTTGTTTTCTCTTTTGTGAGTTTGAATCCACGTTTTGATTTTTTATACTTGCAGTCAAAGTGGGTGTGGTGAGACTAATTACCATTCGGCGGAAATGTCTTGTCAGAAGTCTTTCGAAATAAAAGAATGGTAAACATTATTAAATTTATTTTTACCCTATTATTCCATTACTTCTAGTAAATTATTTTATCGTTTCTTGGTTGACGAAAAGCTAAGACTAATGATGTTTGTTTTATTTAAAAATTGAATTACTCTATATATTTCAGAATAGTTTTTTTTGCTATATATATATATATATATATATATATATATATATATATATATATATATATATACATACATACATACATAAATAAATATAGATGTAGGTATATAAATGGAACTGGTAAGGTATATCCTCCATTGGTGACCTAAACGACTTTTTTTCATCAGTAAGCAATTCTAATGCTGTTTTCACTTTAAAAAACCATAAATATGACCCAAAAATAGCCTAAAACATGAGAAAAATCAAACCTGGCCACAAAAAATCTAAAAAGCATTAGAAATGCAAATAGAGAACACCAACTAGAAAACTGGAAACACTTAAATCAAAAAAAGAAAGGACAGAATATTTGGAGAGAAATCTCTTGGCAAGTTGGCAGGATACATGATACTTATAATATATATATACATATGTATATATATGTACATATGTATATATATATATATATATATATACATATACATGCTATATATATATATATATATATATATATATATATATATATATATATATATATATATATATATATATATATATATATATATATATATATATATATATATATATATATATATATATACATATACATGTATATATACATATATATTCAAAGAAGGTAGATAATACTCAAAAAAAGAGAAACAATAATTACCATAGAATTTAAGGTCGTATTCCAGTCTGAGATATAGGAGACTATCTCTGCGAGGCAAAGAAATTACTAAATGAATTCGCCATAGTATGGAAAAGCGAATGAAATATAAATAAAGCAAATGAAATTTCGCAGTCAGATCTATTATGTAGTAAAAATCTCATAGCTTGTGCTCAAAGTTTCTAGATTGCGTCACGTTGCTCAGCTGACTGCAAGGAAGGGATAACTAAGAAACGCTCTTGTAGATGAAAATGTCCAAAGTTCATGCTACAATAATTAAGCTAAGCAATGCATCCGACTCTTCTAGTCCATTGTTCGTGATATATGCACTTTAAAGAAGTTGTAGTAAGTATATCAACCTTTGCAGTAAAATTCACCATTATGAATGAGTTTATTATTTCGATTTATTATTATTTGTTGGATATTCTTAAAACTTAATTGAATATCACTTTCAATATTTATATTTTTATATTACTAATAATGATTAAACAAAACATACTGTTAATTATAATGAAAAACCGTTTTCATACTCTCCATGGAATTACTTTGGAAATGAGTAGCACATTATTTTCTATTCTGTGACTTAAGCCTCTGGTTTCAAAAAATGCAATTCTTTAAAAAAATGTTTAGAGCTCTTCCTAAGGGAACAGCGATAAAGGAAAAAGCAGACGAAGACTTGGGTTAAAGGTAATCACTTAATTTATTTTGGATATATAGCAATTAACTATGGATATATATATATATATATATATATATATATATATATATATATATAACACAAAAATAGCTTTAAACACGAGATAGGAAGTAATTAAACAGAACAATGAAATAATGTTCCAGATTTAAGCTAACTACACTACTGGCCATTAAAACTGTTACACAAAGAAGGAATGCAAATAACAGAACGATTTTTTTTTTTGGACACATACATTATAACGGAAAGAACAAATGATTAGATTTACAGGAAATTATGATGTATAGATCTTGAAAAATCAGTACCCAGAGCAGCCACCTCTGGCTGCAATAACAGCATTTATCCGCCTAGGCATGGAGTCAAACAGAGATTGTATGGCATGTACGGGGATCTCAGTCCATGCAGCTTCAACACTATGCCACAGTTCATCGACAGTTGTGGA
This sequence comes from Latrodectus hesperus, assembly GCA_037975125.1. Classification (NCBI taxonomy): domain Eukaryota; kingdom Metazoa; phylum Arthropoda; class Arachnida; order Araneae; family Theridiidae; genus Latrodectus; species Latrodectus hesperus. The sequence goes on along the minus strand of CM075856.1, from coordinate 104,648,243 downwards.
TGGAGAGTGATGGCGCGCTAATCGCTCGGCAACCATTGACCACACGTTCTCAATTGGTGACAGATCAGGAGAACGTGCTAGTCAGGGTAACAGTTGAACCTGTTCTGTATCAAGGAAGTTCAGAACAGTACGGGCAACATGCGGTCATGCATTATCCTGTTGAAACAAAACATTAGGGTGGCCTCGAAGATAGGGCAGAGCCACGGGCCTTAACACATCGGAAATGTAACGGTTGCTGTTCAAAGTGCCGGTAATGCGAACAAGATGTGATCGAGACGTGTATCCAATGGCACCTTATATCATCACTCCAGCAGATGGGGCAATATGGCGATGTCCAATGCAAGCTGGCAATGCGCGTTCTCCACGATGCCTCCAATATGTCCTGTATACAGAACCGAGATTCATCTGTAAAGATGACGTGATGACATTCCCGCGTTCAGGTTCGTTGCTGATCATACCATTGAAGGCGCTCTTGTCTGTGACGCAGCGTCAATGGTAGCTGAAGCCATGGTCGCTGTGCAGACAATCCATGCTGCTGCAAACGTCGTCAAACTGTTCGAGCAGAAACTTGTTGCCTTGCAAATGACTCCATTTCTCGACTCAGGGTTCATGATGTGGCAGTACGATCCCTTGTGACCATGTGGATAAGATGTCTGTCTTCTCTGCTCTTAATGATGAGGGTTGCTGAGATCCTGCATGACGTTCCATATGATTGTCCTGAACCCATCGATTCCATATTCTGCTAACAGTCATGTGGTCTCCACCGACGCGAGCAGCAATATTGCGGTACGATAAACAGCAATCCCGGTAGGCTATAATACTTCCTCGATCAAAGTCAGACACGTGCTAATAGGCATTTCTTCTTCTTACACGAGGCATTACAAAAACTTTCTTTGCCGAAAACAACGTTGAAACGGAAATTGAGTATGAGAAAACTGCTGTCAAATCTCTGGTTTTATACACATTGTAGATGTCGCTACTATTGCTGGCTTTGCATGAATGCGCTGAAAATCTAATCATTTGCATATCACAGCAAGTCCTACCTGTCATGCTGATTTCACGTGTGTGGTGTGCCGCTTTCCTGGTGTAGCAATTTTAATGGCCAGTAGTGTAGTTCCCAAAATTAATTATTTAAGAATATGCTTTAAAACATATTTTTGAATATATATATATATATATATATATATATATATATATATATATATATATATATATATATATATATAAGATTAAACAACAGTGGCTTATCACACTGAAAATTACATTTTAATACTACAAAGCAAATATTTATTATAGTGCTTTTTGATTTATGTAAAAAACTAAAACATGGTTCATAAGAAAGGTGAAATTATAAAATTTAATTTATTTACTATAAAATCAGATTAAATTACCATCAAGTCAATGAGAGAAGTAATTCAACGAGTATAATGAACTCTAGGAACAGTAAAATGTGTCAAAAGTTTGAAGCAAAATATCATAAATTTTAACTAGAAATTTATATGCGTAAAATTTTAATTTGTAGGATAACATTTAATTGAAAATTTATCTTAAGCCATCAGAAATAAGATTTTGGTTACGTTTTTGTATGTATTTAGAGGAAGAAATTCTTCAATTTTATCTGATTCATATAAATTTCCTTTTGTAAATTAATAAATAAATAAATAAAATTTTTGACACTTATATGCAACATTAAATTGATATCAAAGAGTTATTTTCAAGAAAGGAAATTTCCAAACTTAAAATATTTATTAATATTTATTATTTTCATTTATGCATGGAATTTTTGATTTTGCACCAAATAAATTGAAAAATTAGTAAAATAATAAATATTTACCATTGAAAGTATTACAAATTATTGTTTTTACTCCTTTTTTAAATTGAAAACATAGAATATAATGCTTTCTTTAAACTTGTTAAATCTCAGTTCGATCATTTATAATCAAAGCAACCCTTTATATCTTAAAACAATATGTTATTAGGTTGAGTTTCCAAAGTTCGCCATTAAGCATGAGCCCATTTGATTGAACCTCGAATATTATTGACAAGTTATTTCACAATCAAATTTAACCTTGCTAAAAAATAAATGGTCAATAACCAATTCGATTATCGATTAAAATTTTAATTTGAAAGAAAGAGCTATGAGGGTTTTCCCCATTCAATTCCTTTCCTACGAAGGAAGTTGCAAAGTGTGGCAATAGTCAGCCCTCGCATTCCTGCTTTCAAATGCAACACCCTTTGACTGAGGTAATCTCAGCCCCCATCCACTCATTGGAGGGCGAGGGAGTCTCCACTGACAATGAGGTAATTAGCGACACAAACTCCGAACGCCTAGGCTCAATTAGAACAAACAAAGTCCCAGAGATTTAAATCAGATTATTTGTGTTGGGGGAAATTGAATAATGAAAAGAGAGTTGTTTATATTGAAATAATAAATATTTTAGATATTGTAATTGAATCTGGTACAATATTGAATTAGATATCAAATACATGGCCAACATGAATGCACCATTCTATATTTTATCATTTCCTTAGACAATAATGTACCGAAGTGCCTTAACATAATATAGATTTATAAAATTACTGTAAAAATAACTATTGAGATAAGCATATGAATTAAAATATATTGTATTTTTGTTGGCAAAATTTTAAGAAATACGAGAAATAATCAGACAATCATCTGATTGTGAATAATTCTAAGAGACCAAAAAAGTCCATGTTTTTACATTTTATAGTTTATGGGAAATGTTTACAATTAAAAGTAGTATAAAAGCATACATTATCAAAAGCAAAGAAAAAAATTTACAAAAAAATGTGCATGAAAAAGGAGAAAAGTTGAAAATAAAAAAGTCACCTTTTTTTCTTGTTTCTAAAGTGTGAAATTAAAATATGAAACCCTATACAGTAGATTGCAGATAAACATATTTCATTTTATCATAGGATCAATTAAATATAATATTAATCCTAACTCTTTAGTTTTTAAGAAAAAATAATATTTATTTTCCAAACGTTAAAATATTGGGTCTTATCTATTTAGAACATTAAGCTTATTTGCGTTTTTAATAATCTATTAAAATGTATTATGTTGAAATAAATTTATCATTATTTGTGTGTTTGTGATCTTTTAAATCAAATTATGCGTTAAGATGTATTTGATTGTATTGAAAAATAAATATATTATATAAAACTAAATGTTAATGTGATTTTTTCATTTGAGTGAAACTTTTATTCATGGTAGTAAAATTACCTGCTTTCTTAAAGAATAATAAAACCGAAAACAGTTTACTTTGAAAGCATGCTAAATGAGTTTACTTATTTAAATTTATGCAAAATATAACTTATTGTCTTGAATCTTTCGTTTATCAATTATCTTATCTTAGCATACTTAAGATCTTGATAAAGATTTTAACATTATTTTACACAAAGATCTAAAATTTATATACACAAAAAAATTATTCTAAGAGGAAAAAATATTAATGTTCATTTATATTATGAAATAATTCCTCTAAAATTTTTATCGTTGATTATCTTTCAGAAAAGTTTAAGCAGTAAGGTATAATAAATAATTGCGACCGAAACGAATCAGAAAGAATTTATTACCAGATAAAAATGAATTACTTAAAAAGAAAAAAGAAAAGTGAAAAAAAGAAGTGTTTGAAATTATGTTTTGAATTGGGTATCCCCTGGTTTGAAAAAATATTTTGTGATAAATATTGGCGATAAAATTTATTTTCTGGCAACTCTGGTATTTTTCGTGATTTTACTAATTTAATTTTATGGGTGCCATATTGTTACTCACATCTTGGAGACCATCTTTGTGTCAAAAAATCACCAAAAAACTAAGGGTTACCCGTTTGTTAACTTTTTGTCGATCAATTCCCGATAAATCAACATGTTTGTCGATCAATTCCCAATCAATCAACCCGTTTGTCGATCAATTTAAAATAAATGTATGTATTAAGATTGAACAAATCATTATACCTCAGTATTTCATTAAGTAACATCATTCCATCATTGAATGAACATCAATCTGTAATTATTGCAATAGGTTTTTTTTAATTAATAGAAATATTAAGGAGGAAATTCCTAAACCTATTTGGTTGACAAATTAATAAATATTAGTCTTAGTCCATGAGGATGACGAAGTGTTGTCGTCAAAAGGGCGAATTGAAAAATGGAGCTTGAAAAATTACAAAAAGTAAATAGAAACAAAAACTTTCGATTAATAAATTACTATATTTACAAAACAAAGTCAAATATCTAAAACTGATAAATACTTTAATATTTTACTTCAAAAAATAATTACATGTCATTTTATGGTTAAGACAAAATATTTGAGCGAATTAATATTGTACATTTTAAATAAATTTTATTTATTTAAAACATATTTTTTATTTTAAGCAAATATAATTTGCTGTAAATAAAATTTGAGTCAGTGTTTTTGTAAAAAAATATTTTAATAAATGGTTTCTTTTTTTAATAATTAATTGTAAAATCCCATATTTTATTTGAATATGAGCACAGTTCTTACTAAAATATTAACAATTTTTAAAATTTATTTTTGAGACTATATAAAGTATATTTATATAATCTCAAAAACTTTATATTTATTTAGTGTCAAACAACTCAAACAATCCTAGTTATGCAAACGATTCTTACATAAAAAATATTTTTTGTTAATTTTTTTCAGAAAAATATGTTTTTTTAATAACCATTCTAAAACTTCATACTGTAGTTAAAATTCTAATACGTTTATCTTAAAATATGATTCACAAGCACATATCAATTATCATAACAAGTTTTATTTACGATTTAAATTTTGTATTGTTATCAACGTTATAGAGAAAGAGGGAGAGGTGCTATGTATTTCAAACTAATATATCACTATAAATTAAAACACGATTTAATAAAACATTCATAATGGAAAAAAGTATTTTAATAAATGTTAAAAGAATTGAAAAATATCAAATTAATTTCTTATGAATATTGTTCATTAAAATAAATTTATGAATAAACCTTTAATGGAATTAGTTGAAATGTTCGTCTTTAATATGGAGTAAATTTTTTTCTAATCATAAAATATTTTCAAATTGTCATACATTTAATCTTAAAAAATATGTAAACTATTTATATTTGAAAAACCTACATCAAACAGCATTTAAATACATTTACAGAAATTTAAAATAATTTATTTAATTAAGGATACATTATATCGTTGTCTTCAATATTTACCAAAGACCTCAACATTCAATTAAAATTATATAAATTGCTTGAATCCTATAAAAAAATCTAGTTATAATAAAAAAGTGTTTTGTTATTTTTTCTCTTGATAGCTGTAATTCACATGTAAATTTTATTGTAGTAATAGAAATACCTATTTCACAAACAGAAATCATAATAGAAGCATATTTAGCTGCCTAAGAACATATTTAGATGAATCTAGAATTCACATAAAAGCAAATTTATCCAAATAGCATTACACAGTGCTGTATCAGTAATTGGTTAAAGCATCTGAAATACTTTAGTCATAAATTCCTTTAAAATATAGTTGAAAATTCATAATAAATGCAGAATTCATAATAAATAATAAATACATAATGTCAGGGATTTTAACTATTTTGCTACTGAGTAATATATTATAGTTTTCACAATAGTTATACTAATAGTTACTCAGACAATTTTTTCTGGTGAAAAAATAAGGTGATTTGATCAATTTTATTTATGATAATTTCATGATTTATGAAAATTAAGTAAGTTTGACTTCTATTTTTTGTGTCTATTGCGAATTATTCATTATTTCTCTGTAAAATTTCTTATAGTAATTTGATGTCGGAAATATTAGTGACATTATATATGTGAACTGTAAACTATTCCTTAAATTAAACAGGAATTAATATTTTCATCATTAAAATTTTTATACATCAGTTATTAAGAAAAAATAAAAATCCTTTATTTTATTGAAAACTAGTATGCTTTTCTTCTTAATTTTTAATTTAATTTAAATGGGAAAATGTTTTAATGTATAAACTAATCAGTATACACATTATTATGCATTATTAGAAATATTTGAATCAGTAATTTTTGCTTTTACGTATATAGGTGTGTGAAAATTAATAATTATTTTATTTATTTGATTATCGCACAATTAGTTGAATATTTTTCTTAATTAATAAAAATAACCACTAGATTTTAAAAATAATCACACATTAATAAAAATTCTAAATTCGTCAGAATTATTAACATTATATTTTCAGAAAATTCTCATTAACATGAGGTTATTTTTAATTTCGGTAGTACATACTGATAAAATCTTCGTTTCATAATAATTACAATACATATTCATATAATACATTCCTTTGTAAAACATAACTATTGAAACAAATTTTATTTTTCTTCTGAAGGAGTTCATATCATTTTCCAAACATGCAAATATTCTTTGTAAAATATTTAGTATTCATCCCCACGATAAAAGTAGCAGCATTGTTCATAGCCTTTTTATGGCTCAATTATTAAGAAGAAACTCTTAATAATTCTAATCTATGTGATATATATATATATATATATATATATATATATATATATATATATATATATATATATATATATATATATATATATATATATATATATATATATATATATATATATATATATATATATATATATATATATATATATATATATATAATGAGGCTGAATGGCGATCGCGTTGCACACTTTTTTGTTTCTAACCTCAATTAAAAACTATGAATGCAAATTGGAAATTTCTTTTTGAAAAATTCGATGTTTTTAACTGTCCTATCATGCAGCATTAGATTGATTGGTTAAAGTGACATTCTCATTATAGGAAGGTTATGCGTTAGAATAAAGAGTTAACCGAAGGTGCGTCATGAGTAATATGTTTGACTGGAGCACGTTGAATAAGTTGTGATCTCAATGTACTCAAAGAGAGATTATACCTCTTATAATCTTAGAGTACAAGCAATGTACTCTAAGAGAGATTATACAAAAAGGCAGGTAAATCATTGGGATTCTTCTACTTTGTAGCTACTTTAAAGTTGCAACGATTCTCTTTCGATTATTGACACCAAACTGGTAGAGCCCAACTCTGGGAACGTTTCAAGGAATACCATTTTGCAGCAACAAGTCCTATAATGCAGAAATATTTTATTTTGGAATGTTATCTGTTGTCACAGGTCCTTATCAGTTCTCCGTACAGCTCAAAAAAGGAGTGGTAATTAAATAATAAGGAAACGTGGGACCGTCTTTGACAGGACTGTCTCAGAAGAAATTTGTAATGGAAGCAAGATACAAATTGTTGTGATAGAAAAAATATGGTCTAAAAAACCCGTATAGGAGTAAAAACAAATTGTGGCTGCACAAAACAATTATGGTACCGTAAAACAGCCAAATGTTTTAACTTTATAATCACACACATTTCTCTCTCTTGTGTTTGATAAGGCTAACCAGACATATATGCGCGTTTTTTGGACTCATTTTAAAAGGTGTTTCATGCTAAGCAGATTGTGAACTGTTGTCAGAGTTGATTCACTGAAATAGATAGTGTAAAGATAGTAAATAATTTCCATTCATATTGATTTACATGTCAGCAGTATTCAGGTTCACACAAGGATAAGCTTGCAGGCCAACCCAGCATCGTCCCCAATATGCATTCTTTCAGAAATCTAGAAATCACAGTTCATCTTCTGCTATTAAAAGTTCCTAAGATTGTGCTAGAAACCTTCCATTTTGAAGAATACAGAAGTAGTACCATTTCAAAGTAAGGTGTCCATTTCTAGAACTGATACTACATAGAAGACAGCTTATCCACACTGTAATCTGAATATCTTACAAATACTTTACTAAGCAATGGATCATTGTTATAAATGGTAAAGGAAGAAATCTCGAAAATCTCAGTTAAGTGATGCTTATACAGACACCAAATACGCAACATCCAGCTTCAATGGTTCAATGGATATTTCGCTCCCACATACATTACTAAAAAATTTTGATTTAATAATTAAAACTTTTTTTGCAAAATACGTTTGGTCTAACTAAATGAATACGATGCTTATACTCATCAATCATTGAATCAAATTATACAGTAACAGAAGAATTGCATAGTATTGAATCAGATAATTAGTAAACACATGCAAATGTATTACAGTACTAAATCTGCAATATCAACCAAAAACATTTTTTGGTCTAAATATGTTGCAATTTAGCTAAAAAAACATCCAGTTTTTGTCATGGATAAGAAAGTACAAAACACAGCTGCAATTTTAGATGATTAGGAAAACTTATTAATATTCTATTCTTATCGCTTTCAGAAGAATAAATTGACATCACTTAACAAGTACCGGGAATTAGTATTTCTTGTTACTGAATTCATTTTCATTTTGTATGCTAGGCTTTCGAAGAAGATTAATTGTTATGAAAATTAATATGTCATATCGATTACTTAAGTTATTCACAATCATATATTAAGTAAATCCAAAGCATTGTTTGAAAATAGCACTTCAGACGCAGTTGCTCTGTAAAATATTTTAAATTGGATAGTTCAAGACGCAGAAGTAATTTTACAATTTCAATAAATGTTCATGAGACATAAAAACCCTGTATGGGGTTTATTGTTTTATTTAGGTTGCTTTTATGTGCATCTAAAATAGACTGAGCTGACTGCCAAAATATATTGAGCTAAAAATGATCAAAATGATACACAATTGGCACTTGTACCATATTGTCTGTGTTACCAAAAACAATATTTCGATCTCTTGTAGCCAATGTCCAATTGAAAAAAATGGCTTATGATTCAGCTATATTGTTACGCATTAGTGCCTTTTTATTGCTACGGACTGTATTTGCAACTTACCTTTCATATTTATTTTCCTTCTTTGTAATTATATTTGTGATGATTTCATTTCTTTATCAAGTAATCAGGAATACAGTGTATTTGAGCAAAGAAATTGTGGTAGAACCAAATATAATATAATATAATGTATATATATATATATATATATATATATATATATATATATATATATATATATATATATATATATATATATATATATATATATATATAAACTTATTTTATTTAAAATAATACAAAACTGATTTCTACCTTTAAAACATTTGAAACTGGAGTTTTATTTTTATAAAAATGAATTCCAAGTTTATTTCTGACATTTAATTATTTTAATTTGCATAACTTACTTTTTAAACTTGCTTGTAATGTGTTTTTTTTTAAATAAAAACTAAATTTTATTTTTCTTTGTTTTTTTCCCTATTTTGGTTAGTTATTCTACGTAGAATAAGAATATTGATGGAATTACTCAAATATTAGTAGAATAAAATTTCAATTTTGCTTTGTTCTAAAGATTTCAAAACATTTGAAGGAAAACTTGAAAATATATAGCTTATAAAGATTTTTTAAAAAAATATGAAAACCATTTTATTTTATTTATTTTATTTTGGCATTTTACAACTGTGACTTGTTTTTCCCTTTGGACCCATTTCAGATCCGCCAATCTATGGTTTCTGCAATAAAGAAAAAAAAAATAACAAAATGTCACGTACTTCGTTTTTGAAAACGCAAACAGAGAGATGGAAAAATACAGTAACAGAAAACGTTTCGACGGAACCAAACAAGCAGACAAAATGAGAAAAAAAAAATTAAGAAGCCATTCCGATTTCCCAGAGGCAGAAACAATTTGATAAAAATCGTGAAAGCAAAATTGTACGCTCTGGGAAAAATATATACACTTCATTTTATCATCTGAGCAAGATTGCTTGACCAGGAAAACAACAAATCGAATGCTTGCTTGGCCAAAGGAATAGAACGCCCTGATGATGCTTGGATATGTTATTACAAATCACGTAGCTCCTTTTATAGCTGTGTGGCGATACACTCTGGGTTTCTGTTGGCCCGCATATTGAACAAATATATTTATATAACGCTATATATTTTATTGATTATATATTCGTATATATTTGAAGCTTATTGATTTCGAATTTCCGAAATCACAATCAACATACTTAGATACGTTACATCTGAAAACTTACATTGAAATAAATCATACTTATTTCAAAATGTTATAGAAATTTTTGATGATGTTTAGTTATGTTACTACACAAATAATATAAATTATTTCATATTTATCTGGTAATACATTATATTTGAATTTATTTACATAGTAAATAAATGTATTTATCATTTGATATTTTATTGTATATGTACATACTTTGAGTTTTTGTTGTAAAATTTGTAGAATGTATAACATTGACTTAAGTGTACAAATATATACCTATTGGAATAAATAACATTTTAGATATGAAATTTGTACTCAAATTTTAATAGCATTCTTAAAAAATATCAGACAATATAATTCAATAATTTGAAAGCATGTTGAAATTTGTTTACATAAGGAAGAACTTAACTATGATTCTACAAATCTGCATACAAAAGCTTAAAAGGCAAATAAATGTGATGCATTGCGATCAAAATATTAATTGAATATGTATCTAAACCAAAATTAAAATATGGTCTTTTATTTTAATACATATTTGAATGAAACAAATTGAAATTGTTGATAAAATGGTTTGGATTTTTAAAGTTCTTTGAAATGTAATAGAAACAAATATTTCACACAGTGTTTATACACATTAACTAAGTTTAACTTACTAAAATAAATGAAACTATTTATGATAAAAATAAAAAAACGCATAATGGTATAGGTCTTAGTTTTGAGTTCTTCATTACAAACACAGACACTCATATATATATATATATATATATATATATATATATATATATATATATATATATATATATATATATATATATATATATATATATATATATATATATATATATATATATAATATGGTAAAAACCTGAAATTGTGTAAATCATATACTTTTATGGATTTAGGACTATATATGTTGATGAATTTGCTCATATATGAAAAATATCACGAGATTAAAGGCTCACAACTAATATAGTGGTAAGAAGGAAATATGAAAATGATTATCTTTATTGTTGTTACTTATGACGATTGGACAAGGCAAGTTAACTATGCCGTCGGCTAGGCAAATTTTAGGTCAGTAAGGATCGTCTTTCCCTTAACCAGAGCTTTACGAAGGTGAAAGTACGACTTTGCTCTAAATTCATCCGATAGATGGCACCAAAATGTGATCCACTCCATCAATTTTGACATTGATCTGAAGGGGGAGGAATTTTTCTCCACAACGTTACACATATAACTTCTCAACTTCCGACCACACGACTTTCGATTCCACAAATTTAAAGAGCATTTATATCGCATGTACTCGGTGGGTTTTTCGCGGCATTGGGAGTTGAACCCAACCCTTCCAAACCGAAGGCCGATGCCCTAACCACTGGGCTACCATGATTCCGTGATTACCTTTTTTTAAATGTGAATAATTTATTGCGAGTAACTTAATATATTATGAATGTTAAAATACAGGTGCCTAGAATGCAGACATTAGTTTATGCTAACTTTGCAGGTGTTGAAGCGATTTTGAATTGGTATTTCTATCATGTGCATCGAATAAAATAGGATCGATAATGGCACGTCAGAATGGCCATGGATTAGAGCTTTTGAGTTCAATACTTGAGTTGTTATTTACGCTCAGTACTGTGATTCAAATAATATTTATTCACGGAAGGTCTTGAAATGAGCATTGAAAATTTTCCAATAATTCAGTGTCAAACCATTTGAATAATAATGTCAAACATTATTTTCCTTATCAAATATTATTAATGGGTTATAAAAGTTTTTATTAGCAATTCCTGCAATTAAATGATGAATGTTAAATTTTTTCCTCGTGATAGTTAAAGTTAAAACTAAAATAACTGTTAAATGACTTCTATTAATTATCGAAAATAAGTCTAATACCAAGAAGATTGTGATGAAACTTCGTTAAGTACTTTAAATGACATATTTAGGTGATCGTCAATTTAAATCTTAAACAGCTACTCTAAATAAGCTCTAAAAGCGTTGAAAAAATAATTAAGTGTTTTCTCTTATAATAATTACTTTAATAATAAAATGGAAATCTGTGTTAATAAAATTTAGTTTTCTCTTATGCAGGACGATAAAGTAGCTTTAAAAAGACTTTACTTCATGATAATGTAATTAAATGTGAATGGAACATTGATGCTCAGCATTAATTAAGTTTGAAATAATTGTTATGTAAGCAAATATCTTAACATAGACTGACAAATTATTTTAGGTAAATTTAATTGATGATGTTATTTAAGATGCATTTAAGTGCTTGCAAATAGACTACATTTTTATAGATTAAGCTATTTTTAATTTTTTTAATATGTTTAATTCTTATTTTTTCATTATATTTATTAATATGTAATGTAATCTAGATGAATAATTACCTATTTCAAATTATTTCTCAGTAGTGGAAGAAATACTAATAGTTATTAATCAGTAAATGCATCAATGAAGTAAATCATCAGCTGTATCAAAATTGTTGAAAATCTTTGAAATTTCATAAGTAAGTTAATTAGATAAATGTTTGGATATTTTCCGTTTACTAACTTATTATAACAGATGATTTAAGATCGAAACGTTTTCTAACTGTTTAAATATTCTATATACTTATATAAGTAAACAATTAAATTGAATATGTTATATCTGTATCTTCATTACAAATTAATAAAATATTTATGAAACCACAAAGCAAATTTAGGGATTCAAAAGTTTTTTGTTTAATATAGTTTAAATTAATAGCAAATTTTAAAATTGGCCAACTTAGATAAATTCAATGCATAAATGTTTGCCTAAGGCCCATGAAATTACGATATCCTAATATTGGATCTCACATTCAGGTATAATGTGATATATTTCAAGCCGGGGACATTTCAACTAGAAAATGTTTTAGCCACACGGAAATGTGTGTAACCAATTTCATTATGATTTCTACAACTTTCCTGAATTCAATTTCACACTTTGTAGTTTTAAGAGCCTGCATTACTTCTCTAAACACGTACTTAAATAACAAACAAGAAGAGAAAATGTTATTTTTTTTTACGGCTTTTACTTGAAGTTTTACTCCTCTTTTATTTCTTCTCACCGCTCAAACGGAAACATTTCTTTCTACCTCTTCAAGTAAAAGTAAAAGAGAGAGCTAAAGATTCAAACGAAGTTGCCAGTCTTTTCGGAACAAAGAAAAAATATCCCTTTATTTGGTCTCCAGGATCCTAAACGCTATTGTTTGCCATCTTGTATTATCGTCTCTTTTTAAATGTGCTGTTAAGTAATCCGGTATGTGGAAATCCAATTAGGAGAAATAAATAACATGCCCGGAATAAATAACAAGTTAGAAATAAAGAGAATCTTATTTCAGTAAATATAGAGAAGTAGTAAAAAAAGAGGGTTTTGTTTGTGCATAAATTATAAGTAAGGCCCGAAAGAGCATTTTGGGAACTCTTGAATAATTAATTGAATAGATGTGGATATGTGACGATACTTGCTAATTTTATTTATATTTAAGAATTTTTAGAATTCTCTAGTGTATTTTTAAATCGCAATTTTTGAGCATTCTTCATTTCCTAATTACATTTCAAACTGCATCAACTTAATAAGGAAAACTTACTGTTTAATTCATATATTTTTATACAAGTTATATAATTTTTCAAAGTACATTTTGTTACTGATTCAATTTTATTGTTCCATTATTTTAGAAAAATCAAAAATGCAAAAATAGAGCCCTGATAGAAATTAAAATTAACATCACAACAAAAATTGAATTTGAGAAAAGTTTATGTTACATTTTAGATGTTTTAATTAATAAATTGAAATTTAATTACAATTTTTATTTTACCTGCATTTAAGTATGAAATGTTTCAGTGTATTTAAAATCACAATTCTTAATCTCATTGGAATTACAGTTCAAAGCAAATCAATTTAAGGTGCAAAATCTTCATTCAATTTTATGAATATTTTACATATTTTTGAGGTAGACGATTAGCATTGATTCAATTTTATAAATTTATCACAAGAAAATAGCTTAATTTGCAAAAAGTACTTATTACAAAAAATAAAAAATAATCATTTATAACTTCATAACCTTAATTTTAGAAACATTTGTGCAAATATGCTTTCAATAAAAACTGAAAATATGATATTTAGTGATTCTCCAAATTTAATTTAAATTTAAATTCGTCTATATTTTAAATTTTAGAAATAACTTTATTTGTATTTATTATATTATAAATACACCTGATTTTTTTAAAATTTAAATTTTTTAAGAAATTTATGGGTAGTTCACTTCATGTCATAATAAATCTATTTAATGCGGATGATCTTTTCAATATTTTTTAAAATTTTATTGAAGTTAACAAAGAAAATATTAAGAAAACATACATAATATATTGCACCTTACATAATATTTTGTACTTTGTACATACTGATCTTTCACTTAAGAATCATATTTTAATATATTAATTTGGAATTCATATAAAAAAAAAGCATTTATCTGTTTTCGAAATAATTTATGAAGTAGATTTCATTCATATTATTATTGATTTTCATAAATTATTTTTTTAAATGACCCTTAATTTGTTTCACTTTTTACTTCGAAAAATATTTATAAAGTGCAATTTATAATAACTTTAATATGTAAAATGAATAATTAATAACAAATATGTATAAAAGAAAAATATTTTCTTAAGTGATATCTTTCATGAATATTTCAATGAAAAGACGCTATGTAAAAAGTAAAACAGCTAATGCACTTACATTTTGAATTTAAGTTTAAGTTCTTAAATTTGAATAAATTACCCACCTCACAAAGTGAAATATAATACTTCCTCCAATTTCTCTTTTTAATCTGAAATATTCTGATTTTAAAATAAAAAATAAAAATACATTTATTCCATTAAAAATGAAGGAGAAGAAAAAAAAGACTAACACTCACTCATAAAACAGAGAGTGAAATTCTTCAAACAAATAAATCAGCTTCTGTCGAAGTACCTGAAACTCAATGTATATGAACCCTTCCAATTCGATTATGCTAATGCGAAAGTCTTGTTCCTTCTGTTTTTCCTTCTTTAGCTCAGATTTTTCAATAACCAAGTGTACTCCTACACACCGGATTAAAATGATAATGTTCGGGGAGTAATTTCTCAAAGGGAGACTTTAAATTCCTGAATGTCTCAGCTGCATCGCATAAAATGGATAAAGTTTTTTCTTGTACAAGTTAATTTTTCCCAGATTACTTCGTCATCCAGGTATCGGACATTGAAGTGAAATTTTGCAGTTTCACAAAAATCGTTAATGAAAAATTTTGGTTAAAATATTGAATTAATTTTCTTTTTAAAAAACATGTGTGTTGGCTTGTGCTGTAAAATAGGATTGTATATGTAAACATTGTTATATGAGGATGTGAGAAAGAAAATATACAATGTACAAAGTCACCACAATGAATAAAGTGATTACAAGAATAAAAAGAAGACTCATTTTTAAATGATTATTAAATATTGAAACAATTATTATATATAGGAAATTCTATTTTTATGAATATTATAAAATAACTTTAAATCAAATTTGAAAATCGTAGATAAAAATTTCATATAAAATATTGTCTTCTTTAAATGTGATTTGGCTAGTATTGTACTATATAGTTTTATGTGTTAAATTGGTTATGAGGTTATGAGAAAGAAAATATAAAATGAGAAAAGTGACTTAAATAATCACCATTAGAAAAATAGAACTAAAACTTATTTTTTTAATTGTTTAATAAATAATGAAACATTTGTTATATAGGAAATTATATTTTTATAAAAAATATAAAAGAAATTTAATAAATTCAATATTTATAGAGTTTATTTTTATCTGACCTTTAATGTAGAATCTAGAATGTTTTATAAGTTAATTGCTACTTTTTTATTGAGACAATTATATAGTTTAAATCATTATTTTTAAAATGATTTACAATTTTTTCTTTTACTAGAGATAATTTCATAGAATAGTGCATCTTCAAAAGTATTCAAAAGTTAAAATACTTAAATTTTCAATTAAAAATAACTTTGAAATTGGAAAATAACAAGGAGAAATTTTGTAAATTTACTTGATTTGTAACTAAAATATAATAAATTGTATCTTAATATTTCATATTTTAACATAATTAAATATGTATTAAAATTTGTATATTACAATACATATTATATTTGTCGATGAATATATTTCTTTGATTATATTTAATGATTACAGAAAACAAACGTGAAGAAATATTTTATAGTTTGAGAAGAATCATACATGGCTGTAAAAAACTTTAGTTAAATATTTAAAACACTTTCTTTCACACAAATGTATGCTAATTATTACTAATCTTTAATATTTTACATATGTATTAAGAAAGTTGAATATACATTTTTTCCTTTGAAAAAGTTAATTTTTCTGAAATTTATTCACCATCTAAGTATTGAAAACATTCGATAAATTTAATGAATTATTTTAATATTTTAACAGAAACCAACATTTATTTAGATTTATAGCAGAAACTTATGTCATTTCACAAAACATGAATAGTAAAATTTAGTTAAAAATTAAAATATTTTTCTTTTAAAATGTATATTAAAAGTTATTGCATACTGACCTTTTCAAAATGTAAACGTCATTAAAATATTTTTTCTTTCCATTATGTGAATTCTTTAATCAGTTCAGTGTCAATGTATATAAAATTTGTGAGAAATTTTTCAATTTCTGAAGAATCACTAGGGAAAAATTTTGTTCATATATTTTTTTTTGTAAAAATATATATAAAATGACTTTATATACAGACTTACGCAACGGAATGAATTTTCACACATTTGTTCACAATCAAGTTATGCTAAATAACAATTTAATTTCATAATAACAGTTATCAAAAAAAAAAAACTATAATTAAATATTAAAGATTTTTTCTAAAGTATACCATTACTATAGCTATATGTTAAAATTATTCATTCCTTTACATTTCATTCGTTTACCTTACTAAATACATCTTAACAATGTTTTCTTTTGTTGAAACTAAATTTTACAAATTTGATCCAGGTGCCAGAGACTTGAAATATATATATATATATATATATATATATATATATATATATATATATATATATATATATATATATATATACATACATATATACATACATACATATATATATATATATATATATATATATATATATATATATATATATATATATATATATATATATATATATATATATATATATATATATATATATATATATATATATATATATTGAATTTTATGCTATTATGGATAAATCAAGCTTCATTTTTAACTAGTGCTTTGTAATATTTAATTATTAATAAACAATTAAAAAATGGAATTTTTGGTAATGATTCAAATATCCTATCAGATTTATATTCATGGTATAATAGGAATTGGTTATGAGAGAAATAAAATTAAAATTAAGTATGTTTATTGATTAATAATTAAAAGTGCTTAAATGAAACTGCATTTATAATAACCATTATTATTATCAATTATTATTAATTACCAATTCTTATCAATTTTTAAAATTATTAGCTAAAAATATTATGTGTGTGTGTATCTATCTATAATAAATACCTTTATGTCTGCAACTAAAAACACAGGTAAATATGAAGTATTTTTTTTCTAAACTTTTAAAAATAATTTATACGGAAAGAAAGGAAAAAATCTGATTCTCAGAAAAGGCGAAATTCCTCTCTCTTTTTTTATTAGATGAGCGTTTCTGATGATGTTTAATAATAAAATATTAATAAATTTGATGCAAAAGTAGCATAGATTGATAACTTGATAAAATATTAAAATAAAGTTTGGGGCACATTCATTAATTTTTTCATTATTTTTTGCCTTAACTTTCACAAAATGAGTACCCATATTTATTCGTTTACACAATTGCATTACAATTCTGAATCTTATGTTTCTTTTTAGGAAATAGGATCATTATTGAATACTATAAAAGTAGATAAAATAGCTGTTTATAAATAGCAGATATTTAAATATGTTTAAAAGCCGTTAAAAATTATACATAATATTTTAGCTATTTATAAACATTTTATTAAAACAAATTTATGATTATACATAACGTTGCTATTTCATTTGAAATTTATTCATGTTTAAATTGCATTTTCAACAAAGATAATGGTATTTATAATTTTATGACAGAATAAATTGTCCATATAGTTTGAAATTGCATTGAGAAAAAATCTTAAAATAAAATTTTTATATTTCTCGTTATTTTGATTCTTATGTTAAGAAATCTTTAAATGCTTACACTTCATGAATAATGTGTGTGTGTGTATGTGTGTGTGTATGTGTGTGTGTGTGTGTGTGTGTGTGTGTGTGCATGTGTGTGTGTCTTTCTTAACCCATGTGAATATTAATTCAAAATTTTAGAGGAACATAACAACAATTATCAAATTAAAAAATGACGAATGATGAAAACTACCATGAGCCTGAATATTATATTGAAAAATTCTAAATATCGTTTTCGATTTATTCATAAGAAATACGAAAACAAATTTAATTTTTTTAAATTTAAGCGAAAAAATTGCATGTTTATTGTTAAATCAGCAAGTAAAACTATATGACAAGTAAATTATACGATATCATTATAAAATGCATTTGAAATTCATTTCACAATTTCAGGCTTATGTTTTTATCATTTTGTTTTAATTTATTCATTAATTATTTGATATTAACTATTTAAATAACTTATTAAACATTGTGTTGAACATTTAATCAGAGTATTTATAAAATATTTTTTGTTACGAAATCTTAACTTATTAAATTTTACTTTAAACACATTTTCTATTATAAGAGCAAAATATTGTAGATTTTTATTTATTATAAATAAGTTTTGTAACATTATAATAAATTTTTATTGCAATGCTCAGTTGTTACGCATTTTGGAAATAAATATTTAAGGATATAACAAGATAAAAATTTATGTTATATATGATTTAAAATCAAAAATCGCTAATTAGTTACATTATTGATTTAGATTCTATTGAATTCATATCCACGAAATAATTTAAATATATTCCATTGCAAATTTCAGTTTTAGCAATTATAATCTGTTTCCAAAAGAGTAATCAATTTTAGATAAAAGATTAAAATTGTTGATATACATGTAAAAGTTTCTAAATAAATGAAAATACTGATTGTCAGTACGTTAGTAATAAAATATAAACAATTAACATTCTTTTGGAAATGTAAAACTATTTTTTTCCTTTATACATTTGGAAGTATTCCTCAGAGTTTCAGCAAGTGATTAAACGCGCCTCGAAGTTTCCTCTAAAAGACCAAAAAATTCCAACTTAACGTCAAACTTTCTAAAGTAGTTTAACTTTTATATTTGTTCAACTCCCTTAATTTGATGGACGTTCAGGTGAATTTGTTTCGGGAGTTTAAGCCGCATTGATTAGAAGGATGCAGAACACTAGATTAGGGATAATTATACAATCTGTAACAGTTTTGCAGCTCCTGTTAAAACTCCATCGTAATAATAACAATTATTAGTACTGAATTACGTTATTTTATTTCTTTCAAACACTAACATATTATTTTCGAATTTCTTTAGCTGTTTGATATTTTATAAGGTAAAATAAAAATAAAATCATTTAAATATTATGTCTGCTGTTGAATTTGATTTAAAAATAATATTGTAGAATATTCTCTCTGCTGAAAATTGTTGAACATCGTTTTAAGTAATAATAGTAGATTATTCTCTTAATATATACTGTTTTAATATAGTTTATGAGATAAAACTTTTTTATATTAGCTTGCATATTTAATGTCGAAGTCATTTAATTATATAAAACTTCCAAATAAATTGTAATTCAATAGAATTTAATATTACAATTACAATTTAAAATTTAAAATATTGTGCAATATTATATCTTGAAGTATATATTTCACAAATAAGAAGTTAGAGCTTTAGTTTTCAATTCAAGTGTTCATTCAAGTGTAGATTCGATTCCAATTTCAGGTTTGGATTTTATTATTAATTAAGTTTTCATTCTAAACTCTAGGTTACAATAACTTATCAGTCGTGTACCAAAGTAACCAATGAATACAACATAAATGAACTTGTGTAATGCTTACATAACTTTAAAAATATGTTTTTAGGTACACATAAATTCCATATATTGCTTCAACAAGTTAATAATTAAAATTTTCTCACAAGATTGTTATTACAAAGTAACATCATTAAATTAGACGAAATATTAAAATTACGAAAATTCAAATGAAAATAAAATGTTTCTCTTTTATTTAAATATAAGCAAATCTGCTATTTGAATGATGTCAAGCATTCTGGCTTTAGTTTAACAGTTCGTTGGTTCAATTCTCTCTTCGAGCTTAGATTTTTGTCGCCGTTAGGACTTCATTATTTCCAGTCGAATTTGCTTTCTTGTATAAAAAAAAGAATCCTATGGTGACAAACAAATCAATTTTTGGAATGTGCATCACTTTATAACAAAAGAAAATGACTGGGCTAAAATGTATAACTAAAATTAACTTCTTTATCTAAATTATTTGATAAAAGTAGTTTATATAAAATCATATTAAGAAATATCAAATAAAGCCATTTACATACTTTAAATTTATTGATATGCTATGTTTGCACAGAACATTAATGATTTTAGTTAAATTTTATGGGTATAATGTTTTTACTGGTATATGAAAAGTAGCTTTTCTTTTCGGTGAATTAGTATAAAAATATTAAAAATATTTTACATTATGTTTTGTGCTTATTTGAAAAATATAAATTTCCATCATAAAATGTTTAGTTTTACATAATTAAATTGTTTTTTGGGGCATTTTGTCAATTACGAGATTATGAAATTTGAAAGTTGAAACTCCTTTCGTTCGTTGTCTAATGCATTTTTGTCCGAGGGGAAAAGGCGAAAACAAGTGCGCTGAAGAAGATTAATTTAACTTTTTTTTTCAAAATTAAAAATATATATATATTTTGTTATAATAACAATTGTCATTTGAAAACAATAATGAGCTAGCAATGTTTAATGTTAATCCTCATAGTAACAAATGAAAACATAAACGAAAACTTAAAACTAATTTAAAATATTTATGTGCTGATTTAAGAAATTACAGAATGAGAATGTAGAAAGAAGGGTAAATTACGGCACTATATATATTTTTCTTTGTCCCCAACAATTTTTCTTCATATGGATGAGTGTTTAAAAGAAGAAACCATTAACGAGAACGCTCTTAAATTCTGTTGATTGTTAAGCATTATAGTATAAACAACAATTATTGATTGGTATCATTGATTTCCACCATGGTATAAAGAACACATCAATCCAAATTGATGTTTTCATTTCAGCATGAAAAATATTTGGCAAATTTCAAGAAAGAGAAAATTTTATTTAAACAAAATCGATTATATATATATATATATATATATATATATATATATATATATATATATATATATATATATATATATATATATATATATATATATATATATATATATATATATATATATATAGATAGATAGATAGATAGATAGATAGATAGATAGATATAGATATTGATATAGATTTTCAACCATGGATTGTTAATTTTATATATCAAAATCAAAATGTATTTAAAATTACAATAATTTGTTCACGCTGAATCGAAGTAAAAAGTGCTCTGTTTAAGTAATTAATTAATTATTTGTCATCCATTAAGTAAGACACATGCATACAAAATCTTTCATAAATTAACAATAAAAAATAAACTTTTGCAGAAGAATGTACATATATAAAACATTTTATTACATTTCGGAATTAATTAATGGTTAAAAAGAACAAATCGTTTTTTTGAGGAATAAATATCAAAGAAAATACCTTTTTTTAAAAAATCTAAGTTAAGTTGTGTAAAATATACCTCTATTTTTTATTTGAATATATTTTATCGCTATTTGTTTTGAAATATTTCTTGGACGTTAAACTATTTTAAGCATATGCAGATAAATATTGGTTTGTTTCGAGAACTTTTTATTCAAAAATAATTACCGTTATTAAATAATTTTTTTATTCTGTTTATTGATTACGTCGTCAGAGTCACCATTATACTTGACCTCTAGAATGAATGTGGAACTTTTGGCTGTAATAGTTTCCTATTTTGTTCTTTGTACTTATATAATGTAAAAAAATGTCAGATTTTTAGCAAATATCTGACAGTGCTATTTAGATAATTTTTTATTACATTGACATTTTTAGAGAAACTAGAATAATTGAACAGGAAAGGCAATCTCTATTCATTGGTATAGTGTGTTTAGTATTGAACAATAAAATCGCTAACAATGTTAAAAAGATGTGCTGTTTTCAATAAATATCATCAATCATAACCTCTTTCTTTGATTTAATATCGTTAAGAATTTTCAAATTTATGATAAATATGAAATAATGTTCATGGTTTTTAGAAATTTTCTTAAATTCTTACAGTTAAGGATATATTATAAATTAATAGAATCATGATATGATTAAATATGAGATGTGAATCGGGTAATTTATAAGATTTTTCTAAATTTATCATGATAGTTTAATATAAATGTACTTTAATAATATATAATTATGATATCCTCAAGTGCATAATCAATTTAACAATATGCATGGCTTTGAAAAATGTTCATCGAATGTACTTCTTCACTCTACAATAGAATGTTGTTAATTTTAAAGTCCGGAAGAATTTAAAATTATGTACAATTTTTAAAAGTTATCATCAATACTTTATATATGATTAATTATTATTTAGTATAGGAATGTATTTATTTAAAACTTTGCTCTATTAAAAATATCTTGAATATATTACCAGAAATATTATATATTGTTAGAGTTTAAGAATGATTTCTAATAATTTCGAATATAATATAAATTCAAAATTGCTTTTATTTCTGTTAACTAATATTTTTATTTTCAAAATATGGTACAATTTTAAAAAATTTGAAATGATTGGAAAAATATAATTGTCTTTAATAATTCTAAGAAAACGAAAATTAATATTTCAATATTGTAAAACGATGACGAATTATAAGAGGCATTAAAATGACAACACTCAACGTCTCAGTGCAAATACATATTTACATGTGCATATATACATTCTTTACAAAATATAAAAATATTTTCAACCAAATGAAAATTGTTTTTTAATATATTTCAAAACTTCTTAACTTTCTGGTCCACATATATATTATATGATTAGATGATATTATAGAGAGGAGATTATTCAGACAAAATTTTTTGTATTTGATATTTTTACAGATTAAAAGATACTTTTTTGATTACGAATCCTTTTTTGGGCAATTTGTGTGTAAGTTAGGTATGCATATATTTATTCACCAATCTGCAAATTAATATAATACCTCAAACTCATTCTTTCAAGCATCAACAATATTATTAAAATGTTTTTTTCAACTTTCATTAACTTCCTGCATATGTTTCCTTCAAAAATTCTATTCCGGAATCATATACGATAGTAGAAAAAATGTAAATATAGGAAAGAATGCAAAAACAACTTATTCATAAATATATTTTATGAAATAATTTTTAATAGTTGATATTGATAGTAAATTACCCATCCAAAACTCTTTTAAACATGCATGATAACGAAAATAGATGAATCAAACTGTCAACTCCCATACATAAAAATATGCACTTTATAGAATTCTTCATTCATTCATTTTTCTTTTCTAATAATATTATATGGTTGTTTTTAACACCTCTAACTCGTTCCAACTAACATCTACAGACATGAAGTTTTTGACATGGAGTCTACAGACATGGATCTACTAACATGGAGTTTTTTGCAATCTAAAAAATGTCACGAAACGTGTTTTCCTTCAAATATCCTTTTCAATATTTGAAATTCAGAAAGAAAGTAATAAAGAAAAATAGATATATATGTGAATATTAAGACTTTTATAGTTTAATTTTTTAGCAATTTGTATCGTAAACCTTTAGTTTATATTTTTGTTACCTTATATAGAAAGCAAAATAGTCAACCTAAACGTTTTTTAAATAAATTATTGAAGAAAAGTGTTTTAGCACGCATAAAACTATGTGTATTCCAGTATATCTAAAAGAGTTATTTTTTTATTTTCCAGTAATTCGATACTCAAGTTCTTAACGCCTCGAACTCGTTGTTACCAGCATCAACAATAGCGTTAAAAAAGTTCTTTCCAAACTTCAACAAGTCACGAGACGTGTTTTCTTTCGAATCCCCTATTGAGTCTTCGGGAATCGTGAAGAGCAAGATAGGGGAAAAAATAAAGTATAAATCGGAGTAAAATAAAACTTTTTTTTATCTTTTTTATTTCTCCAGAGCAGATACTCTGTCGTCGCCTTCCCCGACTGGAAGGATAAAGACGAGATTCAGGAAGGACTTCCAGCACCGTCAATACTTGAAGATCTCCCCTCGGTTGTGAGTTCTTATGCCAGAGGAATCGATTTCTTAGTCAGCGCGGGTAATTGAGTTAGGGCAATCTGCCCTCGTAAACCCCGCACACACTCTTCCAATAAGACGAAATTTTTCTTCCATACGGATGGCATCGGTACGTGAATTTTTGTCTCTCACATGTTCGTCAGGGTGTGCATTATTTACCTCCTTACATCTGGCAATAATACGAGGAAGATATAACTTCCTCAAGTATTTCTCTTTTTTGTTATTCCCTTTGGAACCCAATATATTCTGTTAATTTAAAACTTCTTATAAGTACAGTCTATGGTGTTCAGTTTCTGGTTAGAAAAAAAAAGCTTCTCTTTCAAATTTTAGAAATATCTTTCATTTTTATGCTAGTGAATTGATTAACAAATCCACAAATATTCTTCTTCATCTCATGCATTCATCTGAAATTCCTTGAAATGTTATTTTCAGTGTACAGAATATTCCTTTATTTTAAATTGTATATAATCTATAAATTTAAAAATATACATTGTTAAGAATTATTTTTCAATAAAAATATAACTGTTTTTATAATACGTATAGTATTTATTTTTTGTGTATTTTAAGCAATTAAACAATATGAAGGTAATATTTTAATGAATAATCATCATTTGTTATGAAATGAGAAAGGAAAAGTAAAGGATCATTTATTGTAAGAAATTGCTTATGAATAAATAAAATTCCCATATAGGAACAAAGGTCATCAAGCGAATTCTTAATTTTCACTGTTGTTTTTTTAATTAAAGCGATTTTTGACTTTTATATGAAAGTAAATTTAGTTAATAGCATTTTTTCGTGGTACAATAATTTTTCTGATTATTTTCTTTCTTGCATCGTTACATCTGCAACGAATATTAATGTATAACGCGTGCCAGTGCATTATACATTGACAAAAGCTACGGTAATTTTTTTATCAAACATGGAAATATTTTAATAATAATTTATATGAAATTATTATAAAATTATTTTTATTTAAACTGTTCTTGTTAAGCTACAGATCTTCATTTCAATATGTATATTATATTATTATCAAACATTTTCTTTTCAATTTTTGTGAAAACGCATTATTGCTTATCTTAGTTTATACTTTAAACATTATTTACACTTCATACATTTTTGTATTTTAATATAAATTAATACTAATATAAACATATTTTTGAAATGAAGTTATTTATGAATATAAATGTAACATCGAAGATATTTATATTAAGCATACAGATATTTTTAATGAGCAGTGTTTAACACATATATCAAGATTCATGGTAACGTAATTATTCTTATTACATAGAAAGTGGGGACCTGGTCCATTTTTTAATTTTTAAAATTACTATACATTTTGATGTTTTGGTTTATTGAATAATGACTTTTGCATTTAATTTGAACAAAATGATTAGTACTGCTTTTTTTTAACAATAAAATGTTGGAAGGCTACACAAAAACACTTTTCATTGGCTGATTAGTATTCAAGTAATCCAGAATAAATTTACAATAACATTTCGAGACTTATAGTTGTTTATTTTATTTCTATTAAGTTCCTCTCTCTGTCTCTATAATTTTTAATCTCATGTAAATAAGATTATGTTCAATAGTATATAAGTTTTTGTATGAAACACGCAATAGTAATTGCAACAATAAACAGATAGGTTACAAATAATAATAGGCTAGAAATAACCCAAGTCAACCTCAGAATTCCTCAAAATACCATTATTTAAAAATCTTTTTAGAAAATCAAATATTTTTTGTGATTAAAATATTCTAATCCATATTTAAACTAAAAAGTATTATTAGAGATTGCTCTCATTTAATCAACATTATGTTGAAATAAACAATTTGATATTTTCAAAGCATTTCCAATGCAAATCATATAAATTTTAAATTAAATCTTTGAAATTTACTTAATGTTAATTTAAACATTATATTCATAAAGTACAATAAAAATATCTAAATTCAAGTATATATATAGTATACAAAACCATAACTGTAATTGTAAGCATGGAAAAAAGATATGGACGCGTACCTATACATATTTTTACACAGAAACAAGATTATCTAAATCAAATTCGCAATATTCCAAATGTTTCTGTTTTACAGCATCTCTAAAATTCGTATATTTTTGTTCATCAAAAATGTAATTTGTTATTTAAGTTGAAAAATGTTATTATACATAGTACAAGTTAATTTATGTTAGATTGAAATAGGGTAAAATATCTCAAGACTTGAATTCTTCTGAAGTATTTAGTGTACAAATTCTGCAGTAAATTATAATAATTTATTAAATCATTTTGATGTTAAATTAGATATTTTATTTATAACAAGATCTTTATTTATTTATAAATTATTGCACTGCTCATATACTTGTATAAAATGCTTGTGAATAAACACACAATAGTAACTGCAACTGCACTCATAAGAAAGAGGCTGTGAACAGAGCAAATACATATTTTTCCAGGCCAGGGGTGATTCAAATCTAACTCACAATTCTCCCGAACAATTTCCGCATCGCAGCGCCTCATCGTATTACCCTTCCTCCCTTCCGACTGGAGCTGAAGTAAATCTACACGACAACATGACCATAAATACCCTAAATACCAGTCATATTTTCGACTTGAGTGGCTCTTCAAATACTCTTTCGACTCCCCTCAAAGTTATTTCCCAGCACTTTGCTTCATAATATTCATAAGTAAGCCATCGCATAGTTTTCCTAGGTGCAAAACTCGTTTATCTGTGTTCTTTTCTCAGGGAAAAATGTCTGCGTACTCAGTGTTTTCTTCCCTAATTATTTCGTTCTTTCCCTCAGGATTTTCCCTTAAATTGCCTCACTTAAGAATACCTCCTTTAAAATCTCCCGCAAATGAGTAAATGAGTTTTACGTGCATGCATGTGTATTTCTTCTTAATTTTCCCTTCTTTTATCCCTGTCTCACATATAGGTATCTCTGGATGGGGTAATAAACTAAATCTCCCTGCCTCTTCTCCAGTTGCCTAACTAGTTGCAAAATTAAATTATTTGAAATTTGAGCTAGGAAAATTGCGTTTTATTCAGTGTTTTGTGTTTTTATCTGATTTTCTTTTTTGAAAATAAAAATAAAAAAATCACTGGAGAACAGATGACGTTAGGGAAGCCGTGTTCATTAGTTGACAAAATTCTCAGGAACGGAGTTTTAAGGTTTTCGTAATTAAATTTGTAGCTTGCTTCTCACTAAGCTTCTTCCTCATAGTTTCTTTTTTTTTCCTTGTTTGAAAACATTTTTCATAATTTTCTCGACAACGAAAGAATGTGCTCTGTGATACGTTAAAATGCCCCGATTTTATTTTTTTTCACCTTCTCCTGTCGACAACTTTGGAGATTAACCGCTTTTAATGAATCGACATTGTGCAAGAATAAACAATTTGTTAGGATTCTTTAGAATATTACAAAGCATCTAATTTAAGAAAATTAGATTTTGATGCGCTAAAAATAATATCTTCCATTGACATTTCCAGAAACATCGTTGAATATTTTAGCTCCATTAAAACAAATGAAAATTAAAACTCGGAATGAATTAAATAATCATATTAGTGTAACTTAAAACACAGATATCAGAAAATAAAAGAAGTTTATTATGTAATAGAATGATTTCTAATACACAGAAAAATTGAGTCCATTTCTAAATGACTCACATTTATTAAAAAATAACTCAAAAAGCATATTTTTACTGTCTTACGATATCCTTCTACATTCGAGGGAACGTTTTCTTTAGAGCTATTTTTTTATATTTTATATCTTGTTTTTAAATAAAATATGATGCAAAGATCAATAATTAGCCAACATTTTAATTACATGTATCGTTTGTTAAATCAGTTATTTTCCGAAATATTTTTGAGCAATTTCTAGAAAACGGCTAAAACTCTACAGAAATTTTAATACATCAATCCTAATTTGATTTCAGCATAAGATTTATATGACAATTTTCTTTGGAATGAAGCAAAATAAAAGAAGAATATTCAGTGATAAAGAAAGTAAGGTTAAAAATATATAGCATTATGTATATTTTAAGAATTTTTTTGTACATTCTTCTTAAAAATAGCTGTAAATGAAAAACGTTTTTCATAATCAAAATTTTGCTTCATTTCATTAATAGCACTTAAAAAATATAGACAAATTTTCATACAAATATATTCAATATTACTTGAGAAATCGTGTTTTGGATATTTTGTGAAAAACAAAGGTTTGAGAAAATCTGTTTTGAAATAAAAGTCTCACTTGCCATAAGGAGAATTTTGCTAATTATTTCTAAATGTATAAGCCAAATAACTTCCTTCTATTTATGACTATTAATTAGTACGTTATAAAAAGTTATAAACTAAAATTAAAGATTGGAAAATACAACTTCCAGTTTCACTTTTGAAATTGATGGGCGTATTTTAAAATTCCTGTGACTTAATCTCGACTTGACGTACAATAAAACAAAAAAATACTGTTTAGAAGAAGAAAAATGAGTATTAGATTTATGCAAATAAAATATAGACAAATATAGTCGAAAATTAAATTTTTAACTTAGACAGATATACCTTAAATATGCTAAATAATTTATAATGTAGTCATAAAATTTTCTTTTTTCGGAAATCATTCTAAAACTCGTTAAATATTTTTTGCAAATTATGCTTTCCAATAACATCTGAGCTTTTGAAGTTAATGCATATGCATGCATTTGTTCGTATGACATCCCTATGCGTTTACACAGAATCTAATTTTGTTCTCATAAATTAATTTCTACATGATAATTATCCACTACGTCTCGCATCTTCAACTGACACTTTATCCTCACAAAATAGCCACACCCGAGTATTTGATTCAGCTGCTCCCGCGTATGCCAGAAATGCAGGTAGGTGATGCTATCCGCATTTAAGAGGTTCGCGCCCATTTTATGAAACTGATTCATATATTTCCACATCGGCAAATTAATAATAAATTTCCCTCCATAAATAATACATTTCTTGAAATCCTCATCTTCAAGTTTGCCAGAAACATGTTTTTGATAGTAGTTCACACTTAATTTCATTTACCAATTGGATGAGATAAAGTGTTGAAACTATTGAAATATTTAGAATAAAACAAACACACTGTTCCTATTTTTAAATTTATTTCTTACTGTATTATTTATAATTAAATAAATATAAGTAATATTTATATTTATTTAATTATAAATTATCATTTAGCATACAAACTGATGTAGGTGGACTTACGTGTATGTGGTATGGATGAAAAATCCAGTTTAAAAATATAAATTGAAATTCTTATTTGTCTAGGCAAATGTTTGTATTTAAAATATTAAAAATTAATTAACTAATTTAATGTATACTTATAATAAAGCATTTATCTAAAGTATAGGAAATATCCTTAAAAATGATAATAAAAATCACAAATTATTTTCACTTATGTTTGGTAATATCTTTTCTTGACCACACTAGTAAAATGTATATATCAGCCCCTGAATATTTCTTTTCCTAAATTTAATAATTTTTCTTGTATTTTGTAACAATATAATATCAACCAATGTTACTGGGAAAATAAATAACTAAATGTAGTTTTTTCAAAAAAAAAGTCATATTTTTAATTACAATAAATCTGTAAAATGTTGGAGAAATTTAGGAAAAAAAAACAAAACACTTTTGATAGATATTATGCTCTAGATTTTAAGATAGTTATCATAATAAAGCAATTTGCAAAAGAAATTAAAGATATTCAATTTATAAAATATTTCATTCTTTTTAATGTATACAATTAAAAAAAGATTAAAAATTTTACAGCCATTTTCTCATTTTTAAATTTTTTCAAAATATACTCGAAATTTTATTCGAATATGTAAATTAATTTCCTAATTTGAAGAAATCTATTGAGTGATGATCACTAATTTTTGATCTCACTTAAAGGCGATCAAAGTTGAAGTGTCTACATGAACACATTACAGTACACATCCTGTATTTAAACCGAGATTTATAAGCAGGAGCCTCCACCCCGGAAACATCGAGACTTTCACGTCTACCTTCACTGTCAACTGTCGGGGTTGTAAGCCTCTTAAAAATTTTATGGTGTTCGCCGAACAAGCCCCCGTAAACGCCGCCCCGAAGGGCTGATGATTACCGGAACTGCTTCTCACCTTGACTCCGGGGGGTGGGCGTCCGCAAGGAGTATTCCTTAATTAAATTCCGTGCTAAATGAACCTTGTAACGGTTTCGGCTTCAAAGGTCGTAATTCAAGACGAGCTTTTAATACCTTTGGATTCCGACAGGATGAGTTAGAGTGGAAAGAGAACGAGTGAGGTGTGAGGATGAGGAGGAGAGAATCCTTTTTGTGATAAGAAAGCTTTTGAGATTTAATCTTCGGCCATTAGAGGGAGCTATTGTCGTGCCAATTGGTCACCGGATGCTGTTAGAGCATCATCTCTCTTTAAGCACAATCATTTGACATCCTTGTAGATGTGCGGCCTTTGAGAGACAACAAGTAGATTCCCGTGTAAGAGGGAGTGGAAAATGGGTTTCAGGATGGATGGGAGAAGGCACTCGTTGCTTTTGATCTGTTTTGTTCCTATTATTCATTAGAGAGAGCCTTATCGCATCAAGCCATTAACTAGGTGGCAATGAACGCCATCTAGTGCTAAAAATGATACACATGAACTCTACAGCATGAAATCAGACACAGTGTTAAAGTATTATATATTGATAAGAACATTTTTTTATTTATATTTTTTAAAACGATGCTAAATTATGCCTTCATGGACATCCTTGTTTTACAGTACTCCAAAAGAAAATTAAAGCTTGTTTGTATAAATAACTTAGGCATGTTTTTTTATAATAGACACTGATGAAAAAATTAATCATTATGTATAACAAAATGGTTACAGTTTGTATCAATTAACACAATGAAATAATTATCATGAACACAATTTAGTTCTGAATTTCACTTACATGGATGCCATTACTTGATATTAGTAAACTATGCATATAATTCTCGTTAGCTACTATGTTAAAGTTCATACACTATTTATCCATAAATACATTTTTATATTTTTATACCGAGATACTGAGACTTGTTTTGATGGTGAATGTATGTATTATTCACTTCTCAAAATAAAAATCACAAATATATTCTCTGTGCAGAAACATTTATATTTATGAGTATTTCTGATCTCATAAAAAAGTAACTAATGTTAAAACTAGTACTAACATTAAAGTTTCTGAAATTTGCTTCAAGTAACCACGAAAAAAAGCATTTATTTTAATAACTCACATGATTAAAATATCGATATTTAAATAAACGTTTTTATTATGCGAAGTTTTGTAATAAGTTAAACTAAGTTAAATAAGAAGTTATATGAAGTTAAATATTTACTTATAAATATAGTTATTAAACATATTTGATTAAGAATTTTGTATAATGAATATGTAAATATGTAAAAAATCTATTTTTTATTGAAGTGCATTTAATTTGCAAACGCAATATAAAATAAATACAAAAATGTAATAAGATCTGTCTATATTATCTCTCATATATATATATATATATATATATATATATATATATATATATATATATATATATATATATATATATATATATATATATATATATATTTATACTTAATTTTACAGTATTTAATTGAATGATGCACAAATGTACTGAAATTTTACTGTCCTTAATGTTTAGACTCTAAATCACAAATTTCTGTTATTTTATACATTGTAATCTAAATTTTTTACGAACTTTTTTTTCAGTTTACTTTTAAGAAGTCTTTGTCTTTAATATATATATATGGTTTCAAAAGTGTAAAAGGTATTATGATGCATGCAATAAAGAAGTACTCGTTTTCCCACATTTTGTCCACTTCCTCTTTTACTTCTCATTATGTATCTATTTTTAATAGTAATTTTTTGAACTTCGAATTCGCTAATGAAATTTCATTTCAAATTTAAAATATAACAAAAATTATTTCCTATATAAAATAATTAGAACTTAAAATATTTAACATGAAAAAAGCTAAGAAACAGAAAAAAGAAACTTAAGGTGGATTTATTTGAATATGATATAAAAACTTATACTTTTACTTATGTTGAGATATTTAATATTTATTAAATGTCACCTGCATACATGCAGCTTATGATAAAGTGGGCAGCCGATGGCTTCCGATATAGGAAGGCAGAATTATTGTAGGCATTTAAATCAAAAATAAATATAATCCTATTACATAATGAAAATGTGAACTTAATTTTTAAACATTTTTGGCCTTTAAAACGCAATGACGTTTTATGTTTAATATTATCAAAAGAAGCTTCAATTACATTTTAATCTATATTTTTTTAAAATTTTATTGCATTTATTTTCAATTTTTTCTGCGCCACTTACATTAAAACTAAATGTACGCTATATTATTTGATTTAGTTTATATAACACAGTTTAAATGTACAAATCACTTACAACAAATAACTTCCAATGGTTTAAATAACATTTAAATCTTTTTAGTAAAAAGGGTTAAATCTTTAATATTTTATTTATTTAAATAAATAAATAATGTGAAATTCGATGAAACTAATACGTTTGCATATTTTATTGTATATTGAGTTGTTAATTTTGGCTCTGAAGTTGTTACAAAAATGATTCCATCACAGTAACTGTTGAAAAATACTTGAAAGCACAACATCCATTTTATATTGTTCAACAATAACTGAATTCTCAGTTATTGATGAAGAATAAAAATTGTATGTTGTGCTTTCCATCCTCAGGTTCTCCATTTAGCATAAGACCCTTTATTCCAAAAAGCACGTTTCATGCAGCCTGGACACTCGACTATGATAGACTTAAATAAAATTTGTAAAATGAATGCTTAGCAATTGTAATAAAAATTATATGATTTTGCAGTTGTTATTTTATATAATTTGCAGTTGTTATAAATTAATTTGCAGTTGTTATTTTATATAAGTATAATTTAAATCTTTAGATAATATGCAATATAAAGAAATTTACTTAGTTATTGCGATCAACATTTGTGTTCCAATTTTGGCATTATTTTAAATTTATGTTGTACTTGCTTTCAGATTTTATTAATGAATAAAATATAATTTGTTTTAATTTAAGTAATATGTTGAATTTCAGCAATAATTAATTATTTTAAGACAAATGTTTTGACTTTGTTAAATCAAGAGTAAATTTATGGTATTAAAAGATACTAAGAGCTCCGCTTTTTTCTATTTATGAAGTTGTCCCTAAGCTCGTAGATAAGCAAAAATGGGCTTTGAAATTAAAGTAATCTTGATAAATTTTGGAACATTAAGTTGATTAACTATTTTTACTTTAAAATGCTGCCTAAGACCCACTGAGTACATGCGATATACATTAAATCTGTGGAATCGAAAGTCCTGTGTTCAGTCGTAGTGAGTTACCATGGGTGTAATGGTCCGGAGAAAGTGTCATCCCCTTCCAGATCAAAGCTAGAATTGAAAGAGTAGATCCCCTGATGGTGCTATCTATCGAAGAATTTGAGGAGCAAAGTTGTATTTTCACATTGGTGGTGCTTTAATTAAGCAAAAGACGCACCTTTCTGACTTAATTTCGTATTGCCTTTGGCTAGCGAGCTTGGCTTATCCAAGAGTCATGTGTAACAGCAGCAACATATTGATTTGACTCATAATAAACAAGGCTTTTTCGATAAATGTATTCAAAAGCATACCCAATTTCCTATTTGTACTTTGTTTTTAATCCAGGGTACGTTTGATACATTTGGAACTTTTAAAGTAGAATGTGGCATCCAACATGTACATGGAATAGAGCATCCAATGGGATGGCTTGGGTAGACTTGAAATCGGTTGAATTCTCATAATTTAAAAGCAGAGAGATCTATTAGAACATAATTGAACATAACTGGATAATGTGACATGTATCCAAAAAGACACCTAGTTCTGTGAGGAACATAGAAGAATGTCCATTGCAAACCTGAAAGAGAGTGGGTTCTGGTAATTTAAAAGTAGCGCCCAATTTGAAGAATTCTAGACTTGGACTACTACCACCAGAGATATTTTACTTGGAAGACACTACGTCCATTATCCATATTATTAATGCCTTTGTATCGATGTAGAACCTGGGACTTTTCGCTTATGGTTTTCTAAAAGAGGCCTACATTAGTCATCCCAACACTGCATGCTTATTGCATTCATTTGCATTTACTGGAATTTCTTTGTTTCACTTAATATAAGACAACATTTCATGCATTATACCCAATCATATATATATATATATATATATATATATATATATATATATATATATATATATATATATATATATATATATATATATATTATCTCTATGATTGGGTATAATGCATGAAATATTGTCTTAGCATTCATTTTCTTAAATATATAATTTTTTACTCTAATTGAATACGAAAGATATAGTTGCTACATTTTTAAACATTATTTGAATAACGAATTTCTGTATTAGAGGGCCCGCAAACACAGGAAAAACATAGACAATATATAATAAAGGACAGTTTTTGCACAAATAAAAGTTTAAATATACTTTATAACTGCTTAAAACTAAGATGCTTCATTCAAATTAAGGATATAAGAATATGTTTTTAAAACGAATATATATATATATATATATATATATATATATATATATATATATATATATATATATATATATATATATATATATATATATATATATATATATAACTTTACATTTTAACATTTCATTTTCAGGATTTATTTACTGTGTGTCTTTCTATACACGAAATAATTCCTCAGTAATATTCATATTAAGTAACAAAGTAACATTATAAGTTATGTAAGTGCTGCAAGTGCAGCCTCGCGCACTGACTAATAGACTCATAAAAGTTACATTGATTAATGGTGAGGAGGGAATTCATAAAGCGAAACCTGCAACATGCATAGTTGAGGAAAACAGCATTAAAGGACACGGCGTGGGGGAGTTTTAATCCAGCCTCGCTCGCATTTTAAAGTGCTAAAATATGTCGAGAGGATTTAGGAATGACCATTACCCTGAATTAGCATTTAATGGCACCCTTAAATCTTAAAGTAAAAGTTGTAAAAGTGAATTACTATATCAAACCCCAGTTGAAAGTGCGCACTTCTGGAATTCAATCCTCTTCAAGTCGAAATGTGACAGAATATATTCGCGAGTTTCTCGAAAGGTCGGGAGAGAAAAATGTTGTTTTCTGAGAGACGGGGACTGGGGAGTAAAGGGCACATAAACACGAATCCCTTCATCACCCTTAATGCTCTTCGAAGACACCAACAGTGCTCGATGATGATGTCCTTTTCTCAAAACGTGTGAAGAAATCCAGCTTGATGTCTCGGGGTCTTCGACGTCGGAAATGGCACGTTCGATCAGAATATTTTTGAGTCTCTGGAATTGAAAGAAATAGTTCCTTTCAAGAAACATATTTTTCGCATGCGAACTTTTATTTCAGTTTTGTGAAGATGGAGAAAAGAATAGATGTATAATATTTTACCATTTTACCCGTTTTAAGTTAGCCTTATATTTTAACTTGATGGTTTACTTTAAAGAATCGTAAATATAATTAATTAAATTTAATCGAATGTCAAGAAAATTTTGTGAATGTCACATAAAAATAATGATGAAGTTAATTCCACATTTGAAATTTAATTTCTTTTAATACTGGGACATTCAAGGTAAAATTAATTTCTGGATGTCCTAAGAATGGTTAAGCCGTTTAGACGTTCAATATATATCCTAAAAACTTTGAATATTCACTATAAAAAATTAGGAAGAATATGTAGAATTATTTTGTATTCCATTATTTTAATCTCTACTGAGCATGTTTGTTTGATCACCACCTTGATGCAACGTTTATTGATGATTGTTTTTATACATAATCCATAAACTATAATGAATTTATTCTTGGATCAAAATGTATTTAGTTTGGACAGAAAGACATACGCAAGAAAATTAAACTTTCACGGATGTTTTGAGAATTTCAAGCTTAATGTATACAGAAAAAAGTTTAAAAATGTTAATTATTTGTTAAATGAAAATCAATTTTTACACAATGTCATTATCTTGCAAGCGAACATACGCTTTAACAGGAGTTTGTATAATAATATTAATACTTACATTTGCTATTTTATATATTATGTTTAAAATCTTCCGAATATTCATGCTTGCACATCATGTAATATATATTGTCGATAGTTGAGAACAGGAGTTTGTATAAAAATAATAATATTTACATTTGCTATTTTATATATTATATTTAAAATCTTCCGAATATTCATGCTTGCACATCATGTAATATTCATTGTCGATAGTTGAGAAGTGCTTAAAAGTAATATTTTTATATTACTAAATAAGAGACAAAGTAATTAACTTATGTTAAAACATGATTTATTTTGAATCTAAGACTCATAATGCAAGATATTTGCATATTATGGGATTCTATCAAAATTTCAATTAAAGTTATATTGCCTAGTTAACTTATAAATTTTTTTAATATTTAAAATCAGTATTGAAAATAAAATTAACTATGCGTCGTTTTAAAAATTTTGATGTATTCATTGAAAATTCAAGAATAAAATCATGAGTGAGAATACTAAAAATCTTCTGAACATCAAATGTTAAAAAAACTTTTAATGATAATTGTTTACTTATTTGTATATTAAACACACGGATGATATGAGTTTTTCAGATAATTTTCTTTAACTTTACCTAACTGCACAGGAATTGCTGAATCATCACATTAAAATACAAGAAATTAAAGCAGAAATTATTTCATTAGGTAAAAAATCCTAATTGGAGTCGATGTGCTCGAAAAACAAGACCGTGATAAAGCTAATTTTTCAAAATCTTAGTGGGTTAACTGTTGTTTAATTTTTTTTTACTTTCTTCTAAGTAAAGATTTAGCAAATCAGCTTTCAGGTTTGGTAAAAATTTAAACTTCAGCTGAAAGAATCTGACATGGAAAACTAATCTAAAGGAGTCATTCCACTGAACATTCAAGAATGTATGCAAACATACAGAAATAAACTTACTTAATGTGTGCAAGCTAAATTAAAATTCTTCAAATAATGTTGTGTTTGGAACTACTCTTTGATTGCTTGTTTGTTGCGTAACAGTAACTTGACTTCACAAGAGGATAAGTTGCTATAATGTGAGGTAGATTATGGATCATTACACGCATTTGCACCTAGTATTGAAATACAAACGATGAGAAAACATTAGAAACAAAAGCAAGACCACTAACCCATCAGTTATCAACCCGATAAATCGATGCAAGGGAAATAGCCAGTAAAAAAAGATATAAGCTATATATACAACTCTAAATAGGTCAGCACTTTTACTATCATTTACTTTTTCCACGTGCTGAAACTTGAATGGGATGGTTCAAATAACTGTTTTATAATTGAACTACGGCTCACGTTACACTTCTATGTACCTTTACATTTCAAACTATCCACGAAAATTGAATAAGTTATTTTGAAGACTTAAAATGACACCTATGTGTGAATTATGCGTACAAAAATAAGGAATTAATCAAATATAAAGCCTTATTGTATATTTTAAATTACATCTGGGGAATTTAGCATTATTTATTCAAGAATTTAGAATATTATATAATTTCAAATACACTTGTTCTGTTTTATTCTTTTTAAATTTCGATGCTGTTATCTGTTACACACAATTCAGGCTTTTTAATATTTCTTGTATTTTATTGTTCAGATGTTTTAAATGACAAATACAATTTGTGTATTTGTTCATTACTTTTAAGTTTTGCCATGTATTGTGTTACAACTCCTGTTGTTTCTATTTTGTTAATATCAGCTAATGCATTATATAATGACAAATATATGTAAAGCTACATACTTTTTTTATTCGAAATTTTTACAAAATGGTCATGCTTTATGATCAATTTCACCATTTTCCATATTTTTTAAATGTCAATCGCATCTACAGATCTTTTATATTTTATGTAATCAAAATCAATTAAAATTATAAATTGTTTACACATTGATAAAAAAAAACTATTTTCATATGCATTATTTTAGTTTTATTTTGGAGCAATGTCTGCATACAGTTTCATAAATGAGAAGACAAGAGAAGCTTTTGCTATTTAAAGTGTTTTCTTACGTTGAAAATTGTTTTCTTGGTTACAGATCATCTTTTTAATTGTGAATCTTGAAGGCAGAACACTCCTGTTTACAAAACAGTTTTTCTACAACACATCAAATAGAAATTAAGTTACAGGACATTTAAAATACATAATCAGTTATGAAATGAAAGAAGAAAACGCATTTTGAAACTTGAAATTACAGAGAAAAGTGATATTTTGCTTGTCTTAGTTCATTTTTTTACTATTTCAAAGTTTCTCATTTTGTTGCTGTTACTTGTGAAACTTGGACAAGTAAAACTCTCTATGCCGTTGGATATACGAATTTAAGTCTGTAGGGTGTTAGTCAGCGACTTTTGTTTAACAAAAGCACCGATAAGATAAAAATTGCTCTAAATCCCTACAATAGATGGTTCCATCAGAAGATTTACTCCATTAATTTTGATATCGATTAAACTTTTTCACAATTATTATTTAAAAATAATTTATATAATGAGGATTAAATTTTCTCCAGACCATTACACCCTTGGTAACTGCTCAACGATGGACCACTATGTGGGAGTTGATAGTTACAAATTTCAAGTAGTTATTTTACTTAATCATTTTGCTTAAAAAGATAACATTATCATTATCGCAAGTGTTTGCTTGCATTGTAATTTAATTTTGTGTGTTATTTGTTCTCTCTATTTATACTATTCATTAGTTTCATGAGCTAATCTTTACTAAAATTAAAATTTCTCAATCAATTAAAATCTCATAATCCTTACTAAAATTAAAATTTGCATCACAAAAAGTATTATCACTCTAAAAAGAGTATATTTTGTAGCAATAAGCTCACAGCTAATTCTGAGAAGAGTTCAGTTTCAGATATAGTGATCAAATTACATCACTGTAAATTCATTGAAGCTTTCATAGAAGGAAAAATTCAGTTGTAGAAATTCAGCTTCTGAAATATGTTACGATGGAAATGTAAATATTGAAGCTGTAGTTTATGCTATATCTATGTTATATTGCCTCTTATATTTCTTTCAATCTCATTTTATAGGACAGTAGATTCTTATATTGTCTTATACACAAACTTTTGTTCAAAATGGAAGACCGGCGTATTTTCAAAGAGTAAATTGTGCAACAAATCCAATATAAAACAATACATTCTATAAAAGACAGGGAATAAATGTAAAGTGTTAAATATTCTTGTTGTGTGTGCAATTATGGCAAATATTTTATGCGCTCACAGATCCTTTTTCAGAAGAACGATTGGTGAAAATATTAATAAGCAAAAGTCTCTGAAAAACAAATTCATAAAAAATCTTGACCTTCCGTAAAATGTTATAGACATTGTTAAATTTATATACATGCAATCACGTGACAAATAATCATTTAAAAATATCACCATGGAAGGCTACAAGGCAATGGTGAAAAATATGCTATGGGATATTTCATCAATGCAAAAATTGATTGAAATGCACATATTTGCATGAAATGTAAATTTTTATGCGTTTATATGTATGTCATCCAGTTCAATAGAGTTCTCCAGTTTATAAAAACAAAATCGTTGGAAAGTAGGCGGATACTTTAAATAATTCCCCAGAATGATTTGCATAATTATTTTTCTATCATTGCATAGCTATTTCTAATGTAAAATTAAGTAATGCTCTCATTAGCATTGAACAGAACAGTTTTTTTATAATATCCTTCATTGCAGTAATTTCAAAATTTATGTATAAATAATTTTATTTACAGCTTTATATGCTTAATATATATATATATATATATATATATATATATATATATATATATATATATATATATATATATATATATATATATATATATTCCCTTATTTGTAAGCCATATCATTCATAATTAATGAGATTAAATTAGTCATAATTGAAATTTTCGAATAGAATTCATTATTTTATACTGAAATTAACGTTTGATAAATGATTTTACGTTTTTAACTGGCGAAAATGATTTGTAATAAGTGTAGTCAATGATTAGTCTTCAAAGCTTTCAACACCTTCAACATTGAACATATTTTGACAATCTGATCAGTTGAACAATCTCTTTGTGGTAGTAATCTGTGTATTGGGGTGAAAAATCTATTTCATTGATCTGAATCTCTGTATTCGAATTTTTGTAAACAATGCTTTGCGTTGCGTTCAGATATAGCCCTATAGCCTAATGCTGGAAACTTAATGGTGACTTAGTGCTAGATAGTCTATATAGAATTCATAAATCAAAGCAATAAAGAATGAATTTCTTAAACACTTCCATTTGTCGTTGCTTCTATACGAATTGCGAGTACGATTAATGAAAGTGCACGGTTATTCTGCTTTTATTTCAGTTGGTATTCTTATTCTTGACTGTCATAGTTTTAAAACCCATAATATATATTCATTATGAAGCCCGGTGGCTTAGTGGCAGCGTTTCACGCTCTCATGACACAGGTCCGAGGTTCTATCCTCCGACTGGGCAAGGTTGACTCAGCCTTTCATCCTTTCACCTTATTTGAACTCAAGTGTGGGTTAAAGGCTTTGAACCAGGGTAAGAGTCCCGGACCGGATAATATTGTATCAGACTTCCTGGTGAATGTGGGAGAGGGATCTTTGGAAGGACTGCTTGGCATAAATATAGCTTCCTATCGTAGAAATTTTTACAAGATGTGCACAAAGGGGAAAACATGGGCTTCCTTTCTAACAAAGCCTATTCCGTGCAACCTCCTCAGAGCTGTGGGAGTGGCTAATTTTCGCCTTAAAACTGAGCATGATTATCTGCAAAAACACTTTCACCGTTTGGGTTTGAAGGACTCTCCAATCTGCCTTTTTGTGGACTAGAGGACATGACTGGTGACCACCTTTACACTTGACCTGGACTTTCGGACGTCGCAGTTAGAAATTCTGCGGAAGATGACTTTTCATTCACCTCAAGATTGTATTTGGCTGCCCGACAGAGACTGATGGTTGAGAAACCAAGGTCGAGCGTAGGATAAAAAAAATCCCTTCAGTGGGTTGATTAAATGAGTACCAAGCATCCTTGGGAACTAAACTCTGGGGGCCATACGTTAGGCTGACCACCTAACTGGGACATATGCTTCACACCCCAGGGCCCTCGGTCATGAAAACAGTTATGGGCACAATAGGCCTTGGCCCACATGGGCTGTCGTGCCATGGAGTTTAGTTTATATATTCATTATTGATTTACCTTTATTGGTTACCTTGCACTTTATTAAATCTGGTATTCCTAATCTTGCCTGGTAAATTTGTAAATCCCACGGTACATTAATTTGCAAACTTTTTCTAACTGTATTCAATGATAAAAAATGGTGAGCAACTGGGTAGATTGCCTTGCTTTACGATGAAAGGAAATAAATCTATGAAATGAATTTTATTTTAAAGACTAATGTTTCTCTGAGTTAGGGTACTTTAAATAATTTCTCAAAATGGAACTGGTAATTGTTGTACGAAACATTATCAACGTATACACAAAATATAAATTGTAATAGTCTATGCAATAAAATAGCCATCATCAAATACATATATATTTTCAAATCATAATATATCCAATCCATTCTAACTAAATATCCTACTTATTTGAAAGGAAAACAAATCAGTACAAATATGAGTTTGTTATGGTTCCTTAAAATAATAGAGCCAGAGAAAGTATACTTTAATAAGTTTATAAAATCAGAATATGTCTTTATATATAAATACTTAAACTAAATCATCAAATATTTCATGTAATCCTTTTATTCGAATGTCTTACTTCATTTTATTTGAAAAGAAATATTGCGTTGATTCGGGTACTCTGTAAAAATTGGATTTCTTGCAATTTAAAAATGTATGTCATTATTCTTTGAATTATAAGAAATACAACTAAGAAGCAGGGAAACTTATACGTTTGAAGTTAGATAATATTAATTTCTCAAGATAATAGCTTTAATTAAATATTTATTAATAGTTGTGTGTGTGTAAAATAGTCGACGCAATTACATAAAGAATTTATTTTCAACATATTTTCTAGCAATCAAAATTTCATTAATTTCAATTTATTTATTTATTTTTGACGTAAATTCTATTTTATTCAACTTCTATTTATTGCTCTTATTTTATTTAATGTCTAAGTAACAAAAAATGTTAGCTGATATGTAAATATATATATATATATATATATATATATACATAAATTTAAAATTTTATATGATTTGATTATAATTATCAACTTTTTTTAAGTTTGTAATTTGCTGTAAGATTTTAAATAACTTTAATAATTTTTATGCAGAAGAAATGTGTTAATTTAATATTAATTGATTATATTTGAGATATTTGAATTACATGCACAGTATATAAATTAATTATACTTAAAATCTATATGTTTAATAAATTGTCACTAGTATAAAATTTCTGAATCGTTAGATATTTACTCGTAAATCTTATATAACTGTTTTATATAAATTTAAGAACTGCCATTTTTCTACAATATTGTTTTAGTTTCATTATTGAAATTAATATCGATTAATGGATGATTAAACGGATATCAATATTAATTAATGTACATTATAAAGGAAAGTACTGATTTTTATTTTTTATAAAGAAACCATCATTCAATTAAATGCTATTATTTATAGCTTCACAAGTTAAAAAGAAACTTGAAATTATATTTTTATTACTATATTACAAATTATATTGCGATAAATTTGAATTTGAATTTATTTTTTTAGTAAAATATTATTCCTTTTATGTACTAATTTTCTTCCAATACTTTTATCCCAAAGATTTTCCCTTCTAGATTATGGTTACTGCAGAAAAAAAAACCTATTGTCTTATCTTCTTTCCCTTTAAATTTATGAATTTCCTGCAATATTTGACCGCAAAAGAA
Source organism: Latrodectus hesperus (assembly GCA_037975125.1). Lineage (NCBI taxonomy): Eukaryota > Metazoa > Arthropoda > Arachnida > Araneae > Theridiidae > Latrodectus > Latrodectus hesperus. The sequence continues at coordinate 104,604,748 of CM075856.1, read as the reverse complement.
ATTCCCTTAGCCATGTATGATAGGATTCAACAGCATTAAACAATATGGTGTCTGTTAAGATAAACGGAAGAAAAATTCAAAGAGCTCCAAAATTTATGACTTTCTCCAAAACACAAAATGGCAATATTTCATCTTCTTTTCCATCAAGTTTCCCGCTTTTCCATAACTTTCGTTTTTTCATATTTCCTGCTTTTTCCCCTTTCCATAAAAACACCACTTGAGAATTCCGGTGTTTTATTTGATAAGAATTGATTAGAATTGTTCAATATATTAGCTGTCCCAAGTGTTCTGTTTTGTAAACTAATCCACAGCATGTAAATACATTGAATGGCATTTTAAGATATGTACGCTCTGACTAAACGAGATATTAATAATAAATGTTTTTATAGCAAAATGTGTGATTGCTCGCTACGTTTACAGTGAAACATTCATTATTAGTTTTTTCAAATTAAGAAAAGTTATTGAGTTCACTCATCAATTTCATTACACAGTATTTTTTTTACTTTTTTATATTTTATGTTTTATATTTTCAGAAACTTAAAATAACTAGTAAACAAATTTAAGAAAATATAAAACCAACGATTTGTATTTGTCTATATTTATAATAACACACTTGTTTTAAGCGGTTTTTGAAAAAGTAAATCATAAGTTAAAATGCTTAAATAATTTAACCTTAATTTAAGTTTAATATCATTTTCAAAAAATAGATACTTTTCTTCTGTGAATATGCTTAAATTTTACATCATTTAAATTAGGCGTATTTCAAAAATTGAAATGGATGAGAGAATTACCAGTTAAGTAATTACTTTGTGAATTATAGGAATTGAATGCATCATATACTTTTTGAGGAAACGTTTTCATTTATTTCTTAAACTGATATTTTCATTTTATATGTATTTTACTACCAGGAAAGAATATGTAAATTAAAAATAAGGGCATCTTATTTGTATATATGCGTGTCTGTGTGCACGCGCACATTGATATAGATGGATAATTTTCTAATTTACAGCTTTGTATAACATCATAAATTAGTAATATTTGTTAAAATTTTATTTAACACAGTGTTTCTTTGTTTTACTCACAAATTCTATTAGTTAACTACTGTGTGACAATGAAACCTAAAAAAAATTTGTAAATTACAGATATACAAAATGGATTTAAATAGAATCTCTCAACTACAAACAGTCATTTTTGAGGCAGAAAAAATTAATTGTAAATGTATTACATAATATATTGCATTTAGGCTTCAATAGTGCATTTATGAATGATATATTGGACATTTTTAAAGAATTATTAACATGTACAGTTTTTTATCTTTCAGTATTAGAAACCATACATAAGCTGAAACGATATACATTTTCTCACAAAACGAGATTAAAATGCAATACAAAAAAACAATTAGAACATTAACATACATTTACAAAAAAACACTCAAATTATTTTAAGGAAACAAATTATACCTTAATACATTTAATTGAAAATTTTAAACACGTATTGAGTAAAGCGATGATTGCGTTTTCGAAATTTATATATTTATAAAATTTCTGTATGAAGAATTATTGTTATGATTTGAGATTTCTATTCAGTTGCAATAATTTTTTAAATCTAAATATACGTATCTTTCTAAATTTTACATTTGGGAAATAATTCAATAATAACTAATTTGGTTATTATTGAATTATTTCCCAAATTATTGAATTATTTCCAAAATAAATTATTTCCCAAATTAGTTATTATTGTTATTAATAAATAATAACAATAATAACTAATTTGGGAAATAATTTATTGTCATAATTATACAGTAAATCATATGTATAATGAGTTATTGGTCTAGTAATTGTTACTAAAATTGACAAATTGTTTACCTATTAATGATACTTTATTGTTATCATGATTTATCACAAAATTTAAAAATAATGTGCTTTAAATGTGTGCTCTGACAAAATTACTGTACAATTTTTTCTCCAATATTTAATCCACGAATTATTTTTGAACCAGGTAAACCAAAAATAAAATATATATTGAACATAATTATTATTTCAATAATCTTATCATCTTAAATAGTATCTGCTAAATATGAAAACAGTTTCTGTAATCAATGCAGTGACTTTAAAATCCCTGACACATTTTAATTTTAATAAATAGCTTAATGATGAAAGTACAATCAAAGCAATGACATTTATTTCGATCTTATGTATATTTACATTAGGCAAAGTTCTACGCATATCGCAATTTATATATTAAAGTTAGAAACATATATGTCGTTGAAATTTGGTAAATTGTTAAATCCTATATATATTTATGAATTATAAACAATTATAATTCATAAATTGGTAAAATTATTGTTAAGCTATTCTCTCCAATGTAATCTCTATGCATTATCATCAAATAATAAAATATAAAAATTTTCAAACTGTAAAAAAATTTAAAAAGGGAAATAAATATAACCATTAGAAATATATTTTAAAAATATTTCTTTTGAATAATTTCTGCAAAATATTCCAAGAGCGATATCATGAAGTAATAAAATTAGCGTTTAATAATAATTTGTAATATAACTATGAAAAAAAGAAAACAATGAATATATTAATAAAAATAAAATTTGCGAATTGAGATGTAATTATATTTAATCTAATAAAACTGTACCATAATTAATTTTCATAGATTTTTCAAGAATCAAATAAGTATATGAAAAATGAATGTAGAAAGATACATCCATTTTAAAATAACTATTTTTAGTTCATTGTTATCATAATTCATTATCAATAATATAATTTTCGCTTTGAAACATCAGTTGCACTAATTTTCAAGAAAATACAAATATAATATTTCCACTTCCATATAAGTATTAATATAATAATAATTTAAAATAAAATTTAAATGATAATTATTTGTAAAATATTATTAAGTTTATTATTAATAAATTATAAGCATGGATGAGATAAATAAAAAACTCTACATCAAATAAATGCAATAAAATTTGCCCATGTTTGTAAATATTTATAATAAACTGCTTAATTTTTAAAATATATGCATATATTTTGATATTTTTAAACTAATAATTTTTTTAAATAAAATAATAAATAAATAGTTCCAATTTTTCAAAGCTGTTTCTTAAGCTATATTTTTTCCAAATTTTACATAATGTAGTTTTTCTAAAATATCTTCCCCAAAAAATGCTGTATGAGAGATATCATCAAAGAAAAAACTTTTTTTCAGTTGGTATATTTCACTGTCTTTCATACGTCATTTATTTGATTATTTAATAGAATATTCTATCCATACTGATACCTGATCGTAACTCCTTTTCCATCGATCGAAATTGTGAAAAAAAGTGATGAAAATTAAAATATATCTCTATATATCACCTTCCTTCCGGGGAAGCAAAAAGAAAGGAAATAAAGATGAAGGAGACGGTATGCCGATATGTATTTTTGGAAGAATATTTCCAAATGAATTTTCTTCCCTCGAAAACCCCTTAAAAAGATGAAGAGATATCACCCGCAATCTGTCGATCATTGAAATAAATCTACTTTTTTATCCGATCGGTTGACAGGAAAATGGAGAATCCTCTTGGATCGACAATTGATTGCCACCGCTAAAGAAGAAGAGTTTGAAAAAAACGCAGACGACATTCAACACGTCACGTAGCAGTTTTATTCTTCAATCTCATGATTCGTCAGGATTAAAATTCTTAAGTTAGCTGTAATTTGTTTATTTTCTGATTTTTTCACTTCTTTTCCAATGTTGAATATATATATATATATATATATATATATATATATATATATATATATATATATATATATATATATATATATATATATATATATATATATATATATATATATATATATATATATATATATATATATATATATATATATATATATATATATATATATATATATATATATATATATATATATATATATATAATATATACATATATATACATATACATATATATATATATATATATATATATATATATATATATATATATATATATATATATATATATATACATATATATATATATATATATATATATATATATATATATATATATATATATATATATATATATATATATATATATATATATATATATATATATATATATATATATATATATATATATATATATATATATATATATATATATATATATATATATATATATATATATATATATATATATATATATATATATATATATATATATATATATATATATATATATATATATATATATATATATATATATATATATATATATATATATATATATATATATATATATATATATATATATTTATATACATATATATATATATATATATATTTATATATATATATATGTATATGTATATAAATATATATATATATATATATATATATATGCTTGTTAACATGATTTTTTTTAACTAGCTTGATAACACGTTTTATAGATCGTTGAGTGACAAATAAACCAACCAACCTGCCTTATTAATATTGATAAAGATCAAAATGATTTTCATAAAATGTTTAGTAACATTAAATATAGTCACTTTTGTTATATAAATAGGAACTATTAGTTTTATTCGTTATTTAGATTAATTTTCCACTTAGTACAAATGAATTAATTTCGTATTGGAAAATATGTTATAAATTTTTAATTTTAAAAATAACATATATATTAAATAATGATTGTGTTATAAATAATTCCACACTTATATATATTATATATATATATATATATATATATATATATATAACAAGTTTAACTCTTTCATTGAATATTCTTAAATAAATTAATAAATTTATTTTTAAGATTCTTAAATAAATGCTTAATAAAAGCAGTATCCAATAATGCATATTTAATTCTTTTAAGCGCTTATGCATACTAATGTTTAATCAATACTTGTGGAGTAAAAATATTGCAACTAGAATTAATTTTACTCTGCAACTATGACTAAAGAGATAAAGACGGAAATGATGCAGATATAAAGTCAAAAGTCATCAATAGATAAGGGAAAATGTGATGTATTAAAAGACGTGTCTACACCCTCCATATGAAGAAAAAAACAAAAACAAAAAAAATCACAAAAGCAAATGAGATAACCGTGCCAACCCAGCAGTTTTGCATGCAATTAGAACACTTTGGAAGTACCTATGCATTAATTTGCTTGAGTGCTTTTTATTAAGGCAGTGAAGGGCTTTTCTGAGCTTTCTGAACGATTGGCTTTAGTATTTTCCTTTTTTAGTCTTCAAGCTTTTTACTCCATGCATTGCCCACACCCACTTCCCTATAACACTTTCTTCACTTGCTTTTATTGGAATTGTATTTAATAATGGAATACAAAGAACAAATCGTTTGCAAATTGAAAGAAAAAAAGAATTAATATCTTCACTTCTTCGAATTGCAAATAAGCAAAAGATTCTGTAAACATCAACAGAATACATCTTTTAATTAAAGGGAAAAACTGAACTAGATTCATAAAAATGCTTCCTAAAAATCGAATGCCTATTTTTAATTTAAATGAGTAAATCATTTGATTTTCAAAATTTAGCTCTTAAAATTTAATATTTTAGCTACATTTTTTGATTTTGTTCAAAATTTTGATAAAATGTTGCTAAATTAGATTAAATCAACTACATTAATATTTAGTTGATACAAGTACTAGATATACGCAGATCTCAAAATTTTTTTATCAACTTAAAAAATAAAAAAAAAACTTAATTTTTTTTTCTTTCATATGGCTATATTTGAAATGGCAGATTTCGCTTTTATGAAGAGATATCATTTCATATTACATTTTGGTTAGGTAAAATTGAAATTTTTGCGAATAGAATAATTAATGCACACTATTACTAAGTTGTTATTATCATTTAATATACAATAATAATGTGTATAAATATATATGTTGAAAAGTACTTTATTTTTATAAAACCATGAGAGAGAGAAAAAAAAACACTAGAAATCGTTTTTCCTAGTTATTAAGATTGATTTACCTAATTTAAAATTACAGGTTAACTAAATTATAATTTCTCCTTTTATAACAATGACAGTTTTATTTATTTTTTACATAATGAAAAAATGAACATAAAAATTTATTTATTTAGAATAAAAGAAAAACAAGTGAAGTTTTAAAAATTAAAGATCTTTTTTATATTTTAAAGTAGTTTTTTTATCTTTATTTTCTATATTATGTCAAAAAGACTTATAAAAAATACAATAAAATAATATCTATATGATATTTTAACGTGTTTTCTTTATTAATAATTTATAATTTTAAAATAAATTTATCTCTGAAAATTAAGGATATAGGCTCGTTTCTAGTGTTTTAAGTTGAAGCAAAATTGTTTCGTTATATTAATAAAACATTGTATGTAAATATATAGAAAAGCAAAAAAAGATTGCAGTTGTAAATTTACCATGTACATTTATTTCAAATATTAATAAATTTTATGATTGCTTATAGAGAAGATATAAAATTTTCTGGGTATCTAAACCTCATAAAATGAAATTTAACAAAACAAAACTTTACAAAATAATGAAAGTAATTTTCATGAAAATTAACTGAAATACATATTAATCATAAATTGCACATACATTTTTATAATAGTTTGCATAATTTAATATAGTTTGCATATTTATAATTGTTTATTAATTAATAACAATAAAAACTTAATTTTCATAAATTTTCAATCAAAAATCTGTGAATTTATGTGCAAGAACTATATTTTTCTTACATATTTCAACAATTATTTCAGATAGAGAGGAATTTTTTTTCAAGTAATCGAAATATATAAAAATGGTATTTTCTTTATTTTTCTTTAATCTTTTTAGGTGGTCTGGCAAATGGAACAAATGTGAACAAGAACGTGACACACTCATATGAAACGTGTGAAGGAACGGATTTATTGTAAATCCGTGACACTTGAAATGTTTCCGATCGATGCAGATTCTAGATTGTTTTCCTAGTATATTTGATCATAAAACTGTGGTCTATAAAAATTACAGTTTTTGATATTTTTTAATTCCGTGAAATCTCCCATTTTAAATCTTGATTTATAAAAAAAAACTCTATATCACACACACACATACATATAAATAAATAAATAAATAAATAAATAAATAAATAAATAAATAAATAAATATATATATATATATATATATATATATATATATATATATATATATATATATATATATATATATATATATATATATATATATATATATATATATATATATATATATATATATATTGTAGTTATATGTTTATTCTCAAGTGTAAGTAGTTAATGTAATTTTTAATATGAAGATTAATAAAGAGAATGTTGTCATGAGGTTAAAAACTGTTTTGTATGTATTGTTTCTAGGAAAGACTCTAATAATATTATAAAGGATAATCTAGTTATATTAAAGATGATTCGATTTATATTTAATGGAGAAATCAAGTGATATTAAACAGGCAATTCTGGTTATATTAAAAAAGGGATTTTTTTTTGGTTATATTATAGAAGAGCTTCTAATTATATTTAACTGGGTATTCTAGCTCTATTAAAGAGAGAAATTCTAATTATATTAAAGAAGGGACTCAGTGTACATTAAAAAGGGACTCTAGTTACATTAAAGGCAAAACTCTATTTATATTAAAGAGGTAATCGAAATTATAATAAAATAGAGAGTTCAATTATATTAAAAAGGGTATTCTAGTTATACTAAAGGGGGATTCCAGTTAAATTTATTCTTAATTTGTAGTAAAAAAATATATGGTTCTTTTAATAATAATAATCTTTAATTCATTTTTTCTTGAAAAAATAGCTCTGTTATTATGAAGGATTCCTTAGTTTTGTGTATAATATATAAGAAAGTTTTTATATTATTAATGATGCTCAATGTATTTTTTGAATACCTCTCCTAAAACCAAATGTTTTTCTTCTTAAAATAATATTGAAATATATGAAATATATGAAAAAATATAAATATTAATATCAATATTTTTTTCATTGTTCAAATTGCACAAGTATTTTATAGTAAATATTGACTTATATAATATCATATTATTCACAAACAGTTGTTTATTTTGATATAAATTAAGGGAATTTATTATTCAAAAGTATATTAATTTCATTATTTTTCACCACACAGTATAATGAAATTTGGTATTTTGATTCCTTTTTAGCTTTGTCGACACTTATGCACGAAGAGCTAATTTGAATGAAATATGGTGCTTAAATTGCGTTTCAAATCTCTGTAAGTATTTATTCAAGGAATCAGAGTTGAACCAATTGTTGAAATAATTATAAGAGGGGAAACAATTCAAGTCTCAGCTGAATTGAAATTCATATTGATATTTATATATTTTTCCTTTAACTCAGTTTGTGGAAAAAATTGGCCAAATGTTGCAGATTTCAATATTTAATTTTCAAAATGTTGGAAGGAGAAAACAGAATTTTTAACTTTCATCTTAATTAAAACAAGTAGAAAAAAATTCATTTATCAAATATTATAATTGTATGATTATAGTAAATACAAAATTAAATCATTTGGTTCTAAATCCCTGTATAAGGCAATATTATCTTTATAAAAACATCAGAATGTTGGGCAGAACAATACTAAGTGCTTAGGTATCATTTTACTCGCATACACATGCACGCACACACACACACACACACATCTATCTATCTATCTATCTATCTATCTATCTATCTATCTATATATATATATATATATATATATATATATATATATATATATATATATATATATATATATATATATTATATATATATATATATATATATATATATATATATATATATATATATATATATAACCTATTATTATTAAGATATTTATGTACACACTTATATATTTGTATAGGAAAGCGTGTGCACGAATATCAGTTTACATAATGCATATATAATGATGAATTTAGCAGTTCGAGTTCGCAATAAATTATGTATTTTTATACTATTATGAATTATATATTTTTCAAATATTTTTAATGCTCATAATTTCTGCAATTATCAAAATCTTATAGAGAGAAATTTAATACATGTTCTAAAATAAAAAAAAAGAAATGCGTGTTATAACACGAAACATTCAAAATACCATTATATGTGTCACTGGCTTCCTTCAGCGGCATTATTCTCAAACTCAGTGGAGAACAATTTCAAAAAGAAGTTCTATTACATTAGAAAAATAATGGAACATTAGAAAAATAATGGAGCGTTCTAAGAATGATTCATGCTGAATTTTCTTCATAGATCGTTTTTCTGCAAATGTCATTAAAACAAATAAAAATGGAATTTAGAAAAGAAAGAAAAAAGAAAAAAAAAGAAACTGAAAGTCACTAATGTGAATTGTTTTGCTATTTTAGTTTTCTTTTAGCATGGTTGCGTCATTTTATTCCACCATCACGACTGAAATGATTTTATGATCATTATCAGTCTTCTTTTTTTGAAATTTTCATTTAATATTCTCTCAATTCGAGAGACACTTAGTGAAATTAAAGAGTTAAGTATTAGACTTATTGAAACGGACATTACAGCTGATGACGATATGGATTCAAATATTTTTTCATGATTTATATTACTTACCAGCCGAAAGAAAGAAAAATAGTGGCACATAAAAACATTTTCCAGAACCAAACACTGCAATGTTGTTTTGTATATTTAATGTTAAACTCTGAAGCTTGTAAAAAAATTTCATGTAATATAAATTTGTCGAATGAAAAAAAGAAAACATAATTAATCGTGAGAAAGTACATTTGTGGTTAAGCATTTAAAAGATAAAAATTTTTAAGATAAAAAAATCCAAATGAAATCAAACTATTGCTAACTGGAAAATTTTATAATATATATTTATATATATATATATATATATGTATATACATATATATATATATATATATATATATATATATATATATATATATATATATATATATATATATATATATATATATATATATGTGTGTGTGTGTGTGTGTGTGTGTGTGTGTGTGTGTGTGTGTGTGTGTGTGTGTGTGTGTGTGTGTGTGTGTGTGTGTGTGTGTGTGTGTGTGTGTGTGTGTGTGCATTGTCTTAAAATCACTTTTAAGAGAACATACATTCTCTTAAAATTGGTCTTTAAATGACTTCTTTGTTTTATTCTTTTATAGTCTTCAAACACTTATTCGATTTTTAAGCATTCATAAACACAAATATTTTAGAAAAACTGTTTCATGAAAACTTTTTTCAAGTATAACACCCTTCTTAAAATATATTTTTATTGAAGAATATGAAGAGTGTTTTTATGGTATAGTGCAGTATATTTTTACTAATTGACAACTGGGTTTAACAACCTTGGTGTAAGATTTTAGTATTAATGATTTCTCAAGAATTGGTATTTCAATGTAACTGTGTACCACCTGGTGTAGTAGAAACACTTAATTAAGAAGGAAATTAATATTTCGGTATAATGTGTTATTCAAATAAGAACTGTGAATTTGAAATAAATTCTTTCTGTTAAAAATATTTTGAAACAGTTTAAATATGGATTTGTTACATTTGAGAGTACATTGTATCGAGAAAGATATAGAAAAATAGACCTCTAATTACTAGGCAAATGCTATGGGTATACATTTATACAATGGCCGACGGTATATATTATTGAAAAATCCAAACATTAAAAATGAATTTGAAATGACGTATCACAAATAAAGTGTGTTATAGTTTTATAGACTACTTAGAATAATGTGACATTTCAAGTCTCTAAATGTTAAATATATCATTAAGATTCTTCGACAAAACCATATTTGAACATTTTTCTTTAATGTCATGTAGGCCTACTGAAAATAATCACCGGGAAGTTAAAGAAGTGCAGAACTGAAAATTTATATCACACACTCTATATGTATGCATTTATTTTTTATTAGTTGCAATATTAGCCCTGAAATTCACAAGAAGCAGTATAAAATAGGTATGCAAATTAATTGTATAAAATTAATTGCAAACTATTTCAGCTTTATTTGAATCAACCATGCGTTAAACGCATTCAAATGGCTTGTTGCCACTCTCAAACCATGTATGTGCTTCGAATTACTTTATAAATAAGTATTATTTTTTTGTATCACATTGTAAAAACCACACAAGTGAATTCAAATTCCGCTATGAGCTCTTATGCATATAAATATGTTACATATAAAACATTGACAGAATATACAGATATGCTGATAAAGAGGTGCATTGTATTATTTAATATTTTAAAATTAAAATCAATACCTATTCAATATTTGACAAAACTATTCATCATCACATATTTAATTTTCTTACTGATCGAGAAATCTGAATACCGTGTGTAACAGAACTTCATTTTTTCTCACTTATGGAGAGAATAATAATTATTATAATTTATAATAACTAAAAAATACATCACAAGCTTCCCTTTATTTAATAGATATTTTTTTATCATTCTTCAATTTACCTTTAATTTTCCACTTTTGTAAGCAATCGTAGTATAAGTTAAAATATTTGACACTAAATGTAGTTGACTTAAAATCAAGCACTATAGTAATCTATATATGCATATGCTGGATGCATTACTTAATATTTCATAAAAAAATGAATGATACGAGGTTAATTGTGTATCATAAACCAAACAACAACCCTTCTTCTTTCCCCGAAGTATTTTCATGCTAAACAAGAAAAAAAATTTCCATTTCTATTAAAAAAATCTAATTTGTAAGAAATTTTGAAACAACCTATGTGGAAAAAAAGGAAGTGACCAATAAAAAAAACACACTTCAGCATATTCTTTAAAAGTTAATTTAATGACTGGCTATAAGCACAATATTTGAAATACTTTTATTATAAAGGTCTTTTTAAAACTAATAATTTGCAGTTCTGAACAGTTGTTGTTCCTTATTCCACTTGATCTAGTACAATCTAGACCAAGTCCAGTAGATCGTTCGCCCAGAGAAAGTCTCGAACCAGCGCAGGGTTTTCAAAACGATCTCTCTTTTCCAAACCCAGACAGGAGAGCAGATGGTCCGAAGAAGCTTGGTGGAAATTACACCTGAGGCACACAGGGAACACCTTCTGACCCTTAACGAATGTAAGGGTGCGAGTATGTCCAGTAATGAGCCTGGTAATGGTGGTTTGCAATTTCCTATTGCCCTTCAGCTCCAGGGCAGCCCCAGGATGGTTTTGTTCATACCAGTCATGAGTAGGTATGATTCTCCAAGTCTTGCTGCTTTCGGCTTTGACCTTTGAGAAAATTTCACTAAACGTAAGTAGTCCACCATTTTCAGTTGTTACAGCAGAGCCCTCCTTAGCCAATTAAATTCTGATCAGTACTTACAATTAGTAACTTTACAAGATATCGTACAACATTTTTTCGTCCTGAAAATCTTAAAAGAGTGTAAAGTAAGTGATAATAATGTTTTAATTTGGTATAAATAACGAATATTCTTCTTGATACGTCATAAAAATGCAACAATATTGCTGTTACCAGACCATAGAAATGAATAGAAACAAGGGTGGGTACATGAGATTTGCCTAAATTCTTGACTATCTTTGTCATCACTTTAATTTTAACGGATTTTTCAGCCTATTAGCGAGCACTTCAGTACCCTCTACACAAAAGTTAAGCTAATTCAAATATCAGTATATCAACATGTCAACTGTTCCATTACATATAAATTCTATGCCAAATCTTTTCCAATTTTTTTAAAATTATTTTAATAAGCAACTAATTAATATTTCCTTTCTGTTGTTAAAATAATTTAACTTTTTAAAGTCTCCTATTAATTAGCCACCTTTTGAATTATTAATTAATGGTTTCATGTATATATATATATATATATATATATATATATATATATATATATATATATATATATATACAGAATATTAAAACTTATTCAGTTGAGATACAAATCTCAACTGAATAAGTCTTACTATTCTGTTCCCAAGCCAAAAAACAATAACGATTACCAATTTATTGCTTATTTAATAACATATTTCTATCTTATTGCATAGAAATAAAAATTATATGAAAAGACATATTTAGCAATACATTTAATAAAAAATATTTCCAATTCATTGTTAAACTTATTTTTCTAGCTTTGTCATATTAATGAATTAACTTTTGAATTGTTAATTAATTAGTTATTTTAATAAAATATATCAACATAATTTTCCCATACAAGTCTCAATTGAGTAAGTTCTATTCTATTGTAATTGATTTTAGCCAATTTTATAAGTACAAAAGTAATATAATCATATTTTACATCTTTATTATTTATTTACGTAAAGAAATCTTGTAAGCAAAAAGCTTTTACGACATGAAAATTATAATAAAAACTTCTCATGAAAGCAAGATACCTTTTTAAGAATAATCTGGCAATAAAATATTATTGATTCAAATAAAAAATTAGATGAATAATTTTAACAACATAATTAATTGAATTGTAGAAATTTTTTTCCAATTTTTCCATATCACTATGCAACTTTTTCTTTAATATTATTGTTAAAAATGTGGAACAAACTCCTTTTATATAAATGCTCAAATAAATAAGTTTTCCAATTCAGTGTCGATGCCCCTTCATCTAATTCAATAAGTATAAACCAAATCCACTTTCGAGTTATTTTTTTTTCAACATTTCTCAAGACATAGACAATGGTATTCTTGGATCCTTTATATAGCAATGCAGTTTAAGATGAAGTGAAATTGAATTGGGAGATATAACAGGGTTGATTTAATGGACGAGAGATTCAAAATAATTGAATGAAATACCCGCAATCTTTCAAAGAAGTGAAGTGCTTGGCAATTATAGTGAAATAATTAGCTTAGCACCGCCGGATTCGAATTTAACTCTCTGGTATCTAGACCTACTGGAGACGATAAAAAAATGAAATTCACTGTGTTCTGCTTATATTACGTTGAAATATTTGACTTCGATAAAATTTTAAGTATAAGATAATCAAATTAATCTTAGAATAATGAGGGCATTACAATAATTAATCGAGAAATTCGAACCTTCATATTATTATTATATAAGCAAATAGAATTTTCTCCCAATGTTCATGCGTTTAATTCTAATAATTTCAGAGAAGTTTATGCAATCGTTTGCCTAGTGTAGAATAGAATTGTTTTCACTATTTTGCTAAACTTGAAATTCTTTAAGGCTGTCCTCTTGCATCTTATATCGAAATATAAATTCAGATTTAATTATTCAAATATATATATATATATATATATATATATATATATATATATATATATATATATATATATATATATATATATATATATATATATATATATACAGTGGTGGCCAAAATTTGCGAAACGTAGCCAAAATGCTACGTTTCGCAAAATGCAAACTTTTATCTTTTATATATCATTTTAAAGATAATTTATTACTGAATTCAATACAAAACACAAATTCAATTATTTGCAATACAAAAAAAGTTATATGTACTTTAATATAAATAAAAACATAGTTATGAAGTGGTTTGTAATGTTTTACTTTCTTGGCCAATCACTGTTCTTTTTCTGAGAACCAATCAAATGTTAGTAACTGCCAGTAGAAGCTGATCTCATGTTTACACTTGAAACAATCCATTATTTTGCTTTTTTCTGTAGAAGGAGGACCTGTTTCTTATACACTGCAATTAAAAGTAGGAGTTTTTGTTAAAAATGTTTAATATTTAGTCAAGAAGCAATGACATCAAATAAAATAGTAGATTGGACACCTAGAAAGAGATGTAATATTATTGTGTTACGAGAAAGTTGTCTTTTCTATGCTGAAATTGCAAGACAAGTGGGTGGTTCAGTGACTACATCTGGAGTACGAAAGATTTTTTTACGATATCAGAAGACAAATTCAATAAAAAATAAAGAAGGAAAAGGCCTAAAAAGGTGCACCACATCTATTGATGACAGAAGAATAAAAAGACTATGTCTCCAAGATAGAAAAATGTCATCAGCGGCCATCAGAAGTGATCTGCATGATGCTGGTGTTTCCGTAAATTCAAGAACAATCAGGAGAAGATTAACCGATGTTGAACTGATTGGTAAAATTCCACGAAAAAAGCCTTATCTTAATTCCAGCAACGAAAAAAAAGACTACAGTGGGCAAAGTAACACATTAATTGGACAGATGATCAGTTGACACAAGTTAAATGGAGTGATGAAACTAAGCTATCGTTATTCGGTAGTGATAGGCGAAAATATGTAAGACGTAGAATAGGAGAAGAGCTACATCCTGACTGCATTCAAGCAACTGTGTAGAACCCAGTTAAAGTTATGATTTGGTCATGCATGTCAGTAGATGGTATTGGTCACCTTCATGTCATCGATGGGACACTGAATGCCAGAAAATACATTGACACTATTCTAGAAACAAAAGTTCTACCTTCCATTAGAGATGTCTTTCCCAACAATAATTCGTTTATTTTTCAGCAAGATTCTGCTCCTTGCCACACGGCCAAAATATTGAAAGATTGGTTTCGTACAAAGAGCACTAAATTGTTGTCATGGACAGGATACAGTCCTGACCTCAATCCTATCGAAAATTTGTGGCACCGTTTGAAAGCTCTTGTTCGAATGAGGCACCCATAAAATGAAAGGGAACTAATTGAGGCTATAATTGTTTCTTGGCATCATGTAATCACGAAATAAGAGCTTAAAACTCTTGTCAGCTCAATGAAACGTCGATGTGAAGCTGTAATCAAAAATAAAGGGCACTCTACTAAGTACTGATAACTCACTGCAATCATCACTATCTAATGTATATCGATAACTATTATCGTTTAACATATTTTGTATTGCAAATAATTGAATTTTGTGTTTTGTATTGAATTCAGTAATAAATTCCTTTTAAAATGATGTATACAAGTTTGCATTTTGTGAAACGTAACGCTTTCTATAAGCATACAAAATTCAAAAACAAAAAAATTTCCGAAAGTGTCCACAATTTTAGCCACCACCGTATATATATATATATATATATATATATATATATATATATATATATATATACGGTGGTGGCCAAAATTGTATTATATTTCACGTAGTTTTACAGCAAAGAGTAAATGTTTGTAAAATATATTTAGACACAATAAATTCTTAAATTCGAAAGAAGAAATATAATTGATTTTGATAATTTCTGATCTCTTTATCTAGGCATTTTCATTCGACATTAAAATTAGATCATTTTCTGACCATATAATGAATTATTACATTATATTTGAAATTATATATCTAAAATTAGATATATATTTATAATATATAAAATACACGAAAAATGTTTATTCATTATCAGTAGGAGCTGGACCTATTTTAATTCCCAATTATGATGACAATATTTTTTGTCATATTCAACACTGCTCTTATTACAGATGATCATTGATTTCATATCTCAGTCTTACACTTTTGAATTGATGCTCCAATTCATACTTTACACTGCTCCGGCTAACCAATTTAAACCAAAGGGTCAGACAGTCAAATTGTCATCATATCAAGCCACAATATGATTTGGTATATGATAGTTGATTTGTCTTCCTGAACTCAACAAAGGTTAATTTCGTAAATCTGGGGAAATGTGGGAAGTATACGATGTTCCATAATGGTGCGGTAAGTTATCACATTGAGTCTAGTAAATTTAATGATAAAGATTTCTAGAGCGTTAAAATTTACTATTGTACTTTCCGATACCATGAGACTTGGTATCAAATTAGATAAGCTGATCTGGTTAATTTAGGGGTTAAACACTTGTGGTTAGTGAAAGATCATGGTAACCATGAGAGTTCTTTTCTTCGCCTTGAGTTAAGAACATTTCTACACCTCAGCTAAGAGCAAACCTTTACTTATCTTACAATTATTATGACCGAATTAAGGCCCGCTCTTTGTAAATATCAAAAACTTTTATGAATTTGATTTATAAATTTAAATTTGGTTATAATCAAGAACTTTGCAACATTACAAATTATTATGTATTAACTGCATACTGTTCATCATATACTCCAATATATAGTCATCTAGTTTTCATCCTTACAATTAACCAGATTCTGATTGTATATTGTAAGATATGTAAAATAATCATAATTAATTATTGTAAAAAATTATATAAAGACTTTTTTTAATTTTTAAAGAAAAGTCCTACCAATAAACTGGTAAAATTTTTTGGCAATGTATAGGAGAGTTTGTTAATGCCAATTGTCAACCAACACCATATGATTGTAAACATTCTTGAGAATGCAATCTGTTGATGAAGATCAATTCCTTCAGGTGTCGAGGTTACCTAATCTCATGCATATCTGCATTGAATCACTTATCAATAATCACTTCTTATCATGCATTTGTGAATTGTATAGGTCTTTGTGTTTTTCCTATATTTTATATTTTACTCTGCTAAAAATGTCATTTTTGCAACTAAAATAAATTGGTAATTTTTACTCCTGATGATGGTTAATTTAAACTTAAAAATATTTAAGCTATATTTCTCTCAACTTTAAACACTGCACATTATAGTTTTCATGGTTAAAAGACACTACATATATTGGTCAATATTATGTATGCATATAAATTTCATTTCATTTTATTAGCTATTGGAAAAAAATTAGAAATTTACAGTTTTAATTATAAAAATAAATAATTTGATAAATTGCTTCTTAAAATTTTATTTATATAAAATTTATAATGAAATGTGGTTCTTCAAAAAGAAAATAGTGAAATAATGCTCATCGTGTTTCAAATACTTCGTAATTAATTAACTTTTAGATCATCTTTTATTATAAAAAAATCTTAAGCAACAAGAACAAAAATGCTCTATTTTAAATAATATAAATTGACAATAAATACAAATAAGGTTTGTTAATGATTAATTATTCAAATTACGTCACTTATTTTGTAATTGCAAATAAAATCGTTTAAAATGCTATTTTATAATTATCAAACTAAAAATAATTTTAAGCTTTGAATTAAGGCATTTTATTTAAGATTTTATTCTTGGCATTAACAAACAAGGTAAAATAAATTTCAGATTTTCATTTTTAGTTTAAAATAAAAATAAATAGAATTCTTCTAAAAGAGATAAATTAATTTGTGATATTTTTGTATATAAATAAATAAAAATTATAAAATTGTTAATTGATGTGAAATTTAAATGGACTTTTAGTTACACTCTGTTATTCAAACAAAATATTTCTTATTCTTTTCCTGCTTTCCTTCTTTAAGAGCGAATTTTCATTTGCTGATCACTTTATTGGGAATTGAAAACAAAGCAATAATTTTACAATTTGATTAAATTTATTTACATTTAAATAGGAGTAACAAAAATTTTAAATTCTTTGTGGTATAAATTAGAATTTTTTTCTTTGTTTCTAATTTTTTAATAATTATATTGACTTACTTAAAAGTAATTTGAATAATTTAAATGTAAAACGCTTTATAAAAGAAGACTTCAATTGTATTTTGAAAAAAAACTGAATTAATCTGATAAAAATTTCCATTCAAATAATTTATTTTCCCATTGAAATATTTTAATCAAATCAAATTTCTAATCGAAATGCAATGTTATAGAGATTTTTAAACAGGACATTTGTTAATATTGTTCCCACATTGTAATTTCTAATATTCACTCGAGGATTTAACAGTATTTAATTTTAAAAAAAATTATTTTATGCTGAAAACTAAAATCCTGCATAAAAAGTCCATTTTACTGAAATTAAATAGATGAATTTTATTCATCATCCAAGCATCAATCATTTTATTTTTCTTATTCTTGTTTACTTAAAACATAATAATAAATATTCATTAACATTTATTTTATTTTTGCGAATTTAATTTATTTAAGTATTCTAAATAAAATTGATATCATCGTTGTAGTTTGGTTTACTGAATTTGTAAACATGCAAAACGTTTTCATACATATATTTGTACCTAAAAGAAATATTTATATTTTAGATTACTTAGTGTTATGCATTTTCAAATTAAGTTTGCAAAATTTAGGTCAAAATTGAACTTTAATTTTAATATGAATAGTGAATGTTTTTTTTTAAATTTCATGTAAAAAACTTACACAACAGAATTGGAAAAAATAATGCTAAATGTTTTTACTTTGATGGAAGAAAATATCAACCTTTCATAACTCTTATTTTATAGCCATCATTTCCTTCCCATAAATGTATTCAGATTAACATTTTATTCAATAAAATTAATGAACTTTATTCAAACACGATAGATTAATGTAAAATAAAAAAACTTAATTACAAATAAAAATTAAATATTTTAGATAAAATTTTAGTTGGAAGATAAATATCATCACTTTATTATTTCTTAAGATAGGAAATCTAAAAAACAACATGTTCAAGAATTGTAAAATGTTACAATAAATCACAAACATACTTCCAAGTAATTCCAAATTTTCATAATCATTTTAATATTGTGAAAGAAACCTATTTGGGGTAAGTGAAATTACATACCTTTATTCAGTTTGAGTAGTATATTAAATTCCATGATCAATAATAAGATTATTGATTGACACTAATAATTTAAGCAATGAATGATATGCATTTATGCAGTTTTAAAATAATGATGAAAATAATTTTCATTCTACTTTACTCCATGATAAAAAATAATACGAAATTTCATAGTTCTGTGCTAAAGAACGTAATTTAAAGCAGCCATTATTTGATCAAGTTTCAAATCCGACAGATAAAAGCTACAGATTTTGTAGTGCTTACAAAGAAAAGAACATGCATTCCCGATGGATGAAACAACATACTTTTATGATAATTTATTTTAAACTAATGATAGCTACGAAAGTATAAGGAAGATCATGAAATGAAACAAACTTGTGTCTCCATTTACACTGGTTCTCAAAATTAAAAAGAAATTTCTTGCATATTTTGCAGAATATATCGAAAGTAACAAAAGGTAATATGAAATAACTGCGAGATAAAAATGCAAATTATGTATGGTGAATGGTAAGTATACTTTGTATGCGTATATGTGGGAGAAGCTAGTAAATAAACAGCATTTGTAAGTGTGCATTATGAAACACACTTTTCATTCTTCAGCACACTTCACGTAATTTCATTCGGCCTTAAGTATCATCACAATTGATTGAATTTGAACTGTATCAGTAACAATCAGCAATCATCAACGTTTATATGAAATGAGGTAGTGAATTGTGGAAAGGTTTTCCAGTCTCAATTCAAGATTGTAGGGACTTCAATTTAAGGACCAGCTTCGTGTGCAAGTTCAGAAACAATTCAATAGACTAAATCGTTTGAAAAAAAGCTGGTCAAGGTGATCCAAGAGCCATGGAGGCAGAAGATTATCATCATTTGCCTATTCGTGGGAGAAGTAACAAGGATTCTACAACTTCTCTGCTTTCTTGTAATCTATTTTACAGCCGTAGGAACACATGTTTCAAGAGAGACTGTTTCCAGAAGACTTCATCAAAGAGGTTTGTTTGCACGAAGACCTGCGATTTCCTTCCTGCTCATATATACTCAAAAGGGAATCCAATTAGTATATAAAAGAGAGATTGAAGTATGAATCAATGGATGTCCGTTCTTTTCACTGACTAGTCGTATCTGGGGCTGGAACAGCTACCAGGCGCGTTGGCAGGTGATGGATCGCCAAACGTCCTGTAGGAATGACAGATAGCCTTTAATATTGAATCAGAGGCCACGAACCAGCTCCCGTAAACCCTGGTGTTATGCGATCCGCGCCTAGGGCTAATTGGCACCGCAGTATGGTGTCTTAACAGAGCCTCTAGTTGCCTGGCGAACTTCTAGAGTAATTTGCCTTGCCCAGTAATTCGGACAATGCTGGGTGGACTGTCATATTACCTGAGCTTATTAATTGTTAACTTGTGGCTGAAAAGACACAAGAAATAACAATTTTTTCTGCATTTGCAGGTGAAGCCTCTGAAGTAGACCTTGCTGAAAAAGACAAGGGAACTCAGAGACAATCTAGTGAAGGGGCAGCAATTAATCCTTCGCAGGAGGTAGAAGTGACCTCCAAACCATATTCTTCTGGTGAAAGTTAGGAAGTTATCGCTAGCATGAATCATCTGGGGATCATGAGCGAGGATTGCCAATAAAATTCTAAGATGCTTTAGGCAGAAGATACGTTTAATCGTAGGCTTTCATAACTGGGCACTATTATTTCAGAAAACAACTCCATGAAATGGGACTGTTTCACCTATCTGCAGAAAATGTCATGCAAGAGGAAACAGCCAAGCATATCATTTACGAATGCGAGACCCTTGCCCTCCCTAGATTAACTTCTTTAGGCATCATCCATACTAGAGAGTTACACCTAGACTCCATTAAAGAACTCGCACTTTATTAATAAAATACGGGTAACCCGAGCAACTGGAACTAGGAAACATTGGGTATGGAGTTAACGGTACAAAATGCTGATGAAAGCAGAGGTGCCCAATGAGATACATACCCAACTCTAAGAAGAAGAAGACTAGTCGTAGTTCTGCCTAAGTTTCCCACAGTTCATTCATATGAAGAGAACCATAGACCCACTACCTGTGCCCTCCAATGTCCTCAAAATCGGCCATTATAGCCTCAGTGGTTCAATGATGTGATTGCTGTGAAACATAAAGATGATAGATAGAGAGTCTTGGAGCTTTATGTTCACATTTTCAAAGGCATAATAAGCGATGAGTTCTTAGAAAGTTTAAAAGAGTTCTAACGCGAAGCCATATAAAGTTCATCTAGCTGACTAATTTCTGGAAAGTAAAGATATTTGCCGGATTAGTAGTTATTCAGACTTCAACCCGCTGGTGCATGTTTGGGGTACTCTTGGAAGGACAATTGCAACTCATAATCCCTCAGAAACATCAAGGGCTTAAACACTGATGAACGAGTGGGACCAATTGCCACAGGAAATCATTAATTGCCTTATTTCAAGGATAAAATCATGAATTTGACAAGTGCTAGTCTTACATATCTGTAAGAGGGAATCATACTCCAAATTTAATAATGTTCTTCTATTCTGCAGTTGTAATTTCCTGCCTTCTGACTCCATCGGGTATTATGGGTGTTTATTCTTGTGTTTTATAACTGTTACATGGTCAATTGTTTTATAATGTATTAATGTATATGCGTATCAAATTATATTAAAATCGGTTCTAAAGTTCTAGAGATAATTGACTAAATCTGAAAATTCTTCAATTTTTAAAACTATAGTAAATTATGCAAACTAGCATTTTGTTGTTGAAAACCTTCGAGAGTTTGCTTTATAAATGTTGGAAATTTAGGCACAAACATTTCTTTTGGTAGAGATTCACAACTTGAAATATTGGACATTAGATGATACCACATTGTCTCTAAATGTTTTTATGTAGTATCGCGAAGAATAATACACTCTGGTAGAAAGTGATCAGTTTCACTAACATTTTACGAGAACTATCCGAGCTCATAATTCATAATGAAGAATGATTTTGCCGAGAAATAACTTAATATCAATTTTCTTTTCATTACCTATTTTATGAACTTATGGGAGTGGAATCTTGATATATGATAACCTTTTTCCCAATCATCCAATATTTTTGAGGAAGGTTATTTGATCCTCAGGCAGTAGTTATATCATTATACAACTGATTAGGTTGAAAAATTGAAATTCGTTTTTGTGTTTTTCTCAGAACAATTCATGTGCTTTGTCGCGTATTTTTGCATGTTGAGTGTTTACAAAACGCAGAAATTGTCTGATAAAAAGGTCCACATACCAACAAATATTTCGCCATTTTACAATGAAATGGTTTTCCTCTAATTTTCCTCAAGAAATTCATTTTCCCCTTAAAAAATTCATTGGATGCTAAATATTGGTAGTTTTATTATTTGCAGCATATAAAAATGATACAATATTTCTATTCGTTTTTATAGTTCTCACTCTATTATAATATATTGCTTATGATATTAACATTATGGAGTTTAAAAATTCTTTTGAAACATAACAAACATCTGAAATCAATGGGAAATGTGGATCTATGAAAGTTTAACAGGAAAGACACAAAACACTCACTTCAGTTGCCAGCGGCATATGGTGAATTTGTAAACCTGTCAATTTTTGTACATTAATATATTGGTTTATTTATTTTTACAAAGTTTCATTTTATTTGCATGCTTCTTTGGTACTTCAGCAACACTCACTCAGTATTTTTGAGCGCATTATTGCACATTGCCTTTAATTTGAAAGTTATTCCACTGATGCAGGGATGACAACAATGGTTAGCTCTCTGACCATCTGTACAACCATTCATTGCTTGAATTTCCACAGTTGGATTACTTGTTTGCAGCTATTTGGA
The DNA here is from genome assembly GCA_037975125.1 of Latrodectus hesperus. Lineage (NCBI taxonomy): Eukaryota > Metazoa > Arthropoda > Arachnida > Araneae > Theridiidae > Latrodectus > Latrodectus hesperus. The sequence continues at coordinate 104,581,427 of CM075856.1, read as the reverse complement.
ATCTTCTTTAAATTAAATGTTCGGGTCAGGTTAATCTCTCTTTAGCAAAAACCCAGCGATTTTAATCAATCCAAAAGATGTATAATAAATTCATGGTGCTGTTATCCATTTTGGCAATTATTCACTTTCACTCTAGGAAAATTTTATTTTCGTACAAAATCAAAGAAATTTTATCCTTAATTTACACTGGTTGAAAGCATTATTGTTGTTGCAAAGATGAGTGATTGGCAGATGCTATTAAAGTGAAAATAAAAATAAAACTCTTTTTGTTACAACTAAAACGTTCTTTATCCAGATCCATAATAAGACAATATAAACATTCCACATGTGATTTTTTTCGTGTTAGTTAAAGGAAAAGCTCTGTGTTTGCATTCAAATTATCAGAATCATTTTATACTATTTTTTGAAGATAAATTTGCATTGGAATTTAGAAATTAAAAGAGAACTGATTTACAAAAATAATTCTTTGTGCTTAAGATAAAAAAAATAATAAATGCCCAATAAGTCATAAATTGTGAATATTTTGAATTTTTTAAATACATGCTGAGCAATTTGTGAAACATATTATAATTGCTTAACGGACAAGGCTTTGCTTAAGCTTAGATAACGTTATGCAAAATTATTAGAATCAATTACCAACTTTTTTAAGTGTGATAATGAGTAATTTTAACTACGCAAAGCTTTTTGTGAAGTAAACTGATATTTGTTTAACTCTTGTATTCTTACCAACCAGTAGAATTTGAGAAAGTAGGAAAAAAAAAACCTTATAAGAAATTTTGAGAAAAAGATTCAAGTTATGTCACACATCATAAAGGAGGTCATTACTTTTAAAAAAATAAAATGAAATGAGATGCTGTGCTTATCAAATTAGTTGCGACAAAAGGAAGTAAACTGTATTTATGCAAATGAAAGCATATTGTTGACGTTTCCGAAATTAGAACGTTCCTTATATAATTTTAGTTCAGTACGGTTGATGGAAAACTGATGATAAGGAAATTGTTTAGATTAATTGTGTGTTGATGTAGTTGGTACTAATCCCATATAGTGCGTCACTGCTGTACCAGATCACCGATCCTTTCAATCATCAGAAAATGGACAAAATGCAGGGGATTGAAAAGGAAATCTTCTTTAGTAAATCAATGACACAAAAAAGGTGTTGAGTGCTAGTATGGTAGACACCACATTTACAACAGTTAGGATAAAGTTTACATTTTCCATCAAATTTAATGCCATGAAGATGGATTGATTGTAAAAGAAATACTGCAATTTTTTTGTGAGTCAAATTCTTTTTTTTATACAAAACTTCTAACATTTTCAATTATACTCATTTTCCATATCAAAAAACAGGCCAGGAATCTAATTGTAATATAGGAATTATTTATTATGGTAAATATTCAAATACATTTTTTTTTTGCTAAACTCTTATTTTTATATAAGAACAATATTTTTCCTAAGTTTGGCCATTTTTAATTTCAATAGCCATTTTTACACACAATGGCTTATTAGATGGCTCAAAGTGCATTCAAGCCTAACGTGGTATTCGAATCTTCGACATATTGAACCGATGGCAAAAGAACTAACCATTCTATAAGTTTAGCAATATTTTTCCTATATCTGTAAAACTTTTTATTTTTGTTTTAAAATGTCAAGTCTCCACGTATTTTCATTCAAAAAAAACTATAAAAATAGCTAATATTAGATATTACATTTTACATTTTCTTACGCTATTATACTCAGAAAAATTGAATTAGGAGTTGATGATGAAATCTCTGTAAACATATCATTACTCTGAGGCTACTGATAATTTCCTACTTATTTTTAGTATGAAGATTTTTGTTTTCCATTTATATAAAATAAAATTAAGGATTCACTTGAATTTCATGATTTTTTGATACCATGAGAATTCTAAAATAAAATTATATCGCAAATGGTATCCGTGGAAATTGGTGCAAATGGCAAGAATTGATATAGGTTACGAACAATTTAATTTCACTGAAATCCATTAAGGATTTAAATGAAATTTAAAAAGCTCTTGATTTAAAATCGTTACAATGTTTTTCTTAATTTAAGTAAAGGAAATTTACCAGGAACTATTTCGCCAAGCAACATTAAGTTTCATCTGCATAAGCTATTTTTCCTAAATTACATTTTATATTGTCATTATTTTTTGTAATTTTCAAAAGAACGTGATGAAAAAAATCTGAATAGTATATGTTGAAAAAATCTCTGATTAATTTTTAATAAGGATCAATAGTGTGAATGTACTTTTTTGGCAAGCATTTCGGACTTTGTTCTACCATCATAAAAAAGTTGTCCATTGAATTTAAATACGAACATAAAAATGCAGTTTATGCAAATCATAAAAATGCATAAAAATTCAACATTTTATCCAAAGACAAAATAATTCATATAAGTTTTCCTGGTCGTAAACTAAAGTTTATTGCGATAGTTAATACTTTAAAATATAAAAGAGCAGCGTATTCAATATTTTGCATGAATATTTGTTCTTGATTGAATATGAATCAACAATAATGATATTATTCGAGAATATGATACGTTTTATGGAAGAAATTGAGGAAAAGAAACTAAAATGAGGGTGGAACAATACTTTATAACCAAGATGATATTTCATTTAACAAAAAAGTTCCATTGACAACGCTGCATTTCCGAAAGATTAGAGGGTCCCTACAAGCAATTTATGATATGTGGGCAAAGAGCCTGGATGTTCGTTTGCATTCATTTGGGATAGAGCCTCTTGAAAGGTAATTTTCAGACAGATAAGTGGTCATACTAAGAGTCTCTTAGTGTGACCTGGTATGAATAGAGGATAATTAGAATGAGTAGAGGGCAGAAAGATCTATGCAGTCTGCTCAAAATGTCAAGCTTCTACTGAGCACATCCTGAACTACTTTGGGCTTTCCAGAAAGGGCATATATTCTTCTCCCTTTCTTGTTTTTGATAGCCTTAAGTTCAGCTAACTGATGAGTCTAATTTGATGAAGTCAGACAACAGGAGAATTAGTCGCAACTCAAATAATAAAGTTTCACGAATTGCACATTGAATTGCCATTACATCATTCATATTCTGAATTCGGTTTCCATGGTCTACTATCTATTTGCAGATCTTAAGAACTCAGAAAAAGCAACTTAATTACCATGAAAAATATATCAAAAGTGAAGTCTGTTTTGATGCCAAAGATAATAACCTTATTTAAATTGTTAGCTACAGTAAATGATTCATTTTTGTAGAAAATTATTGCTGACAAGAATATTTCTTAAAAGTTGATTTATAAATCATCCAACAATTTTTAGTTAAAAATTCTTTAAACAGCCTGCCAGTGGCTGAGCCCTTAGCTTTTTTGATTCCTAGGTTAGCGTTCAAATTGCGCCTCAACAGCCCAATACCCTCTTTTATATGTAAACAATATTTGCATTCGTAGAATTTGATTTAAACGCTATATATTATAATATAATATGGAAAACTTACAATAAATAAATAAGTAGATAACAATAGTATTCACAAAAACAAATAAATAGACGAAAATATGCATTAAAGTTTAAAAAAATATTTATATGTTATATAAGCAAAACATTCTAAATATATCAGTGTTGAATACGTTTTGTAAAAGGTGTCTTGAAAAAACGTTTATATAATTTTATAAAGTATTTGCTTTTTTGGAATTTATGAGAATGCTGGGATCCAATTATAATACACAGAATCATGTTTTCACGATTGAAAATAAATTTGAGAAAATAGTTTTTTTATATAAAAACACACTTCTAATAATGCAGAAAAAAATTTAAATTAATAATTTTTAATGTTTTAAAGATTTGAAATTTATTAAATAGTAAATATAACTGCACAAATATATATTTTTGAATTGCGTGAGCTGAAATAAATAATTTTAAATTTTAGGCAATTTTAGGCCAGTTCTGATGATATCTGAGTAAGGATGATCGGTGTTCTGGATGTGCAATTTATTATTTTATATCAAATGTATATCCATAACATTTAATTTTAAATATATATTAACATTAATATCTACAGTTATAAAACATTTCTATTTCTCGAAATAAATCAGAATATTAGGATATTCAAAATTGACATTTTAGTGGAAAAAAATGGGAATTTCACTCAAAATGTTTGAAGAAAATTAAATTTATTTGTGTTCTACATGTGCCTGCCAGAATTTATATTAGGCTTATAAAGCAGTCAAAGATTTTTGTCATCACTTCTTCTGCCCAAAATTACGTCTGCTGAAGGAATGAGTTTTGACATGGGCCAAATGAGAAACTCGCGCTCGTTTTCCTTAGAGAGAAACAATAAGCTCCGAAGCAATCCTTGCATTTCAGCAGTTCTTGTTTAAAGAGAAGATATCTCGCTCACAATATAAAGATATATCTTTCCTTTATTTTCCCTCCCTTCTCTTTCGGTGAGTAATTTCTGCTTAGACACGCAAAGTTCTGCTTCTATAGTTTCAACTTCTTCCTCACTTTCATCGCTTATTTTATATTGATCTAGAATCTGAAACGGGAAAAGATTAAGACTAAATTTCTACTGTTATCTCTTTCTGATGGAGGATCAAAGAAAAAGGGATCATCTCAATAATACATTGTTAATTATTTTTTTACCTTAAAACTTATCATGTAAATGATTTTATGCACCAATTATTCATAAAATGCATTAGTTATTTATCAAAATCAAAATTATTTGTTTGAAGGTTGACTTCTTACATCAGATCTCAATTAAGTAAAAGCATTAGTTTTCATATATATATATATATATGTATATATATATATATATATATATATATATATATATATATATATATATATATATATATATATATATATATATATATATATATAGTTATATAACTGTTTTCTTATCGTAATATTGTTTTCGCATCGTTTTTTTAAAGGTCTGATTGTTTGCATTGTTTGTTTTTCTTTCAATGATATTGAAAGAATAACAAAATCATTACCATGGATTTTTGTTTTAATAAAAAAAATAGAAGAATGTATAAATTTTTCAATTATTTTTCAGGAATCATATAATGACTTGCGAATATTTCAAATTTTATGTGTCCCAGCAGCCCATACAGCTAACATGACGGATTTTTCATTGAGTCGGAATTCGAGCTCAATGCCTAGTGATAAAGGGAACAAAGCCCTAACCAAACGTATAAATTTAATTTAATTATTAAAGGAGCCTTATTTCCTTATGATATTCCTCGTTAGGAGCTTTTTAAATAAACAAAACCATATATTTCTTTACAAGTCCAAATTTTCTTAATCACTTGATATTCGTTATTAATTTTAAATGTGTATCAGGAACCAAAGTTATCTATTTAGATTGTTGAAAAATAAACACAATTTTCTTAAGCATGTAAATAATAAGCTCGTGACAATAAAATCTATTTAGTCGTGAAGAAGTATTATAAAATGTGATCAAAAAGGAAATCTACATCATTTCATATATATTTAATACAATTTCATTTAACCAGTTATGATTGGGCAATAAAGTTTATAATGCAATTACTATGTGATGAAATACATTCTGCTTATCTGCAAATAATGCATTATGTCAGAAATTATATTGCATCAAACTGGAGGGTTAACTAAGAATGACATATATGAAGTTCAATGATCATAACATTTATTTTCATCCATGATTATGCATTCCTTTTGAATGCACTAGCAAACATTCAGTATAAATGCTGAACTATATATTTCTGTTTGTATATCCTTTGTAAATAAGGTTTTTCCGCAATGCATGTGGATACTCTTGCATAAGAAGGCATATTTGAAATTATTTCAGTTAATATATGAGATTTTTAGTAAAAAATTTTATAAATAACATTCATTATTCCCTACGTGATAAATACATAATGCTTTAAATAATATTAATATAATATAACAATAAAATTAATAATTTTTTATTAAAAATTTAAAAAAAATCTTAAATAAGTTTGTTTTTATTTTCCAAAAAATATAGAATATTCCCTTTAAAATATATTGTAGAATATATTACATGAGGAATTTATTTATATTACCGACGTTTGGGATTTTGCTATGATGATATTGATCTTTAAAAAATTTGACAGCATATAGATTTTAACTGAAAAAAGTTTCACTCTGTTTCTGCTTAAAAAAGTATTAAATTTATCGAAAAAAGTTTAACTTATATGTGACGAAAATCAGTGTTAAATTAAACTTACATTTTAAGGATGCTTAAAAATTTGAAATTGTATTTAATTATTGAAACTTCCAACGAAAAACAAGAATGTACAATCAAAGGTTTATTTTTAACTCAAGCAAAATTATTAATTCATCCTCCTGGGGCTTCAGTGGTCAGCAGTTGCTTCGGCATATGATGGAAAGCAGAGAGTCCATTCTTCCCTTGGAAATGACAGCTTCCTAAGAAGTTGCGAGATCTTCCTGTAGCTATAATGTTATGCAAACCATGACTATTTTGAATAGCATTACATTTATAGTACACTAACGATCCCCCAGTAAATTGCTAGAAAGTCCGTTCGGTCCCAAACAATGATGATGGCTTACCTTTGTATTTTTTGAGATTATGACTCTCTCTCTCTCTCTCTGCTTATGCAGGTGACGCTTTTGGAGTAGACATGTGCTTACAAATTAAAGAAATCTTGAGTAAATTAACTGAAGGAGTAGAAATAAATTTTTTGCAATCATAAGATTGAAAATGCCACAAGTGGTAAAAAGGTAATTAAATTCCCATTAGATTTCATACATTTGATTTCTTTATCAAAAATAATATCTTAAAAATGATTATATAACAGTGCTTTCGATATTATTGGGCACACTATTTTTCTATTGTTAATGTTTTGCCGAAATATTACTACAATTACGGATAAGAAATTTGTAATCAAAATATCTCTTTTTGTAGTAATTAATTATGTTTAAATATATTTTAGAAGAATATCAAAAACTAGATAGATTGTACTGTACGTATGACATTCAGTTTGTCACTTGATAATTAATATTTTAGTAATATGGTCTACGATTTTAAAAGCTAGTTATGAAACTTTCCTGATTAATTTCTAAAAACTCATAATAGGTTTATTTTAATTATTACAAATCTTAATAAGTTTCTCTTGTTTAAAATAGAATTTAATATAAAATGAATTGAGGAACTATTTTCAATCAAACTGTTAATTTTGAGGAACAGTTTTAAATTGACTTTATCTCTATTATACAAAAGTAAATAACTTTTACAAAATCACTAAAGAAGATTATTTAATCATATTATCACATTTATATTCAAAATTACGTATAAATAATATTACATATAAATAATAAATAATATTATTTACAGTAAAATTTTTCAAGTTAAATTACTTTCTTTCTTGTGATATAATGTCTTAAATACAACACATGTTCGATATAAAATGCATATCTCTCATTATTAAATATCTTAGCATTATATGTGATAGTTTCTAGCCATAAAACTGATTTTAGTCATTGAGTAATTTACGCACGGATATTTAAAATAATTTGTTTAAAATATTTTAACAAACTTATAGTTAGTATTTGATAGCGTAACAGATATTTTGATTATATTAAAAACAACATACTATTTACCCCTGTAATTATTACTAGGTATAATTACTATTTGACCTTGGATGGACGTGATAAATACATAGGATAAATGCTTGTAATCAGTTTAACATTTCAGTATAATACCGAGTACGGAATATTTTATGAGTAACAGAATACTTGTTTGCCAATTTCCTGGTCAATCCAGGTCACTTAGCTTTTCCCATTTACATGCAATTCCACTGTGATAGAATGCTCCTACTGTTTGCTCCTGTAAATGAATGTTCCTTTATGTATATTAACTGCTAACTCGCAGTTCAATAGCGATATGTTTACTTATAAAGTATTTCAAATTAGGTAATATTTAGCTCTTATTTCTATTGAGTATTAATATTTTATAAGAAGTTTCACATTAAAAATCTGAAATTCTGTGAAAGATTTAGCTTATCTATTTCTCCTAGAAATGTACTAAGATCTCATTAAAAATTAATCAAGTTAAAGAAAATATTTACTCAATTAAAAAACTTTTTATAAATCGCTTATATTACCACTTTTCCACGAAGATTGTTATTTTCTTTGAATGCCAATAAAAGGGTATTTTAATTTGATTTTGAAAATAATCTGTGTTTGTTAAATAACAAACTTTTGCTTACAAACAAACACTGAAGATTAAAAAGCAAAGTTTGTTTTTAAAAATGCGTAAAGTAAAATTGAATTAATGCGAGTGACCTCCAGAAAAGTAAGGTCCATTTATTCATATAAACAAAAAAAAATATTTCTGTTTTTTTTTTTCATAAATGAGGCTTTTTTCTACCGTACTTTAGAACTTCTTGTATTTAAGCATTTAAAGTATTTATTCAAGAACATCAAAACTTCTACGTCACATTCTTTTACCACCAGTTTAGAAGCAAACAATTCACGACACCATTTTTCCTAATACAGGAAACCATAAAAAATTCTATAAAAAAACTTTCTACAAGTTTCTTGAAAAATTGAGGTGAGTTATTTAAAATAAGAATGTTATTTGCAAGAATTCTGCCTTTTATTGTCTGTAACTAAACTTACATAACAGCTACAAATTGAAAATGGATGAGTTTCGAAAAGAAAAAAAATCTTCATAATCAAGACTTTGTTTCTAGAATGTTCATCTCTTACTGAAACTGAAAGGGCTTCTAAATAATAAATGTCTTGGAGGTGAAGAGTTGAAGAATTTCTTGATATCTCCTATGAATAAACGTGCGAACAGGAAAAACCAGAGAATTTTGAATCAACTGACCAGTTGTGAAATATATTTAAATATAGGTGGTGATCATGTAGAGAAAGCTAATATATTACATATTTATATCTTATATTAAAACTCTTTCTATCTAAATGATTCTCATAAGAAACAAGTAAGTAAAATAATATTATTGATAATAGGGAAAAAAATTAGAACGAAAATTAATTTTATTTTTATTAGTAAACATTAAAAATCTAAGACAGTAATTACAAAAACAAAATTTTGCTAGAATAAATTAATATATTCTGTAAGTTTCCGAAGTTTATCAATAAGAACAAATAAATACTGAAGTTTTCAGTTTCTTTTTTAATTTTAAACTACCAAACAAAAATTGGAACAAAGAAAATATAAATACGTATTCATTATGTACTCAAATAAACAAAAAGAAGAACACATGAAAATTAAAGAGTTGGGATTGGAAAACTTGAAAGGAATAAAATTCAGAAAAACTAAACCTGATATAAAGCAATGTTGAAATAAAAGCACTAATGATACTCACAACAGCAAAGAAATAATTCATTTTTTTAATAAAAAATTCTTTCCTTTTGAAAACTTGGTATACATTTTTGTTTTGAAATCGGTGGAAGGAAAATAGTAATAAAATGTAATCGTTTAAGAATGATATCCAGTGCACCACAAAAGAAACTTAATAACTTAAGTAAAATTACTATAAATCTCTAATCCAAATAACTTTAAATGAATTCATATGATTATGATTAATTCAATGGCTAGAAATACAAATATTTATTTTTTTGACAAATTATTAAATGCTTTACAAAGAAATTATATACTTGTTAAAAGTTTGATTTCATGTGTAAAAGTTAAAATATCACAATTTTTATTTAAAGGCTAATTTCAAATGGAAATTTTGCTTTTGAACTTCTGAGTAAACAAACGTTTTCATTCCTAGGATTAAATTTATTCGAAATAGAAAAATTGTGTATCCTATTTCAATCTTAAACTCTAATAAAATTATTCCCTTAAGAACTTTTCTCAATCTCGGTTCAGAGTTTATAATGTATCACAATAATGCATTAATCCTATCATAGTTTTAGTAAATTGTTACAAATTAATTGTTAGCCAATTTGAAAATAAAATGATAAAATATATTTCAGCTTAAACAATTTTTGATTGGTTAGCATGGATGAAATTAATTAATGGAGTGAAACATCTGCTAGTTAGTGACGATAAAATTAAAGCTCTAAAGAGTAATTATTTCAAATACAAACTTATATCTTCGAATTTAGTGAAAAAAGGGTATATGAAAACACTTCAAATGTTTTAACTACGTTTTCGCAGTACATTTTATGATCATTATGTTCTAAGTAATAGACAATTACATATTGCTTCTTCATTATTAAGCTAAGGTAAAGAATTACTATATTAGATAAATATACACATTACTAGCTGTAAACAATATCAGGCTTAGAAATTCTGCTTCCCAATTACTGAACCATTACTCATTTTCTAATTAATGTGCACTGCTTTCTGTCGAAAAGTACTTCTAAATGTAGATTATTGCAGGCGAATAAGCAAAGCACATACATTCCCGTGTCTTAGAGAATATACGAAACATTAACGAGTTTACTCGCCGAATTAAGATTTTCGCAATCAAATGCCTGCAAAACGCATAATTGGCACCACAAATTGCAAACGCAGTCAACAATTAAAACTGAAAAATCAGAATCATTCGAGAGAGGAATTCTAAAGCGATTTTCTTTTATTTTCTTAGAGGAAACAGGATTAGAGGCAAAACTGAAGCGTTGCTACCAATTAGTTTTCGAGTGCGAGGCAGGATCTGTCGGCTTTGTTCACTATTCAGAGGTAAAACTTGAAAAATGTTTAAAAATGTTTACAATTTCCAACGAGAGGAATGAAGAGTGTGGATTTGGTACATCTTCTGAGCTAGCTCTTGAGCCGGCTGCGGAAACGAGGAATGTTTTGAGCCAATTATTTTCATTAAAATGATCTCCGCGCTCGATAATGAGAATATTTCATTCCGAAAATCACCCTACTCAACCCATACCGCCACCTGTAATTAAAGAAAACTGATTTTCCCAGTCCTACTGACTCATGAAGAATTTACTCAAAAAAGGGGTTTTGCAAAAGTAAGCCTCAGAGGAATTAGGCGTGTGTAGGACGGAGAAGTTATCCATACATTCGAGGAAGATCAGGTCAGAAATGAGAAAAGCTTTCGTGTTAAAGATCAGCTTTGTTTTGAAAGTGTAATGAAATTCTGAGCAATTTGAATGCAGAATTGTTGAATAGAAAATTTGGATATTTAGCATCCTCAAATAATTACTATGAATGTGTGACAGTGTTTGTGAATGTCTAATCCTGGCTATGGATGAGATATATCAATGAGTATTTAATATATTTAATTGAATAATTATAAATATAAATATTATTTTATTATCTTTATATCTTGTGAGAGATTTAAGTTAAACTGAGCTTTGTAAGTAAATATGAATACATTTTTAATTATTTTAAATACAAAGTTATGGAAAACATATCTTAGACATTTTTAATATCTTAAAAATTCTTATTTATATATATAAAGGTTTTCACACCTTAAATAATAACTTAATGCTCTTGGATGCCAAATGAATATATTTAATATTTATAAATAATATTGAAAAATTATAAATAAACATAAATTATAATGCTTATGTCTTGTGAAATTTTCGCTTTGAAAGTACGGCTTGGAAATTTAGAATGAGTTAAATTTTAATCATTTTAATTAAAAAGTTTATAAAACATGTTTCAGATATTTATCATTCTAAATAATTGCTATTAATGTATAGTAGTATTTTCAAAAACTAAATAGTAAACTTTAACCCCTTGATCAAAAATAATATCATTGCATATTTTTAAATAAAAATTATACACTGGTAAATATAATACCAAAATGTTAATTATTATTTTTTCATATATAAGAGATATATATTCATTGTTCAGCCTGGTAATTAGAGTGGAATAAAATGCTCATCAATTTTAATTCAATACTTTTGAAAAAATTAATTTTGGATAATTAACATCCTTAAATAATCAGTCTTATTTTATAACAGTGTTTGTTAATATTAAATACTGAATTTGATTTTGGCTGAGAGATGCTGAATATTTATAAATAATATTTAAAAATAAATAAAAATTTCATTTTTAAATATTAAAACTAAATATTAATTATATTTTCCAAATATTTAAGAACTCAAATAATTTTTTCATAACTAATAGTGTTTGCGAATGTATGTTAAATTAAATATTTAACATTTGATGAGAAATTCAAATATTTAATATTCTTGGATTAAAAGTTAAAGAACACAATAGCTAAATAAAATACTTTTTATTTTCACATATTAAGGGAGATTACATATTAAATATTCAATTAAGTAATTACGCTCAATACGCATTAATTATTAAGCAGTATAAATATAAAAAAATGGAGAAAACATATTTTTCTGACATTTAAAATATTAAACAATTATTCTGCCTTCATACTTGCAAAAGAGAATAAATTTCTATTTAAAATTAGCTTTAAATATTTAATGTTAATGGAATTAATCCGATATGCTTGTGTTGTTGTCACTTATGACACTTGGACAACCCAAGCTCGCTATGCCATTGGCTATGCAAATTTAAATCAGTAGGGCGTACTTTTCATTTCACAAGAGCACCACGAAAGTGAAAGTACGATTTTGTTCTAAGCTTCATCCGATAGATGGCACCACCTGAAGATCCACTCCTTTAATGTTGACATTGGTCTGGAGAGGGGGATTTTCTATAGACCATTAAACCCGTGGTAACTCCTGAACCACCGACTACAGGACTTTCGAATCCACAGATTTAACGAGCACGTATATCGCATGTATTCAGTGGGTCTTTAGCGGCATTAGGAATCACACTTTGCCCTTCCAGATGGAATGGCCGATGCCTTAACTATCCGGCTACTACAGTTACAATATGCCTGTAAATGTTGGATATTAATTTTGATATTGGATAAATGAAGTATGATTGATTAAAAATAAAAATAAAATAAAAAATTAAAAATATATATATAAATTCATTAATCTTTTATTTCTATGAGTTTTTTTATATTAATAAAAAAGCTTCGTACTTATAGTGGAATAAATTTCTTAGTAACTTGAATTAAGAACTATTGAAATTAGTTTCAAACATTGAAGCTTTTAACTAAAAGTAAATGAATCTGAATATTACATTTCTTAACATATGACAACATTTCTGAGTTTTATCACTTATCGCAAATTGGATTTATAATGAGGAAGATTCCTGAGTGTTCACTGATAAGAATTCAGTATAGTGAATATAGTGAATAAAAGTATTGCATGCATATATACAGGGTGATCGTAATTAAACTGCAAATTTAAAAACGCTGTAAAAAAAGAACCACTGGTCAGAGAGACCTGAAATTTCACCAGAATGTATTTCAAGCATAGGGATTTTGTTTGGCGTGCGAAAAAAATTAGGAAAAAAGTGGCCAATAGATGGCGCTGCCCAGGCGGCTGTAGGTTTATTACATGAATTCTGACATGAACGATAATCAATTGTGGCTGTAAAATGAACGTTAAACCAGTTGTGCTATTGTAAGTCAGGCAGATGTTGTGTCACTTTTGGTGAAAAGCCTATTCAATGCGACAAGGTGGTGCCACATCGCATAGGAAAAATTCGGTTTTTAATTGCTCTGCGGCCAAAAACCGTAGAAAAGCCAACAATAATTCGGTTTTTAACTGTTCTTAGTCTTCTTCAAGAAATTTTCAATATGGTGTCCACCATTTTCTGTTAGGAGGTGTAAACGTAAAACGGTATTTTCCACAGCAGCTTGGCGTGTATCAGTGCTGATGTTGTTAACGTGCTGAGTAATGCAGCATTTCAAATTCGCTAATGTGTCTAGTGGAACACTGTGCACAACATTTTGCAGAAATCTCCAGAGCCAAAAGTCACAGGGAGTGATGTCCGGTGATCGTGGCGGCCAGGTAGTTGGAAAATGTCGGCTGATAATACGGTCATTTCTGAAATGGCATTGTATCACCATCGACAATTAACGAGAATTCAAGCTACTCAGCATTTTATACAAGACGTTAATTTGCATATAACCACCTGTGCAGCGCCATCTATAGGCCACTTTTTTTCCAATTTTTTTCCCACGCCAAACAAAATCACCCTGTTTGAAGTACATTCCAGTGAAATTTTAGGTCCTTCTGACCAGTGGTTCTTATTTTATATAGTATATATATATATATATATATATATATATATATATATATATATATATATATATATATATATATATATATATATATATATATATATATATATATATATATATATATATATATATATATATAGTAAAGTAAATAATAAAGTTTGAATTCTTGTAAATTGATTAATGAATTTTCAGTGTAATAATTAAAGGTGAAATATCTATATTTCACTCTCATGTTTAGAACTTTAATAATTCAACTTAACATATGATAAATAATGTGAATATTCAATGCAAACCTTGATCTTCTGAAATCTATGAAGTGTTGTAATTACTGATTATAATAATTAGATATTAAGTATATTACATACATTTCATTTTTATTAATAAATATAAATGTAATTAACATTTTATAACTATACATGTACATAAAAGATAAGCGCAGAAAAGTATTAATTTAATATTATGTTTTAATATTTGCAATTCTTAGTTTCGTGATTTTTCCCTAAATTTGTTTCAAATTAAAATATTTAAGTAATCACAAATAAAGTAATAAAAATTATGAATGTTTCAAATTGATGAATTGATTATCTATGAGAACCAAAAGTTTGATCTTATTAGAATATGGTTGTAAGTAAAAATTAACTTCTACAAAATAAAATAATAAACGCTAGATATATATGATTCTAGCACTCCTGCTTATTTAACACCTAGTTATCATAACAATCTTAATGAAATGGGCTACGAAGAAAAAAAATTAAATGAAAATTAATTAACTCTTAAAATTATATTTCCCTCAAATTTTGAGTAAAAATATAGTTATATGCAATGTTTACAAATAAAAATTCAGTATATAATATATTTACAGATCTTATGTATATTTAACAGAATCCAAAAAAGAAAAAGCAATTCTATTCTTTTCGTTTTTAATTTTAACCTGTAATTTCTTTCAAATAGACCAAACAAAGCCATATAATGACTTAGAGTTAAACACCTTTCGAAGTAAAGTTTCCAGAATCAATAATAGACCAAAATAGCTTTGTTGGGAAAAGTGTCATTCTTCCAGCGGGAAAGTAGAGCGGTTGATACTATCCAGAAAATCCGTCATATTTGATAATGGTAGGTGAGGTATGTAAAACAGCCGTGATTACAATGCCTTTCAAGTAAAATGATATACTTTGTGGTTTTCAGGTTGATCTTTACTTCCAATATACAAGAATTACCCACATTTAAGTTTAACAAACCACATACACTGTGTGTTCCACTGAATAAGATTTTATAACTTTAGAAACAGCAAACCCTCCTAGTAACCGGATCTCATGGAAAAAATTATTCAACTTATTTTCCTATTAATCTGAATAAAGTAGAGGTTGTCAATGTGAACGGCAGAAATTTTCCCAGTTTTGTAGCAAGAACATACCACTTATTATACGTAAAAACCCCTATGGGAAAATATATACGTAGGAAATTGCATTTTACCAGAGACTTTCACTTAAACAAAAAAAAAAAAATAATGTAAATAACTTAATCAATTATATATTCGACATTGTTGTTTACAACCTCTTCGCACCTCTCGACCAATTTGTTGATACCGTTCCGCCAAAATCCGCTTGGTTATGTGTCAAATAAGTTGTTGAGCCAGTTTTTAAGGACATTTTGGTGTACTGAGAAATGCTCGAAGAGAATGCCACAATCGATAAGGAGATATACATTTCCCAGCTACAGACTATTCGACTATTCAACTATTCGACTGACAAGACCTGAACTACATTGTCAAACCATACTCCTTCGCAACGCCAAGCCCAATGTTGCACAAGTTATCGAAGTCGCACTGCAAGAGCTCAAACGAGAAGTTCAGCATCCACTATATTATCCGGACCTTGCACCGACTAATTAACATCTTTTCCGCTCCTTATTTAACCATAAGGAGGGCGTTACCTTCGGTAATAAAGCGATTCTTAAAAACTGGCTCAACAACTTCTTTGACACCAGACCAGATGATTTTTGGCGAAACGGCATCAACAAATTGGTCGAGAGGTGCGGAGAGGTTATATAACAGCAATGGTGAATATATAATTGATTTACTTATTGATATAGTTATTGTTTTTTGTTTAAGGAAAAATCTTTGGTAAAAACGATACAAACGTACTCCCCAAGCTAATAACTATGTATGTACGTATATATATAGTAAGTCATACCTAAACTAATTTTTCTTCCGTGCCCGGGTACATGTTTTTTATTACCTTTCAGCATTATAACAAGAAAAGGGATGTACCTTCAATATAACGCGGCACAGACATGTCATTGTGACCTCGAATGTGAATAGATCTTTGTAATTTAGAAGCACGAACAAATCAGAAAACTCTCTGAGTTTGTTCACCCAGAAGTATCATATCATATGGAGGATAGTGCAATCACGATGTATTTTATGCTTTCCAGGAGATATTAGAGAACAAGAAGGATGTTACATGTGTCGGGAATTGAATTCTATACCATTTGATAATCAGAACGAACACCCTTCATAAGAGGGACAACAAGACTTGACCTCAAATTTTAAAACAAAAATTTTTAATGTTATTCACAAGTCACGTAATTTTTTTAAAAATAATTTCATCATATAATAGTTATAAAACACAATGGATAGTTATATTTATTTCTAAAAATATACAGTCAATAACATTACAATGTTGTATGAATTTATGCTCAAAATTCATTTCTCTTATGAAATCATTAATAATCATATTAAAATTCTTCTTGTCAAGTTGTCACTGATTAATAATTATAAAGAGATAAGCTAAATAAAAACATCGAAAGGTTTTCGTTAACATTATTTCAAGCCATGTGAAAAATCACTAAAATAAAAATTCAATTTTAATTTGAGGTTATTCCTTCAAAACTTATCATAAAATTGCATTAATTTGACTTTTTCTTTATTACTTACATATTTATCAATCATTCCTTTTTATACAATTTTATAAAATTAAAATATTTCTCATTTCAAATTTAAAGTAACACCTTACTTCAGTGTGAAGGAAAATTAAAAATTTTTTTCAAAGAGTACATTTACTTATTGAAAATACATAATTTAATTTAATTAAAATGTATTTCTTACTTTCATTACTACTGCAAAATATTTATCAAAATATATGAGTTTTGACATTCAATTAAAAATAATCATCCCACATTTTCCGAATCTTAATGAAAATTTTCATTACGTTTGCTATTTTTTAAAAAGTAATTAGTTATTGGATTAAGCTATTTCTTGTTTATATAGAATTTAACTTACCAGAAATAGCTCAACTTTTCACTTGCAAGAAATTTTCTGTGTTTGGAATTCATTTATAATTAAAATATTTGAAATACTATTATATAAATTTAATCAAAAAAAGTTTATATTATTAAAGTTTTCTTAAAAAATGCTATTGAAACTGTTACATTATACTTTCAGTTGCAATGCATCAAAATCCAATTACTTGTACTAAATACTCCAGATACAATTATTTTTTTTCATGAGCATAAAACCTGAATGTATCTTTTGTTAACTCTTAATGCCTTATTAAATGGACTGGAATTTGTAAGGCTTTATTCAGTATTGCATATTTTTATTGTTTAATTTATATTATATTTACAGTGTAATTTATATACAAATCATATAATATCGAATATTTACAGTTTAATTCAAAATATTATAAATAAGGCAGATTCACACAAATTTGATGCAATTATCATCTAAGCAATCACAATTATTCATATCATCCTTTGTAATAAATTATTTAATTAATTCTAATTTATTTAAAATTATATTAATATGTCAATCACAGGAATCTATACAATCCTAATTTCAATTAGAAAATATTAACAAAGTTTTATGACAAATTACATAAATCACATCGATTAATTCAATACATTGAATATATTCAAAACATAAACAACAATTTATATTTGGATTCAGTAGTCTATAGTTCATTTAAATCTATGAAATTTACATAAAAATTAAATAAAAAAATGAATAAATTATTCCAAACATTCAAGAAGATATACTTAATACTTTGAATTAATTCATCATTGATACACGATAAATGATAATTAAAAGTTCAAATTGTATTCAATTACCCTACAACAAATATAATAGAAAAGTATTCTTAATTTACAATTAGTATTAAATATTAATATAAACACATTTCTATGTATTAATTAAAGCATATATTTTTAATTAAATACATAAATATTAATAGATGCATAAAAAATTATAAAATCTTGATAACAATTTTAAGCTATTATATAAAATTTTAAGTTAAGTTAAAATGCATTAAAAATATGATATTCATGTAGGCTAATATTTTACAGATTTAAATTAAAATTTTAACACTATTTTAAAAAATCTCCTAAAATATGCATGCACTTTGGAAACATATTTTTTACAATTTTGTATTAAAATTAAATTTTAGTTTTTTCTTAATATATAACTATAACAAGATTAATTTTAAACTCTTCTATTTTTGTTAATTTAATATGCTTTTTTAAATTAGGATTACAAATTATTAAGGGTAGAAAGAGACATGTAAGTGAACGTACTATTTAAAAAAATTACATAAATAGATTTGTATAATTGAAGTTGGGGACTGGAACTATCTTAATTGTAGTAAAACACTTGTTTTAAAGCCACATTGAATAGAGCTTAGTAAAAGTTATCATAGGCTAATAACAAATACAGTTTTGCAATATTTGGAAATATAAATGAAATGTATCCTTTGCTCTCCCACTTAATTTTACTTAAGAAAGGAATAAAATAAATCTGATTTATACAGGAATAAAAAGAAAAGGAAAAATATTAACTTTATATAATTTATGAACTAATATTTCTTCAATAATGAAAGATAGTTTATTTCAAAATAAAACTGAAATAATGACAGAAAAATAATTTTATTTCATAGTAAATATACTTAAAATATTAACTTTTTGAAGTTAACTTTGAATTACCTGTTTGAATTAATTTTTGAATTCATTTTGTAGTGGCAAGAAAATGTATTTTTGTACATTTTTTTGCCACTAAAAATGAATTTAAATTCTTTGCTAATATGACCTTAAAATATTTAAAATTTAAAATATTTCTCATTGCAAACTTATTAATATTATTCGTAAATCTTTTTTTTCTTTTTTTACTTTTACTTCTTTTAAGAAAAAAATTGTAATCATTGGTCAATTATTTTATTTATAATAAGAAATATCAAAATAGTGGATTAAAAAGTCTAAGATAAAAATATTATTGATGGTTGATTTATATGTTTATAGAAATAAAAATCAATGATTTTATAGTGGCTAAAATATTTTAAATAGAAATTATTTCAAATAAAATATTCATAATTTTGCCTACAACTATCAAACATTTTTCAATTTTCTTCATAAATTGTTTTATAATAGTTCCTTATTTGACTTAATGAACACTTTTTTATGAAATTACTAAATTCTGTTTTAAAATTCAATCATTTAAAGTAATCTATAATAATATAATAAATAGCTATGCTTTAAAGAGGATCAAATTACTAATGAAACAAATTATTGCTGAAATTTAAATTAAGATTTTAACAAAACTTATATAAAATAATTATTTATTTTATTTCAAAACTTATAATTCTCTGAGATGCTTTAATCTTTTCTTTTTTACATTTTCTAGAGAAAATAATAACTGTAAAAGAATGTTTTAAGGAATACATTATTTCAAAAATTTAAATGAAAAGGGCATTTTATCATTTTGTATTTTCAAAGTATCTCGTATTTCTATTTCTTTAACAACTAGGAGAAATATTAATTTAAGCAAACCGTTAAAATATTTTGCCTCTTTTTTGATTATATTATTATGTGAAAAAATATATCGAATACGAATTAAAATGCTGAATATTCTTTACAAAAGAATTGAGTTTGATTAAATTAGACACACATCCACAAGTTAATTAAGAGCATTTTTAATTATTTAATATTTGTTAACAATTTCTTCTTGATATAAGAATTTTCATTAAAATTTTACAAAGTACTAATAAAATAAACATCCTTATAAAAGAAATTTGTATATTAATGAAAAATTTCATTAGCTTCGAATAATCTATTCCATATTAAGTACATTTCCATTCAAAATAGATAGCTTTTTCAATTTCTGTTTAATTAATTTTATCTTTTACTTATAACCTTGTTGAGAAATATTTATCAAAATCAATTAATTTACACTTTCCCTGAACTATTTAAAAAATAATTGAGTCAAACATCAAGCCTTAATGAAAGAATGCTTTCATTATGTTTCTCAATTTTTCAAGTAGTAATTGCTTATAACCTTTGAAATATTTCTCATTTTAAGCAGAATGTAACTCTCCAGAAATAATTTAGAGATTAGCTTTTCATTTGTACTGAAAGTTTCGTTTCTAAAGTTGCTTTTAATTAAAAATAATTGAAATCTTATTGCATAAAAAAATTACTATCAGAATTAGTTAAAAAAAATTCTTAGAATTTTTGCTTATAATAATAAAGAAAAATATCAATCAAATTTAAAAATTTGAAAAAAATATTTTTATGGTACGTGAAATTAAGGTATATCCTTTTACAAACATACATACAAATTATTTTCTGGTTGTCAATATGATTAGTTTCTTAAATAAATTTAGATTGCATTTGTCAGAATATAAACTTTTATTTTCCCAACGTTCAGAATTATTTTGGACAAAAAACTTTTAAACATATTTTTAAATAATATAAATAAATGATTAAATAAACCACTAGATAAATATTTTTTATTTGAATTATTTATAAACATTATAAATATCTGAATAATTTATAATATAATTATTCCTGCATGTATTTGATGCTTTTACTAGTATAAAGGTATATGTAAACATTAATATATACTTTTAAAATATTCTTAAGAATAAAATACCTTAAGAATAAAATACCTACATTATAATATATCTTACAATAAAACGTGGAATTTGCTTCCTACACAAAAAACAACTTGATCAGTTAACAAAAAAGAGAAGGAATTATAAAATTCTAAAAACAAGAGATGCTTCAGTTCTATCTTCTTTGACAACAGAAATTGAGCAAAAAAATTCACTTTTGGAAAAAAGAACTCTAAACTTGGTACCCTTTTTTTATATCCACCTTGTTAACACAAGCAACAAGCAATTATGCCACGAAATCTAATTGCATTACAAATGGTCTTGAGCAATACCGCTGACCCGAGCAAACTGTAATATGATTTAAAAATAGAGTTTATATTAACCTAGATAGTAAATTTAAATAAAATCCTTGAAGGAAATTAGTATATTTATTTAAAACAAAGGTTATTAGACGCGTACACGTGTTTATGTGTTTATTTATTGCGCCTGAAGTGTCGTAAATATAAATTTTATTATAAACAGAATTCACAAAAAATCTCTTAAATTTTAATTATATATACATTTCAGTTTTATTTTAATAAATGTGTAGAAGTATACGCGTAATGTAGTTTAAATTGTATAAATATTTAATTATTTGACAAAATTTAAACTGAATCTTAATTTGCATGAAAAATTAAATGGGCTAAGGAAAAGAATTAAAAAAAAGCCTCAAATTATGTAAACAACTAGCTAATGTTATTTTTCAAAAGGAAATGAGTAATAAACCCTTGTAACACAAAACCGCACAATCACCTTTTGGAACTTTGTCATTAAAGAGTCAATTTTATGTTATTTAACTCGCTTGTATTTATAAATATAGAAAAAACAAGTGCAAAATAGCTTTTTCATTAAAAAAAATTAAAGCAAAATTTTCAGATGCGCGTAAGAGAAACAATCTGAAATGTGCTTAAATAGAAAATTAGAAAGCTGAAAAACTATTAAAATTTACGTTACAGCAATGTCAGTTATTTTATGCCATTCAGAGATAAATTTGTCTTAAATTTTTATTTGTCTAAAACGTTTCTATAGACTCCTTTTTTACATTCATTAACAAACAAAACTTAATTTGCTTTGAGGATTTTTCTTAAACCCACCATAAGTTATCAGAAAAAATTAACTAATTCGTCTCTTCGAACATAAAAATCACATTTTTAATTATACTTTTCGATTTTAATATATTTATTTATGAATCAAATTTATGAGTCATTGATTGCACACAAAAATAGCAAAAAATATCCATATTTTTCCGTTATATTTGTCTTAAAATTTTTTATATTCAGTATTATTTTATTTTTTCTTCGTATCTTTTTTTGTATTTAAATCGTCTAGTTCATTTCTTTGAACACAAAAAATCAGATAATATTTATGCTATAATTCTCGATTTTAAAATATTTAACTATAAATAGAGTTTTTGAATCATTGTTTGAAAACAAAAATAAGAAAAAAAACATCTGTACTTTATTTTATATTTTTGTTTTACTATGTATTTATATTCTGAACATTGGTTGACAAATAATTTTCTTTTCTACATAAAGTTTGACTTTTTTCTTTCTTTCAACATTATTCATGCGTCATTTCTGGAAAATTTTCGATTCAATGTTATCTGCATATTTAGCGATTATTTAAATGATTGATTCTCAGTGAACAAAGCTTACTTAGCCCCTCTAAGAGGCTTTACGAAGCCTTTTACTAATAAGAACATTAGCCTCTCATAGTTTTGAGGGAATTGTGTAAAATGCATTTTTTAAATTGCATATTTGATTTAAAAAAAGCAAGGGTATAGTTAAAAATTTGTGTAGCAGAATCAAATCATTTTAAGAAATTGCCTTAAGTGTTCCATACAAATCATAAACTGATATTTGCTAATAAATAGATTAAAATGTTTAAATGAAAATTTTGAGACGCACAATAATTTGAAAATGGAAAGAGTTCAAAAATGTTTTATACGTAAAATATCTAGAAAATGTTTTATCTAAATGAAAATGGAAAGAGTACAAAAATGCTTTATACGTAAAATATCTAGAAAATGTTTTATCTAAATGAAAATGGAAAGATTACAAAAATGTTTTACACGTAAAATATCTAGAAAATGTTTTATCTAAATGAAAATGGAAAGAGTACAAAATTGTTTTATACGTAAAATATCTAGAAAATGTTTTATCTAAATGAAAAATGAAACAATATCAAACAAGTTTTCTTAGCTGTTCCATGGAAATAATAAGAGTAACATTTAATTGGAATTTTAAGTTTGTTGGAGTTTTGATTGATCAACTTAAAAATGTTACTTTTACATATCCATAAGGTTAAAGAATATAAGGTTAATTCCTGATATTCCTTAGAGAAAGAAGAGAGATAGAACGTGGCTATAATAGTTATATATTATACATATACATCATGATTTTGTTTCTAAAAATGTTTCTTTCATTTTATTGGATTTCACAAAATATTTGTAGAAAGAAAAAATTTAAAAAATGATTTCTTAATGCCTTAGAATCAATCTTTTGACATTCATAATGCTTAAAATTATATAGAATTTCTTATTTAGTTTACTTAAGTAATTTATCATTTTTGTATTGATATAACAGTAAATGATAAATTATTTAGTTTCAAATATGTAAAATACTATGTAATATAAAATCATACGAGCACAATATGCAATAATATAACTAAATTACAAAACATTCAAGATGCTGAAACATGCTAAACATCTCGGTCAGAGTAAGCTCTTTCACTGCCTTCCGTTTTCAGACAGCTAACTCATACATCAGCTTGAAAGAGAGAATCTGCATGTGATCATACTCATACTCCGATTCATACTCCGTCCACTTCAAAACAGTTTTAAAGCCTGCAACTTCACATTCTGATGGTCCCAGTTCTACTTAAAACTGAGCATTGAGGTCATTTTCTTGTTCGACACATTCAATAATTTGACCATAATTTGTAATTGGAAATTCAGTGTCTGACTCTCAATCTATTTTCCTATAAATTCAGTACTAACTTCTGAACATCAAAAATTTTCAAGAGAATGTTTTTGAATCCTTCAAGTGACTTGTCATTTTCATTTTCTATCTTTTTTAACCTTTACTTTTCTTAAGCTCTTTTCGTTTTCTCATTTTCCTTTTCTTCAGATTAAATTATTTTTCTGAAACTTTAACGGTGATTCGGATAGACTTAGCTTGGATAATTGTAACTCTAATGTATTTATATTTGTCTTATTTTCTAGTAGAAGCTTCAATGTCCATTTATTAAGCTCTCAAATTATAGAGTGTACGCAACCATCCAAAAAACATTCGTCAATATTCTTTTTTCTTTAACTCTCTTACAAAACACTAACTAAAAAATCTTTGAATCAAATTGCCAGTAAATAAGAGTTTCTCAGGAACAAATTATGTTTATATATCTGAAATAAATCTGAATTATAATACAAAAATTTTAAAAGTCAATAGATAATGGAGTTAACTCAGGAACCCGTTTCTGTATATTTTCTCTGATTTTCAATTCAAAGATCTTTGCAAATTCATTTTCTCACATGATTCTGGCATTCTAACAGGTGTCATATGACTGAACAACTTTATATTTATCTGAATTTCTCATGCTAAGAACTTTATTGTCTTTAGATTTTCTTTCTTTATATTGAATTAAATCTATTGGATATTTAACTAATGTTCGAAATTCTAGAATTTTTCTTTGATTTATTTCGAAGAGTTTGACTGCTAAATATAAAAAATAATAGAATGATATAGGTATATTTGGGAAATATGCTTCCCAACAACACAAAGCTAATAGTTTTATATTAAATAAAATAATGTTGATCTTTTCACCAAATAGAAAATGGCAAAGCCAAGATTCGAACATCTCCAATTATTATATACCATACTTTTATCAATAAGCATCCTATCATGTTGCTATAAGTAGGAAATAGTTATAAAGACTAATTGATCATTATTCTAAATAATTTTCCTAAATGATGCTCATAAATTTAAAACTATTTATAAATGGGAAAATAAAAATTATAGCTCTTAGCTTAAAGTGCGAAGAAAAAATATCTTAACTACTACATAGGAAATAAGGAATTTAAATATAATCTTTCTGAAATTTACAGATCATAATATAATGGAACTTATAATAGTTGCATATATTATGACTATTCTAACTATACACGGAGAATAATTAGCAATTATGAAAATTTTCATTCTATTTTAATATCATCGAAAAACAAATATTAATAACAATAACATTTAAATACGATTGGAAAAAAGATTTCAAATTAAAATAGGGCGAAACATCTTAATCATATTTTAAATATTTGAACAGAAAGCATTACTTTTTAAATGCAAAATTAAAGTAAACTAATCTTATACAGCCATATTAATTATTTTTGTTTGTTAACAAAAACACGCTTTTCAATAAAATGAAGCAAATACTCAAACAAATGACAAGCTAAATTTACCCCTTTTTAATCAAGACAAAAAATAAATACATTTTTTCACCAGACGTTCAAAGTATGGCCAATAAGAAGAAAAGAAAGTCTTAAAAATTTGACAAAGATATGATAAAAATCAGAAAAAGAAATAAAATGACTATTTAAAAAATAAAATTCATATTGATATAAAAAGCTTCTTCTGAAAATATAAATAAAAAATAAATTCTGTATTCCTCTTAGCAAATGGGAAAAAAAGGAAATCTTGCTAGCTTCCGTGTTTCTATGAGTGCATGTGTTACATTTCCATTGTAGTAATGAGATTTGCAATCGCTTTTAAAGGAAGTCATACATAATTCAAAGGCGAAAATTAGGAGGATCCCTTAACGTTACTTTCATTTCATCAAGATAACATCTTATGTTATCGCTGAAAGTTTCGAAAAATCCTTAATGTATCTTATCCTATTTTTTCACAGATATAAATAACGATAGCAATTTAGCTCGTAAATTGTTTATCTCGTTTAGAATAAACTCATTTTTAAACTATTGTTCAACTAATGGGTATTGACGAAAGAAAACGAAAGACATTCAAAACAATATTTTTATTGAATTTGTGCACCTCATATCTTGTGAAATATTTGTATTTTGGCAAATAAAATAGCAACAAAATATAAGAATCATCTTTGAAAATATATTTACAGCGAGTCATTATTAATAAATTTATTTTTGATATACGAAAATGTAAAGTGATTCTTTAAATAAAAATATATTCATGTCAAATGAGCTAACGTTTTTATTTTGAAATTTAAAAATAACAATTATAGCATTTAGTAATTAATTAATATAATAATAATTTCGATGAATAAACTTCCAAATCAACCGCTTATAATAACATGCATAGTTTTATAATAAAATTAAAAATGTTCATGTAGATAAAAATAATTCAAAAATTATAAATGACATAATCACAACGTAAAATATTTAAAAATTTAGTCTAGCAGATATTACACTTCATAAGAAAATTTAAGGAATCTTGAATACGGTTAATATTGCTTTACATTTCATGGGATTATACACATAATATAATTAATTCTTTTCAAGGAATTTGATTTACGAATAATTTTATTCTATAAATAATTGAATATGAAGAAATTTGAATTACGAATAATAAAGATTTCTGTAGACACTTTCCTTGATATTATTATAAACACAGGTAAATCAGGATTTATTTTATGAGAAAGAATTATTAAGTTTGGTTATTAAATCTAATAAATAAGATGTTTATAAAAGAAATACAAATTTGCGGTAATCAAAAATTTTCTATTTCTCGACAAAAGAGGTAATACTTAAAAAATTGTAAGCTAAATATGAATATTTCCGTGTTTCTCAGAAGAATATCGAGCTAGCTTCCAAATATTTTCCTCTTGCCAAATATCTTTAGTTCACCAATTCATGGATTCAACTCTTGAATCGAGCTTGGATATTTGTAAAGGTTTGAAATATACTTTACCCTGCATGTTTGGGTGTTATTAACTTTCATACACAAAAATAAATACTGAGTGATAAATAAACAAAACAAACAATGAATAATGTTGAAATTGAATCATGACCTCTATGAAGAAGCTAAATTTGTTCTTAGAAAAGATTTTAATTAATTTAGGACATATATTGCTAATTACTCTCTAATTTGGTAATAATATGTTTCTCTAAATATAATAATGAACTTGAATATTATAGAAATATTTGTAGCAAAAGAAGGAAAATCAAAATATTTTGTTCATACTTTTAAAAAATAAGATAATTTTGATAGATAATTATATGAGTACATATTTCTTTAAAGGGTATGCAAAAATAAAGAAACAAATATATTGAAGAAAGCAGTTTCTACATAATAGGGTTGGACAAAATATAAATCTGGAAAATAATTATTTTCCATGCAAATTCTTATTTGATGTAGAAATTAAAAATAACATAAATGATTAAATACTTTTGGACAAAATATATTTAATAAATTCCCACTATTTTTTGCTACCATTTTAAAATCCAAAATTAAATATTTTTTTGTGATGTGCTGTCTTACCAGTATAGTTGTAAATGATCATGATGTACATTTGACAAAAAATATTTTTTGACCTTTAATGCTCTAAGCCATTTTTTACTACAAATTTTCAACTCTTAATTTGATAAAAACTTAAATTCGAATTTTTCTTTATTGAAAATTTGAATTTGGAAATTGAGTTTTCAAAAGCTGCTGTTGCATATGTTTTAAATAAAATAGTAGAGAAGGATCAGTTTTCAAAGAAATAGTTACATGAAGTATTTAAATGGAAATACTAAAAATATCTTTTTTGCGTAGTTGAAGTTTACTTAATGTTCAAAAACATCATTAAATATATTTTAAAATAGAAACAATTGAAATAATATTAGCATCAACAAGTGAATAATTTTAGGATCAAAACTTAATTTTAAGCTAAATATGCAAATCACATCATTAATAGTGTCAAGTGTAAGAACACTTAAGAAATAATATTTTGATTTGCTATAGCTCTTTGGTTCATCTTTGCAAATGAATACTAATTTTAACTGGTCCTCTATACTGTAAAATAAATTTCAAGAAACCTCAAATTCCCCTCTAAAAGTGGGTATCAAACTGATGAAATCTTGAACTAATCACCAGGCAAGTGACAATCAAGACCTACGCTTCAGATTATTAAGATAATTTTAATATTTCAATTAATTTAAGTATACGTATAAATAAAATTAAATATATACATGAACATATTTACGAAGGAAAAAACATTGTACTAATTCCCCTCAAAATTAAATTTATTCATACAATATAGAACTAACCTTATTTATATTTTTTGAAAATAAAATAATACGTATACCTTGTATAAAGTATTCATTCAGGTTTAAAATATTATCCTCAAATCGATGTTAAGTTAAGCAATTGAAACTTCAAATTAATAAAATATATCTTCATAGCATTGTTACAAAATGCATTTAGTAAACGTTAGATTATCTTTCCTAATTAAATTTTCAGTCAGCCCCAATTAAATCTATCAATTAAAGCTTTGCAGAAGATTAAGAAATTCGTAACGATAATTTTGTTGAGCTGGAGGAATTTCGAATTCTGTAAACATTCATTTTACTAGAATTTTCACTGCAAAATTATTTCGCCAGCCTACTTTAAACTTATAAAATATGTTTTTTTATTAATTTAATGCATACATACGCACAGATATATATATATATATATATATATATATATATATATATATATATATATATATATATATATATATATATATATATATATATATATATATATATATATATATCATATATATATATATATATATGTCAACCATAATTTTAAGAATTATATATTAAAAAATTATTTGTTATCCGAAGTTAAAGAAGTTTATTCAATAATTCAATATTTTTTTTACTTTACCACAGATCCATAACAGAAAATTTTACGCACAAGTGTAGTAATAGAAGAACAACGTTACCTATTTATTTTAAGGAAACTCTACTTATTTTTAAATATTAGATCTAATAACTAATTACAAATGGACACAATTTTTATATAAATTGACACATATAATTTAAGAAATAGGCTATTTAGTGAGGGAAAAGCTTCTGTTGGAAACTTAATATTTGTTATTGGAAATTAATTATTATACTAAAAAAATTTGGTACTGGCTTGTTAATGTATTCATTCAACTTAAATCCAGTGGAACATATAAATGAAAGATAATCATTTTGGAGTTCAATAAAGTGATTTTTCATTCCATTTTCTAGTTTTGCTACATTTATTCCTACATAAGTTCATTCTTCTAATTTCTGTTCTGTTCTCTTGGAAATCTAAATTTTCTCTGTTAGGGTAGCCACAGGCGCACACCTATATTAATTTTTATTTTTCCTTATATTTTTGTAGAAATACTATGATTTAAAAACATAAAATAATGTAAAATATAAATTACATACATCACATTTTTTATGAATGTTTTTTTTTGGCAAATTTCAGTAAAATTGTAAGACAGCTACTAATACTGTATAGAAAATTGTAATGCATCAATATTAACTTAATTTGTGCTTGAAAATTATGTGACAATATTCTTTGAAATTAATCAAAGTGAAAGAAAATTATTGGGTGATAAAGCAAAAATATGGTAAAAATTGTAAAGAAATATGCATATTCTTTACAATCTTATGGATTATTTCCTTTAAAAATAGCTGAACAGTTAAATAAATCTTTATATATATTTTATATATATATATATATATATATATATATATATATATATATATATATATATATATATATATATATATATATATATATATATATATATATATATATATATATATATATATATATATATATATATATGCATATATATATATGTATATTCAAGCTTTAGCTTAATTTTATAAAAAATTGCACTTAAAACATGTGTATCATACAAGGAACTTTATTATAATTTAAGATATCGTATTAAAACCGTATTAAATCCTATAACTTAATTTCTATTTGACTCTCAAGAAGAAAAAAACGTAAAATTGTTTTAGAAATTAGAAGTTGAGGCTACAATATTCTCAAATGTAAAAAATGAGGCATATATTCAAAAATTAATTTTTCAATGTAGACAGCATGTAACTTAAATATAGAATAAATAATCTTCGTGAATAAAGTTACTAACAATAATTCAACAATTTGGTATATAACTCTAATTTCCCAGATAAATTATTAAACATTAGTTTATACATATCAAAATATTTGGGAAAGGTTTCGTTATTTTTGTAACTGTGGAAATAACAAACTTTGGAATTAATTCTAATAATGAAAATCACATTAGGTTACTTACCGTTTTTCTTCTTCTTAAATGGACTAAGATCATTTGCTGAAATGTTCTTCGTTGAAGAAAGATAACTAAACACTAGATATTGATTGGCTAACTTGAGAGCAGTTTTATTATGTTTTTATCATTTAGTATAAATGTTTGAATTACTTGTTTTATTCAATTAACTGTGGTTCTAAAATTGTTATTGTTAAAAATTAATTTTTGTTTTGTTCTTTTATAACTCTTCTTCTTTACAGTTTTCTTGTTCCATTCTTACACCGTGTTCATGCATTGGAATTTGTGATAAACAAATGAAAGTTTATGCTTCCATGAAAACAAAAAGAATGTAATAGTAACGAAAATTAAGAAACAATAAAATACCAAAACAAACTAATTTTTGAATTAATTTTTGTTTTGTTCTTTTATAATTCTTATTCTATACATGTTTTCGGTTCAAGTCTGACACCGTGTTCATGCATTGGAATTTGCAATGTACAAGTGAAAGTTATTTTTCAATAAATAAAACAGTTTATTCTTCCATGAAAACAAAAAGAATGTAATAGTGACGAAAATTAAGAAACAATAAAAGACCAAAACAAACTAATTTTC
The DNA here is from genome assembly GCA_037975125.1 of Latrodectus hesperus. Lineage (NCBI taxonomy): Eukaryota > Metazoa > Arthropoda > Arachnida > Araneae > Theridiidae > Latrodectus > Latrodectus hesperus. Next base: position 104,550,560 of record CM075856.1, on the reverse strand, counting down.
GAATTAATTTTTGTTTTGTTCTTTTATAATTCTTATTCTATACATGTTTTCGGTTCAAGTCTTACACCGTGTTCATACATTGGAATTTGTGATGTACAAAATAAATTTTGTTTTTTAATAAATAAAATAGTTTATGCTTCCATGAAAACAAAAAGAATGTAATAGTAACGAAAATTAAGAAACAATAAAGGACCAAAACAAACTAATTTTGAATTAATTTTTGTTTTGTTTTTTTTTAATTCTTATTTTATACATGTTTTCGCGTTCCAGTCTTACACCATGCTCATGTATTGGAATTTATGATGTACAAAATAAATTTATTTTTTAATAAATAAAATAGTTTATGCTTCTATGAAAACACGTTACTTTATATATTACTATACAACAATTATAATCATGTCCTAAAATGGACATTTTAGACGCATATTAGTTAATCTTCCTCTAGATATCTGTCAAAAAATAACGTAGTAAACAAGACAGGCTCTTAACTTTAATTTGCAGTTTTTCTATTTTTTAATCAAATATAAAGCACTCTGTACATTGTCTGGGTATTTTCATTAGTAGGGATTTAACTCAATTGAAGTGCTTAACCTGCTTAAGAAGAATCCCCCAAAAAAATCACTGTCTTAGTCTCACGAGCTATTTATTATAATTTTTTGCATTTTGCTTTTTATTTCATTGCTATTTGGGTGGAAAAGTTGAAGCTTAACATCGTGTTGGATAATTATCTTTCATTACTTTAATTAACTTATTGGTGCAAGAAACTAGGAGAAAATTCCGAAGAAAAAAATTCCTATGTTTCTACGAAAATAAAGAAGAAATATAACTTAATTAACGAATAATCTATAAAAAATGAAAATTATTTTTCTGATAAACAAGATTTATTTTTAAATAGTTTTGATGAATGTATTAACATGTTGGAATGTACATTCGATTTGTGTTTCCCATTCTAATTAAGAATTAAATGAAGAACCAAAAAGAAACTAATGATGAAAGATGATACTTTAAGAGACAGCCTACCATAGTAAAAAAAGACTTTAAATTAAGATAATTCCTTTACAATGTCTTAGATTTTTTAAATATTGCAAGAGATAATGAATATTTGTATAAATACAAAAAACGATTAAATTGCACATGTAAAGCAATTTAATCTTAATAATAAATAAATTCTTAAATGTTCTAATACATTTTAATAACTTAAAGATTAATAAAATAATATAATATGATATTAAAAAGATATATATACACCATTTATCTATAGCATTAATACTAAAAATTTATTTAAATTACTAATAATAATACATTGCTGCATCTAAGTATGTTAGATAAAAACAAAGATTCAAACATGTTTGACGTCAAATTAACATTAAAGAGAAAATAACAAATGAGCATAAGAATTTCTGGACTTATTTTTAATGTTTATAGGAATATTATTCTAAAAATAACTTGAAATGTTTCAGGAAATTTAATCTATACAATATTTTATTCCCATACACAGATTACAAATGAACAAATAGAAAGTGTTATTCAGTACATTTTAATTTGATAAAGAAATTAAAATCCGCTTCTTATAAATATAAATAGACGAACAGTTTTTTTAAGAATTTGTAGCAACAACTATAAATAATGTTATCAATTTTATTAAATAGTAATATCTCATTGAAAATTTGTTACAGAAATAACGACAAAACTTTCATCATAATTATATAATATAGGATTGTTTCTTCATATCATTATTTCGATATATTTACTATTACTTCAAATTATCATAGAGTACCCTGCAGAAACACATATTCATTCTAATAAGTAATTTTAACTACATTTCTTTGATGAAATTCATGTAAGTGTTATAAGCATTAGATTTAAAGGGAAAATATTAATATTTCATTGCTCTGGATTTTATTTTTTTAGTCATTCAATGTCTGTTATTTATCCTTAAGATAAGTTAATCGTTAATAACTTAATTGTTAAATATCTGTCTCTATTTAATTTCAAAGAAAAAATTAAAACTTATTTGCATAAGAATAGTTTTGAAATTTGAATGAGAAATGAAATTATTTTAAAAGTATAAAATTTTTAATCCTCATAATTTTTATGTACACAAAATTTGCGCAAGAATTATTTAGCAAAACTTAACATTTTAGAATAAATATATAATATAGATATTTAAGCATACATAAAAAGCAAATTACTTGTGTTATATATTTATATCATTTTAAACTGCAAACCATAAAAATATTATAATAGTTTAAATTTTCTGTTATAGAGAAATGTATTCTATTTAAAACATTAACAAAACACATACAAAATATTAAAATTAATTCTTAAAGTTAGAAAAAATTAAAACATGCCACCTCAAAACTATATTTAGGTAAACACGTTTTATTCAATTCTCTTCCATTTAAAAGTATTATGCACTACCTTCGCCGAGATTTAAATAGCAAAGCCTATTGTTCAATACTAGGGGATATTTGTCTCTTAAAGCTAAAAGTATATTAGGATATGCTTTATAATTTCCAGAATGCTTAAAGTGTGTAAAGGATGCACCATGATTAGGATCTGATTTGCATCGTGTTCTCTGGATAAAATGGCTCGTAATGCGCGGCCGAAATGCGTTAACGCGGTACCTAGTTCCCAAAGTGACCATTAGGGAAGCGCGAGAGACACCCTATTTAAAACATAATGTGCTTCCCTAGAGCGAATTATATTTCTAACACTTATCAAGCCGAGCGTTATGATCATCTTCATGCAATCACGTTAATAATATCACCCTAAATTCATTTGTCAGTCTTTACTAGGAGAGTCGCTCGTTAACGATGGCCGAGACTGAAGTATTGATACCGCGATCTGATACATTGAAGGCACTGTAAGGCCAAGTAATGACGGTAATATTGTTGCCAAACAATAAAAATCTAATTATGTTTCATAGCAGTACAAGTAAATGTAGTTATGTAAAATTAATTTTTCGTTATGCATGCACAGTTATTTATATTCTCAAATGCATTTGCGTGACATTCCCTGATTTGCGGTCACGTATTTGTTTGTGTTGCGAATATCATTGGGGAAAAATCCGCATACTAATAATGTTCTTGATAAATGTTAACGTATCAAAATATCTCCTAAAATGTGAAAAGTATTGCAAACTAAAAACAGAAGCGTGACGAAACTTTACAATATTGTTTCATGGTATTCTTTGTCTTTTATATTCTTAAATATGAACTAAGTTTGCATATGTTACACTGGTGCTTACTCTTCATCTTGATAGTAGATTTTACTAATATTTTTTTCTGTTATAACACAATAATTACTTAATTTAATTAAATTGAAAAGTAAATTAAATAAATGAGTGCCTCTTATTTAACATTGGCTATTGTTTTATTTTTTCTCAAAGTTGCAAGAATTTCCTCGTTGTTTCAAGCTCGCAATATTCCGTTCACTTAAAACTTGTTATGTGTATCCAAAATTTCATTTACCATCTTAAACCCGAAAGAGAAGTGACAATTTGTTTGCTTAATATGAAACTTTTTCGTACTTATTACTATTAATTTGATTTTTTTATTAACTTTAAAAAATAAATGTATTAACTTAAAGCGGCTTGGAGCGCCAAAACTACCTTAAATGTATTATTTATTCCTATTTAAACTTTATGCATTACATTTAATAATAACACAATAATTAAGTTCATATATTCAAAATTTAAATTCAACAATATTTACAATTAAATAGATAAAATTCTTAAATTGTTAATATACAGTTTGAAAATTGAATTTTTATCTCATGCATTCAAATAAATACACATTTTCTTAAATAAAATTATTCTTGCTTTAATATAATTATAATTCATTATGAATCTCAAGCATTAAAGAAAGCTTGCCACCATAATAGTACATTATTATGTCCATTAGGGGACATAAATGAATCTGGCAGTTGTGAATTAATCAGCAATTGAAATTTCTCCTATTCTTCAAAACAAATACACATTTCTTGAAATCAAATTTTTAAAGGTTTACACTAACTCCCTTAAATTAAATATATTCTTAGTGCGAAGAGATCTAATTAACATTCAACTATAATTTTGTCACTTTTAATTAAACAAACAACATATAATTTCATACTCCCGTAAAGTACAAAATAATTGAACTGATGACAAATTTGTTTCCTTTTTTGCCCTAATCAAACGATAAAAATTTTAAATTTATATAAAAAATAGTTATAAGGCCTTGAAATAGTTGAAAAATTCTTAAATTAAAATAAAAATTACATTATTACATTTGATGTTTCATTTAATACCTACCAATAAAAGTAAATTCTTAATAAATATTTAAATCCCTCAAATGATAGATTAGTTTTTACAATTTTCCTATTTAATTTTGGTGGTAAATTTTCCAATTAAACATTCTTAATTGTCTTTAAAGTTAATTAAGAATAAACTGTATGAGTTTTAGTTGAAAGCATATCAAATTCCTTCTCTTTTAATAATTAATTTTATATAAAAATATCAGCATAAATAACCAAATAAAATTAATTATAAATAATAGATTTTCATTTCCTTAAATTTGTATTCTGGCATTCATGAATAAAACTAAGATTTTATAAAATGTAAAGCATTGACATTCAAGAAACAAATAATTCAATATACTTGTTTGTTTAATATGATAAACAGAATGATAAGAATCTGATAATTATTTCTTCATTTCTAAAACACATTTCTATGTAATTTTAAATTTAAAGATTTGCTTACCAAGAATATTCATTTCTTATGAAAAGAGTAATTATGAATAAAGTCAGTAGAATAAAATATGTATTGTTACTAAAGTTAAAAACTTTTCATTCTGATGTTCCATTGTTAGAAAAATTATTATAGAACGTTTTGTTGTTGCTGTTATCTTGTGCTAGCTAGGTTGGGAATATGGGGTGCACTGCTCCTCTATTCCCGGAATTTTGTATTGAGTTCGACTATTTCAGTACACACATACCTGGGGTACCTGTTTATAGGGTAGGCAACAATTTTCAACCTATTCTTGCAAAGATAGGATAAAGACAGGAAAAAGAGAGAAAGGATATGCATTCCCATACAGGAATTTGAACCCAGAAGCTCCCTATCCACAATAATGGCACGATGACCACTAGACAAAATGAATAAAATTAAATTGTTTGCACAATATGGATACCATGATTTATTTTTGGCGTTTAGACACATTTCTTTAGAAAATACATTATGTTTTTATTTTTCTGCAAAAGATTCTTACAATTTTAAGCAAATTTCATGTGTTTTTCACAAAATAGAAATAACTTTATTAAATATTTCAACTTCAAACTTATAATTCTTCTTGGGAAATAATTACTATCATGATGTAAAAAATTAAAGTTATAATCTTTCATGTTGAATTATAAACTCAGCTTTTTTAAATATTAATAAGAATATTTTAAATAATCATTAAGTTTTCAGAATTTATTTTTATTTGATGCTAATATTTTATAGAATTAATATTTTAACTTTTAGGTTTGTGAAATATATTTTTAGATGTAAAATCTTATACATTAAATTACTATTGCTATTTTTATTGAATCTTCATTTATTTGCTAGTTAATTTCAAACCTAAATGTTCTGGAATTTAATTTTAGAAACTTTTAGGTTATTTTAAAAGGATGGTATTGATTAAACATTTAATCATCATGTTTGAATGTAAATATTAATTATTTGAGAGCTTTCTTGCAAAAATTAATATTTTAGCAATTTTAGTAATGTCGATATTATGTGCGTATAATACATTTGGAAATTCCCATTTTTGTTCTTTACTGTGTCTTAAGTTTTTGTTTTTGTAACTATCCTTAAATTATGCTATTTTTTACATTTTCTAATTATTATTTAATTTGTTATTGTTAAAATATGCACATAAACACATTTCATATTTAATTTAAAACTAGAGAATGCGTGCAGAATCCATAAACTTATTTTAGACTAAAAATATTATCAAGTATATTCCTCGTTATATTACATAAAATGGTAACTATCTTATTTTAGCACTTTTTTATATAAAATCTAGAAAGATCATCTTCTGACTTTAATTTATTAACATTATTCATAAATTTTATTGTTTGTTACATTGATTTTAATTTAATTTAATCTGATTTAATATTTCTACAGTTTCCTTCCATTTTTCATTTGAGTCTGTGATAAATTTATACAGTTACTTTAAATCCATTCAGAAAGAAAATGTTACATATAACTTATCTTTTTGAATTAGACATATGTCTTTAATCCTGTAAAATTCCGTTGTAAAAATATTATTTATTAATGAAATACAAACTTTACATGATACATTAATATTCTGAAAGTCCAATGCACTTGAATATTTAACGAATAAATATGTTTAATAATTTTTCAATCTTAGTTAATCATATCTTGCTTTAGGTTTTTATAAACAACTGCGTAACTCAGGAAGTTATGCAAGCATTTATGTGGATTAAAATTCATTTAAGACACACATATATTTTTAGCATAATGGAAAACTGTACATAAGTCAGGATTTTCTGTTTGCATGTAATTTTATTCTTTTAAAAAACACAAAGTATAATACATTTATAATGTATAAAATCTTCCTTAATGTAATACGATAAACGTAAAGCACTTTAAATTAATTAAAATAATTTTAACTCTCATTATTCATATGCTAACAGCATTAGCTGTGCAATCAATTACTTCGTCCTTAAAGTTAAATTTCTTATTTTGTGATTTTGTTTGCTATAATTTTGTCTGGGAATTCAGAAATTAATTCAACAGTAATCACCATATTCTTGAAATAAATTAGTCCTAAATAAATAGTTTTAAAGATTAAAATATTAAACAAAATAACTATGGTAATGAGAAAATTTTATTTTACGTTTTGTACTATTTTCAATTATGTAGTGAAATTTGTAAGTATCTATCAAAATTCACCGTTTGAAAATCTCTGTTCTTTAGAATATCTTAGTATTTCTTATCATCTTAAATAGTTGTCTCAAATTTTTAAATCTCAAAATGGAGTGTTTGAAAATTCCAATATATTTATCTCTAAGTTACGTTAAATGCTTTTTAATATGATAAAATATAAAAGAAATTAAAAAGAAGCTTTAAGCAAAACGTTAAGTTACCTTTGAATGCACAATTTAGGTATCTAAGAAAATTTTTTAATTTAGCATAAAATGTGATTATTCATTGGTTCAATTCCCATTTGATGTGAGCTAAACTTTAATTATTTGAAAATTTGATATATTTTTGGGAGTTTTGGTTGAATTAAACTTCAAATGCAAGAAAATTCAAAAGGGCTAAATTCACATAACAAGCAATAATATTTTATTTACATCATTCAATAAATGATTAGTTACTACAGTTTATTTATTTATTAATATTTCCATAAAAATTTCTTTTCATTTGATATTTATAGAAAAGTGTCACGTTATATTTAGCTATGTATTTATTTAGGAAATGTTCTGTTTGTATTATCAACAATCGTTTTTCTAAATTAAATGGTTATTAATTAGACACATACCTTAATATAAATTTATGTATTTTTATTCTTAAATATTATTTTCTTATTGAATTATATAAATAAAACATAAGACCAAGATGAATTAATTTTTATATAAATATTTAATTCAATGTAATCAGTATCTTAATTATTTGTTCATACCAGATATTCACGGAAGCAGATTACGTTACTTAAGTATTAATTATAGAAATTTAAATAAAATTTCTGAATTATTATATTAGAGAAGAAAATTCTTTTCTCTTTCTGGATATTGGTTATTTACATCACAAAATTATATATTTATACGTAATTATTTAGATTTGAACATACTAAATAGATACTACCAAAAATTTCTCACTTTAGGTATGATTGTATATTGTACAAGTATATATGCATAGTACATTACATTGGGGAAAATGAATTTTTAGAAAATGTTAAATATATTTCAGAAATGCATTGTGGAAAATGAAATTAAATTGAATGGAAATATACACGTTTTTCAATTTTATTATTAACTAGTAATATTTTGTATTATATAATGTTCAATGACATATTTATTTACATGAATTATTTAACAGGAATTACTTATATACTGTTATTTATTATAAAAGAATGGCATCCTTCGTTTCCGTGATTTTGAATACTTTACTTAAATTTTCCTTAGTTTTTTTAAACACATTCGCTTACAGAATTTTAAAATGTATATATATACATATATATATATATATATATATATATATATATACATATATATATATATATATATATATATATATATATATATATATATATATATATATATATATATATATATATATATATATATATATATATATATATATATATATATATATATATATATATATATATATATATATATATATATATATATATATATATATATATATATATATTTAAAATTTATCATACAATCATTTATCACACAATTATATTGCCTCATGTGATTTCGTATTTATAGATTTGAGAATAAATTTATTAACTTTAATTCGCGATTGCTTACGCATTTAGAAACTAGAATTGGGAGCTAACTGTGTCAAATATCAAAATGCGTTTCTCTGTCATAATTTTTATAATATTAAATTGGTATTTAAAAATGAAATTTTAATAAATCATTTAATAAGTCTTGATTTTAAAAAACATTAAAATCCAAAGGACATTTTAAAAGAAATTTGTAAAAATTTATACAAGTAAATGTGTTTCAAACGATTTCAAAAAATATTTGTCAGACTGATTAATTTTTATCACAAATAAATTTGAAGTATTTTCAGTTATAGAAATTTTCTGAAAATTATGTTAAAGATAGAATATTACCAAGCTAAATTATTGAAGTACACTTTATTTGTAATTATAAATTTACTTCAGATACGAATTATGAAAAATTTTATCTTTAAAATGATGAACTTATACATTAGGTCACTCAAGTCTTTAAGCAAATTGAATCCAGCAATTTTTATCCGTTTTGAAAAATATTCGATATTTTGATAACGATGCACAATTGTTTTTTTCAAAATTGTCATTATACAATAACTGACAAATTTTAAACAGCTTTAATAGAATCTTAAAATTGTTAAAAGAAACCTTATCAAATTCAAAAACAATTGCACATATAGGAAGTGATTTTTTATTCTAAATTTAAAGCACATTTGAATCACGTTATCATTAATAAATGCTAAAATTAGGTATCAAATTATAAAATTAAGTACAGAAATTTAACAATTCAAGAAAATAATTGTGGTTTGTTTTATATTTTTGGTTTTCTTCGTTGATAAAACTGTTATTTACAATATCTCATAAATATCAAGTCTTCAATAAGGAGAATTTTATTATTAAAATGATGAGAATTAAAATGTTGGGAATCTGTCAACAAAGTTTGAGATACAAAAGGGAATACAATAATTATTTCAAGTGACCTGAATTTTCGTTCAAATAGAAAATGTTTAAATAGCGACAAATATCACACATTTTAAATATTTTCACAATAACGAAAATATAATTGTTTTATAATGTTCTTGAAAACCACATAAAACTATAAGGAAGATGTTTAAAACTATGAAAAAACACTGTATAATTTACAAAAGGAAAATGTATACTTTTGTTTAGAAAAACAAAAGCCCATATTTGTATTTAATTATATGGCATTTTTTAAGTAATTCTTAAAAATTTAGTTGCATGACAACTTGATAAAATTGACTTTTAATAGATCTTAAGTGCATTCAATTTAATTTCATTATTTTAATATTCTAATTATTTATTTTGCAATATCATAGTAATTAACATGTGTTATATGAATAATCATGTAGCAAAAAATAGTGGATTTAGAAAAAAAAGTAACAAAAATTTATTCTGCTCATGAAAAAAAAAAAACAATTTGGCAGTAATTATTTTATCTCTTTGATTTGCATCTATATAATTTAAAATGAAAAGTAGATAAAATTTCAATAGCATTTTAATTACTGCCGAGCTTAATAATGCATTTATGTTCATCACTTCAATTCCCAACAAATTTGTTTAATTTTAAATTGATATTGGAAGCTTCACTTGGAAAAGAACTAGTCTTATCAAAAATCTACGTATTATAAAAATTATTGTTGAATGAAAATTAAAAAAATAATTATAATATTTCTATCATTTGTGTTTACCTCTATAAAAGTTAAAACTAATAAGCAATAGAAAAATCAACATTACAATAACTGACACATTGTTACAAAAATGCATTACTCTGTTTTACTGCTTATATGCGCAAGCGAAATAATTGCTTTTAATATCAAGTCTTGTAAAACTTTTTTAAATAAGAACCAAAATCAATAACAGAAGATTTAATTTACAAAGATGAAAAAGTATACAAAATATATTAAATTTCCGAACTATATCACAGGCATAAAACTTGGAATAAAAGTGAAATATTCATAAATATTTATAAATGTTTTGTACATTCATTATAAATGTTTTACACATTTGTAAATACTTAGATATACTGATAAATATTCAAAAATATTTATAATTGAATCTTAATAGAATCTCTAGTAATGGTGATCCAATTATTAATATGACACTGAATATTATGGTATCTTTGTTTTCATATATGATTTTTTCGAATTCTTATAAAAGTATTTTTCGGAAAAAAATTTTGAAAGAAATACCTTTAGAGATGGACATCTGAAAAACCACTGTGAATATATATCCATGAAGAAACAAAACTTGGGCCGAGCGAGCAGGCCACATAAGGACAGCAGATGTTGAAAATCTAATATTGTTCTATATTATTTCCAAAGTTCAACAGTTAAATAAAAGGCTAATATATAAGTCAAAAATATTGGGAAAAAACTTCAAAAGTTAGAGTGAAATTGAGTTGTCATGTCAATAATCGTAAAACGTCCCATAGGATGATGATTTCTTAAAAGTTTCCTTCTTTCCAAAAGTTTTAATTAACTACTGAAAAAACTTTTTTTAATCACTTCGAAACAATGGAGGAAAAAATATTTTATTTGAAAAATGATGGAATTAAAATTCGAAGTTTGTCATGTGCATGTCCGTTCGAAGAGTGAGATCGAAGAGTGACAAGAGATTTCCAAGAGCGGTAAACTTTTCTCTATCCTCATCTGAAGCTACGCTAACATTTATTCCTTTCCCGCGGCTCATGATGCTTTGGATCCGCGGGGTTGCTAGAACAGAAAGGAGTCATCGTGTTGCGCCAAGTCATCATCGCCAAGACAATTAAATCACCATCAGTGACGAGAAAAACGCAACTGAAAATTTTCACGCGCGTGCGAACTGCAATTGATACGAGTGAATAATCGTGTGGTGAACGAGCGTGAGTTGCAAAAGAGAGATGGAGCCCTTTTCTCTGTAATCATTTTTATAAATTGTTTTAGAAGTGAACATATTTAGAGTTCTAACATTAATCCTTTCGTATCTCAACTTACGTGGAATTAAAAAATTATTTATTATCATATAGTAATTGGCAAATCGTGCTTCTATTTTCATTTCGAAATCAATTGTGATTTGTGAAGTATAAGCTTTAAATGCAGTAATTAAAATTTCATACGATAAGTAAGAGTTTGAAATTTTAATACAAAGTAAAAAATTTAGTATATTTATAAAATAAATTAATATAATGAAACAAAATACAATGAAAAATGCCAAATAGAGAATAGTACATTGAAAATATTAAATGCCAAATGTAGAATATTAAATGGAAAATAATATATTGAAAATATTAAATGGAAAATAATACATTAAGAAGAATACATTGAAAAGAATAACATTGAAAGTACTTGAAAGAAATTTCAAAGAAAAATAGATAGATATAAAATTAATAACTGGAATAAAGTACCAATATGGCCAGCTTCATCAGGGGGTATTGACCACATTGGCACAATTATTGCTTTTCTGCAATGGCCCAAGACATAGTCTTAAAGAAGCCATTACACCCCAAAGCCATGCCAAAAATTCAACCCAAAGTATCAAACAAGAATAAAAGAAGTAGAATTTAATTCAAAATATGTAAGTAGAATTTAATCTAAAATGTATAAGTCAAAATCAAATGTTACCAAAATACATTTAACATATAATAATCAAATTTAAATCATTTCTAATTACAAATCCAAATCTGCAAGAACCTTACCAAATACATAAATTAGTGACTAAGTGTAAGCACTATCGGCATTTCAAGCTTCTTATAAGACCTTCAAGGCTTGGGTGACCCTTCTGTAGTATAAAACTACGCCTTACTTCACTCTTATAAGCAATGCTTTACTAGCCAAATAGTGTTTAATAAATTTAGTTGGAATGCCATTATGAGTTAAAATATTTTCTAGTCTATTTTTTTTTTGTTTATTGATATTATTTAAATTATTACATATAGTGTATATTCTATTAAGTTGATTAAAAATAATATTTTTATAAATTTTAATTGAAATATTTGAATTCCAGAAAATCAGTTTATTCACTTAGAAATTAAAATTATTAGTTTTATCATATATGTCAGTAAATATGTGGTTTTCTTTTATTGTAATTGAAATATCTAAAAATTCAGTTTCTAAGTTATCAATATTAGCTTTAATTAATTTTAATTCCTTAGGATATATATTATTGTAAATTTTATCGAATTCTAGGCAATTAAAAAGTATTAAATCGTTAATATATCTGTCAGTAAAAGACATTTGTATAATAAATGATTTTTCATAGTAGTTTAAAAATAAATTTGCCAATATACTTGAAATTTTGGAACCCTGGGTATTGCCGTTAACTTGTAAAAAAATATTTTCTCCATAAGAAGTATAATTATTGTAAATACAAAATAAATTTAGGTCTTTCCAAAAATTTATATCGACATCCAATATTGAATTAAAATCATAAAAATAAAACATATTAATATCAAAAAGTTTTTCAAGTGGAATACTGTATTCCACTGTTAGTATAATTAAATATAATACATATTTTTTTCAGTTATTAAATACTATTATTTCGAAGCAAAGTTCAATATATGTATATATATGTATATATATACACATCGGAACTTGATAATAAATAACGAAAACATTAAGAAACTTGGTCCTTATATATTTATATAGTATTTATAATATTCAAATTCTCCCACAAATTATATATATATATATATATATATATATATATATATATATATATATATATATATATATATATATATATATATATATATATATATATATATATATATATATATATATATATATATATATATATATATATATATATATATATATATATATATATATATATATATATATATATATATATATATATACATATATATATTTATATATATATTGTAATTCTTGGGTACAATACTTTATTTCAGGAAGCATTTTTTTTTCGGTGAGAAAAGAAAATAATTTGTGGAAATTTGTGAATATTATAAATACTGTATAAATATATTAGGACCAAGTTTCTTAATAATTTCTTTCTTTATTATCAAGTTCCGATGTGTATCAGAAATGTTATATTCACCTCAAATTATATTTATTTTTGTAACTGACCACTTCGAGTAGTTTTCAATTTCTTAGTAATAAGTTATTTAAAATGAATGAGTTAGAAAAACTGGAACAGTAAAGAAAACAAAATTACGAAATATGATAAACAAAAATATACCATGACAATACAAAACTTTTGAACAATCCAAAATCAATATTTTGCAATGTTCTGAGTCAGACATCTTCTTTTGGAAACTCGATATAGATGTCTAGCATCACATCAGGTATAAACTATATTTCTCATTCTTTTATGAGTATATTTTCCTAACTCCGTCTTCATTTTTTATCATGACCGGAGATTTTATATGATAAATTATTCCCACACACAAAATAGGTACATTTATATTTATCTCTAGAAATTTATATTTGCAATAGATAAAATTTTTATACACACAAATTTCTGATTCAACATTGTTAGCAAATTTTTCAGAAAAAAATACAACGATCGTTAATATATTTTTATTGATAAAAATGGAAAAAAAATTTAAAGTGCTTGATAAAATTCAATTGCCTAAACTAAAAGTTATTTCTAATATATATTTGTTAGAGCAAACTAGAGTTTTTGGTATCAAATTCCGGATAATGTGACAACTAAAGATTATTGTAAGGTTCTTTTAAATTTTACCATATACCTATATTTCAGGTCAGATTTTCATTGATAATAAGACAATAATAAGAATTTGAAATAGTAGAATTATGCTTGAGAACTTCCCAAATACCATTTAATAGGAATTTATCTAGAACGCAGCGTAGAATTTCAACATTAATTTCAAACTTTTTCTCAGTAACTAGCATCAAACTTAGGATGTCCCAGTTTAAAGAATGGGAATTTAGCATGAGCATTATTTACGATCTGATGCCATATGTTACGCACATGAACTCATTTGCATTAACTTATTCTTAAGTGGATCAAGAAACTCTAACAAAAGTTAGTTTTTAAAGTTGGACTCGAATTTATACATTGTTGAATTAAGTTCAGAATTCTGTTAATTCAATGAAACTTATAATTTTTTTTATACAACTTACGAAAGTATGCATTAATTAAATTTTGGGCTATAAATATCAGAACCTCTCGATAGTATTATATTAAACAATAAAATGTTCATCAGAATTAATGAAAATAATGTATTTTTTACTTTTATTATTTACCTTATTCATAATTTTTAATAAACAAGAAAATTTCAATTATAGTTATCAAAATAAAGGGAATTATGCTCAATCGATAATTAAACATGCTTAAATTGATTTATTAACTTTTGTAGACTATTAACAATTTATTTTATTTAATTATTACTTGAACTGGATTTGTTTGCTTTGAATTATATATAGTTACAAATATAAATCTAGAAACATTATACTGCCCACAAAAATATTTACAAAATTCAATTGGTTCATTTGCAATTTGAAGTCAATAAAGGTAATGTAAAGCGAATCATTTTGATGAAATTCAATAATGTTTATTTACAAATAATAAGTTAGAAAATTCAAAAAAAATTAAAAGGAAATAAATTCTAATTTATGGCTTAGAATGTAAAATTATTAATTTCAATATTTATTTTTTCTTACGGTTAAAATTTTATAGTTCTACAAAATATAATGTTAACAAATTTCTTCATATGTTTATGTAGTGATTTAGTTTTTTGTTACAAAGTAATGCAATAAGATATAATTTTGAAAAGCAAAATAATAACTCTTATATTAATCAAGAAAGCTAACAACTGAATCAATAATCAAAGAAAAAAATAAACTTTTGAATTAACTTCACTCAAAAATTTCATCATTTTTAGCATAATATATAAACTATCATATAAAGATGTCAAGGTTAGTTTTTTTAAAAATAATTTCTAAGACCCAATAATTTCCTTAAAGTTAATTTAGAAAACTATCGACTTTGAAATATTTCTTTCATCATAATCAATATAATACGCAGCCTAATTTAGTCAAACGTATTATAAATCCAGCTTATTATGTGAATGCTTGAGCAAAACAAACAGTCCATAGATTTTTTGTATTTATGTTCAGTTATATAATAATATTTTACTGTGGACTTAGTTTTTGCATGTTTTATGAATATTTTCATTGCATTTCATGTAATAATTTTCCAATGTCCATGCCTATAATATATAATGGAAGTATATATATATATATATATATATATATATATATATATATATATATATATATATATATATATATATATATATATATATATATATATATATATATATATATATATATATACATATATATATATATATATATATATATATATATATATATATATATATATGCATATATATATATATATAACCTACGTATCATAAAATATATAAAGTATCTATTATGTTTTGTGCTATATGATATAATATAACCTTTTGTGATTCAGTCCATATTTAATACAATTCATATAATGCAATTCTAGTACATACCTAGTTATGACCTCAGCTCTCACCAAGTGGGTTAGGGTTCGAATCCCGAATAAGGTTTAGATGTAAAACTAGGTAAAAAATGTGTCTTTCTGCTAAATGAATTCCTGTCTCAAAAAAGAAAGCAGCGCCCTCTGCTGTTCCAGTTTGGAGTCGTCGTTTTTGTTAAGAAAATTTCTCTATCTCTGCTTGGTTGTCCTTTCTCTTGCACACCAGAGAGCGACACACAACAAAAAATAATCCATGTGATTCATATACTATAGTTACATTACAAGCACACAATATCCTATAAATTGTAAATATGATTTAAGAAATTTTCAGACGCATGCCTTTGTATTCGGCAAACATGTTTTATCTACTGAGTATCAAATAGCTTGCAATTTTCCTTAATATGTCACGCTAAGTAACAAATATTCTAGGTACATTTCCTTGCTATTGTTTAAACACAAATCCCAAAAGTGAAATATGTAGTAGGAACTGATGCAAAAATATTGAGTATTAGATCACCTTTAAAAATATTGCTTATGATCTCATGTGCATGTACAAAAGTATAGGATTGTGTCATAACATAAATGTGATCGTTTCCAATTTAATTGCTCTTAATGATACTGCTTTTGTCAGTCAGTATTAATGAAACTATATAATGATAAAACATTTTAAGGAATTCTTATTCTTGGAAAATAATTAGTAAAGAAGCAAAATCCTATACTTTTTTATTCATATTAAAAATATTCTTCAGTATTTTAAAAGCGCTGTTGAATTATGTAAAGAATGATATTAATTTAAAATAAAAAAGTTTTTTTTTTAATTTAGCTTTAATAAAGGTTTTTGACAGTAAAATTGCAAAAGAAATTTTTATTCAATCCAACTATTCTTAAAAGACTTGTAGCTTTATAATTCTTGCTTCAACCAGAAATTTGATTAGCAGTTTTAATATTATATGGATCTACACTTATAATTTGATTACACAAATATCAGGAATTTCACAATAATTCTATTGGCCTACATTTTAATTCCCAATACTTAAGGTAAAAAAACAAACTGTAATATATTTATTTATTTATGCATTATTTATTAAAATATTTATGTAAAATATATAAATGATCATGCTTCGTATTTATAGAGATTACGCACTTGCAATTGGGGAAGATAGAAATATCAAGTCAAAATGTGATTGGTTATAAATTGAAAATATTTAGAACTTACATTTAAGCTAAGGTTTAGAACCTGTCACTTAAAACAGAAAATTAAAGTACTTTATTTTTTAATTACGTATTTTACTAACAAAAACACCTTTTATTTAATTCAAAATGCAGTGTTAAACACATTTCTAGCAATTTAATATCAATTTTTTCAGTATTATATTTTAGTCAAAGCATTAAGAAAGATCATCTTTTTTGAATATGATATGCATAGTTAAACAAAATGAATCAATAATATTAATGATTTGCACTTTTCAGCATTGATGAAAATGTCTACTGCATTTTTCTTTCCACATTCAATTTAAGTTTGACTATTCAAACTTATCTCATCTCTTAAATTACACAATAATGATAAAATCTATTTTAGAAAAAATACACTTAAATCAAAAATAATATTTCCTATTATATGGAATCGTATTCTCTTAAGATAATAAGATTTTAAGTAAGTTTTTTTCACATAAGGTTAACAGCAAATGCAAGAAATCATAATTTTTTTGATGAATATGTTATTAAATAAATAGTTATTTAATGATTTTTTGCTTTAAATAAAATTTTATTTGTAAATTTAATTTTACACAGATTTACACTAATATTTTTTTATATAAATCATAGGCATATATATGGTTATTTATAATGCCATTAAATTAGAATTTACTTCCCATTACTTAAGAAAAATCTATAATATAATACTTCATTGCATCTGCATTCGTTATATAATTCTCTAATTGATAATCACTACTTAAATACCATGCTTTTTTATAAATATTATTACTTAAATTTTGAAAGAAACTTAACTTAGGCTTTGAATCATGTTAATGATTGCGAACAAATAATGTTTCCACAAATAAATTTTTCAACACTAATGTCAAATAATAGGTAAAAATATAAAGGAACATACGTAAAATATCATGAAACAAAATTACTGATTTTTTGTTCTTACTGCAACATTCTGAATCATTCAAAATCTTTGGAAATTTGCACAATTTCCGTTAACTGTTTAAAATATAAATCTGTTCTGCGTGTCAGTTTTTATTTTAATTTAACTAAATGAATTTATTTGCATAACCATACCTAGAATTTTACTAATGAAGACAACATAAAGGCATATAAATATATATATATATATATATATATATATATATATATATATATATATATATATATATATATATATATATATATAGATAGATATAGATATATAATAGAATTTGTAAGTAATATAAAGAATTATTTTAACAAAGAATTGTCATTAAAATTAATTCATAATATTTTGTTCAAAAATTAATTCATAATTTTTTTTCAATGAACTTTAGTGGATTTTAAAAATAATCTCTAATTTCATAATTAATACCTTATATTTTTCAATAATTATGTATTTTTATCGAGGAATTATTACTGACTTAAAATTTATTGCTTTTTAAAGCCATAAAAAAAACATTTTTTCTTTGAAAAAGTAAAATTATTTGATGAATGATCTTTTTTGTACCATTTTTCAGAAAAGCAAGTTTTTTTCTCTCACAATGGGGTCAATAACATTTTTGCAAATGAGAACAAAAAAAAGAAAGAAAATTCCATTGGGAAAATAACGCTGACGCCAAAACGGCGATGCTCAAGAAAACAGGGATAAAAAAAGTGTTTGAAATATTTCCTAGAGGGCTCTGATTCTCGACTTCAGTTGGTAGTGAGGTGCCACACGTGACAAAAATCCTCGCGTTGCCATGACAACGGGAGGAATTGGATTGGTGCTTTTCATCGGTTTGCGGTCGTCGATGGCTACTTTCTGGTCATCACAAACCAGGCGGATTAAACGTACTGAGGCCTTTAGCTTTTTTTTTTCCTATTCCCGTCTTTTTCGTATTTTTTTCTTTTAACGACCTTTGTCCGATTTAAGAGAGATATCAGATTAAATTTAACAAGATTAAGTTTCTTTTAGTTTTATATATAATAAGACTTTTATATTGTTTGTCTAAATAACTATTATAAAACTTTACTTAAGTCTTATTTTTGTTCTTTGAATTCAATTTATCATCACAATTAAAAAAACTTAATAACAATTTAATTAATGTATCTCAAACCATATGAAATAAGCGTTCATATAATTCATCATTATTTTCATTATTCCTATTTTACTAATTTAAAAAAAAGAAAACTACTTTTGTTATAATCTCAATAATATTGTAAATATAGGTTAGATTTTTAAAAAATAAAATAGACTTCATAAGAACAATAAGTTAAATAATAATGGTTTTAAGTAACAATGACAATAAACAATGATTATTTTAACAAAAAAACAACAGCAAATAAAGTTAAAATAAATTATTTAAATAAAAATGGGGTTGTTTATCGTTGTCAACTGAATTCCTAAGCGTAATGCATCACACTTCAATTTGTATCATGTTCAAGTGACAAAATCAACACTTGAGCTACAATATTTCTTTCTAAAATTACACATCATTCTAACAATGATAACATCAGATTTTGCTAAAGATTCATGAAAAACTAATTCATTTAAAGTAGGATGCGCAATGAAGGAATTCAAATGGCATTTTCATTTTGAGATTGAATATGATTCTCAAAAATCTCTTCGTAGTGGGCATAAACAATACTTTTCTGTTGACGTATATAAGATATCGAGTTTGGTGTAGATTCGAGAACAACTTGGTTTGGTGATAAACTTTATTTTCCGGGAATCCCGGTAACCCTATATTTGTTTATTTTATGTGTAGTGTCCATCTTGTTAGTCTCATCTTTGTACCAGCTTGGCGTTAAAAAATTGCCAAAGAATCAAGAAGTACCCTATTGTAGACTTTTACCAAGGTATCTCCAGTCAACTTATCTTTTGGTATACTTACATATCTGACACCACATAACGGACCGACTAACGGTAGCATGCCATATTTATGTATCACCAGGGAGGTAACCCGAAAAACTTCCAAACACATATCCCGACAGACTTCATAGCGTACGCAGAAATGGAATATCCATCTCCAATAGAGCTAGGATAGAACACGGAAACTTTTGCTTCGAAGAACTGTTTTATATTACTAAGCTATGGTGATTCCCCCGTGAAAACATTTTACAACACTTTTCTCTGAAGAAGTTGATATGATACTCACAAAGTCGTGAACGAAGTACTTAATGATGGGTTATTATTTTAAACCCGTTAAAATTTAAGGTACATTCGAGTCTTGCCTAAACCGCTATGTATACTAGTTCTCAGCGTTGTATTATATGATATATTCAGTATCATTTCTCCAAATGATGTATTCAGTGTCTTCTCATGTACCCAGAAAAAAACGAGTAATTATTATGAATAACGGATATATCCATAAAAATACAGATTATTTTTACCTTTTAAAAATCAGACAATAATATGTTAAGATGTCTCAAATCATTTCAAGATTCGGAAAAGGTACAGCAAAATATCTATGTTTAGGTATTCAAATATGAATTTAAAATTTGTTTAAATATTATTAATAACTTTGACACTAAAGATAAAAATGTAAATGTTTTTAAATATTTTTAATCAATAATTAACGAAATCAAATCCTTGAATTTGAATTTTTTTTGGAATATACAAAATAATAGATTGCCCTGAATTTACAGTAATTTCTAATTCTTTGTGCCATTCTCTTTTATGTTGCAGTTACGAATATAGTTTCATTTCAATTTTTTAAAGATGAGTATATTTTCCTTTAAAGGAATTTTTGATAGAGGAAAAATACGTATTAATAAAAAAACTTCAGAGACACCCGATTTTAAATATAGATTCTTCTGTTGAGAGTATCATTTAAATTTGCATATCAAACGCATCTGTATTTCTCGCAAAACTTTCAGTGAAGACGTACAAATAAATTAAATTTTTTGTCACTAATGCAGAATATGCAAGTTCTAGTAGATACATAATGCTACAAATTACATCTTCAATTTAATGTTATAAATTATAAACTGTACATAAAAGTAACGCTTGCTTAAATAAAAATATATTATTGTGAAAAATAAAAAATTATTTCTATACATGACTCATTCACAAACAATTCCTTCTAAATTATACTTTCTAAAACCAGTCATTTTAAAATATAAATAAATATTAATAAGTTTTGTAGCATAATATGTTATTAAAAATAATTTATGATTTCAAAATAATAGAAATCTACTAAGAGCCTCAGACATAAGTAGAAATTATAATTAATTCTGGCTGAAAAATAAAGTAAAACAAAACCAACAGAGTAGTTAAATAAAGTAGTAATAAACTGATTGAAAAAAATATTTGTTGGACTTCATGTATGATTTTATAAATCAAAATTATTTCTCTTCAAAATATTTGCAATATCAGAGGACCTGTAGCTTTATTATGCATTCGTAGTCGGCAGAAACCAGAAAAACTGCAACAAATAAACATTTTTTAAAATAATAGATTTATATTAATAAGACTTTATTCCATTTTTGTATCACGATAAAAATAGTTAAAATATTTCGATTAAAATACCTTTTGCGCTTCTTCATCTCAGAAAATTTAAATATTTACTTTTAATTACTGCACACTTTTAATTATTGCACAATTTAAATATTTACTATTAATTATTGCACACTTGTTCTCTGAGAGAACAAGTGTGCAATAATTCCAATAATTACTTTTTCTCCGAAGTTTATAGTGAAAAGATCTTGCCTTTTGTGTTATTCTCAAGCAATGGAAATATATTAACCAATTCCAAAGTAATGAAATCAGCAAATTACATGTTATAAGACAACTCTAAATCTATTTGTAAAACAAATTGTCGAGTGTATTAGTCTATAAAAATATAGATTAAACAACATCTTGAACTAGAAAAATTGAATAATGGTTTTCTTCAACTTATAAATCTAGTTTGTGCTAAATCATACTTAAAATTGCTCCTTAATCTTTCTTAAATTAAATCTTAAATTAAATCTGTTGTGTTAATTTTGATCTAAATTTATTTAAATTAGCAAACAATTTAAAATAATATGCATATGTTATATTGTCGCAGCGTGAATTTGCTGTCATATCTTATTTGAGGAAATGTTTTAATTTTTTTTATTTTCATTACAGCATAAGTATATTATAAGAAAAATAAAAGTTTATGGTCACTGAATTTGATTCCCCTTGAAACTCAGTTCTAAAATGCACATATTACTTAAAAAGTAACAGAATTTATATATACATAACATATAAACCTTATATATATATATATATATATATATATATATATATATATATATATATATATATATATATATATATATATATATATATATATATATATATATATATATATATATATATATATATATATACATATACATATATATATATACCAGGTGGACGCAAATAAAATGAGACTATTTAAAAAAAACACTATAAATTTGCGAAAACGGTTATTTCTTTATTTAAAATGCATCATTAGCTACACATTTTTCCCATCTTTCGGGTAATTTGTGAAAACCACACCAAAGAATTGATCGGTCTTTTGAGGCCAGCCAGTCATCAAGCCAAGATTTGAAGTTTTCGTAAGAAGTGAAGCGCTGGTCAGCCATTGCATGTCCAAATGATGCAAATAGGAGGTAATCGAAAGGAGCTAAGTTTAACGAATAAGCCGTTTGCGCTAAGGACTTCCGAGTGCCTTAACGATGACCTTGGACGGTTTAGCACGGTGGCTAAGTGCGTTGTCATCATAGAAAATCACTTTGTGCTGCCGTTTCTTGTATTGCTCGCGTTTTTCGAGTATAGCATCGTTCAAATTAAATAATTGTTGCTTGTAGAGATCAGTATTAACGGTTTCGCTGGGTTTAAGAAGTTCATAATAGACTGGCCACTCCTGATCTCAGAAAATACACAGCATTGTCTTGCGGCCGAACCGATTCAGCCTTGCGTAAACATATGATCGATTACGCTTGGGGATTCTCAAAATGAATCCATTTTTCATTTCCAGTTATAATACGATGGAGATATGACTTGTGTTTGTCACGGGCAAGCAACATTTCGCACACGTTTTTTAGTTTTCCTGCTGACGGTCCATTAGTTCGTGTGGTACCCAACTATCGATCTTTATTATCTTGCCTATTGCTTTGAGACGATGAGAAACAGTGCTCTAGACAACATTCAATTGTTCTGTAAGATGTTCTTACGTTTAGCCATCATTTTTATCTAGTAATGCTTGCAATTTAGCATCTTCAAATATTTTTGCTGGTCTGCCACCCTCCTCATTTCTCACATCGAAATCACCATTTTGAAACTTTTCAAATCACGTCTAGCACTGCACACGGCTCAGAGCATTGCCAACGTATACTTCTACAAGCATTTGATGCAATTTGTCAGCATTTGTCTTCAGATGGTAACTAAAAAATTAATGCTGTACGCAAATCGTTGTCATAAGGCATACAATTCGACATTTCAATTGAGTAAAAAAAACAATGCACACTGAAACTCATACAAATGTAAACTGAACGTGAGTATCAAAGGTCAAACTATAGAAAAACCACGAGTCACGGTTTCATAATGTTTGCATATATACGTGGCGACATCTGTTGGCAATCATCTCATTTGATATGCATATACCTGGTATAAGAGAATAGTACGTACTTTTTATATATACAAATAATAAATACCTCTAAAAGATAAATATGATACTGCTGGAAAATGTAGGACACTAGGTTTCTTTTCAAATAAGGGAAGAACTTCGAATTTTTGCAAAGTACTTTCAGCACACCACTTTTGAAAACTTATTTACAAACAGATAACTATGTCTGTAACATGAAATTAAAAAAAAAAAACTACTTACTTATTCTAATTAATAATTAATTTAATTCAACTCATATTGTAGGAAAAAAGTAGAAGGACTCTTCTAAATAATGAAAGTAAAAGTTTTGTTAATAAGGAATTCCGTCATTTGTCTTAATTACTTCAAAGACTTTTTTTGCCATTGAATCATATAAATCTTGAATTTTGGTTCGACAAAAGGTGTCCGAAGCACAATTAAAAAATTCAAAGCTTTTTGAAGTTCGATCAAAGATTCATATTTTTTGTCTCTGGCCGAACAATTACTAACCATATATTTTAAGCAATACTGAGATCTGTACTTTTAGCAGGCTATAGCAAAACTCGAACATTATTTGTCTCAAACCAATTTTTAACGCCAATGGCCATGTGAATTGATGCTCCATATTGCTGAATTTCACAGCCTAGCTAGTTGAACACCAAAGGGAAGAAGCTCTGAATTTTAAATTTGAATGTAATCTGTATGTTTCTGTCTTTCATCCAGAAACACTGTATAGATTGGTCTTTTCAATGTAGGCAACTGATATACAAACTACTAAACTGCCTCCTCCTTTTAGGTAAAATAAGTTTCTTCTTGTGCACCCAAACAATGCCAGTAATATTGACAACCGTCTGGGGCCTCTAAATTGAATAGTTTTTATATAAAAAAAATAAAAATAAAAAAAAACAAACTAAAGTCTATTTGGTGTTCCAAGACATGTGTTCTATGACCCACTGTAGCAAGTACTCAATGTACTTATCATTCCATTTATGATGGGGCTTTATTTTCTTGATTATGAACGTATCCGATCCTTATACGTAGTTTCGAAGGTTTCTTTGGTTTACATGTGTGAAATCAGATAGGTCTTGTATTTTTCCAATGCTTCCAAAAGTTTCTTTAAGGATTTTTCCTTGATTATGTTGAGTGGATTGAACAATTAAATGTATTTTTATAATTTATTAAAAATATTAAAAATTATTATTTTCATTTTTAAGATTTACCAATGCATAATAACAAAATATAGACTAAATAGATTACTAAAGTAGAAACTTAACTGTTAATTTATTTTTTTAATATATTAAGGAAACTTGAAAAACTTAAAGAAATGAGAAAAATATTCTATTCTAGTTTAAATTTTAACATAAAAATTATTTTTAATGAAATGCATTCAGGAATTTTCAAAGGTTTTGATATTTGGGATTAACTGTCTGGTAAACAACATTAAAATTTCTTCAAACTTAAACTTTTTTAAGCCTCAAAAACTTTCAATCCTTAAATTATTTATCTAATAGCTTATCACAAATTTCATCTTTATTTTTTATAAATTTTCTTTTCAATATAGAAAGAAAAATTTCATCATCCCAAAGTGATAAATGGAAATATAAAAACTGATTTTTACTATAAATATGTAATATATATATATATATATATATATATATATATATATATATATATATATATATATATACTAAAGGATCTGACTTATACTAATATTTATTTATTCGCTTGCAAATCAGATTAAAATTTGTATTTATATAAAGATGATATCACTGTAGTTAACAAGAATTTGCTTTGTTTAAGAATCCGTAAGATGTAAAGTCCGTAAAAAGTAAAAATGCAAATCGTTTTCTTTCACGGCTAGCAATAAAAGAAAACGATTTTTTGTTTTTTCAAATATGCGCACGTGCGACGTGCCAAGTCACAGCACGAAACAACAAATGCGCGTTTTAACCGTTGTATTCTTCACATTAGTGCTTACAAAGTATCTTTTCGAACTAAGACGAGGATGCTCTAAAACTTTGTAAATCACTTTTTCTCCCCATCTCGTTGGGTTTCGAAATAGGAATGCTAACTCCGCAGTTTTCCACCAGGTGGCGCAGTAGTCTGTTTCATTCAGTAGCGCGTAACTTCTTTACTATACCTAGACCCCACTTTTATAAATATAGTAGCAGCCGTTCCGGAGGTAAGAGGGTGGCAAGGGACTTTAGTGGACACCCTGTATATATATATATATATATATATATATATATATATATATATATATATATATATATATATATATATATATATATATATATATATATATATATATATATATATATATATATATATATATATATATATATTTGCTACCACCACATAATTGCTTTTCCAAAGGACATTCCGAAAGTAATGAAAAGTATTCATATGTTGTATGGGAAAAATCTTGAAAACTCACTAGAACTTTTTTTGAGAAACGTTCCTGCAGAATATCTACTTTTTTTTTCAACCGTGGCTAGAATCACTCCCAAGACTTTTCATTTTGAAGTACATTTTCGTATATCTAAGTCATAGCGTGCACGAGTCCAATAATTATTTTGAAACCATTGGATGGGCCAACTAACGGACTGGTACTATTGTTTAACTTTTTAATTTCCATCACTTTCACAGATAACTTGATAACTCACAAAGAGGGAACTGAAAAATCTCTAAACTACCCACCTTGATAAATTTATATTCAGAATGCAAAAGTATGACATCCATGTCTTGCTGTTCAAAAGTGATGGATATCAAACCCAAAATTTTCAAGACTTTCGTTTTAAAGAGAAATTCTACTACTACTCGCATAGTGCGGTCGAGTTTTTAATTATTTATGCCTTTAACTATGCATTTAAATATGCCTAATTTATGTCTTTAACTGAATTTTTCTGCTTCAAACGTATAAATGATATCTTATACAGTTTAAAAAATTACTGGTTTAAATGTCCATATTTTTTTGCTGTAAGCAACATTTGATTTCATTTGCCTTTTCACATTTGGTTATTCATTTATCCTTTGTCGTTTGACTATGATTAGCCATTTTTGCTAACAGATAACAAACAGTAAATTTTTCTTTATTTATACAAATAGTTGAGGTCCATTTTTATCTGTTAGAAAGGGTGCGTGCCTGGCTGGTAAAGGTGTCTATTTTGCAAGTAAAAGGTGTGAGTTTTAGGCAAAACCAGCAGGAGATCTGGGAAGTTCGTTGATGAGGCCGGGACACGTAAAATAATTCATGGTGACAACTTTTCCAAATCAAGGTATGTTTGTGGTGGTAGGTCAAATACGGATAACTTTTGCTTGGCTCTCGCCTGACAATTATGAGCATCCACTTACTTTTGTAATTGCAATGACATAAGCACGGGGTGCCCAACTGTAGAAGATGTCCTCCTTCAACTCCTTGTGTCAAAAGTTAAGAGCTCTAATGATCTCATATCCAATTATTCGTGTATTTAAAATAAATAAGTGAAAGTTTGTTAGTTGCACAACAACAATTTTTGCACGAAATAACTATTTCTTATGGTATGTGCAGGTGAGATCGTATAAAAAATTTGAAATAGATTTTCCCTAAATTCTCAGTATGCAGTGTAGAATCCAAACACTGCATCATGTTTCTTTTGTATGCAATATATTAAACATTTTATGACTTCTTTGCATACTATTTTAAAGATTGTGTTGTATAATATCATTTCTACAACCATTTTCCTTCATCGATAACAAAGTCGGAGTTTTCACCATGTTAAGAATAATCATAGCATATTTTTGAAAGGTAGTGTCATTATTCATCTGTTTAATTGTCTAAAGTTTTCTACAATAAAATCAATGGCAATAAAGAAATAAAAAAGACTCATAAAATAATTTAAATTTCACTTATATTTAGTCATGTATAATACAAAAAAAACAAGATAACTGTTTGAAAATGAGTAGAATGAAACAAGTAAGGTAAAATATTTAACTCTTAATATATTGAATAAAAAATAAACTATTAAATCTGGAAGAAAAATGTATTGGTCATCTAGAGTTTTGATGTAAAAGAATAAAAAATAATTAAAAAAGATAAATAATTCTTTAGCACTGTTTAATTAATTGCCTAACGCAATAAGCTTTATAATGTATTTTACCATCCACAAAGTAAATTATTGTTTGAAAGGATCCTTCATACATAGTGCGCCATTTTCTCATATCGCAAGGAAAAAGGCCCAGAAAATTTCCAAGCACTAACACTGACAAACCAGCACGCCTAAAGCGAAAATGCAACATTCGTTTACCGTTGCCTAAAGTGGCTGGTGTGTCAAGCCCAAAATATTATGTTCCGCAGAGCTTTATCTTACAATTGCATATGTAAACACACATACGTATAGGCATATATAACAATTATCACCATAAATTTCAAATTTATTTTTAAAAATTATTAAAAATTTGCTACGAGTACTCTGCTTTTTAATCTAATTTTTTTAATTATAAAACAATTTTTCTAAAATATTTCTTTTAACTTTTTAAACAAAATCATTATTTTTTTCATTATTTTTAATTCAATCTCCTTCTGATTTCTACAAAAATAACAAAAATCCAAAAAAATTTTCTCAACTCAAAAACTGCACTAGCTCTTAAGAACGAATTAATTTGTACGACCCTAAATTTTTCAACGCACACGATAAAATCTTTTCTCTCTAGTATTTTATATAGATACATTTCGAAATTAAGTTATCATAAACTTAAATTTTTTGTTATGCATGTATTTAGTTAATTTTTCAAGAGTATTGGTACAAAGCATTTGCTTTTGGAGAATCAAAAATTTTACATCTTCTTCTATATATCTATATCTATCTGTCTATCTAGCAATATATATATAGTATATATATATATATATATATATATATATATATATATATATATATATATATATATATATATATATATATATATAAATATATATAGATATATTTATATATATATATATATATATATATATATATAATATGTATATATAGATATAATATATAGATATAGTATATAGCTACAGCTATATTTATTAGCAGAATTTATATGATTATTAAATTAAAAATATATTTTTTTATAAATTATTAAATTTATAATTTATGAGATTTGAATTAGACATGAAACTCAAAAAAATAGTGTTCATGGAATTATTTTAAATAATATCCAAATAAATAAGTAAGTGAATTCCAAGAAGGAAGTACTCTTATCAGATACGAGTATATAAAGTATTGTATAAAATATTTAATACATTAGCATTAATTAATATTTTTTCAATTTATTTAAATTGTTGCAATTCAGAATTGCATAATGTATTAAACTCAGTTGAAAGTCTATATTCAATAGTGATAAATATGTTTTTTTTATTTTAAAATTAATTTTATAATTGTATTAAAAGTAATAAATTAATATTTCCTGTGGCCATAATAATTAGGAATAGTATTTATTTTAAGTTTATAAAATTTATTATTCATTTGGTTTCGAAATTGTGGCTTCATTAGAAGTTAACATTCATATTTGTTAAACTAATGAAATCTAATGACATGTTTTCTGATTATGAACTATGTACGTTTAGACGTTTTTTAAAGAAATAATTATTTTAATATTTGATATTTTTTTTCATTAAACTGTATATACATGAATTTATTTTCATCAATATATTAACAACTTTTACAGAAAAAAGCCTGTTGTTATTGTTTCTAATCTCCAATCTAGTCTAATTTTGACAGACCAGATCAATGAAACAGTAAATAAAATTTTCCTCTTATTTAATTATTAGTAAATAATAAAGCTCACAATGATTTTTAGGAATTATAATTTTAAAAAGGTAATAGCGTTAATATATAAACTAAAAGGTACATAGGAATTTATAAAGAAATACATGCGTATTCAATATATTCGTGTTCATTTTAGAAACTTTTATGTTGAAGAATTTTCTTATTTTTTTAACTATTATAGAAAGTTATTATAGAGTTTTAATATATTAGACTATTACAACTATTAGATCAAATATATATTCACAGAATAATAATGTCACATATACAGATACAAAGACAATTTTTTTCTAATTACTGATATTAATCAAGTTTTAATTTATCTATTTTGGATTAATCACATTAATTTTTAAATGAATTTGGTGCAACAAGTGCTACACTTAAATGAGTAAATGATATAATCATTACTATAATCACATTTTATCGCTCGTTATTTATTAAGCAATTAGAAAACATTATTAATTTTATATAAATCACTAAAACTCATACCACATAAATGGGGAATATATTTTATATGAAAGGAAAAAATATTAAATTAATAAAACTATGCATGAAAGTATTATACAATGTATAATGAAAAATTAAATCCTATGTTATGTTTTATTTCTTAAAACTAATTACACAACGATTTATATTAAAGAACCTATTATCACACACTATTATTGTAATTAAAAATATTTTAAGCCAACATCTGTAGTTAAATATTTATTTATGTAAAGGTATTATTTTTATATAGTGCTTTTACCGCCAGATATTTGAGAATAAGGTATGGAGAGACATCAAATCCTATCTTTAAGCTTGTAGGATATTTTACAGAAAGAGTCGCAAATGTTTTATACTACAAAAAATGCTTTTATATATTACTTTAATTAAAATGACGTTCGTTCTATGCATTTCCTTGTCTTAATTTATCATTTACAGTGATTCAAAACGATTAAGTAGAACAAATGACTTGGTGTAAGAAATTTTCATGTTTCTTAATTTTAATAAAACAATTTGTTAATTTTCATTAAGTAATATTTTCTTAGTCTTGATTTAAGAAACATATTGAAATATATATTTTAAGCCAAAATCAGTTAGCACTGCAAGTAAATTTAAAAGCCATTTTCAGCAAATATCTCGCCTGTAGACTTGTGGGATTTAGCCTTCCTCTCGCAGGAAGTAACGAGTACAATATGCACTTACTTTACTGTA
Source organism: Latrodectus hesperus (assembly GCA_037975125.1). NCBI lineage: Eukaryota > Metazoa > Arthropoda > Arachnida > Araneae > Theridiidae > Latrodectus > Latrodectus hesperus. The sequence goes on along the minus strand of CM075856.1, from coordinate 104,519,849 downwards.
GTGCTTCTGCAGTTACAGGAAGGAATAGCTGGAAGAAAGCCATAGAAATTAAAAATGAATTATGTGACTGTATGGAGCTGCTTTTAGTATCCCAGAGGAGGGTTATAAAAATTTTGTTCACAAAAGTTGGGAAGGAGATATTTTGACACAGTGAAAGTTTTACGACTCAAAACTCCTTAACTTGGAAAGTCTCCGTTCAAAGATTTTAATAAGATTTTAATCACTATTATAGGTCTGATAAAAGAGTTTTGGCTCATAATTTTGAGCAAGTAGATGCAGTCATTACAACCTTTATCCAGTGTAGAATCGATTTTATATTTAGATATATATATATATGCATTGCACTAACTGCACACACACGTAGGATTCATATGATAGCATGAAGTTAATATTGTAATCAATATTTATAGTATTTTATGTTTTCATTTAATTTTATTTTTTCAAAACATTCATTCTAAAAGTAATCAAAGTTTAATGTAAAACAATATTCAGTTATATGATAAGTCTGAAAATCTCACTCCATATGAGCTGAAATTATAGCAATATAGAAGGCATTAATTCGTTTTAGTTGCAACATATTTTTTGAAATTTTAGTTGTAAATAAATGTTTTAATAATAGTTTTGATATAAAAATATAGTTGTAGTTTAAATACATATTTAAATAGTATTCCATTTTCCACTGTCTGTAACCCAAATTTTCTGATAATATAATACAACTTTAATAAATGCTTAGAGGCTCATTTTATTGAATTTGTTTAAGTAAATGTTATTTAACTTATTAACACTTTTAAATATTTCCCAAATTTGTCGTGTATGGGATTTAATATTAATTTCAGAGTGGGTAAGAAAATAAATATTAATACACTTGTAAAATCTTTATTAAATTTTTCCATGTTCTCTCATGCAGATTTTTCACACTAATATTACAGAAAAAAATGCTGAAAATCTATAATGTTTTTCATCGCTTAAAACAAATACTGCTATTGGTAACATTTCATTGATTTTATTTTGAAGACATCTAAATGGAACTAGAAGAATCTAATGATGTATGATCGTTTTATATTTAAGACAATGTGAACTTAGTACAGCAATTTAAAGAAATTAGTACAGCAACAAAAAAAAATTAAAGATATGTATTCTGCAGTGGATGCCCGCATACGTTGGCATTCCTGTGGAAACAAAGAGGTAGATAGATTTTCCATGGAAGGGAGAAAACTTAATGATGGGAATACCTACAAAGTCACTCTTGAAGAATTCAATTGCAAGATATTGTCTAAGAGAAAACATCATTAAAAAAGGACTCACAGATTTGTGAAATAAATGCAGAGAACTTACTAAAACTGTCATTCGCCTTAGAACCGGACACTATCGAGGTATCAAGATCCAGAGTGATGGCAACAGAACCTACCGTTTCTGCATTAATTGCGATAATATTGCACTAACACCAAGTCCCATTTTTGATGACCCTGCTACTTTAAGATATCTGGCTCAACTCATTGACCCCCCCCCTCGACATCTTAAAGAGTCTATACTCTGAAAACATCAAAGTGATAGCCAGCTGTGTCTTGCACACTCATAGTAATCTATAGTTCTCCACATGGTCACGTCACCAACCAACCACCAATGAGCTTAGTTTGTGAATGCTCAAGATATAAAACACTTTAATTCAGTCGTAAAGTATTTCAAAAATTTTGAATTGAATATATATTTTTCCAAAATAATGCTTTATATAATGTTAAAAGATGAAATTTTTAATTTTTTATTAGAAATTAAGATTGTATAGGGATTCTCTTTCTAAGATGTTTGAAAAGATAAACCAAGTACGATCTTAAAATTTCTTGAACCAAGTCTTTTTAAGTTATTTTTTATAAAAAATTAAATTTAAAGTTTATACTTAATTGTTTAAATACTAATAATGCTTTAGCAAAATATTTGTTGTCTAACTTTCGACTTCCTTAAAGAAAATACGATAAAATTATTTTTATATTATCTTAGTTATTTCTTAAATTTTAAACAAAATTTAAATGGGAAATTTGGTTTTAATTTATGAAAAATTTCAATTATGAAATCTCACATTTTATGAAGAATTTTTTTAATTTTATTTATCATCTTAATAATTAAAGCAAGAAATGAAGAAAAATATTTATTATGATATGAATTTCAAAATATGTATTTTAGATTAAATGCTTAAAACTCTCTGATTGTTTCAATTCAGTTTACTGTATAAAATACAAATTTTCTAACTAATAATTTCTTTAATTTTGAACCATAAATAAGTTCCAAAATAATATAGTTTTAGTTATAAAATCGCTCAATTTTAAACTTTATATTTGATTTTTTTAATGTATCGTCATACTAATTAACACAAAAGAAAAAAATATTATAATCTAAATTTTAAAATATTTTTTTCATCAATTATCAGAAAATTCAATAATTACTTTTCAATTCAATTTATTTGAAAAATCTATTTTTTGAGAAAAGTTTATAATTTCTTTAATTTTGAACAAGAAAGAATGCAGAATTTCTTAAGTTACTTCATTTCTATGAAAATTGTTTAACTGCAAAACACTTATATTTTATTCTAGGATTTGTAATTATTTTTAATTCATTATCTCTAGTAGTATTTGAAAAAGGAAAATGGAAAATAATTATTATTATTAAAATTCATATCAAAATAGGGAATCATTGACACTTGATAATTATATTAATATGTAATAAGTAATAATAGGTAATGAAAATCCCATTTATTACATTAAAAGTTTTAAAACACATTTTTATATTATTTACTTAAAATTCAGTAAACTTTTTAACTTAAAATATAAAATTCAGATTTTGCAATAAATTAATCATTTTTTAAAATTCAAAAAAAAATTAATGAAGTTTCAATTAATTGTTTGTTGAGAAATTTCATCCTGAAAATCCAGCATTTTTTTTCTCATCAATTATTTGCAAAATATTTTGTGATTCTCAGTTCACCTTAATAAGCAACGAAAGAAAGTGAATAAAAATAGCAGTATCACACTCAATTAAACCTCGCTTACACCACTGATGCATGCACTTTTTCACTTTCAAGGAACTTTCTAAGTAAACAGAGGAAAAACAAAAAGAAAACTATAACAAGACAGGATAAAAAAGCCAACAAATACTATTCTGGTGGTAGCTAGACAAAAAGGAGAGAACAAAAAAAACCCGAAATGGAAACGACTAAGAGTAAGAATGTATAGCAATAGGGTTAGTTCCAGCAGAAAATTCGGAGCAATGGTCATCCCATAGAAGCCAGGGTGGTCGTAACGGTGGACCGTCCAATTTTCCGGCGACTCGCAATCCTTGGATGATGCGTTTTTTCCCTAGAAGAAAAATATCCGATTTAACACGCACAGGACAATGCGATCCCAAAAAGACATTTCTGTGATTAAGTTTTGGGATTTTCTTCCTCCCCAGTATCTCGGCTTTTGTTTTCCATTTCAAAGCCAACTAGTATTTGCTTTCTCCTTCCTTACATAATGTTGGTACTAAATAAGGATATAATACAATAGAGTTGGAAAAGAATTGCTTTTGAAATGTCCTAACTGGAAAAATGCTACCTTTTGTCTTTTATAGAGTTCGGTCTACTTTTTTTACTTTTTTTTAAGGAAAAATGTGTTTGAATAACATGAATTATTTTTCGAAATATATTTTATGCTAGATTGTATGAAAAATAATGATACAATTGTTTTCAAAGCAATGATTTTTATTAATTAATCGTTTACCAAGTGGGACATATTAATGCGCATCGTAATTACAAGCATTTTAATTGAAATGCATATTTAAAATTCAAAAAAATTACGATTTCATTTTTAGCACATTGATATATTATATAGTAAGTATTTTATTATAATTATATTTTTTCTCATTAAGTGCTCTGTATTGACAGTTGTAAAGTAAGAACACGCACCTTCAATTAATCTGCTTGCAAGTTTGATTCTGTATCGCCTCTCGTGGTTCGCATTGATTGAGGCTCGGTAAAACAACCTCTTAAAATCACAAAAATTTTATTCGTTGCTATTTTTTACAACATACGGGAAATTCCAGCAGTAGAAGTCACAGTTACAAATCCCCAACTCAGGTAACACAACAGAAAACAACATCCAATCACAGAAGTCTCTAATACCTCGCACATACCACAATTTTTATGCCTTAGTTCTATGCAATTCAATGCATTCAAGACCGATCATCTTCACTAACTGCTTTTATGCTGCGTGGTGGTACTTATGCCTGACTTGACGTGAAAATCTAAGATTTTCATACGTCTGGAAGAATCTAAACTATCATGCTAAGAATGGTCTACAGCTTCTGTGATGGAATATTCTACAAATATATTTTATTCTTTTTCTTTTTACCCAATGGTTGTCAAGATGCCAAATCACTGGAAATAATGTCTTTACAGAATACGCCAAAATTGAACTAATTTTGCTCAAAATCTGAGCATTTCAGGTCTTCCTTAGGTATTTTAAGACAAATACAAGTAGTTTTTCCAAATATATAACAGTTCGTTCCACGGAAGAATATTTCTAGCGGTTTGAAATTTACTTAAGACTATAGGTCCGTCTCAAATTAATGATATTAAATAAAAAAATGATTCTTTGACACCAATTAAACAAGCATAACCTGCTATTTGAAACACAGTGTGAAATTAAAAATTGTTCTCAGTTGTTTAAAATTGCACACACAAATTATATTTCAATATTCGATATCCTTGGATTCATATAAAATTATTATTTCGAAATGTGTATTATAATAAGTATTGTGATTTTTGATTAAAGTATTTTACTTTTGAATTATCAATAACAATTATTTTTCAAAAAAAGGAAGAAAATCAGAACAACTCTTTATAAAGTGCTCGAAATTAAACATATTTTATTTCATTATTAATACATTTTATATTATGGGATATATTCTATAATCTATGCCCATGAAAGTAATATATAAATATAAACTAATCAATAAAAATGTTTAGTATCAACCGAATGTGACTCTCAACACCATTTTAAAAATCTTCTATTTCTTTCTTTAAAAATTTTATTTATGTTATAAGGATTTTAACTTGTGAAATAATATTTGCAAAAACATTTTCAAATGACTCTTGATTAAAATCTTGTAAAAATATATTCGGCAACAAAATTAAAACAAGATAAAAGGATTCTAGGCTTATTTTGTTGTGTGAGTTAACGAACAACATATTGTTTTCTATGAGAAAGTAAATTAGGTACAGTAAAAATAAATAAATAAAATAATTTCTACAAAATTTTTAGAAATTTCGTCTTTTTTAAAAACACATTATAACTTTTTCAAAACGTACAAAGCTTTTTTATAAAAAAAAAACTTTTTATTTAATTTTCTATATGCAATGAATAAATAAAGTTTAGATAATGTGAAAACAACTCTCTATTTAACATTGCTGTTCTTAACCGTTTATAACAATGAACACTATTATATTACGTCTCAAGTATTTAAAGTTCTTACGTAACATCCTCAATTTATGGTAGTTTTTATATTTGATAAAATCCCCAACTACAAAAAATTAAGTACTTATGATAACGTTTTAGTTTCTTTTTTATTTTTTGAGGCTCTCAATTTCAATGCATGCCTTCAAAAATTAATTAAAATTATAGATGCTGTTACAAATTCTCAAAAAAAAGAAAATATAATGTGCCAAAATGCATTAATTTTTTCTGTATCTATATTTTCTGCTCTCAAAAATAAATTAAAGTATTTGACCCTATTCAGTAATTTTTAAGGGAAAAGACTTTGCCTCAGAATGATGCAGTACTTTCTATATTTCTACTGTTTTAAAAATGGATCTAAATGTGTAAAAATCATTTGTATGTGAACAAATTAGTTTTAATTATGGATTTCTGTTTAAAAACCGCTGGCTTACATAATTTAACGTACCTTATATACAGCTACAGAGTAGATCAATGAATTATGGAATATATTTATTTCTCAAATTCAAACGTACATTAAACTCATTATAAGCAACAGTCAAGGAATTAAAATATTTTAGACAAGTTGATATTTTATAAAGTTTTAATGAATATGCAGCAAAAGCTTCCGTATGGAAAGAGATTGATTCGTTTTAGCACCTTTGGTAAGGGATAGCCTCTTGCCCATCCGTTCAACTGGCGAGGGTTGGAATGTTTGTAATGGTCAAAAACCAACTTTAATTGTAAGTCCCGGTTTAAGTAGGCTAAACTAAACTAAACACGTTTCATGGCAGCCCATATATAGGCCATGGCTCACAGCGCCCATATCCGTTTTCTTGACCGAGAGCCCTGGGTGCGAGGCATACGTCCTGGGTAGGTGATCAGCCTAATTCAAAGTTTCAGTTCCCAAGCATATTTGGTACTCAGTTTATCGACCTACTGAAGGGATGAAAGGTTGAGTCGATTACCTTGCGCAGCCCTGAATAGAATCTCAGACTTGTGCCATGGGAGCGTAACTGCCACTAAGCCACCAGTGCAAAAAATGTTAGTTTAGTGAAAAACAAATCTAACACTGTTGAACATTTAACTAAAATATAAATCAATGAAACTTCATGTATAAAAATGTTAACTAATTGTTGATATTAAAATGAATTAGTAATATTCATTGTATAATATTGTTTTATATTTTGCATTATTATCGAATATCTATTCATAAATTTTATTATACAGATCAAATTTATCAAACAGGTGTTTTAAATGTATAAGTAAGTGCAGAGGATATAGTTATCCTTTTGTATGAGAATAGGGGGCAAAATAGAAATTTGAAATGATAGTATTATTAACGAAAATATAAAAGACAAGTAAAGACAAAGAAAAGCAACGAAAATATTAATCAGAGGCCTTGGTATAACAGCTTAAGAGATCTGTAAGGTACCTTCTATAGCCTGTATCACTTTTAGAAGAATAAAATGAACCAAACGGGTATAATTCTAAATGAAAATCCCTGGATACTTGGCAATCCGGGAAACTCTTCCGCAAGAATAATTGCATGCACATTATTTGAGCAGACACACAGTTTCCTTGCAAACTCTCATATATATGAAGTAGATATTAGTATGGTGCGCATTGCTTTAATGATGTAAGTTTGTGAAAACTTATGTTGGGAGAGATTCAAGTAAGTGAAACATTTTCTTTGGTAGTTCTTTAGAACTTAATAATGCTCTTGTAGTATTTTAGAATTTAAAGTCTCAAATGTAATCAGCTTTTGTTAAGGCACTCTATTCGCTTTTATATTTTTAACACACTGCTTAGAAACACCTTGTAAATGATTTACAAACAGGAGTTATGTTTTAAATACGTAATATTGTATAATTCTCTGAAATATTTTTCCATGTACCAACAAACAAATATTACTCCTACAAACTGCTATTAGAAGAAGAATCTTATTCAGATTATAGAAAATAATATATTATAATTATTTTAATCAATTAATTATTAAAAATGCGAATGCATTAAAAGTATATTTAAATTTATTAATTAAAAATAAAATCTTTTTTTTTTATTTTATATGCATCTACTAAAACAAAAACATACTGATTTTACCATATTACAACTGGAGTTGCAATATCCAGTTTAACAACTCTTTCCTTGAATTTTCATAATAACATTTGGAAATCATTATATTTTACATACAGTTCTTTTAGAATAGCAAAATTCAAATATAATGCAGATTTGGAATTTTATTTGATTAAAAAGATTACTCTAGGACAGTGAGTAGGACACTCAGTTCCGGAAAAATACGCATAAAATGAGCAGCTACAAGGAGATAACATGCAGTTATCCCCTTTATGCGTGACTGCTTCCGGGGAACGTGACATCAATAAATTATAATTCTTTGTCAGAAATAATGTTGAATGAATAATTCAATTATGCCCACTCTTACGATCTCACCTGACTGTGACCGTAGTCATGCATTTTGAAGGAGAGTGGAGTGCCATAACTGCATTAAAATTGAATAATAATCACTAAAGTTTCTTTATTTTGCGTTTAAATTATTAGAGCAATTTAAAATTTGAAAATTTATTAAGATAGCATTAAATTATTCACCAATATTCAAAAATATCACCAGTAGTTTAAAAGAATCAAAAATCAATCTAAAACACATAATACATTTAATTAGAGATGTTAAATAGAAGCACATTTTTCTATCTAAAATTTAATACGTATGAAATAAAATCATTATAAAATAAATTTTATGAAAGCAAATTTTGATAAATATTTTTGAAGTGTAAAATAAATTAATGAAATTGATGTAAATGTAAATAAACAGTTCATAAGGCTTGCACGATAAAATGTTCATAAAATATTGAATGACAAAATGTTAAAATCTACTCAATGAAGTATTTAAAAATATTTTTACTAGAGTTTGTGTTTTAAAGGAAAGTATTGAGAAAATTTCTGTAAACTAAATTGAAGCAGTTAAGTAGTTACGCTTATATACTGAATTTATAGTGAATTCAAAACTTTAATATTAAAAATATAACGACGGCATTACACTGTGTTTGCCTTTTTTATTTTAATCGGAAAATTTAAACTCATATTCTTTGCAAGTGAAAATATTTTTACTATTTAAAAAAATGTATGTTTTTAAAGTTTGTCTAATGTAATTTTTTGATATTAAAGTTACATTTTATACAGAATGAACAAAGTTAATCAAGATCAATTGTTTAAAAGGGATACCAAGTTACTTTATCTAACACGAAGCAAAATATAGCTAAATAACTGAATTTACAAACTAAGATTTTACCCAGAAATTTTTAATCATGTGTGTAATTAAAATTTATGTTTATTCCAAATTTCATTATTTTCTTATATTGACGAAAAAAGAAAAGTAATCCACTTTTAAATTTTATTATGTTCAGAAAAAATAATTATTTTAAATAGAATGAATGAAAAAAACTTATTAAATCTAATATATGATTTGAATTTAAAGTAAAAAAAATTCATGTACATTTTTAAGAGAATTAAAACCAAAAATATTATTATAAGTTCATTTTGTAAGTGTCTAGTATATATACTTATATCACAAAATAAAAAAAACGCACTTTTATATTACATTTTATAAAAGTGTGTTTATTTTATAAACTAAACCACTAAGCACGATGCTGCTTATAAAAACTGGAGAAATTCATAAGTTTAACAATATGATCAAAATATTAGAATTATTATTAAAATATTAATCCCTAGAGATTCAATTTCACAATTTCAAAATTGTGCGAAATGGCACTAGCAGAAATAAATGCCATGTCTTAAATAATCAAATCTCGCTAGTGTCCAAAAATTATTTTAAATTATAAAATTATTAGTTCACATTATCATTATTTCAAGATATTGTAATATAACTATAATTGCGAAAATCTAGCTCATGAATTTTCTTATGAACATGTAGTAAACAACAATAGGAATAGTTAAAAATATTCAGATATTTAAAGTGACAGTTTCAAATAATTATCCCTTTAACGTCTCGATTATAGTTTAAGTTATAACAACTAGAAAATAAAAGGAAGAAAATGCCTAATTACAAGGAATCTAGACAGAAAAAATCAATCTAAGAATTTTTGAAATGTCAGAAATTTCGCCTGTTGAATAGTTAGCATAACAGGAGAAATGAAAAACTTATCTTAATCAGAACAACAAGGGAATTAAAAAAAGTACTGTGCAAAGCAGGAAAATGAGTTTTCTTTGTATTAGAACAACGTTTTTTGTTATAAATGGCAGTAAAAGTTTCAGAATTTCATAAATTATAATCGATAAATGATGTTCATTGATTAATCTTTAAACTTGTATTGTTTTAATCTTAAAAAAAGAAATACTTTTTAAATTATTTAATGTTTTTTTAATAAATCCATATGTGTAAATATTGAGATTTGCCTTTCTTACTAGATTTGTTAGTAAGAAAGGCAAAGATTTGCCTTTCTTTCTTACTTAAAGGGTGGTGGCAGCCTAGTGGTTAAGACATCGGCCTTCTGTCCGGAAGGGTGGGGTTTGATTCCCAATGCCACCAAAGAACCTCCGAATACATGCGATATACATGCTCGTTAAGACTGTGGACTCGAAAGTTCTGTGGTCGTTTATTGAGAAATTACCATGGGAGCAAAGTTCTGGAGAAAATTTCCTTCCTCTCAGATCAATGTCAAAATTGAGGGTGTGGATCCTCTGGTGATGCCATCTATCGGAGGATTTGAAAAGCAAAATCCTACTTTTCCCCTTCGTGGTGCTCTATTTAAACTAAAGACGGGCCTTACTGACTAAAATTCGCATAGCCATTGCACAACGAGCTTGACTTGTCCAAGAGTCATTAGTAACAACAACAGCACTTAAAGTTAATTGGGAATTTCTCATGAAACTTACGTAAGTAAACAATTCAGAGAAGAGCCATTTATAAAATATTTGCTGAGGAATTATAAATTGGCTTGAAATTATATAACAGAGTATCAGCAGATTATGTATTCTTATAATACAAACTATAATGTGAATGAAGATGTTGAAATTATAGTTTTTTCAAAGATTATACGATAAAGAAACATGGTGAAACATCTGAGAAAGCTATTTCATAATTTGAACAAAATTGTACAAATCATATGTAATAGTCGCTAATATACACAGAAAGAGTGAAAGAAAATATTTATAAGCAGATCTGATTCATTTCAATTAGAAACACTTAATATTCTGAATGAAAATTTAAAATATTTTCTTTAGCAACCATATAACTTTATAGTCAATGAAAAACACTAATTTGTCAATCTTTATTATAAATTGATTTTTACAACCTAAAAGAAACTAATTTCTTTCACATAGGCACTGATTCTTTCTTGTATCATCCAGTTTAAACACATTATTTAAATTCATTTTTTATTCATATGTCGTTCAAGTAATAAATATGCTTGTATCTGTCATAAATTAGTAAGCATTTCATGTAAAATGTGTGTACACGGCTTGGTGTGCGAAAATAGAGTAACAATTCAAATTTTAGTAAATTACCATGGAATTACAGAAAAAGAGGGTTTTTAAGATGTGTGCAATGAATTCGAAATTCAACAGAAAAATCACGCGTATACAGAACCATGAGGAAGATAAAGCCCCATTTTAGCGTACTCAAAATAAAAACATTTTAGCTCAAATGTTTTTATTTTGAGTATTTTGTTTTTATTTTATTTGAGTGTACTCAAAATGAAAACATTTTGAAGTAAACATTTTAGTGTACTCAAAATAAAAACAACTTGTACTCGAAGCTCAAGAATGCAATATGATTAAGGACGGAGCCCAACGAGAAGATATTCTCTGCAAGTGCAAGTGAGTTTAGTAGTTCCGTAGTGACTAGAACAAATTCTTTTCATGAATTCATTCATAAAAGAATGATCAGAAAGCTGGAGAGGGACGTAATATGACTTGACTAAAAAGTTTGGAATCGACAAAAGTGTTAATTTGAGCATTTGAAAAGCCTTTCAAATTATTATTTCAGATGTAAGAATAATTGGAGAGGGCTGACATAGGAAAACAACTATGCAGAATGACTGATTTTTCATTCTGCATGGTTTCATCTCAGTAACATCATCAAGAAACGTAAAAACCATCAGTAATCAAGAAACGAAAGATAGGTTGTCATGTTAGTCTTGGAATTCTTGTCTGGGGAGGTACTATGCTGAACGCGTAGGCTCAGTTTCGTGTTCTCAAAAGAGGATTTGTTACCGGTGCTCATGAAGAGGAGATCTTTCCACATTTGCGTCTCTTTTGAACTGCCATTAGAGCAAATTTCTTTTTAACGAACATCAATTCACATCCTCATTGGACACTACCATTTAGAAGCTACTGGAAAATATAACTCAAATTAATTGGCCAGTATATTCCTCTGATTAAAATTCCATAGAATGGGTCATTGTTGTTGTTGTTGCACCAGCATGCTTCCAAGTGCCTAGCCCTGATTTGGGCTCTACCAGTTAGATAGAAGCTGCCGGTTGACGGTTTCGTGATTTTGAAGTAGAGACCAAGCAGAAGGCACCCATTACACGGCCTTCCACCTTCAATGGTATCATTTCACTTGGAGGACATCGCGACCACTCTCAGTCTGAATGTGCCCCAGACACCATTAGTGAATACGACGGATCTTCGGTCGACTGAGATTTCAAACTCACAACCTTTCGATAATGAGAATAACTTTCCAACTAACCAGACTACTGTGATCCTAGAAAGGGTTGTGGCAGCTTGGTGGTTAGGGCATCAGTTTTCCGTACAGCAGGGCAATGTTTAATTCCCAATGCCTTCAACAACCCACACCAAGAACATGCTGCATATGTGCTCGTTAAATCTGTGGAATCGAAAGTCTTGTGGTCAGTCATTGAGCAGTTACCATGAATGTAATGGTCTGGAGAAAATTCTTCCCTCCTCCAGATCAATGTCAAAATTGAGGGAGTGGATATTCTGGTGATGTCTTCTATATAATGAGTACTTAAAGCAAAGTTGTACTTTAACCTTCGTGGTGCTCTGGTTAAACAAAAGACGCAAACTACTAACTTATATTCGCATAAAAGTTAGTATGCAGAGCGAGCTTGGTTTGTCAAAGTGTCATGAGTAGCAACAACCATAGAACATGTGTGGGATGTTTAGATGAGGTGACATGTGCCACGATCATCATACAGGAAAATTGTTGCTGTTCTTGTTGTTGTTAGTAATGACACTTGGACAAGCCAAGCTCCCTATGCCTTGGCTATACGAATTTAATTCAATTAGGAGTGTCTTTCGTTTTAATCAGAGCACCATTAGGTGAAAGTACGACTTCCTCAGTGCAAACATGCCATAGATACACATTTATAGGGTATGCAACCATTCACACTTCATTCATACAAGGAAAGGACAAAGACAAGATAGTTAGAGAGAGAAAGTACGTCCATGTCCGAACCGGGATTTGAACCCAGGACCGTCTTATCCACTGTCAGGCACGCTGACCACTAGACAAGTTGGGCGGCGGAAAATTGTATAACTGAAACAAATACTGACCCAGCAGACACAAAAATACGGGCTTTCTAGTTTAATTTAAAATTTAAATTTTTGAAATGTTTCTTTAATGTTCATGTAATAAAATTAAAGTAATGCTTAAAATAGAAAAGTTTTTTAAGATAATTTAAAAACTGAGCTTTCATGAAAACAAATAAAAATTATTATGCATGATGTTTCAAGATGTATGACTAACTTTCTCTAAAATGGTGAAGAAATATTAAGTTTTGCACACATATTGCAGTCTCAAATACTCCAGTTTTGTAAGTAATTAATTTTAAAATCTGTCAACAGCTAAAATGAAAACGAAATTATTTTTCTACCTCAAATAATAAACTCATAAAGAATATGTATTAATATGTAACTGGTTGTTGTTTGTCCAAATATTAACTTTTTGGACGTTCTCCAATATATGGTTTAACATTTAGTTTTGTAACAAAATGTTAGTGTTACAGTAATTATTTCAAGTGTATAGAATGAATCATGTGATTCTATTGTTACATATTTCTTCTAAACAAATGGGTTTCCGCTGATCTGAAAGCGTGCTTAAATTTAAAGAATCCAAACATATAATAAATTTTGGAGAGATAATTTACTTATAAGATTATTATAATAAAACCAAATGCTGTAATTAATAATATAAAATATAGAAATCTATAATAAAAGAAATGTTAACAATGATATGCTTTTTAACAAAGTATTTGCATTGAAGTGTAATGTGTCTCATATATAGCATTCACCCGTTTTATTGAAATATACTGCTTAAAACACTTGTCAAATAGATTATAAAAAATATTTCTAATGATGTCATAAATTTTATGTCACACTTACAATATAGTTTTATAATAAATATAATTTTTTTTACTACAAAATAGAGTAACTAAACGAACATTTTTAAGAAATATAATTATTTGAATACTTGTATTCAAATAAACGTGTGTATTTAAAAAGCTTTAAATGTTCTCATTTAAATTTACACAAATTAGTTAACATTTTTATTAGTTCTAACGTAATTTCTAATTTGTACTATTAAAGTTTATGTTACGGAACAAACCCATTTTGTAGGAAGTATTCTTGATATTTCATAAATTTTTATAATATTCTGAATTATTTCAAACATAATTCATATAATTAAAGAAATCTATCAACAAATATCATATTCTGATTCCCATTTACATAAAACTCTTCGAAATAAAGTTCCAAAAATTTGACATCATTTCACTCTAGAAAATTCAATGACTATGTCAACATATACACTAATATTTGCTCTAAACACAGTTCTGCTTTATTTAAAATCTATAAAATTGAAATGTACCATAAATTAGAAGTAACTAACAACATTTGCTGATTATTTCTATAAAGCACTTTACCATCCACATTTGTTGTTATTAGTTTTAAATCAGTTTTTTTAAGAGCTCCAGTGGCTCAGTAGCTTCACGCCGCTTCCCGTAAGCTCAACAAAGTGAAGCATCTTTTGCCGCGGGCAGTGGTTGGGAGGGTGACCACGGTGTACTCTCCTTCACTGGGTTGCTGGAACTCCTTGGTTTGGGGACGTGTACACGTTCATCTGTGACGTCCAAAGTCCTTTCGCTTGTGTGGCGTGGATGTGGAGATTAGGGTGCCAGCTCAGGTGTGGCCTCGTCACCTGACCGTTGTTCAATATTACGAGGCACCTTAAAAAGAGCAAAGTCGTACTTTCGCCTTTCTGGTGCTCTGATCCAAACGAAAGACGCTCTTTAGTGACTTAATTCGCCCTGCCAAAGGCATAGCGAGCTTGGCTTGTCCAAGTGTCATAAGCAACAACAAATCAGTTTTTATATCTGTTAAATGCCGTTTCAAACTTGACAAATCTTTTGGAATCAAGACATCAATCAAAATTTGGATATTTACTTGTTCTGAATGAGTAAACATTGAGCTTCTCATATTTACAAATTCTTATATACATATGAAAATTTTATCTTGATAATTATAGAAATTAACTTTTGACATCAAATAAATATTTGACAATAATTTCAGTGCATTCATACAACAGCTTTCTCCTAAGCCATTCACATTTATCTCAATTTGAGTAAAATCTCTCTCCAGAGGCTATCAGTTCCTATTTCCTTGTTTGAATTTATATTACTTTACGTGATATAATTATCTCTAGAAGTAAGAGTCAAGAGATATAATTATATTTTACTCGAAAACATCCCATTTATTCCTCGTCTAATACATCTTGTGTTACAATATTTGATACTGCAAGCTCGTTCCCTTTGTAAACATGTTTGTAAAGTTAACCAAATAGAAATACCGGAGTCAAAGGAATTTATTCAAAACAGTTTCCTTTACATTTGGGATTTCAAGTTATTTTATATATTTCCCATTAACTGAAATTTTCGTTGACATTACGAAATCTTAATGCAGATTTGAATAAAGGTTGTCAATAATCAAAGAATATACTGCTGATAAATTTAAATAAATTGAAAATATACAAAAGCCGAAAGAAAAGTTTTGCAATAAAGAAAAATATTTTGACGGATAAATTTACAATTAAAATCGAGAGGATTCGGTAGCATAAAATTGAGTCCATTTCATTTGATATTTATCCCCTTTAAATTAGCAATTTTGATAAAAAAAATTAATTAATTCAATTTAACTGATATAAACCTAAAATTCAATATAATATAAATTTAAACGGTCTATTTTATCTATTAATTGACAGTAAAAACCTAAGAAGAATGGTATTTAATTTAATACTTTCATTTGATTTAAAATAATCTATCTAATTTATATTTACAAATCATTATTTCAAAAATATATAAATAAATTATGAAATGTAAATCAAATTAAAATAAATATCGTACCTTAAAAAGTATGTTTTATATACATCCTGTCTACTATTAATAATGTATTTATTAATAGTTCATAGAATATGTACCATTGGTTTGTTCACAGCTAAATGGATTAGCTTTTGTATATGATGTCTGACTAGACCTAGCTCTACAATTTGAGTTGAAATCCAAACTATTGCAAATATACATGCACATAGAGGGACTTGAACCAATGGACTATCAAACCAAATTTAAAAGCACAATTTACTCGACTGACAGCTTTTACTGCAGTATATATTTAAAAAAATATTTTTCTAATCATTTTTCAAACAGCGTCTTTAAATGAGCTTTATTTATATACCCAAATGGAGTGAACTTGGTTAACTCAGCACGATATAATTTATATCTTTGTCACTTACCCAGTTGCAAGAAGTTTTTACATTTCTGACTGAAAAAAAATCTGTAGAGAGAAGAGAGTTTCATGTAAATCATGTATTTTAAAATAAGAAATAGTCACTAACTGCCAAATCTTGTCTGCTTGAGGAATTACAACAGTCTTTTAATTTGAAATTTTTTCAGAAATTTATTAATTTGGCAAATTGTATTTGTACTTTCATTGTCATTCTAGAGGATGACAGCATTATTCAAGTATCAGAGCTTTTTCATAATTTGGTTGTTGTTCTAATACAATAGAAGCTCAGTGCATAATATCCAAGTATTTGAAAGGAACAACAAATTAATAATAAAGAATTTATTAACAGACAAAGCAAACTCTAACAAATGGATTTAACCTATATTTCTATAATTAAAGTGTATTAGTACAAGATACATAAGATTTCCATGTAGATTGTTGTTACAATTGGCATCGTTTGTTATTAACATATTGAAAGGTTTTCTAAACCACAGCGGTGGAAGTGCAAACGAAGCTCTCTTTGTCGGCACAATCTGCAACATTTAATGAAAGACAGCTAGAAAATTTACTTTAAGGAAGAAATATCTCATCTACAGAGATTTAATTTCTAATTCTGTGAGTACAACCCTTATCATGAAACTATCTCATCGTGCTTTAACTACAGATAAATGCAAAGATATTAAGATCATAATAGTTTAATTCAGCTTTTCTCAAATTTTCTTTATTCATGGCCCAATTTTCAATCATAATTTTAATCGCGCTTCTCTCCATATTTGTACAGTAAAATGTATACAATAATAAAGTGCTTTAACACTAAATATACGGAGCTTAATTTTAAAAATTAGAAATTACCAAGAACTCTGAACTTTAGTGACATTTGGCAACACAAAATTCTCTTGTGTTCACCATCTTGGACATTCTCGTGGTTTCGAGATAAATTCTAATTTGTTTCGAACATTCTAAATTATCACAAACATTCCATCTCCAGATGAGAGCAATTTTTTTCTTATTCAGAGGAGGATGTACGATAACGCGTCAGATTCAATTCCCGGCGGTCTCATTCGAATGGATTCTTTTATCGCTTTAAAATATATCTGCATGTGTATGTTTGTTATTGATTATATATGTATTGTGTTAGTTGCAATTCACCGAATTCATGCAGAAGATTTATTCAGAAATATGGATAAATTTTCAAGTGGTCTTAAAACTACAGTCAAGCATCAAATACCTATACGAACATTGTTCCGAAAATGAAATCAAGAAAACTGTAAAGAATGGCTAAATTTCGGGTTTATCGCTACTGAAACCAAAAGACAATTTAGGAATAAATCCCTCTTTGAATTTTGGACAGGAGTAGCTCTGATGATTTTCCTGTAGTACTTTTCACATTCTATTACCAATGACCTATTTTTGTAAAGTTGGATTTTCTGCGGAGGCTTTTTTGAAGAAAACATATAGATTTCAACAAAATATTGGGATAAAAATTGAGGGTGTATCTTTCTAAAATTAATTTTTCATTTGAGAAAGTTAGGTCTGCAGTGCAAATCCAAATAGTTATTTAATTATATTTCAGTAAATTTTAATTTCTTAATCAAAACTAACTAAATTAAGTAAAATAGTAAGTTTTGCTTTTATAAATTGTTTTTAAATTAATATGTTAATTATTAAAAATTATGTCAAAATGTATTTTGTTTTGTAGGTGTATTTGTCTTTCAGTAAATAATTTTTTAAAGAAACATTTTCTCTTGGATATGTTGGCGCCACACATGTTGAGAATCGCTGATTTCACTAATGTTATTAAATGACTCTTTTCCGCTCAACTTGTCTAGTGGTCAGCGTGCCTGGCTGCGGATAGGGAGGTCCTGGATTTGAATCCTGGTTCAGGCATAGACGTACTTTCTCTCTCTATCTATCCTCTCTTTGTCTTTCCCTTGTATTAATGGGTCATGAATGGTTGCCTACCCTATAAACGGATACCTATGGCTTGTGTGTACTGAGGAAGCCAGATTCGTCTCCAAAATATAGTTCAATTGGAAAAGTAGAGCGGCGCACATCATAATGCCAACCTAGTTCTGGCAAAAGACAACAACAAATGGCTTTTAAAATATTATTTAATTTTCACAATTTTGTCCTTATTATTATTGCGATATTCAATGTCTTAAAGATTTAACGTTATTGACAATAATATTTCAAGAACTAATTAAAATTTATTAATAATTGAAAAATACATTAAGATATTTGCATTAAACACGTTTACATTAAAAATTTTTTTAATAAAATCTTAGTTCACGGTGCTTATTAAAAATAATTTTTCCCTTATTATATGTTAAAAATTTGAATTTATTAAAATATATAAATAAGAAAGAAAAATCACTTTATAATTTCATTACTTTAAACGAGTAATATCAAATTATAAAATAACAAAATTGAAAGAATCAAAGCATTTCTGCTATAAAAGAATTAGAAAATAATTGAAAGAATTTTTTTTATGTCTGTAACAGAACGATATGGGTTAACAAAAGTAAGAAAATCTAAATATCCTTAAGATAAAAAAAAAACAACGAAAATTGCTAACAAATACTAATGTCATTGAAGTAAACTTCTGGAGAAAGACAGGTTCTACTCTGGATTCCGGATTTCAAAATCATATCATGGATTAACAAAAGTAAAAAATATAAATGTCATGATCGTGAAAAAGTAAAGAGATAATTAATAAAGATGATTAACGGGAACTCTTCGTGCAGGACTCTAGTTTTACTTTTGTCCATAATATCAGAATATAAATTAATACTGTTTGTGACCGAGTAATGGATAGCCAATCAAGCGAAGATTGCACATTAACAATAAAAAGTGTGTGTGCGAGAGAGAGAGAGTGTGTGTCACTTCTTGTTTAAGCTTAAAACAATTCAAACTATGAATAAAAGCTTAATCAAAAGATATTGATAAGATTCTGAATATAATACCTAAAACAAAAGCTGTCCATTTTGAATAATTTCTGAAAGCTTTATTTAAGAAATAATCAAGATAATTATTTGTAAAAATTCCAAATGCTTTTATATAAACCTAGAATTCTTTGTTGGAATTGTTTTTAAAATCAGAAATTAAGTCTTTAGTATTTTTAAATATTCCTTTCAAGAATTGATTTGCATATTAAAAATTATCTCTTTCTTTTCAAGAATATCAAACAAAACTTTTAATCTAAATAACAAATATTACAGAAGTCTAATTATAAAAACTCCCTAAGAATATCATAAAATTACATAAAAAATTTTGTTTGAATAAAAAATATAAATTTATTCTTTCTTCAATTAGCATAGTGACTATTTAAATGCAAAATATATTATCTTTCATATAATACAGTTTTAATTAAAAATTAAAAATTGTAAAATGGAATTTAAAAAAGTGAAGTTTTTAAAGTCAGAAAAAAGTGAAGTTTTTTCAAAAAAAGTGAAGTTTTTATAAAGCAATAAGATAAATTTCGTAACGATGCTTTTTTTCGAAAGTGTACGATTTCAAAAGCACTTTCCTAAAAACTAATTAGTCTTATTATTTAAAAACTGTAATTTAGAATTCATGCATACTACAGAAATTTTTAAAAGCACAATTTAAATTTTTTTATTGAATAAATATTTTTAATCACGTGAACATCATTACTCAAATCAACTCAAAATACTGTAATAAATATATATTAATTTTATTCTTTTATAATTTTTAGTTTTAAAGCTGATACTGGTTTCAAGTATTCAATCATAAGTGTGAAAATGCACAATTAGAGCTTCAAAATGCTTATAAATATTTATAATGTAATTATAGTTCTTTTAAAACAGCACTTACACAAAATAGAGTAATTCGATGTGATAAAATAAATGCATAGTAATGTGTATTATATTTTTTGCAGTGAGAAGGTAAATAAAAACATGACTTAAATTAAATTGATTCATTGGAATGACATGCATTATCACTAACACAATTTTATATTTTTTCATGATAATTATTCGCTTAAATAAAATAAAAATCTTCAGTATATATATATATATATATATATATATATATATATATATATATATATATATATATATATATATATATATATATATATATATATATATATATATATATATATATTAGTTTCTACAATGTAGAATGATTATAATATTTTTTATTTAATTTATTTTTATTAAAAATAAATTTTAAATTTAAGTATGTGTTGAATATTGTAATTTAATATGCTTACACACATTTTATACATAAAAATGTTAATTATACTCGCATTTAAATGCTGACATATTCAATTTTCTTTATTTTGTGCATATGAAATATACAGAGACATCTATTTAATCATATTAATTTCGTATAAACTTATCTCCTCCAAATTGTGTACAAAACAAATAATTGATTTATAACATAAACAATCAAATTCAAATTCAATACATTTAATATTTACTTGACAGAATTTAAATTATCTTAATTATAATATTATGTTGATTTACTGTATTAAACCACAATAACTAAGAAAGGAGCTTAGTATTCTTTCTTAGCTATTCTTATATTTAATTGCTGATTAATCTTGTTTACTTCATTTTGCACATATTTAAAAGTACGAAGAGTCACTTAACGTATTACCTTTGTGGTGCTACTAATAAATTTCGAGTTCACAAAATGGTTCATTTTTACTTCCTGCAAGTTAATTACAAGCAATAAATAAAAAGAATGACACTAATCTATAAGCCTTTGCAGCGTATTGAATGAAAGTATATATCAACACTTCTTTTGTTCAAGGCTTCCGCTTATTTTATTCTCCAATTAAATCATCGAAGGTAATTAAGGCTTTATCTATTTGTGTCTCACCGCTTCCTGCGTTTGCACAACAAATCTGAATTGCTTCCTTTATAAATCTAACTAATTATAAGTAAATATATAATTTATGATGATATTCTTTCTTCGGAAGTTACGAACTAAAGTAATATTAAATTTATCCTGTAGGAAAAAATGAGGATCACATGAAAATCTGCACTTCCATTGAAAGGAAAATCTGCATTAGTAAAAGTGTGTGATATTACATTAAAATATATTGTACATCATACTTGTTTGAGTGCGTATTTTTCTTATATTTAATTTAGTTATATGATTTATTGACGAACACACATATTTTATTTAATGTATTTTTAATTTGATTTTAAAATTTTAAAATTATATATATATATATATATATATATATATATATATATATATATATATATATATATATATATATATATATATATATATATATATATATATGACCCATTCATAATCATACAAAATTACTTAATTCGTAATTATTACAAAAATTTATGTTTTCTGACTATCATTGACATTCTTAAAGAGTTATTGTTATATTTTTGTGTACTGTCAAGCTACTAGGTTTGCAACTTTTAAGCACAACAAGGAGCCAAAATAATGGAACATTATGTAGCGAGACACCCAGTGGGTGTACCAACGTAGTCTCGAAAATGGGTTTTCGTAACTTAGAAGCAGGAACTAAGAAAAAGAATCACTTATTTGCCCGGTCACTCTCAGAGATATAATTTGAGAGGAAGGACGTTGAGACCGCGACATACTTAACGTGCTTTAGGCGCCATTAGCGAACACGTCGAATCTTTGACAAGTTTATGATTCGTACACATCATTCGAACACACCTGATAACGAGAACGAACGCATAAGCCAACCTAGCCACAGCGGCCTCTGGAAATATTGTTATATTCTAAAAATAATTATATGTTAATAATAAAAACTAATTATTATAAAATTTAGAATGCAATATTTCGTAGCCAAAAAAAAAAATCAATACTTACTAAGAAAGTAAACTTTCGATATTCAAAAATAATTTTCATATTTAAATGCAGTTAATAATTTTCCAAAACATGAAGACAAATTTCAAAATAATGTACCCCAAATAACTATTTTCCAGTGGCATGGCCAAAATATATCTAGGAACAGAAAATTAATAAAAAAAATATCATTTTATCATTTAAACAAGCGAAGTACACAAAATTCAACGTAAAGTATAATAAGTAAGTTTTCATAATTTCCATAAGTTATTATCCTTTTATAACAAATACTAAATTGAATAAAGGTAATTTAAATTATAAAAATATTTTTTCGCCTTTTAAATTACTGTAAAAAAGCAGTATTTTTTTCTTATTATGATTTTAAATATACATAAAAATTTATCGGAATAAAAATTTTCATAATCGACTTCTTTAAGATGATATGATTATTTTTCAACAAAAATTTGGTTTCAGAAGTAACTGCATAATATTAAAGTAC
This sequence comes from Latrodectus hesperus, assembly GCA_037975125.1. NCBI lineage: Eukaryota > Metazoa > Arthropoda > Arachnida > Araneae > Theridiidae > Latrodectus > Latrodectus hesperus. The sequence continues at coordinate 104,497,301 of CM075856.1, read as the reverse complement.
ATGCGTATATATTTGTGCTTAAAAATATTAAAGTTATGTTAAGAGGACAGTGGACTATCAAAATGTGCAAAATCGACAAAAATACCAATTTTTCTTTTTTAATTTTATAAAAAGATATGAATCGTTCTCTATATTATGGAAAAAGAATTTTTAATTTCAGTCAATTTTAGACAAAGTTATTAATGTTTTAATAAAGTAAACACTGTGGCACGCCTCTTTTTCACGTTTGCTCGAAAGCGTAAACAAGTAACACGAGGACTGTGTATTTGAATAATAACTAATTCCCAATGAAATATGTATATTTCTAGAAAGTAATAAGTTTTAAATATCACTTTTTTAGACTAATATTTGCTTAATTTACACTATTTAAACTTGAAAAATAAGGTATTTATTTTATAACAAACTGCCACGCTCATTTCTTATCGTCTCATAACAAGTAAATATTCATTCTTCAAATCAATATTTACTGAAATCTTGTTTTAGAATGTGCTATATTTTTGTCACATCAAAATTATTTATTATTTGTATGATTTCGTCTAGCAACACTAATCTTGTTGATTTTACCAGCTATCATTATTTTGATTTCACCGCTTGATTTCTGTTTCGATTTTGAAATTTGTATTTCTGTTTGCTATTTGGCGTTTATACATTTCTTTTCAGAACTACTTTCTCAAATAATAATCTCTTGAATCGAACATTGTAATTTCCACCATAATGCATGCAATTACTTCAAGATACAGAAATCATAAAGACACACTAGCGAAACGAAAATTTGCTACGATATAATCAGCTCGTAAAAGACAGTCAAAATTTGCTGAGGAAGCTGTACTAAAGGAAACAGGTGACCAAAAAGTTTTTTATGGATGTAAATGTTCCAGAATTTGCCCATTTACGTAATGATATTCCTCCTGTAAGTGGAAATGAGTATATTCTTATGAATAAAAACTGCTTTTCCAGTCTTCTAAGGAATTTGCCATGCAGTAATTGTGGTGTCTGCTCTTTAGATGTATATATCCACTCAGTAAAATTATAGTTTTTCAGTGAAACTAGAAATGTCCAGCAAATCTTGCACAAAAAATTAGCTCAAATTTTTAACAATAACAAAGTTGTGGCAGCCTTTTTAAAATGCCATGCAGCAATGGAATCATTCTCTCGAACACAGGATTATGCAAACATGAAAAAAAATTTCTAACTGTGTCTCTAATTTAATAAAATGAAAGGTTTCGTGATAAAATGTTAAAATAAAGCCACAGTGCCGTTTGGAAAGCACATTTGAAATTAAATTTAAATCCTAAGGATCAGTTACCTATTTCTGTGTCCTATCATTAAACTCAGCAGAAACGAGTTCATACTTCTTTATATGGTATTGGCATAGCCATTCATTCCTTTACAGGTTTAGTACTTGACTTTGAAACCATGTCGAAATACTATTCCGGAGTGTACAGTTGCATCTCGGCATCTCGGGGAATACAGTGCTGAATTCTACATTTCGAAAGAAGGACACAGAGAAAACTGCCAAAAAATCTTCAGCGGATTATCTGGAAGCATGGAAATAATTGCTGCATCAAGAATTTGGAAACGTTCACTTTCATATAATATGTATTACCTCTTCTTCTTCTTCTTAGAATTGGGTTTGTATGCCATTGGGCACCTCTGCTTTTATCAGGAATTTGTACCATTAACTCCAAACCCAATGTTTCCTAGTTCCAGTTGCTCGGGTCACCCACGGCTCGGATTCCCTTGTCTTTTTCAGCAGAGGGTTCACCTGCAAATGCAGAAAGGTTTGTTACTTCTTGTGTCTTTTCAGCCACAATCTAACAATTCATAATCTCAGGTAATATAAGTCCACCCAGCATTGCCTGAGTTGCTGGGCAAGGCAAATTACTCTAGAAGTTCACCAGGCAACTAGAGGCTCCGTTAAGACACCAATACCGCGGTGCCAATTAGCCCTAGGCACGGATCGCATAACACCAGGGCTTACGGGAGCTGGTTCGCGGTCTCTGATTCCATATTCAAGGCTATCCTGTCATTCCTACAGGACATTCGGCGATCCACCACCTGCCGACGCGCCTGGTGGCTGATCAAGCCCCAGGAGGGTACACGTAACCCCTGGTTTCAGGTAATATGTATTACAAAACAATTATATGTCATGGTGATTCTAAAACATTTATTCACTTAAACGAAAAGAAAATATATAGTGATATTTCAATTGTTAAAGAAGAATGTATTAATCATGTTTCGAAAAGATTTGGAACTGCACTTTGTAATGTTGTAAAAGAATGGAGAGTGAGAGGCGTTACACATGGTGGTATAAAGCAAGGCAATTTAAAGGAAGAAACTGTGGTAAAACTCCAAAATTTTTATCGGGAAGAAATAAAGATATGTTCCCGGTTTTTAAAAAATGAAAACTTCAGTTTTTGCGGCTCTTAATCACTGTATGTCAATAGATAAAAAGTCCCAACATAAGAAATGTCCCACGGGACGTTTATCATGGTGCTTTTATCAAAGAGCTGTAACATGCAATGAAATACCACAAATTCACACACTGATGAAGACTAAACTTTCAGAAAAAGTTGTTGAGACGATACTACCAGTGTACAAAAGACTGTCTTCTAATTCTTTTTGAAATTCTTTTTCATTGTGCTTCTGCAGAAATTCAAAATGCAAATGAAAGTCTTCACAGTTGTATACGAAAAAAATGCTCGAAAGATATATTTGTATCTAAAAAGAAACTGGAGTATGCAGTAACTCAAGCCATCAGCTAGTTCAATTTTGGATTTTTAAATACAACAAAATTACGCGCAGGAGTGTTGTCTGATCACATTTTAAAACTTGCAAAGAAAAAAGATGCAACAAGTCTTTCACATAAAAATCGAAGGTCATCAGACCTTTATAAATTGCAACAAAAGTCAAAAAATACAAAAAATTAAAACTATATCAAAAAGATATTGCGTAGAGTGCTGGAGCATTTTGAAAAAAAAATTCAGATGTGTGTGTTTAAAATTTTAGAGCATTAATATTCTACTTACAAAAAATAAATTTGTGTATAGAATCAAGAAATGAAAATGTTAATCATATTAAAAATAACAATATGGTTTCCTACATTATTTTTCCAATAACTTTTTATGAAATAATTTTTAAAATATATTATTTATTATTATATTTACAATTTTGTATTTATCTAGAACTTTAAAATTAATATAGCATATGCTTATAATGCATGCTTTCTATGTAATATATATGTTATAACAATTTTTTCAAATGTTCGAAAAAAATTTTTAAAATGAAATATGTAAATTTTAATTATTTTAATTTTAAATAATTTTTTGGTTTTTCCTTTACATAGTTAAACAAACTTTGATGAAAAAATTCAATAAAAAAAACAATTTAATGGTGTTTAAATATGAAATTATTGTCTCAAGTACCTCACAGATTTAAAATACTGTTTTTCTCAGATTTAAATTTTTTGATAAATATGTGAATATAAAATGCTCCGGTGCGCATTAATTTTTCCCATGTACATAGCACTTGCTACAGTTGTTCGTTATGATGTTTTCTTCAAATGTACCTCAAAATTGGTTATAGCTTTAAATAAAATTTAAATTTAAGATTTGAAATTAATGTTGATGTGATATTTTTATGAAAAATTTTATAATATGTGTTTAAAAATTTAACAAATATTCTCAGAAAAGTGTTATTTTTAAATATAGATTATTTATATATACAAATATTATTATTTGTGAAAATTGAAAGAATATTTCTATATTTAAGACGCAGGGGATTCTTTAATAATAAATGTTCAATTCGAACATTATACAATAAATGTTCGAATTGAACATTTATTGGATATTATAATTACATTTATTGCCATAAATCACTTTTTAACTTATATTTTAACTTAGACATATAAGCTTAATATTTGTGCCGAATTTCAAGACAATTAGATACAAATTGAAAAAATTAGTTTTGAAAGTCCATTGTCTCCTTAAAAAATAAAAAAAAACATATTTTTTATCGCAAAAATTGGGTTCGAATGAGTTTATGTTTACAAAAAAATATATCTGTATGTATTTTTATTTAAATAAATATTTTTATTCAAACTTAAATGTATGTCAAATATAATAATTTAAAATTTATAACATTTATACATAAATTTACTTTATTATTTGTAAAAATTCATTTGGTTTCTTTTCTTTAGAAATGTTCGAATATTTGATTTCATCCTTCGATAATTATAAATTGATATATCATCGTATTCATATCTTTATTCATTTTAGGTACATAATTATTTATAATCTGAGCAATCTTTCGGTAATTTAAGTCACGCTAAGAAAGAGGTTAGTGTCTGAGTTAAAACTATCCACTTCAGTCTCCCTCATTACTCAATGAAAAAAGAAAAAAAAATCAAAAGTTTATATCCGATTCACTGCTCAACCCATTTCCTTTTGATTTTTGAGATTAGCGCATTTTTTTAACCAAATTGGCGGCAACGATTCCTTTTGAGCGATTGCTGTTCATTGCATTCATTCCAAATTTATACTCTAATAAAGTAGTGTTTTTCTTTGATGAAGACTTCCTTTTTATAATTTTCCCTCAATATGCTTATTTTCTGTTTTAGAAAATACGTTCTAAGAACTGAAACAGATAATGTGCATCAAAACACAAGATTAATTTCCGAGCCAGTTAGATATTACCAGCTGATTTCACCGCTACGAGATGCGAGTCTCTTTACTTACTAAATTAATCTCACTTTGTAGCGAAGTGTAACGTTGACTCGTGACCTTGGTTAGGTTATACCTAGCGCAAATGAGACGTGAGGCTTAGCTGAAGAAAGAGAAACCATTCTGCTTTCGGTCAGAAGCAGATAGCAAGAGATAAGTTCCAATTAATCAAGCGTCGCTTTCAGATACAACAGCAGCAGAATAATTCTATTTGCGGCTTGGAGCCGTTGCGTCTACTTACTCTAGCCCTACTATCCAATTTTCTCTAAGCAGATAACCAATTCCTAACCTATAATTCAATTTTGTATTCACCCGTAAATGTAAACAAGCTGAAAATTAACCTAAAATTCAAAATCAAATCATTCATAAATAACTCTTTAATTAAAAGAAATGTATAAATGTATATGCACCTGCATATATATATATATATATATATATATATATATATATATATATATATATATATATATATATATATATATATATATATATATATATATATATATATATATATAAACTCTTTTGAACATTTATGAATGCATACGGTTATCAAATAAAATGGAATTTGAAAATTTTGCTGCATCGTTTTTAAAATTAAATTTAAACACAATAATAAAAATTGTATACTAATAATATAAAAAATTATATCATAAAATAACAAAACATTTCATAATACATATGAGGAATAATTTAGAAAATATGCATATATTTACAAAATCCGTAACAGATGTGACGAAAAAACGTTTCAAATGAAATATTATCATAGAAAATATTTAATAATGTAAAGAAATTTTGAAATCTGATTATCATTTTTTATTATTAGTAAACTATTTGAACTCCAGTGGCTCAGTAGCTTCACGCCGCTTCCCAGCAAAGTGAAGCATCATTTGCCGCGGTCAGTGGTTGGAAGGGTGACCACGGTGTATTCTCCTTCACTGGGTTGCTAGAACTTCGTGGGTTGGGGACGTGTCCACGTTCATCTGTGACGTCCAAAGTCCTTCCGCTGGTGTGGCGTGGATGTGGAGAGGAGGGTGCCAGGTCAGGTGTGGCCTCGTCACCTGACCGTGGTTCAAAATGACGAGGTACCTTAATAGAACAAAGTTGTACTTTCACCTTCGTGTTGCTCTGATCCAAAACGAAAGACGCTTTCTATTGACTTAAATTCGCATAGCCATCGGCATTGCGAGCTTGGCTTGTCCAAGTGTCATATGCAACAACTACAACAACAGTAAACTATTTTCTATTTAAATTGAAAAAGAACTGGCAATTATTAGATTTGTGAGATATTTTTAAATTATTCATGTTTAAAATTAAGATAATTTAGATAAAATAATTGCTATTTGTTTTTAAATATTAGTCTGCTAAAAAATAACTAAAGATTATGATACAAAGAAATAGGAATTTTAACATATGATAAATAATATTACACTATAATAAAACAATTAAGGAAATGTTTCTTAATACATAAGTAAAATAACGATTTCTAGTAATGTATATGCTCAGTACATATGAATTATTTCTTTGGGAAATTCTATGCAGTATTTCAAAATATTATTCCTACATATCAGTAGAAGATAATATTAGATATGAGTATAAAGGGTTCCCCGAATTTAAATTCTTTAGTTTTATGTTTAGGTGTTTGTACTGTTGAGGTTTGAATCTGTCTCATTATTCAACAAACAAACATTTTTAAACTATAATGAATAAATTTTATTTTAAATATTATTAAGTAAAACTGGAAAATTAATTTACAAAAGGAATTTTAAAAATTGTTCTGCGATAGAAGGAACTAATTCAAATATCCTATACTTTTCTGAATATATTTACGAAATATATTTTATAAATTAGACAAATGAAGGCTTAACAGTTATTAAGCAAATTAAACTAAGAAATCTTTCATTATAAAATCTTAGAAATTATATATATAATTCATCATAATTTGTGATTAAAGAAGTTTAAGGTTTTAAACATTTTTCTATGGAGATCTGAAGTTCACAAATTCGAATCACCCTCTCTAATATATATATATATATATATATATATATATATATATATATATATATATATATATATATATATATATATATATAAATTGATAAATTAATTGCAGATATATCGTGATAGATGTTTTATAATGAAATGATCTTTACAAGGCAATATTTAAAAATTATGTTCATAAATTAACATTAATGAACTTACTATAAGACTTAAAGGATTTGTATGTATTTAGATACATTAAGTATCATATTATATTATGAATTAAAAAAATTTATAGACAAACACATTCTATTGAGTTCACATTTTTTTCATTTTAAAAAAGAACATTTATTTTTCTATTCCTTACATCGGACCTAAAATGAAAAAAAGCCAAAGAAGAACTGAAAAATATAAAAGGTATACATACTAGAGAAAAAAATTTCAGTTAAAATTGTATCCTGTGTATTTTTAGATTGAACACGGACTATCTTGATTTAACTCATTTTTAAAAAAATTGAAGGCAATATTATGAATATTTTTTTTTAATTCTTTGGGTAGAAGTTCCCTTTCAGCACAATTATTATATGGGCCGTGGTATCCTAGTGGTTAAGGTATCGGTCCTAACATCCAGAAGGGCTAGGTTCTATTCCTAATGCCGTCAAAGTTCCCCCGAGTACATGTGATATACGTGTGCTCGTTAAATCTATGGAATCGCAAAGTTCTACGGCCGGTCTTTGAGCTGTTACCATGGGCGTAGTGGTCTGCAGGAAAATTTCTTCCCCCTTCCGATGAAAGTCAAAATTGAGAGAGTGGATCCTCTGGTGGTGCCATCTGTCGGAAGAGTCTTAGATCAAAGGCGTACTTTCATCTTCTTGATGCACTGGTTAAACGAAAGACCCACCAATCTGATTATTAATTTCGCATAGACGTCGTCAGCTAGAGAGCTTGGCTTGTCCAATTGTCATAAATAACAACAACTATTATGACAATCGCAAAATGCGTGATATTTGTCACATTTTGATTTGAATCACTTCTAAGCCTATTATTATTCTTGTCTATTAAACTTCAATTTCTATATAGGATTTTTTTCCATTAGAGTATTTATAGCAGAAGTAGACCCGCAGTTTCAGTTTTGATTTCATCCAAAACCGAAGCTGATTTCATTTTCAGCAACCTCTTCCAAGTTATTTCGTTAATAAGGTGGGAGAATGACAGAGTTATGTTCTTAGAATGGGACCTAAACCTAGTTGATATCCTTTACGTTAGAGGTCTCTCTTCACAACAACAATGTCATTAATCACTGTCGGAAAGTCTTACAAATAAGAGACAAGCAATCGACATTAGACATGTATTTTAAAGTTCCATTTACAAAAAGTGAAAAGAGCCGATTAATATTCAAAACTAAACTCAAGTATTAATTTTTAATAAAGTTACTAAGAAAATATACATCATTTTTAATTTAATTTTTAGACTTTCCAGAGCGATTAGTTGATTTCACAAAATAGTCTGTGGTAAATCAATGATCTGTCAAGTCTTGTAACAGATTATGTTCGTTAACCGATTACCCACTGTATATGTTTGATAATATCAGAGCAGTAATTATTTTACAGTCTCAGAAACGTATTTACCATAAGTTATGGTTGATACAAAGATGAATATATTCTTGTTTATGTCTTGTTAATATAAAGACTTGTTTTTTATATTTTCCTTTAGGTATAAAATATCATAATATATAAAAAATTTTGCATAATATATATATATATATATATATATATATATATATATATATATGCGTGTGTGTGTGTGTGTGTGTGTGTGTGTGTGTGTGTGTGTGTGTGTGTGTGTGTGTGTGTGTGTGTGTGTGTGTGTGTGTGTGTGTTACTAGTTTTATAAAAACAAACTTTTTTTATATCTACTCTAATAATTCATCAAAAAGTATCGCAAATATGTTCATCATTAAATGTATTTAACTTTAAGTTATTTATTTGAGATATTCGATTGTTTTCGGGTGAGGAAAAATTCAATTTTTTATTTTACGTTCATTTTGAGTTAGATGGTATAAAATATTAAAACTTGATATTAAAAGAAATGTTGCAGGCTTTATAAGTACACATTTTTAACATCTATTCTAAAATTTAATTAAAAAGTATCACCTTAATTCGGAATAATACAGAATAACTCATAAATTCAAAATAAGATTAATTAAAATTTAGCTAAAGTTAGAGAGGAAAAATTTTAAATTTTAAGCTCTTTATGTATGAGATTCGAGTATTTGCGTGTATGGGTAACAATTTGAGTCTCTCCCTCTCTTTACTAATTCAGGTATTAGATATCAGAACATGTTAAAAAATTTCTACCATAATATATTACAAGGTTTATAACCTTGTAAGACATTTTTGACATTTTTTTTAAAAATTGATTAAGTCTTGTAAATTCAGTCAATATAAAATCTGATTAATAAGGGAAGCTAAAACTCAAATTTTTAATATTTAAATGGGGGATTAGATATCAATATTGATATAGGATTAAACATATATATAATAATTAAACATCATAATGCTTAAAAGTTTTATATTCCATTACGTTACTAGTTCTATAAGAAAGGTTTAATATCTATTCTTTAATTAATTGAAAAATATTACCCATTATTTCAACATAAGATTTGATTAAACATATCAGGACGGAAAAAATTTAAATTTTTAACCCTTTACTTTAGATTTGATTATTCTGCAATTTAAGCCTTCCTCGCTATATTTATGATGATATTAAAAATTATAAAATATATAGCAATATGTACATCCAAACATATGTAACAAGTTCTATGAATAGACATTTATGATGTCTATTAAAACACAAACTGAAAATCCTCATAAATTAATCACATTAAGTTCTGCTAATAGAAAACAAATGAAATTTCAAATTTCAAATTCTTTATTAAAAAGATTCAAATATTTGCACAACCAAATCTCCCTGTTTTTATTTGTTTAAATATTAAATATAATATATTTCAAAAAAATTATTTCCATATACAAATCACAAATTTTGTAAATAAACATTTTTAATATGCATTCAAAAATTGATTAAAATATCTTGTTATTAAATTCCCGATAAGATGCGATTATTGTTGAATGCATTGTGCTTTCAAAATTCTTGAATTATTAATTTTAGATCTTCCTCTTTAATTAATGCATCTTTAATTAAACTAATTTTTATCATTATAAATAATTGTTTCACATTTTAGTTGCAATATGAATAACTAAAAAAAATTACAATTTCTTTTAAATACTCTATACAAAAATCTGTAATACAGTTCATTAAATAATTTAGAACATTTGAATAAATGATATACGAATTTTTTTATCAAGTTTTAAATTCTTGAATTGCGAAAGTTTACGATTTCTGGCATTGAATATTTCACCAATTTTGCAGTCATTTAGAAGATTTAATACTAAACATCATATAAAATTCACTATAGATTTTCTATTAAAATTACTTTTAGATGTGTTTTAATTAAATTTTATAAATTTAATTTATATAAATTTAAAGAAAAACATATATTAAAAAACATCTTAAATATTTAAAATTTCAAAAACATTAACCTTTATTTTCTTTAAAATCCTATTAAAGGGGATCAATTATCAATATGCTATAATATTTACTATCATCTTGAACAAATAACAAATTTTGTTAACTAGTTGCATATAAAAATATTTGCATAAAATTAACTATTTGTCACCGCTCTGTGAAGAAACATTATTCTCTTCTGTAATTAACAGGTTTATAGATTAGGTATTTTTAGCAACATCACAAAGTTATAAGTTCACGAGTAAGTTAATTATAAAAACAAAAAACTGATAAAAGACAAAAGCATTAATTATAATCTCGAAAAATTAAGATATTTTCTTGAAATTAATTATTCAGTCATGAAAGGTAAGTTGAAGAGCAGTTTAAACGTAGGCGTGATAAGATTAAAACGGCTGAAAAGATCAGTAAAAAATAAACTTTTATCCAGAATAAAGTGCTTGAAGCACAAATTTATGTCAATTATTAAATTTATAGAAATAAAAAGTTAATAAAGTCCTTTAGAACATATTTAAGTAAAACTTCAAAACCAGAAAATATAATAAAAATCCTTAACTAGTGGATTTTATTTTAACTTTACTGAACATTATCTGTGAAAATAAGATATTTTAAAAATATTTTCAATGAATTTACTAAAAATTATAGCAATGGCAGTAATTTAGATAATATAAGAAAAACTTCCTAAAATGTTATTTATTAACAATTGTGAGTAATATAACATCTTCTTAAGTTTCATAAAGCACTATTTATCTGGAAAAGATGTGGGGAAAAGAGAAGTATCAGCTACAGTATTTAAATAATAGTCAACATATACTTTGATGATGCGATAAGTAATTTGAAAGTGCGACGTGATATCCGCATTCAAGTGTCTGCTTTGTATTAATATAAATTTTGCAACTATTAATTTTTTTACTATAAGTTACATCATTGTTATTAATGTTTAATAATAAATGTTTAACTTCTTTGTGAATACAAATTTTAAATTATATGTTTCAGTATAGTTACTTTTTAATTTTAGGTCTTTCATTTCATAAAATCCAATACTAATCATATTTTCAATATTATCTTGGTGGATTTAACATTAATTAAAAAATCTTCAATTTATTTTCAATTACATCTCTTGTACACCTACATTAAATTCATGTATATCTCAATTATAGCTCTTGTTTTAGATATTTTCAGTTATATCTTATGGTACTCTTATGGTATATCTTATGGAATGAGAATTTATGTACACAATTTATTTTCCTGTCTTTATTTTATTTGTTTTGGGATGCATAGGCATGAAATGTTAGATTTTTTCATTCATTCTTCTACAAAAGAAAAAAATACCATGCCAATTGTCAAAATGATTTGACAAAGTTAGCTATTGGCATACCGGCTTTTATTAAATGTGTCCCTATTTGTATTCATTTCATATGTTTGAATATTCTGATTTATAATTTGGTGATTTTCCTTTTATCTGCTATTTGCTGTGGTTGAAAGACTTATTAACATTGTCTATAAATAATAATAATAAACTAATAATTTACATACATATAGGCACTGATTATGTGTCTGGGGAGAAGAACATAACAAAGATTATAGGCAAATATGTAAATATAATATATAAACAGAAACATTTACCACTGATGATGATTTATTGAGAAAGCATCGATCTCGTATGAAATTTTTTTGTTAATGCAATGGATACTATGTTATTAAATGGATGGTTTGAACTTTAGATTAAATTACAACCAATTCATTATATTACAAATCTATTACTGTTTTCCTGATATAATTTTGTTCATATTAAGTTGTCACTTAAAACTTATTCTTCAATTTTGCTAAAATGAAACGAGTATACTTGAAAGTGAAAAATTCGATTTTCCAAAAAATGTATTTAATCGAAGGACATGTTTGTTAAGCCAGAAATTTAATTTCAATAAACATGATAATCATTTCAATATGCATTTCCTTGTCAGATTACACTGTTTAACTAGAATAGAAATTTTTTCCATAATTTAGCATGGGTTATTTTTGATTATGGGAGTCGCTGGATTTTTGAGTGGTGTTCTTTAAAAGAACTAAAATTAAATTTTATTCAGTATTCCTTCAATATTGATTCACGTAAAATTAAGTCTTCATATTGAAATTTATAGCAAAAAGCAATATATATTCCAAAATCGGTATCATTGTTTGGTGTAGTATAAATTAAATATATATTTTCCTTTCAAGAAGTATTTACATCATATTTATTTGTAACTTCTTGCTTTCTCAACAACTTTTGATAAGTCCACTTCATAGCAGATTGGTTGTTTATCAATCAAAGTGCTCGTGAGCCATAGTTCTGATCCAGGTGAAATCAAGAACAATCGCCCTGGGGTGCGAAGCATATGTTTCGATAAAGTGTTCAGTCTTACGTGAAACCCCCATTGTTTAAATACCAATCATGCTTGCTATTCAAATTTATCAACCTACTGATGGATTGAAAGGCTGAGTCAAATTTGCAAAGCCCGAGGATCGAACCTCGGACCCTGAGTTGACACTTCGCTGCTTTAATAGCACCCATCACTTAAATTTGACAGCAAAAGATATTTTGCAATGATTTTTGGAATGCAACATTTATTTGCATCCTGATGGGCAAAAAAAAGCAATTTTCTAAAAAGCAAAATTAAAATAATTACTATTTTACAATATTTAAATAAAAATTCATTTTAAAATCAGCAGACGGATTTGTATTATGCTTTTAGCAATCAATCTAAAAAATATGGGGTTTACTTCACACGAAACTGCAATAATTGATGTGCTTTAAAACGTGCAAGTAAGTTTATTTTATCAGTCTTCAATTCTATAAACTTTCGTACATTTTCGACACACAGTTTAAACAAATGTTATCATTATTTTAGTGTCAATATTTAAACTTTTGTTATACGAAATGTACCAGAAAAAAGTTTTAAGGAATATTTAATAAAATAAAAAAATGACTTGTCTTATAAATAATTTATATAAATAACAATCAAATTGAATCGTATCAAACAATATTTAAGGTTTTTCTTATTTTGAATTATTCAATGAAATTGCATTTTCCTAATTTTAAAAAATAAAAGCACATCTATATATAAGAAAAGATATGACTTTTGCAAGCTTTAGATTTATATTTATAATGTATACTTATATCTATATGCATGGTCTAAAGTGTATATGCATTCATATTTATCCTGTATATTTAGATTTATGTTTAACATATTCATTGATATAATGACTTATTCCATAAAATCGTTTTTATTGTATCAAAATTAGATTAAGAAGTTGATAATATTTGGTATTTACTATACACTCAAACTTTTTAAAATTAAATTTTACTTTATAATATAATTATATTGTTAATATTATATTCCAAGTTATTTTGAATTAAACTTTTACTTTCATTTGTTTTTTTATGCTCATGAATCGCTCAGGAAAGTTACCTCGAGAATTATTCGGTAGTTAAAAAAATATCTTGAGTATCACAAACAACCAGGCTTGAGTTTAAAGTTGAATCTACACTCTGTTGAACTGAATGTCCAACAATTAGCCATTTAAATTTTGCCCATAGGTATTATATTATCTACAATGCCTACTTTTTATAATCATATTTATTAAAAAAAATTTATGATTTAAAATCTAACGTCTCCAGTATTCCATAATTTTTAAAACCAAATTCCTGCATGTCAAATCACGCTAAAAGTATATAATTTAAATAAATTTCTCTCCGTACTTAAATGGGTGGAATTAGTCATTAATAATATCTTTTTTTATTTCCAATGGCAGGACAAAAGCAAGAAATAACGCGAATAAAACCCATGAAAAATCACAAACTTGACATGAGACCAAGACAGGACAGATGAATACAGTACATAAAACGTAAACGAGATGATCGGACATCTTGTTTACGTTTTTTTATTTTTTAATTTCTTATTTAAATTAAGCATAATTTAAATTATGTTTAATTTCAATAAATAAGTAAATTAAAGTAATTTTTATAATTAATAACAGTAAATAATAAAAATAAAAAATAATTAAATAAATAATAAAAATAAATATATTTATAAAAATATGACAATGTTATCTCAGCATTAAGGTTTTTTTATTGATAATATATAGTTTCACTTTTTGCACATGATGTCCCTTTTGACTGAATTAAATCGGAAAGCTAGAATCTTCTAAACTTGATGAAGACATAAAACCCCCGAAGGGTTAATTTAAAGATTACAATAGTAATTGCTCTGATGTCAATTCAGTGTGATGTATCACAATAAGGAATTTTCCTAATTTTTATATTTTTTTAAAGAAGCAGAGAGTGTGCTATAGCAAAAAAGGAAAATTGTTCACGTATATCGAAGTACTTATACCGTAATAATGTCTATAATCTTAAAAGCAAATAATAATTTCCTTTTCTCTGTAAGGCTTTTCATAAATTTTAAATTCATTTCAAACTCGTTCAAATTTTGAATTCATTTTACAGAACACAATGAATAACAATTCAAAAAGATAGATACAAATAGGAAGGACCTTCATGATAAAGAAAAATATGAAATTTATTACAAAAAATTCAAATATGAGCTGTGTAAATAAAATATGCTTGAGTGTCCCTCTATTATTTGTAAGGTCTCAATAATGTTCAACAGTTACTCTCCAGATTTACACTGTAATTCTTCTAACTGAAGACATGTAAAAATGTGGAGTTTACGGTTTTTATGCCAATTATTTATCATTATAAGTAAATCTATTGTAAGAAACTCAATCTGATTAACAGTTCACATTAAAAATTTTGTCTAGAACTAAAATATGATGATAAGTTGATCATAGCTCAAATCAGTTATGAAAATGAAAGGAAATATATAATTCTTTAAAAATTTTTTCCATAATAAAATCAAACAGTTAGAGATAGTGCAGTGATAAAGTAAGAAAATTTGATTTTAATGAATAAAAATTTGTTAAACTTGATTTTGATTCAAATAGATTGTAGTCTTGACAGAATCATTGCATTATTACAGTCCAAATGAAAACTCAAACTCAATATTTGTCACTGAAATCATCTCCACATGAAGTAAGAGTTTTTGTAAAAATAGATAAATTCATAATTACTATATTCTTACATTTATCATAAATTAATCTTTAAATAAGATCTAGTATCCAAATGATGGAATTTAGTCCTATACCTTTACGAATTGAAGAAACTGTATATTAGATTTTCTAAAAAAATCTTATTTCATTAGTTTATGTTATTAGTTAATAATATTAGTTTATATTATTTTAACTGGATTATTTTTCTAGAATAATATGCATTTAATAATTCTCCAATTAGATTACTGGCTTAAACATAAACTGAAAATTATAAGATAAGATAATCAGTTGTAAAATTAATAATAATTAAATTATGCTCAAGTTCGGAATTTAATAATTATATTTTAATGTATTGATATACTTATTATGTTTGTACTTGAGAAATCATAGATATATTAACAAATGAAAGTATATAACCAGTTTTTGTCATTAAATAGGGAATATAAGTAAGAAGTCAATTCTCTAAATTTTTCATACATATTTATATAATTTTATGCACATATCTAATTCTATGTATTTACACAACAACACACATATGCAAAATAAAATTAAAAAATCCCTAAGATTATTTCACTCTTAACATTAAGTTATATTATTAATTTATATTATTTTAACTGAATTATTTTTCTAGAATAATTTGCATTTTATAATTTGATTATAAAATTAGCATAACATATCAGCTAATCAGTTTTAATCCCTTTAAATACCATAATGCCAAAAATAATTTTACTAAAAATCTTTGAAATTCAAGATTTTAATTAATAAATTTTTGTTCAAAATATTCTTCTTAAAAATTATTATTTACGTTTTTTCCCGAATAAAATGTTAAGTGTAAGGTATCGTTAAATTATTAATTAAAATAAATTAATTCCATAAACTAAAAAGTCCATTTCACCTAAAATCTATCCAAGTAAATATAAAATAAATTAATAAGAACTGATAATTGTTGCAAATCAATGGTTGAAAATAATAAATGACATTTAATTTTCAGAAACTTAATAGTTTAATGTTATATTTCTCTAATATTCTATTTAAAATTAAAAAGCAAAAAATAATTTACTATTAAGGCACAGTCCTTTTAATAATATAAATATTAAATCGTGATCCCTTACGTTGTAAAATATTTTAAAACACTTGTTTTGACGTAAAACTTTCAATTCAAGCTTCAATGAAGACATCTGAAACTGCCCAATCTATTCTAGTTAATTTTTATATTCATTTTTTATTGCAAAAATGTGTTATTTTGTTTTATAAAAGGTTCTTAAAATTCACCCAAATTGCTTCTTCATTAATCTTTTTTGTGAAAACAATAATTTCTGTAGTTATAATAAAATATTAAACCGATATAAATAGTATTCCATTTGTATTATACTATTAAAATATATTATGTTTTCAGGTTAGTGCTCATGAGCTTCATTTATAACTAATTTTTTACATGAACATTTTTTTAAATTTAATCAATTTACCTTATATATGTGTATTATATATATTTATATATATATATATATGTGTGTGTGTATATATATATATATATATATATATATATATATATATATATATATATATATATATATATAGTGAAGGATGCCCCATACGTGCTCAATTGCCGACAGATCTAGTAATCTGGCAGCCAAGGCAACATGTCGACACCCTGCAGAGCACGTTGGGTTACAATAGCAGTATGAGGTCGAGCGTTATCTTGTTGGAAAACACCTCCTGGAATGCTACACATGAAAGGCAGAACAACAAGTTGAATCACCAGACTGACGTACACATTTGCTGTCAGGGTGCGTGGGATAACCACGAGAGTGCTTCTGCTGCCATAAGAAATTGATCCTCAGACCATTACTCCAGGTGTAGGTACAGTGTGTCTAGGCTGCAGCCGCTCATCTGGCCTCCTCCTAACCAACACACGGCCATCACAAGTACCAAAGCAGAACCGGTTTTCATCAGAAAACACAACAGATCTCCATTCCGTCCTTCAATGAGCTCTAGCCTGATATCACTGACGTCACAAACGGCAGTGCTTTGACATTAGTGAAATGCACGCTACAGGACGTCTGGCTCGGAGCTGTCCTTGACATAACTAATTGGTAACAGTTCGTTGTGTACCATCCTGGACCGGCATAACTGGTCGTTGCTGAAAAGGATCATGTCCATTGCGTCGGATGACATTCCAATGATGGAATACCAGAGTGCCACCGACGATGGTCCGGTCGAGAACTGGGAAATAGAGGAATAGTATAGGAATTGACGGAATATTATAATTGATAATGCAAGAGTTCTAAAAAGAAAGGTATCGTACAAATCTTCCATGAGTGTACTGATTGCCATGTAAAGAGAGTGGGTGCCGACGAGTTTACTCGTCTCATCAAGGTATGGTTCGTGGGCTCGTCTACCAAGGCAGGTGGCGACTGCTGGATGGTAGATTTGAGTTCATTATCTTAAGTTGTCTTGGTAGTTGAAATTAGTTATAGAAGCTTCGGCTTCTGGCACTAAGCCTCAACCACTCGATCCCCTTCTGCCACTATTATGCGAATTGCTGCTCGAAATTCTGCTGCAGACGCAGTACGACTCGCTACGGCCATACGTCGAACACGGTGGTCTTCCCTCTCAGTAGTGCCACATTGCCGCCCAGAACCCGGTCTTCTTGAGACAGTGTCTTTCCTTGACCACTGCTGCCAACATTCATGCACAGTGGATGTAATCCTGCCAAGCCTTTCTGCAATCTCGCGGAAAGAAAATCAACCAGCTCGTAGGCGTATATATCTTATAATACGATCTCGTTCTAACTCAGTGAGCTGTTGAAAATGGCTTAAAGGCATTGTGGACTAGCATCAACTCACTACAGCAAATCTCGACGCTAAACAACTCTCAGGAACGTTACAGCTCGTATTTAAAGCGAACCTGATTTGCATTTTCCATGTGTCGTTACAAGCGTCATACCGATGAGCCGAGAGCAAAATTTGTCATCTTTCAGATGTATGAATACGCCTGCCGAATTCCGTTACACTAGCAGAACTCCTTCTTGGTGTTGGGATTTTTTTCCATCAGTGTATCTTTCATTTTAAAATAAAAATATAAATAACATTGCAAATTTATATTTCGTTATTTCTTATATTTAAAGCATGTTGCTAAATTTAAAATATTTTTATCAATTTATTAAAGAATTATTCGAGGAAAATTTGATAAATTATAATTTCATTCAAAAACAAAAATACTGCATGCTTATAGCAATAAAAACATATACATAAAAGTGAATTTAATTTACTTTAAATATTTATTTAAATAACGTTGTTCAAGAAAATATGAATGTCAAAACTTTTCAGGAAATAAAAATGCTTCGTGTAAAATTATTTGTTTAAATAGTCTTCATAAGAAATATCCAAAGTCCTTTATAATTTTATAAAATCAAAAATGAATAAATTTAAAGTCAACAATGTTTTTTTTTCAAATGTAAAAAAAAAAAAGTTTATAACAGAAATAACTAAAGATTATATTCAATGGAATAGAAATATAAAATGACATAAATAATGACATCAAAATGAAATATATAAATGGAATGTTTTCCATGGAATAACATTGTTATTATTAGATAAGACACTGATATAAAACTAAAATACATTTAAAAGATTATTCAAAAAATTTTGAAATAAATATAAAAATGAATGAACATACAGTTATTATAGAATTAATTAGGTATAATAATTAAAGAGTAATTAAAATAATTAAAGAAATACCTTTGATTATTAAGAGTAAATTATCTTTTTTACAAAAGTAGAAATTGTGAAACAAATTTTCCGTACATATTAGAATTTAACTATTTCGTGCAGTAATCCTCTGTTGGACTGAATAGATTATTTTGATCGGGACATTAACTTTACGAAGATTCCGAACCATAACACAATTATATGTTCAAAGTGATAATTGATAGTTATAATAGTTATAAAAATGTTATAAAAAACTATTATAGTTACAAACTAATGAAATGAAGGGTAGAATACTAACTATTCAGGTTCCAGTTCTACTATACTTGTATGTAGAATTGTTGGTTGTTAGAAAAGTAAAATATACTGTAATTCAACATATCGATAATTGTGTAAATACGTCTAATACTTTACTAATAAATCATATTTTTTTTAATTTTTTAAATTTATTCTATATAACACTGTTGTTGTGCGATAAATAAATAACTTTTCACTTTCATTTATCTTTTTTTCATTTTACGGGAATTTATTTTTCAATAATTATTTATACATCTTTTTCCGAATACTTACAGTGACAAAATCCACATAAGCGTTCATTATTTGTTTATTTATTTAAATGTGTCATATTTATCAAATGTGTTATCCTTTACAAAATAAGAAGTAAATATTTCATTTTCTTCTTCTGTCAATATTTATCTCAAACGGAATACATGGTATAAAGAAAGATATGTGTAAACATATATATATATATATATATATATATATATATATATATATATATATATATATATATATATATATATATATATATATATATATATATATATATATATATATATATATATATATATATATATATATAGTTAATAATTCCCTTAAGATATTTTGTTACATTATTTTCAAAAAATTGTTTTACGAAATGTAAAAAGCTCATGAGTTCATATAATACGAATTTTAGTAAATTATGAAACAAAAAGCTGCAGAATGTTTTTTCTTTGCAATAAAATTAAATATTTTAACAATAACGCTTTAATGTGAAAGTTAGCTGATAAATTTCCTAATTTCTTTACGTGCAACTTGTATATATGGCCAAGTATCAAAGAGATTTGCTTCTGGAAGACAAAATTAGTTTGATAAAGAAATATCTTATAAAGAACTTGGCTACTTTTTTTCTTTTGCTTGATTTTCTTTTCGATTATGGGAAACACTTGTCACATTGCAGGATATAGCTTTATGTTGAAAAGGGTTTTTAGGATTCGGATAGCTAAATCTTTATTTCTTCTTGAACATTGGTATGATTAATAGTAACATCAGAGGTGAGAATAAAATTCACGAATTTCCCTAATGGTGTCCACCAAATCCTCAGCTGCCAAAAATTTATATGCCTTGTTTTCAGAAAAAAAAATAGGATTAATTTCTTTACAAAGCATATTCAAATCATCAAATATTTTACAAAGAATTTTTTTCTCAAAATATGTGATGTTTAAGTAAATTAATATAATTGTAATATTTAAATTTAAATGATGATTCTAAATTAATCATAAATAATAATTTGATTTTGTCATTTTAAAAACACTTTTTACATCTTTTAAATTTAAAAAATTTTATAAGCACGCACTCAAAATTAATTTTTTACTTAACTTGAAACAGAGTGTGTTGTTGTTACTTCTTGCTAGCCGACAGTTAAGTGAATTTAAATCAGAAGGATGCGTCTTTCGTTTCCATGAAGGTGAAAGTACGACTTTGCTCTTATTCTCCTCCGATAGATGGCACCACAAGAGGATCCTCAACCTCAATTTTGACTTTGAAGTAGAGAGGCATGAGGTTTTTTCCAGATCATTAAACCCATCGTAACTGCTCAATGACCAACAACAAAAGATTCAATTTCACAGATTTAACGAACACATATATCGCATATATTAGTTGGGTCACATGAATTAGGTGTAGTGACAGTATTAAGAAACGATACTACCCCTTCCGAATGGAAAGCCGATGCCGTAACCACCAGGCTACTATGGTGATATGAGTGTATGTTCAATTTAAATTAAAATATTTAATAGAAAAACTTCAATATTAAATGTTGAACAAATTGACAATGCCAATTTGATCCGCAACTTTCTAGTAAACTGAAAATAACATTCAACCATGTTACATAAGAGTGTGATTCCTCCTCATTAAATGATTATTATTTTGTATTAAGTTAAATGAATTCTCAAGTGTATTATTTATCTCATAATGGCTTAAAACTTTTTTGAATAAAAACATATAAGGAAGAAAAACCACAGGTAAAATCTTTGAAAAAAATATTTTTATGAAAAAAATTTCTTCAGGAAGGTGAAATTAATTATAAATTATGATAACTGAATTAAAAACAAAGTTTTTAATTACAGTTACTAAGTTTATATATATATATATATATATATATATATATATATATATATATATATATATATATATATATATATATATATATATATATATATATAAATATATATATATATATATATATATATATATATATATATATATATGTATATATATATATATATATATATATATATATATATATATATATATATATATATATATATATATATATATATATATATATATATATATATATATATATATATATATATATATATATATATATATATATATATATATATATATATATATATATATATATATATATATCATATATATACATATATACATATACATAATATATATATATATATATATATATATATATGTATATATATATATAATTAATATTATTTAATATGAGCTATCGTGTATAAGTAAAGTAAAAACCAAAACCATTCCGAAACCTAATAAGATAACAAAATAAGTAAAAAAATTATCAAGGTTAAAAAATATACTAAAGTCAGGAAAGTATTTAATTTGAGTTAATTAAAAAAATAATAATCGAGATGTACTAACGTGTGAAAAAGAAAAAAATCAATATGTAGTCACATAAAATATTAAAAAATTTATCCAAAGTGAACAAACGTTCTAAAATAACTAAAAATTTTATTTAGAACTGTAATCTTCTTCTTTCTTATCCCCTGGTCTGAATCAGACCAGGTCCATGACATCCTTCGCCTTCAAAGAATCGAGGACAGCTCCAGGGCTGTATAAAAGTTCACGCTTTGAAAAGCCAATGCAGTTCAGCAGGTGTTCTGGACTGTCTTCTTTAGTATTGCACGAAGTGCAGGTGGGAAAGACTTGTTTGCCCTGGGAGAACCGTAGAGTCCGAAGATGCCGGATCTGAGTCTGGACAATGCAGTCTTATCACGTCTTTCAAAGATCACGAAACTCAAAGATCTCCCAGGATCAGAGCCACAATACCTAGGATGAGACGGCGGAATTTCCCAAGATGAGTTGGCAAGAGCTCTCATCCTAGAGAAGAGTTGAACTTATAAGTTACAGTAAAAGATCAATTGAAGTGAGCTTACATGTCAAGATAAGAAAAATTGGAATTGTAAGTCAGATAACATACCAAAATAAATAAATTATCAAACATGACCTAATCTGTAAAAGTAAGGAAATAATTTAATTTGAGGTGAACTAATGTGGCAAAGTATGAAACTTAATCAAAGACCAGAAAATGTATCAAACTAAAACAAAATATCCGAGATAAGATAAATTGCCAAAATAAGGAAAAACTTAATTCAAACTTTGCTAATATTTCAAACAAAAAAAGTAATCAAAAATAGCTAATCCTCCAAATAAAAAAAGGGATGTATGAGACAATATGAGGAAAAATATAATCCTAAAATTAAAATCAGAAATAAAAAATAATGAAAATTTTGATTAAAATTTAAGACAGTATCATAAAATGAACTAAAGTTATAATTTTCATACAATTACTTAATAATAACATTTTAAAAGACTCATAATAAATTAAGGATGTTGCATTAAATCTAAAGTAACAGAAACCAAATATGTAGATTTATTTATTCAAAGAAAGTCTTGCGTTATTTGCTTTCGTGGATTTTAATTGGTTTGCTTTGTAAACTTTTATCGTAACCTGCAAATATGTAAAATTATAGGGTCATAATATCTCGACTTCATCTCACCGAAAGTCTAGTAAATTCTTCAAACGTTATATTTTTTTTAAAATTACTCTGATTTTTCTAAACAATTCTGAATATTTATGTGGAATACTGAAATTGTTCCGTTTTCGCAAAATTTTTGAAAATATTTCATATCAATTCTTAAAAGCACATTTTGCTTAGGGTATCAAAAAATTATGTCAATAACTAAGATATGTTGTGGCCATGCAAAACACTCAAAAAATCTTAAATTTGTTCAAAGCTTACAGATTTTTGATTTTTTAAAATTTCTGCTCATGACTTATTTATTAGTCCACTAAAACTATTTATGAATAATAAGAATTTATCTCAATATTATGCTACACAAATAAGTTTCACTAATCCGAGTTAATAATCATCACAATTGAATCATTTTAAGCTAGAATAATAAAACTTACTCTACTTTTGGCAACTGCTAATAATCTGTGGGACAATCGCTGCACATATAATAAATATAGTGGTTTCCCTTTCTTCTAGATATCCATATCACATGTGTCTCACCTCAAGTCCTGCAGGCCGCGTCAAAGAGTGCTATTATAGCCGGCAAGGGGGTGTACCTGGGCGGGACAGGTGATAGTACGTCGAGAGAGTAATCTCCTGGTAGGGTCACCCAAGGCGTGAAGGCCGTTCCAATATGCTCAGCTAAGGCCTACTGGCATAGGAACCAAGTCAGACTTCGACCTTAGGTTCTAACATAGGACAAGGTGCTCCAGGTCTCCGGATCAACAGAAGCTGTCAAATTTTCCCCTTTACCATAAAGCGACAATGCTCTGTTTTGACCCGCAACACATATTGAAGTATTTGGGCAGTTTTCTCGTGAAGAGGCTGTGAAACGTTCACATCTGCTTTTTTGGACTTTTTGGCAATCTATGATCTCATGGATCATGGTCTAGTTCCACTAGACCAGATGGGGATAAATCCCACCACCATAACCCCCATGTGTGTGTGAAAATTATTCTGCACTAATAACTCAATGATCTTTGATATAACCGCTGCACCTAATTAGAATTTCCATTTCTCTTTTTCCAGGTATCCGCATCACTTCTTTATCAAAGGAAATTATCTTATTCTCTATCAATAAATGTTTTCTCTAACATAATCCCTGCAAATAATCAACATTTGTTTTACTTTTATCCATATATGCTTATCCCGTATATGTGGAGGAAATTATCCTAGGTCTGTTAATGATTAATTGTGGGGCGTATTCCCTGAACCTAATTAACAAGAGTTCCAGTGGCTCAGTAGCTTCACGTTAGGATCGAGAAGGTAAAGAATCATTTTCCGACGAACATTTGATTGGTGAGGGTGGCCATATTCTCCCACACTTAGCTGCTTCTTGTTTTGACCTTAGCTCTCCACCTAGGTTTTGGACGTGTCTTCGTTATTCTGCGAATTCCAAAGTCATTCTGCTGGTGAGGCGTGGATGTAAAGAAAAATGTACTAACTAAGGTATAGCCTTATCACCTGACCGTAGTTCAGAACTACGAGATACTATGTGATAGGCGAGTATTCCAAATCCGTTAACCTCAAGGTACAGTCCGGGCTCATCCGTACAGCTATGAACTAATTAACATTTATCTCACTTTTTTTCCGAGTATCCGCAATTCCTATCTCATCAATAAAATGAATACGATGCTCACTGGACATCAGTTCTATTTCTAAAAAAATAATTTGACTACACTTACATTAATTCAGATTGACCTCGATATGTCATCAGTCAACGCATGTTTAGGAATTGTACGAAACTTTTATATAATGATGTGAATATTTTTGTTCTTCAATTACAGGTTTTGAATGATGAGTATTGAATATTTTAGTAATGCCTTCAACCAAGTAATGCCAAGTAATTGAAAAGTAATGCCTTCAACCAAGCATTTAATGATAAATATATAACTTTTTTGCTACCGTTAGTTACATTTGTACTATTTACTAATATGCATAATGCTATAGTAATAACAGTCTTGAAGGCAAAATGTTTTAAGCAGAAAATATTATTCTTATGCATCCATTTATCTTTCCACGGTGAAAACATGATTTATCTTTCCAATTTATAAATTTAAATACCTTTTGTCTTGTTTATATGTTTAAAATTCCTTAAAAATAAAATAGATTATAATCGATTCATAATTTTGAATTTATTCTATTTTTAAAAGCATTAAATATTGATATTGTACGTTCAAAAAATTTATACATTTCAATTTAAATTTTCATTTATAAAATCACAAACAAGTTATATTATCACAATTAATCCAAAAAAATATTTTCATTTTAAATAATATAATATCATAATTTTAATAAATTGGATTTAAAATTTTTATTATTTTCTTATTTAGGATCATAGCTACAAAAATCATAAATCAAAAACTACTCTCTGAGATTTTAATACACTGTAATTATTCACAGAATTAAATTAAAAATATATTCATATTTTATTTTTAATGAACATATTTAATTAATTTTCATTGTATTTATTTCAAAAATAAAGACATTTTAAATATATAGAATATATATGGCACCAAAAATAGCAATATATTGTGAAGTAATTAGTATCCATTAATTTTTTCTGATTAATTTTAGCATTTTTTTAATTTAATGATGATAAGTAAAATAAATATATTATTGTTATCATCTATATTGTAAATAAAGTTGATATAATACATTTTTCAATAGGAGAGAGAGAGTAGTAAAATATAAAATTATTATAAATTTACTACTATAATGTTTTAAGTTTTATTATAAAGCATTTCATAATTTAAACTTAACAATTTATACGAAAATGTCAAAATGTTGTATTGATTATATAATACTGAATATGTGAATAATTCATTTTGAGTTTGTTTCACAAAAGATACTTCTATGTCCATCTTAGTGATTGGAAATAATTATCAGTTAAATATGAGTTGATAATTTGGTTCCGTAGGAAAATTATTTTAAATAATGAATTAAATGAATCTCTGTTTAATTCAATCAAACTGTTAAAATTGCTTTTAATCTGAATCATATTCATAATTTAATAAAATACAGCCATTTTATACTGTGTTCATGATGTCTTAGAAGACTTGAATTTTTTTAAATGTTTTTTGTTTAATAATTAGATCCTTGTGTGTTCAAATATGAGTATTGGATAACATGATTTCAACTTCAAATGGATAAACAAAGAAAATAAATCTATAATATAAAAGCAAGTGTAAATTATGCGGTAATTTTTAAAATCTCTCTTAAAGCAAAATAAATAATAAACACGTTACTCAATAAATTTATTAGTTTAGCTTAGAAATCTTAACTTTTTAAAGCTACAAATGTAACTTGTTCGCATTAGTTATTCTATCAAAGTAATTTCTAAAATTATAAATCATGGAGGGAAAATAATGGTTCTGTTTTTTTTCATATTTTCTCGGAGAAACTAATCAGACATAATGAAACGTATCTGGTGCTGTCATCTGTTGAAATAATCTTGAAGTTAAATCTAACCCTAGAATATTGCTATAAGGAAAGAAGAAATATATATATAATATGTATTTTTCAAATTAAGAAAAATTCAAAGCATTTAGTTAATAAACATTTCAAAGAAAATAATAGTTTTTGAGATATAGGTAATAAACAAATAGCTTAATAATGAAGAATTATTTAATGAATTAATTTATGTTTACAAATAAATGAATAAAATGATAGTAGGTATGAAATATATTGTGTATTAGAGAGCTTCCAATAGAAATTATAGTGAGCTTCATAAAACTTCTTTTAAAAATACATAATTTCATTATTTCCTTTCGTTAATTAAAGGCTATAATAATTTTAAGTATTTCATCATTCATAGGGATCGTTTTACTTAATAATAAAACTCAAAGATTTTTAAATTTAAATTACAAATAATAGAAGTTCTTCAAGAATGCTCAACGTGTAGCTAAAGAAAAAAATTGGATAGTTATAATTCATAACATACATTATTATAAAATTTTTTAATTACAATATTCTAAAGGAATATCTTATGTAAACAATTTTTACAAATCCCCCAATATATTTTTTATCACTGAACAGCAAAAAAAGTAGTTTACATTTAAGCATGAAATCAAAGAAACATATTTAAAAGATAATCTTATTCTTTGTGTATCTATTTACAATAAATGAACTTTTACTGAATTAGTAACAGAGCATGTAATTATGTTGTACATTTAAATTAAAACATTAATATTAATTTCTTACAGAAAACAATTTACAACAAAAATATAATCAATAAGTTCTTAATATCTTTACTATTAATTATAAAAGCAGGTATAAATAAATGTTTAAAAGAAACAAATGCGCATCGCTTAATTGTTTATATCGTATGGTGAATCGATACCTGTTTATAAGATCTCTTTAATAAATAATATTTTAAATTGTAATAAGATGTATTCATTAATATTTAAGTACTTATCTCTCAAAATGTATTTTTATATTTAATATATTTTCTGAAATTGCTCACGAAAAATTGTTACATATACATTTTACCATAATTAAGAAGAAAGTCTAGATTCTTCCTATCTCTTATAGAACAAGATAACGTGGGAGAAGACCTCGCAAAAACCTAAAAGCCAGACAATCTGCCATTTAGAGTGAAACATGAAGGTTTTTACGTAATTGCTAAGAGCTCGTTACATAATGTAGAGTAGATCCCTTTTGCAACCTTTCACAGTCTCACTAGAATAATCTATATCACTCTTGTAGGCGACTAACTGCATTCTATACAAAGCAGACATTATTTCTGACTGCAGATTGCAACTATCAAGATGCTGATTCAAATATTCAACTTAGTCAAAGTGCTTAAATATTATTTCATAAAAATGAGGATTAGATTTCATCCTTTCCATTGCCTATAAAGTTATCAGACTTCGACAACATAGAGATACTTTTGTCTGATTTAAAAGAATGAATACGTGGTTCTCTTGTCATCCTCCTCCGCCAGCTTTCTTGCAGCAAGAACAATTTTTATTTTTTATATAGGAAATACATAACATCCTATATATATATATATATATATATATATATATATATATATATATATATATATATATATATATATATATATATATATATATATATATATATATATATATATATATATATATATATATATATATATATATATATATATATATATATATATATATATATATATATATATATATATATATATATATATATATATATATATATATATATATATATATATATATATATATATATATATATATACATATATATATATATATATATATATATATATATATATAATATATATATATATATATATATATATATATATATATATATATATATATATATATATATATATATATAGGTAGTATATACAGCGAAAAGTTGGTCACTGATTAACTTAAATACTATTCGAAATTTTGACAATAATTTTTTTCGTTAATCTAAAATATACGCTGCTGGCTGCCCAAATTGCAATACCAAGAAACATAAGAAATACCACAACAAAATTTATTTTATAGATAACATGTTGACCAAGTATCAAATGATTGAATTTAGAGACACCTGTTAAGTGTGGCTCCTGCCAAAATCAGTTGCCATATTAGCCACCATTGTTGGACAATATCGCTACCATACTGGCATTGATCCTAAAAGACTTTGGATGTGGTCTTAGGGCACATCAGACCAAGCAGCTTTAACACGTTTCCAAAGTTTATCTAGTGCGGTAGAAGGGATCTGGATCAATGGTTTACCAACTATAGACCGCATGTTTTCTATCGGCAAGATTCGGAGAGCGAGCCGGCCAGAGGAGCAATTCAATCCAGTGATTGATGAAAATCCCTTGGACAGTGCTTGCCACGTGTGTTCGCTCATTATCCAGTTGAAATATGACTTTGGGAAAGTCCTGAAAAGTAGAAAAGACAAATCACTCCAACAATTCGGAGATGTAGTACTACCTATTTACAGTACTGGCAATGCGTACTAGAAAAGTGCTAGAGATATCCAATACATCCCCATAACATTATACCCATGGAGGGACCAGTGTGGTGGTGCATAAAGCAGCTATTCAGCATTCTTTCTTCACGTTATCACCAGACTGGAATACGACCAGTGTAGTGTTGTAAACGGAAACGTGACTTTTAAGTAAAGACGATTTCATTCCATTATACTTTCCACATCCATTTTTCATCGCAAAATTGGCTTCAGAGACGTCTGTGATTCTGCGTCAAGGGTACATGAAGCAATGTACATCTTGCGGACAGAAAACTCTGCTGTAAATTGCGTCTCAGACACTGGATGATGCGTTACAGACTGACTGTTCTGTGCTGTGGTTCGTGATGTTTCTGAGAGATACGTCGCTGCTATGGATTCAATTTGCCTGCCATCACGTAAAGTGGTGCCATGAGGAGGATACTATCTAAGACGTCAGTCCGCCGTACCCTCCTGCATCCAATGATCACATATCCACATTACAGTTTATTAGTTTCGTCCAACACGATTATCGATTTCCCTGAAAGATAATCCACAATCTTGGTATTCCACTATCCTTCCTCTGTTAAACTCGAATGTTTGATAAAAAAATGATCGCTATAATCTACGAAGCACATTTGATCGGTTTTTTGAAAAAACCACAAGAAAAACACAATTACTGAACTTGAAATTATCAAAATCTCTGAGCCTTAAATAGTGATTTAAAGTGGCTTCACAGGCCCGTGTGATGTGTGTCTGCACTGAAATTCTAATCCTTTGCATATCTCACCTCCACTAATGCATTTTGCAAATTTCATGTTATTTGCATACTTCCTTCAGAGTGTTGCATTTATGGTGGCCAGCAGTGTATATCTAATATTTAATCTAATTATTTAAAGTTTTAATAATAAGAAGAATACTATTAAAATTAGAAACATTTTACCTGTTTAAAAGAATAATAAATATTTCCAACTTTGATTTTAGATGCTAAAATACATTTGAATACTTATATCGTTAAGCAAATTATGCTAACTCAATTCATTGCATTGTTTTTTTATATAAATTAATATTGTACCAACTTTTTTAAGATCAAGTTGTAAAATAATAAGACTTAAAATAATTATTTGAAATTAATTCTTTAGTGCATTCACAACCGTTTTTATGTAATTTTGTTAAGATCATTGAATATTATTTAAAATTTAAAACTGTAAAATCTATATTATAGATATAACATTATTTATGAATGAAATTCTCATATTATTAATTCCATTTGTAATAAAAGATTTTTTTTAAATAATTATATATTACTTTCGTAAATTTGTAAATTTTAAATAGATTTATTCTTCTTAACAGCCAATAGAATAGGAATTGATCCCTTGCCGAGTCTGGTAGACCTTCTAAATAGGTTGTTTAAACAACCTATTGTTGTAGCGAAACATACTTAATGACATACTTAATATTGATCACCAATTGGTGGTCAATATTAAGTACTCCCTTCAATTTTTAGTAATATAATCAAAATAAGTTTCTTATTGTAATCCCTACAGAGGATTATTCTAGAGTCATATCCTGACAATTATTATTAATTAATACATAGAAAGTTCTGTTTTCTCTTATTCCTTTCAGATGCTCATCACTTCGAGGCAGCTTTTTGTGAAAGCGTTGCCTTTCCATTTTATAATTTTTTCCTTTCGTTTTGTCAACCTATATTCAACCAACGAAATTCTAGTATATACTTTCTTGTGTAAATAATAACAACCTTTGTTCTTATCTTCTGTAACTAATACACATCCACTATTATAAGGATTTTTCGCATTAGTTTTCTCCGTGCTTACAAAAATATTAAAAACAAAACTTTGAATTTTATTTTTCAGATCCTCTCTAAATGCATTTCTAGTTTCATTGCTTTTCAATTTACAGCAATTAAATTTATCTATATATTTTCTTTGAATACTTTAAAGAGGCCGACTATTTTTCCTTTCCATTTAGCTATCCCTATTAAATAATTTAAATTAATGTCAGTACCAAGAAAACTTCCAATATCTAGAACATAAGAATTTTTTATGACTTCAATTAAGATATGGTAAATTTTATTAAAATTTTTATCACCTTGTAAAAGCCATGTCATTTTATGCATGCATTTATGCGTAAATGCTTCCAATAAATTTATCATATTCTAATGCAGAATGTTTAAGTCGAAGTCCATTTTTGCTATTAATATCAAATAGATTGTGTATTTCAATGATCGATACAAACTCGTTTCTTTTTCCAATCTTGGCATTAAAGTAACCTAATAGTAATTTAACATCACTTTAAAGACATTATCCGCGGAGCACATTCAAAGCACTATTGAAGGAAGCATTTTCTTCACCATCTCTTTCTTCTGTCGGTGCATGAACGCTGATGAAACTACTAAAATAAAACAAATATTTGATACTCTTTCATTGGACATAATCTTTTAATTTTAGCCTTAAAATCCAAAACCAAGTCCTTTGTTCATGGATTAATATTTAAACTTATTTTCAAAAAATAGTCTATAGGGGATGACAGCTATAAAATAAAGAATATATTCAACGTTTCAGAATGCCCTGTCCAATGTATCATTTCATCTGGATGGTAATTAGATCAATGTTACACAAGTTTAATTGCTATTAGCATAACTTCAAGTTTTAGCAACATTTTAAAGTCATTTGCTTAAGGACGGCTTAAAATATACTTCCTTAAATTTTGTAAAAGATAGATTGTATATGATAGGATTCTTTTCTCTACGCTTAACTGTCATCCCGGTGGGCCAGCGTCCAGCTGTAATATCTAAGATAAGGTTTTCCGGCTATATTCTCTAATGCTAGCTGCCCCCTTTAGCTATTTACGATACATCTGAGCTGCACACGCACATCGGAACTATTTTTTTAAAGACGGACATCACACGAATTGAAATTAAGAGTACAATACAGTGCATATCTGGTAGCATAAATATGGTAATTTCACATAATAGTGTCAGCAAATGTATTATTCAAATGATTTAAAAATCAAGTTGGTACCATGATAAAGTAAACATAGTTAACCCATTTTATCACATTGTCCTATTTAGATGACAGCTGAAAAATGTCTCGTGGAAATCACTATTTGTTTGTTGTGAATGTTTTCTGAGCTGGAACATGTAGAGGTAAATTTTAGCTACTACTAGCATGAGTTTTGATTTTTGCCCCCTCCTCCTTCCCCTGTGCATGTTGTTCATTCCTCAAAATAGTGGGTGTGGTTTGTATCATCTCTTTGCGGCTGCATAGTTCTTTTACAGTTTACTTTGGACATTTCGATAGGCATTTTTAATGGGATAGTACTCTTTCGTTATCATCCTGGTGGTAAATTATAGTTATATTATTCTTAAGTAGATTCTAGATCATTATTTTTTAACTGTCCTCTAAATAGAACAGTGGGACGATACGCATGCAACTGAAGCATTCTTTCTCCCTTTCTAATTAAGAGTAAAAAAAATAATTTTTCTTCTACTGTTTTACTCCTGCTGTGTTATGTCAGTACAAATGTTTCTGAAGTTAGAGGAAGCATCGGATTTACTAAATGGCTTAGATCCAGATGAGAGTGAAGTTGAAATTGCTGCGTTACCATCAGATGCTAGTGAACTAACTGACGAAGATGAAGGGGAAGAGAATAAAGTAAATACTGATGATATTATTATAAATTATGTTCCTAGGTCTCTAGAGGTTAAACTGTAGATATTTTCGAGCCTGAACCATCCAATCTCTCTAGTGTTTCGACAAAAAAAAAAAAAAAAAAACTGTTTGACGTAAAACAACTGTTCAACTGTTATAGATCAAGAATCGGAAGCACTGAAGTATGAATTGGTTCCTTTACCTGCAGATCTAAGCTGATCGTTAAATGGTCTTCACACATGGGGTGGCTACCATAGGAGAATACTCTACGACGTTCTTCACTGAATCCCTCGTCGTGATGAGGTGATCAGCAGGATTTGAGAGTCTCATATATGTTGCTGTTATTTATAACACTTGGGTACTCTAATCCTGCTAGCCGACAGCTATGCGAAATTAAAAGTCAGAAGGGTGTGGCTTTCGCTTAACCAGAGCACCAAGCAGGTGAAAGTATGCCTTTGCTTTAAAGTTCTATGATTGATGGCAAAGTAGAAGATCCATTTTATTAACTGATCTGGAGGGGAAGGAATATTCCCCAGACTATGACAACCTGCTCAACGAGGATGTATATATATATATATATATATATATATATATATATATATATATATATATATATATATATACATATATATATATACGATTCGATTAAAAATTTATGGTAACTTTAAGTAGTTCATTACGTGGTGAAATACTCCAAAATAAGTATTAATGAAAATTTTAAACATATGGATGTTGTTGTTGTTGTTGCACCAGCATACTTCCTTGTACCTAGCCCTTAGGTGGACTTTATCAGTTGGATAGAAGCAGCCGGATGGAGTCTTTGTGATTTTGAAGCAGGGAGCAAGCAGAAGATTCCCAAGTCTTGACCTGCCACCCTCAGATGAGTTACCTCACCTGGAGGACATTGTGGCCAGATTTAGTGTGCCCCGACCACCCTTAGCGAAAACAACAAGACAAGTTGCAAAAATATGTGGAATTACACACTTACAGGAATACATAGAATTACAAATGATGAGAATACAATGTGAAAGAATTACAATATATGAAAATACGAAGGATTACAAATAATGACTAAAAACACACTGAAAAAAACTGAATTTGAAGAGGAGCTCATAAATCAAAAACAGTCAATTGGAAAGAGTCCATTAAAATAGGTTGAAGCTGCTAATTGCTTAGTAAAGTCTAAGCACTTAGGCTAAGTACTGAAGTCCAAGTAGTTAGGCTTGGGATATTAGCATAGGAGGGTCGATGATGATTCTTCTTGAGCCACATGAATAAGCACTCTTGATTAATTAGGAAGTCCATTAGTTGGTTTAGTTTTCGTCTAGAGGTCTTGTTAGAGAGTACGGCTCGTTTCCAGTTAATAACCCACTGTTTTGCAGGGGTTGATAAATGCCACGTAAAACATATCGATGTAAAAAAATATTGTTTCTCTGGAAAATAAAATAGTAAAAAAATATCTTTTTTATTCAATTTTTCTTTATGATAAGCTATTCTCGGTGCGAAGTATTTTCATCTGAATTTAAGTGCTATGCAATCATTTACTTTTAAAATAAAAAACAAAATATTCTCAATCTCAAATTATTACTTTTTATTTAAAAATTTAATTGAAATTAATAATAAATAAAATTGAAAACGAGTTGATTTACGATATTTTCTGATCCTTTATTTGAGTCATGATGAGAATTTTTCTGTCATCTATCGTATCGAATCTCAAACTTTTGAACAACTGAAATAAAATTTCGATAATTTATCTGCTCTTGCCAGGTTGTAAATTTTTTAAGCAATAACAGATGGCAGCACCAAGTTGAGTTCGCTTCAAAATAAAGTTAAAAGTAGTAAAAATTAATTATTGTTTTTTAATGGATGCTTTTATTTATACAGATATATTGAATAATATGTTAATAATGCATTCAATTATTTGTTAAAATTACATAGCATTTAGAGGAACATAGCAAAAATATTTAGAATTATTTCATATTTTCAAAGCAGATAGTAAAATGGAAGTCCTATTTAAGTATTTTTTATAAATCTTATGAGATTAATAAAAAATACTATTAATATACTTATACTTATATAATTTAATACACTTAAACTTACAACTTATCAATCTTATGAGAGAAAAACTTTTCATAAATAATTAATCTTATTTATGTATAGGTTTTTTCTCATAAAAGATTAATAAGTGTAAAAAATTTTAAAACAATGAAACTTTTGTTCAATCGAATTTTTCAGGAATATTGACTTTAAGGTTCCATATTCAAATCATGTAACATTTTTTGGAAGAGCAAAGTCCAGTAAATGGCAGCATTTGATTAGAGAAATTTTAAATTACTAAGGTGAACAAAATACCCTCGAATTAGCAGATTTGTTCAATTCTAATTAATATTAAAGTCGTAATATTAAGGGTAATTGTTATAGTACATAACATATTAAATAAATTAAGTGTAGAAAATGAGAATGGAATGAATTTAGTTTACAGTTTACACACTTTTACATATACAAAGTGTAATATATATATATATATATATATATATATATATATATATATATATATATATATATATATATATATATATATATATATATATATATATATATATATATATGTGTGTGTGTGTGTGTGTGTGTGTGTGTGTGTGTGTGTGTGTGTGTGTGTCTGTATCAAAACATATTACGATTAAATAATAAATTTAATAAAAGATTTTTAAATATTTATTTGTTGTCTAAATATTCCTTAGTGAAAATGTAGCTCCAAACAAAGTTAGCAGATGCCGCCACAATTTGGATATATATCACTTACTCTCTTTGCACTTATTTCTTAAAATTTCTTTCATCATTTTTAACTCTACAACAGAAAATAATATAGCGTCTAAAAAATTAATGTATTGATTTCTTATATGCTCTATGTCATACAAGATGTAATATGGAAGAAAAGTGTGTGGATTAAATATTTTAAGTTATCTTTACGAAGACAAATTGAGCCAAAATAAATATTTTTATATTCTCTTTCAATGTATAAATTTTAGTTTGGGCATTTATGTGTAATAGTAATTATAATTCTTCCCAACATAATTTTGAGTTGAATTAGGTGCTTATGATGTTTTCAGCTTTTCCAGACATTGCCTTCTGAACAAAATAAACCACTAATTAATTTTCCAGACATTGCCTTCTAAACAAAATCAACCACTAATTAATTTAAAAAAAATTATAAATGATGGCCACTAATTTATTGAATGAAAAAGGTTTATGAATGAATAAATTTTATACATCTGATTTATTAACAATTAATTTATTATAATGTTTTTTAATAATTATTTCAATTAAACGTCTTTTTACTTTTTTTAATTTACAGATGATAAAATTGTAAACATATCAGTTTTCTTTGTAACTAAATGTTACACTTTTGATGATAAAAATAGATAATTTATTTTTTACAACATTTAAGAACTTGAAATTTATATTTTTATTTCACTTTAAGATTTTACATCTGAATTTTCTTAATGATACCAGATGTTTATCTTATTAATGCATGATATTATATTATATTTAAGTTGTGGCATCAGACAAATATGTCCCATCTATAAACTGTGCTAAATAATCTCCAATCTTTCTTTCCAAGACGAGAATAAATTTTTTCATTTAGGTTTTTAAGACATTTGAAATATTAATGATAAGGCATTCCATTCAACGTTTGAAATAACACCATCTGTAAAATATTTGCTACAGCATGGAGAGATACAAAGGATTTAAAAGTACCTTACAAGAGTCTCCGGCACAAATATTAATAAAAATGATCATTAAAGATTAAAATTTTATGTCCTATGCCTGAGAAATTTTTTAATTCAATATTAGTTGTCTCCAGTTTTTGCTATTTATTATATACATTTTATATGTAGCTTTTCCAAAATTAGATTTTAATAAATATTTGTTAATATTTAAATATATTTCAAGTCTTGATTATGTTATGTTGAATCTTTTTTTTTTTCGATTTATTTTATCCATTCATTTTAATCATTTTCTTCGTTTCTTTTTCTTTTAACCTTCCATCGGTTTGTATTCACAATAGCAAAAGCTTCAATTAGCTTAAGACAGAAAGTAAACATTTGCAATTTTGAAAATCTTATTATATTTACTTAGTTTCAAAAGACCAAAAATATCAATGCAGAAATCTTGAAAAAAATTCATTGATACACGTATTTGATAAGATTTATTATGATTAACACTAACTTTTAACTTGTATGCTCAAACAAATTGCTTCGTGTAATACAATGATTTTAATTTCTGAATCAATGAAATTTTAGTATGCAAACTAATATTTACAGATTTTAAAGCAATACGATAAAATTTCAAGATGGACATTTCTGCATTTCAAATTTTTAATACTGAAAACAATCAAAAATATGATCCTTGAAAATATTTTATTTTTACTCGTTTTAGTAGTTTCAGTATAAGCAAATTCATGGAAAAGTATGCTTATTATATCCATACTTCAAAATATATCTACAAAATCAAATCAAACATATTTTATTGTGCAATTATTTGCATTCCAAAATTTACATAGAAAGCCTTATTTCATAAAGTATTTTGTTTCTTTACATTCACTTAATAAATAAGTTTTAATTGTTATTTAAAACATTTAATAATGTTTGAGTTTGTATCCACCAGATGGTAGCACTGTTTCCGAAATTTTCGAAAATATTATTTCATAACTAATGTGTAAAACGAGATATTGTAAAGACAAAAAATTTTAAATTTGAGTTATGTAAAAGTCCTTCTCACCCAATCATAGAAATATAATTTACGAGCTCACAATCTTTTAAGAATTAAAGCAGATTTCAGTAAATTTATGTAAAGCAGATTTTAAGTAATAAGATTTTAAGTATATAAATTCATATACTTAATCATGAACGCACTTACCTTTATAAGTGAATGAAAAATTAAAATAAACTGTGTTTGTATTGATTCTAGAATATATTTACAGAACCCATATTTTTAATTTCTTCGTTAGCAAAAATATGTTAAATAAATGTTCCTGTTATTTTCTTGGCGAAATATATAAATATTAAAGAAAATTATATTATCATATTTATCGTAATTTTTTTACATTGTGCACATGAACACGAAATGTGTGATACAAATTTTATAGAAAATATTTTATAAATATATTATTCATAGAAATTAGATATTTGTTGAATAGATTCAAAACACTTTCAACAGAAAATATCATGATAAATTTCATTTATTGTTAAAGAATAACTAAAACTAATATAATATCAATATATAATATTTCTCCATCTTTACATTATTTCACATTTTTCATATGAGAAATAATATAATGCTCATTTCTTCATCATTGTAGGTGTAATGTAAAAATGAAAAGTTAAATTACATGTCAGTTTTAGTTTTAGAAATATTGACTGTTATTAAATAAATTTTTTGTTACTTTTTAACTAGTTTATTTTGAGCACTTTTTTAGAAATAGCTTAGTGAAATTTTTATTCATTGGCTGTTCTATCTTACACAAGTATGGTATATTCTAATATTTTAAATATTGAAAAATTTATTAAAATATCGAATTTCTTACTATCGCCATTGTATTTTAAAATATGAAAATTGTCTAAATATGATTAAATTTAATTTATTGTCAATAAAAGAGAAGTAAACAGATTTTTCAATACGAAAATATTCAGCAAAAATTTATTAAAATATCGAATTTCTTATTATTTCCATTGTATTTTAAAATATGAAAATTATCTAAATATGATTAAATTTAATTTATTGTAAATAAAAGGGAAGTAAACAGATTTTTTTAATAAGAAATAATTCAGCATAAAAAATCTTTAATGCTTTAAAATATCTAATTTTATTCAAAAAAGTTTAAAGTAATTTTTCCAAATTTATATCTAAAATAAAATTTTGGTTCCAAATATAAGCTTTAAAAACATGAAGGTATTAGTCTCGTTTTGTTTCTTGAGTTAATGACATTATTTTGAATCAGCTTCAAGGAGCAAAAATCTAGGAATTTTGTTAAATGAATTTGAATCAAACTACTCTTACAATAAGTGTAATTAGAAAATTTTGAGCAGACGCAGATGAGAATTATGGAAAAGAAATTGATGGTTAGTCTTACAAATAGAAATAACTAATACTTGAAGGTTAATTTTTGTTCGACAGTTGTTTAAGTCTGCCGTGACTTGGTTGGTTCTTCTTCTTCTTCTTCTTAGAATTGGGTTTGTATGTCATTGGGCACCTGTTTGTTCAATGGCAAACCTAATGTTTCCTAGTTCCAGTTGCTCGGGTCACCCATTTTATTAATTAAGTCCGATAACCCTTTAATGGAGTCTAGGCGTAACTCTCTCGTATGGATGATGCCTAAAGAAGTTAATCTAGGGAGGGCAAGAGCCTCGCATCCATAAATGATATGCTCTGCCGTTTCCTCTTGTGTATGACATTTCCAGCAGATAGGGTCTTGCTGAAACAGTCCCATCTGGTCAGAAAGTCAGTCATGCTAAGGATAGCTTCCTGACTTTCACCAGAAGTAGATGGTATGGAGGTCATTTCTATCTCAAGTGCAGGATTCATTACTGCCCCTTTACAAGATTGCCTCTGAGTTTCCTAATCTTTTTCAACAAGGTCTACTTCAGAGGCTTCACCTGCAAATGCAGAAAAGTTTGTTATTTCTTGTGTCTTTTCAGCCACAAGATAACAATTAATAAGCTCAGGTAATATAAGTCCACCCAGCATTGCCTGAGTTACTGAGCAAGGCAAATTACTCTAGAAGTTTGCCAGGCAACTAGAGGCTCCGGTAAGACACCAATACCGCGGTGTCAATTAGTCCTAGGCATGGATCGCATAACACCAGGGTTTACGGGAGCTGGTTCGCGGCCTCTGATTCTATATTCAAGGCTATCCTATCATTCCTACAGGACATTTGGCGATCCACCACCTGCTGACGCGCCTGGTGTCTGCTCAAGCCCCAGGAAGGTACGCGTACCCCCTGGTTCCAGGGACTTGGTTGGTTAGGCCATCAATCTCATTATTTAAAAATAGGGAGTTCTAATCACGGCTTAACCGTAGATCCGTCGTGTTCAATGGAGACGGGTGGATTATGTTAAGCATACCATGGTCACAATGTCCTTAAAGTGAAATGATACCTCTGGATGTGGCAGGTAAAGTATTTGAGGGTTTTCTTGAGCTTCTAAATTAAGAAAACCCTCACCCTGTGGCTTCAACTAATTGGTAGAGTCCTACTCTGGTCTAGGTACAAGAAAGCATGCTGGAGCATTAATAGCGAATAATTCAGCGTAAAACAGATTTTAAACTGAAGAAAAGATGAAATGACATAAGAAATTATCTTGCTATCAGTTTTAGGTGATATTATATTTAAATTAAACCAAGAGGAACGCTATTAGTCTCTAAATTAAGTCCGAAGCATGAAATAATGCAGATTGTAAGAATATAAATGAGAAGATGGAACTTAACATATCACCAACATGCTTTAAATGATATGCAAAAATTTGCATATAAAAATAGTATGCATTTCCCCTATAATTGACTAATCACTGAAATGAATATATCAGATTCTGTAAATAATATCCTTATATTTCTTAAAGTGGGTGGCAACAAAAAATTTTCAAAAATCGCAATTGGTGATTGAATTTAGATATCATTATCTGACATCTCAGCAAATCAAGAAGGTAAAGTACGCGTTTAAAGATAATTTCACGAACACAATGATGAAGAGATTTCTTTTAAATTACGCCGTTAACGTCTTAGACAAATAGCTTTTTGCAGTCGAGCATAATAATAAATACAGCTTGCAGAGGAAGCAATTTTGAGTGTGAATATTAAAGGGGGAGGTACAAATCAAAATATTTTCCGCAATCATTTGCCTAGTATCACAGAGAGAAGAATCGGTCTGGATAGTTTTGAAAAGATGGACTTGCAGGTCATCATGTCTGGTAGTGATTCTAAAACACGTCATTCTTTTCACCCTAGAAAGGAAAAGAAGCCCGTCTCTGGCTGTAGAGCAGGAAGACCTAAGTTTTACCATCTACCAATCGAGTAAGGGTATAAAATCTTTTTTGTTGAGAATTTTGTCGATGGGAAGTCACTCGGTATTTTGAAGGGGAATCTGGTGAAAAGGTGGATGGAGCGTCAACATGGCCAACTTTTCAGCTTGTCCATTGCCATGTATACCGCAATGGTAATGGATTCACTGAAGAACTACCTCATTTTCATTATTCAGGAGTGTGTCAATAATTTCCTTACATTTAAATTCCAGTTCTGATGGATAAAAAATGTAATCCTAAATATTGAAGAGAAAATGTGAAGGTAAAAAAAAATCTTTCCGTTTTCCTTTCCTCAAAAATACAGAACACTTAAATCCATAGCTGTAAGGACACAAGAACCATCACACGTAACAACCACACTACAAAATATCTTTTAAAGCTCTTCAAGAAATGAATGAATTCCAGAGTATTCATGGTGCACCACGACAATACATCTCTTTCATCAAGATTGACGACTGAGTTTCTGGAGCAATATAAAGATTTTAAGCACCCATTCTATTCAGTTGATCTAGCATGTATGACTTTTAACTATTTTCTAATCCTAAAAAGACTTTACGTCAACATTGCTCTTATTAGTAAGATCAGATTTATGATTTAGAAATGCCTTTCTATCGATGCCAAGAAATTAATGGAATGAGACATTGTTTCTGAAACAGTCTAATGGAACACTCCTATTATTTCGATATTAGAACTTTAAAAACATAGATATAGGAAAAAAACTTTCAAAAACGATTCTTGCATTATTATAATAAGGTAAAGTATTTCAGCGTTTTTGCAATAAATATTTATAAAAAATTATAATTTAGAAAGCATTCATTGTTACTGTCTTTTGGGGTGGGGGAACTCGAAGAATTTCGGAAGAAATGTCTGTAAATTGTGAAATCAAACATGTATATTAGTTACAAAATAATAGAATGCTTACAATTTCAAGGTCACAGAGCTTATCAACAGTGAACAAATACAAATTGAATCAATGATTTATTAGACCACACCTAACAGACACACTTAATCTCTATGACACCCAGGACGCTATAAGGAATCGTTATCATTCCTAATCTAAAAGGAGTGAAAATAATTTCTAATAACATTCTGTTGTAATATTCTACAATTCATTTATCATTAATTAGTTCAAGCCTGTAACATTTTAGTGTATGTGAATCTGGCAATAATCCCAGGTATATTCTATGGACAAAACGTGAAGCTAGATTGGTATCTTAAAAAAGAGTATTAGCTGCATGGAGAGTGTATTTAAATATACTATTCTGAATTTTTATTTCTATTCATTTAAAATAATTTTCAATATTTTAGCATTTAGAATACAAGATAAATTTCTTAAAATAAAACATATATCTTCGATTTTTTACGGATTATTTTTAAGAAAATTATTGTTCCTTAAATCAATAACTGCTTTTAAGAAGATTTGTGATCCCTCATTAAATAATTACTTTTAAGAAAACTATTTATTCTTCATTTAATAAAGTCTTGTTGAGAATTTTTTTTTTGTATTTCATTCAATGATTACGCTTTATAGAAATCATTCGATCTTTGTCCCGTGAATACTTTTAAAGAGAATTATTCATTCATTATGAATTGATTACTCTTTAAAGAATTATTTATTTCTGCATTCAGTGACTATTTTTATTGAATAGTTTATTGAGTACTATATTTTATTGAATAGTTATACGTTTTTTCAGAAAAATATTGGTTCCTTATTCATTCAATACTTTAAATATATATGTATTATTGTATGAATAACTCTTGAAAGAAATTGTTTGTTGAAAAACTACTTTTTAGGAAGATTACACTCGATGATTGCATTATAAATGAAAAAAATTCTCAGTGTCTGATATTTTCATAATTTGATTATAAATATTTCCTTCTAAATTGGAGAAAAAAAACTATATGAAATTTCGTGCAAATTGTCATTTTATAAAATACATATTTTTTAACTAATAGAAAGAGAATGAAACATTTCGAATATTTTAGTAATATATATTTGCATTATTTGTCGAGCATTCGTAGAAGATAAGCTCAATTAAATCGTTGCAGTTTTTAATATTTGTATTATTTGCTTGTTTTGAAAATTTTGAACTAGAAATATGAATAAATCTTAAATTTCATTTATACTAAATACTCATTTACAAACATAATAAGTTAAATATTTTTGCTATTTTTGAATAGAATTTTATTTATTTTTTCCAACGTGCAAAAGTTTTATTTTTATAAGGCGCGCGTGACCTCTTTTAGTATAAGAAAGAACCTGATTTCATTACAGAAAGTTTCAAAATCGAAGGATTCAAATTTCGTAGCACGATGATTTAAAATAATAGTCCTAATCATAAATCCATTATTTATTTATTTTAAATAAATAATAGATTTATAAAAAAATTATGTGAATATTTTCTTTATTGTTTAATAATGAAATAAGTATCGTATTTGTAGTAATACGCATTTTTTTTCTTTTAAATAGTCAGACCTTAAAAATAAATCTGAAAAAACAGAGTGCGTCGATACGATTATAAGTCTATATTAGATTTCGATTGCAAGTATTTTTGGAAATGTTTTCTTTTTTGTAGCTAAGCGAGATTAATTATTATTATTTTTTACTTGGATGGTGAGGAAATATTACAACTACGTATAATTCAAGAATCCAGTGAATTCGCATGTGCTATTATTGGCGATCACAGTTGAATACTTTTATAAATATTTTCTACGCGAAACTTTTTCTGTTCGATTCTTATAAATTTGTTTGCAAGTTATGGCTTTAACACTGTTATAACATAACATACAAACTGAGAATGTGATTGCGCATATTAAAAAACATGTCCAACAAGATGTCCTTAATAAAGAGGACATCTTCGAATCACCTTTGCTAGTCATAGACTTTCTGGCGGTTCACGACGTCATGGACCTAGTTTAGCCCTGCTAAACAAAGGGGATTGAAAAAAGAAAAGAAGAAAGAGAAAAACATGTAAACAGAACTGTAGAAAGATAATTCATGACATCTTTACTGAGAAAATAAAAAGAACTTGGGAAAATTAGAAAGAATATCTTAAAAAATTCTACTAAGTACAACCTACAAAGACAGAGGTTAGATCTTTTTAAGAAGTGTGAATAAGGCGCTGGATGGTACACAAAGGACAATTTATTGTAAGAAGACTCAGATATTGATTTGTAAGATCAAGTGACCCTTTATTTAGCTCTGGAAATGAATGCTGGGGTTTTGATGGAAAAAAATGAAAATATTTCTTCCTTATCTTTTTTAAGAAGTGCGAATAAAGCGCTGGATGGTACAAAGGACAATTTGTTGTGAGAAGACTCAGATGTTGATTTGGAAGATCAAGTGACCCTGCATTTAGCTCTGGAAATGAATGCTGGGGTTTTGATGAAAAAAATGAAAAGATTTTTTCTTTATCTTTTTTAAGAAGTGTGAATAAAGCACTGGATGGTACAGAGGACAATTTGTTGTAAGAAGACTCAGATGTTGATTTGGAAGATCAAGTGACCCTTTATTTAGCTCTGGAAAAGAATGCTGGGGTTTTGATGGAAAAAATGAAAATATTTCTTCCTT
The DNA here is from genome assembly GCA_037975125.1 of Latrodectus hesperus. NCBI lineage: Eukaryota > Metazoa > Arthropoda > Arachnida > Araneae > Theridiidae > Latrodectus > Latrodectus hesperus. The sequence goes on along the minus strand of CM075856.1, from coordinate 104,452,863 downwards.
ATCTTTTTTATGAAGTGTGAATAAAACACTGTATAGTACAGAGGACAATTTATTGTAAGAAGACTCAGATGTTGATTTGGAAGATCAAGTGACCCTGCATTTAGCTCTGGAAATGAATGCTGGGGTTTTGATGAAAAAAATGAAAAAGATTTTTTCTTTATCTTTTTTAAGAAGTGTGAATAAAGCACTGGATGGTACAGAGGACAATTTGTTGTAAGAAGACTCAGATGTTGATTTGGAAGATCAAGTGAACCTTTATTTAGCTGTGGAAAAGAATGCTGGGGTTTTGATGGAAAAAATGAAAATATTTCTTCCTTATCTTTTTTATGAAGTGTGAATAAAACACTGTATAGTACAGAGGACAATTTATTGTAAGAAGACTCAGATGTTGATTTGGAAGATCAAGTGACCCTGCATTTAGCTCTGGAAATGAATGCTGGGGTTTTGATGAAAAAAATGAAAAGATTTTTTCTTTATCTTTTTTAAGAAGTGTGAATAAAGCACTGGATGGTACAGAGGACAATTTGTTGTAAGAAGACTCAGATGTTGATTTGGAAGATCAAGTGACCCTTTATTTGGCTCTGGAAAAGAATGCTGGGGTTTTGATGGAAAAAATGAAAATATTTCTTCCTTATCTTTTTTAAGAATTGCGAATAAAGCACTGGATGGTACAAAGGACAATTTGTTGTGAGAAGACTCAGATGTTGATTTGGAAGATCAAGTGACCCTTTATTTAGCTCTGGAAATGAATGCTGGGGTTTTGATGAAAAAAATGAAAATATTTCTTCCTTATCTTTTTTAAGAAGTGCGAATAAAGTGCTGGATGGTACAAAGGACAATTTGTTGTGAGAAGACTCAGATGTTGATTTGGAAGATCAAGTGACCCTGCATTTAGCTCTGGAAATGAATGCTGGGGTTTTGATGAAAAAAATGAAAAGATTTTTTTCTTTATCTTTTTAAGAAGTGTGAATAAAGCACTGGATGGTACAGAGGACAATTTGTTGTAAGAAGACTCAGATGTTGATTTGGAAGATCAAGTGACCCTTTATTTAGCTCTGGAAAAGAATGCTGGGGTTTTGATGGAAAAAATGAAAATATTTCTTCCTTATCTTTTTTATGAAGTGTGAATAAAACACTGTATAGTACAGAGGACAATTTATTGTAAGAAGACTCAGATGTTGATTTGGAAGATCAAGTGACCCTGCATTTAGCTCTGGAAATGAATGCTGGGGTTTTGATGAAAAAAATGAAAAGATTTTTTCTTTATCTTTTTTAAGAAGTGTGAATAAAGCACTGGATGGTACAGAGGACAATTTGTTGTAAGAAGACTCAGATGTTGATTTGGAAGATCAAGTGACCCTGCATTTAGCTCTGGAAAAGAATGCTGGGGTTTTGATGGAAAAAATGAAAATATTTCTTCCTTATCTTTTTTATGAAGTGTGAATAAAACACTGTATAGTACAGAGGACAATTTGTTGTAAGAAGACTCAGATGTTGATTTGGAAGATCAAGTGACCCTGCATTTAGCTCTGGAAATGAATGCTGGGGTTTTGATGAAAAAAATGAAAAGATTTTTTCTTTATCTTTTTTAAGAAGTGTGAATAAAGCACTGGATGGTACAGAGGACAATTTGTTGTAAGAAGACTCAGATGTTGATTTGGAAGATCAAGTGACCCTTTATTTAGCTCTGGAAAAGAATGCTGGGGTTTTGATGGAAAAAATGAAAATATTTCTTCCTTATCTTTTTTATGAAGTGTGAATAAAACACTGTATAGTACAGAGGACAATTTGTTGTAAGAAGACTCAGATGTTGATTTGGAAGATCAAGTGACCCTGCATTTAGCTCTGGAAATGAATGCTGGGGTTTTGATGAAAAAAATGAAAAGATTTTTCTTTATCTTTTTTAAGAAGTGTGAATAAAGCACTGGATGGTACAGAGGACAATTTGTTGTAAGAAGACTCAGATGTTGATTTGGAAGATCAAGTGACCCTTTATTTAGCTCTGGAAAAGAATGCTTGGGTTTTGATGGAAAAAATGAAAATATTTCTTCCTTATCTTTTTTATGAAGTGTGAATAAAACACTGTATAGTACAGAGGACAATTTATTGTAAGAAGACCCAGATGTTGATTTGGAAGATCAAGTGACCCTGCATTTAGCTCTGGAAATGAATGCTGGGGTTTTGATGAAAAAAATGAAAAGATTTTTCTTTATCTTTTTTAAGAAGTGTGAATAAAGCACTGGATGGTACAGAGGACAATTTGTTGTAAGAAGACTCAGATGTTGATTTGGAAGATCAAGTGACCCTGCATTTAGCTCTGGAAAAGAATGCTGGGGTTTTGATGGAAAAAATGAAAATATTTCTTCCTTATCTTTTTTATGAAGTGTGAATAAAACACTGTATAGTACAGAGGACAATTTATTGTAAGAAGACTCAGATGTTGATTTGGAAGATCAAGTGACCCTGCATTTAGCTCTGGAAATGAATGCTGGGGTTTTGATGAAAAAAATGAAAAGATTTTTCTTTATCTTTTTTAAGAAGTGTGAATAAAGCACTGGATGGTACAGAGGACAATTTGTTGTAAGAAGACTCAGATGTTGATTTGGAAGATCAAGTGACCCTTTATTTAGCTCTGGAAATGAATGCTGGGGTTTTGATGGAAAAAAAATGAAAAGATTTCTTCCTTAGGTAGAATGGGTATTTGAAGAAAATATTATTGTGTATGTGTATTATTAGTTTACATTTAAATTACTGTAAATTTATTAAAATTTATAATAATGATAAAGTTTCATCCCATAAAAATGAGCATATAAAAGGCTGTGAATTTTATATGCCAGTGCATCTTATGTGGCCACAAATACGAAGTTTGTACACATAAATATCATCACCTTCTCCATAAAAAGACCTGGAGGAAACTGCTACTCGTTTATCATGATCCGACACCTGTGAACCATATCATGGAGACGAGTTGCGGTTCACACGTCATACTATCACAAACCCCTTTATAGAATGTTCTACCCTCATTCATCACTTTAAGAGAAAAGAACATTCATGCCCAAACCAGAATTCGAACCCGGGACCAATAATTTAGGAATCAAGAACGCTAATCACTCAGCAATCAGTACAAATTTTTCTTCCAATAATATAAGGTGAGATAAATTATGCTGTTTATAGTTTCCGATATATATTTAGAGCCTATTGAATTCTACTGATATTGTAATTTTAACTGACTTTAATTGCATTAAGATACACTGATGGAAAAAAATCCCAACACCAAGAAGGAGCTGTGCTAGCGAAACGAAATTTGGCACGCTTGTTCATACATCTGAAAGATGACAAATTTTGTACTCGGCGCATCAGTGTGACGCTAGTAGCGACACACGGAAAATACAAATCAGGTTCGCTTTAAATACGAGCTGTAATGTTCCTGAGCGTTGCTTAGCGTCGAGATTTGATGTAGTGGGTTGATGCTAGTCCACAATGTCTTTAACCCATTATCAACAGCTTACTGAGTTAGAACGAGGTCGTATAATAGGCCTACGATTTCTTATGGCAGCGGAAGCACTCTCGTGGTTATCCCACGCACCCTGACAGCAAATGTGTACGTCAGTCTGGTGATTCAACCAGTTGTTCTGCCTTTCATAAATCGCATTCCAGGAGGTGTTTTCCAACAGGATAACGCTCGACCTCATACTGCTGTTGTAACCCAACGTGCTCAACAGGATGTTGACATGTTGCTTTGGCCTGCCAGATCACCAGATCTGTCTCCAATTGAGCATATATGGGACATCATTGGATGACAACTCCAGCGTCATCCACAACCAGCATTAACCGTCCCTATATTAAGAAACCAAGTGCAACAGGCATGGAACTCCATCCCACAAACGGAAATCCAGCACCTGTATGATTCAATGCATGCACGTTTGTATGCTTGCATTCAAAATTCTGGTGGTTTCACCAGTTATTAATATACATACTTCTGCAATGGCTAAATTAACCTGTGATCTTAAAATTTTAATCAATTACGTACGTTACCTATATAAATGTGTTGCTGAAATTTCATTACTCAACAATATTTATTTCTTGGTGTTCAGATTTTTTTCCATCAGTGTATAAGTACAATTAACACTCTTCTACACATTAAACTTTTCTAGCAACTCAAATAGTTAAGGGCGTTTTATATTATATATAACATTTCTGAATATATACTTCAATTTATTCAAGCTTAAGTAATACTTAAGAATACAATATTGTGTATGCATTTCTTTCAATTCCCTAACAAAGTTTTCTCCGTAATAAAGAAATCTAATCATACATGACGATATTTTTCATATCAAAAACAAATAAAAATAAAGCAAAATTAAACAAATATTTTCCGAAATTTTAAGTAAAATTCAAAGTTTTGTTATTTTCTAAAATTGTTCCTAGTTAAAAATTGAAAAAAAAATTATTGAAAACAACTCATGTACGAAAATATAAGTTTTTAAGAATGTTTATTCAAACAAAAAGGAAACTATTTTTCCATAGCTAATTAATCATCAAAGAGGGCATATTTTACATATAAGTCTTACACAGCATGCAATACTGAAATAAATTGTATTAGAGATTATGCAAAAAAAATTTAATTTCTTGAATCCACATATTATTCCACAACTTTTCAAATAAATTGTCAAAAAATTAAATTAATAAATAAAATAAAATAAACTTTAATCTTTCCTCACCTTAAATTTTGTTATCTCATAAATTATTCACTTTAACTATTCCTGAAGTTTAGTCAGTCATTAAATTATATATTTTAGAAAGGAATTTTTCATTATGAGGCAAGAGTTTTAAAAGATAATTGTCATATGCTTGATTGATTTCCCTTGCTAAGTTATTTAGAAGGAAGTGTTTTTCATTATAAGCAATTTAACATAAAATAACATTCAAATAGCTCTGAAAAAACAGCCTATAAACGTATTAACAGTTTCTGTTTTGTAAATTTATGCTTAGAAAAATATTGCATTTTTGTTTAGCACTGTACTAAAAATAATGCCCATGTGGAATTAACAAAACACTTCAATAAGCCTTAAACCTAATATCGTTACATTATGAGATATACAATGTGGACTTAAAAAAAAATTCAAAATTTTATCTAATTTAATTTTGTCTAATTTTAATAGAAATAGGAATTCTAAACCATCTAATTTTAATAGAAATAGGACTTCTAAACCATCTAATTTTAATAGAAATAGGAATTCTATAGTTTGGATAATAATTTCACTAAATACGAAAACATTATAAAAATATTTTTCTTTATTTGTTTAAAAATATATTTCTATAATTTCAATGGCATACATTTCCTTATTACTTTTGATCCAATAACCTTATAATTTTCCAATTTTATTTGATTGAATTTTCCTTCTGTCATACGTTACGACATACTGTATGATTATTAATAAATATTTTAATCATTTTACTTCAAATTAATATATTTCGAAGATATCGAAGCTAATATTACAGAAGTCAGTAAAATTTTCCTCCTGCCGTATTTATCTAAAAATATTTTTTATATTAAAGATATTTTTTTCTAATATAATTTAATTGTAAGACACTAGCGTTTGTCATTTGGTTACATTTGCTCATTTTTCCTGTGAACATTTTTGGAGCTATACACACACAGAATCTTAAAAATTTTCTGTAACATAAAATATTTGGAAAGTTAACATTTCATTCCATTTTTATAATACCATTAAACTAAATGTTTCTAAATGCATTTAAATGTTAAATTTAAAAAACAAATTTGGCATTTAATAAAGAATATTGTTGAAAAACAGCAAAATAATATTAATTTTAAATCTCAATTATTGATTTCATGATCTTTTATTCAAAGATGGATAGCGTAAAAATAAACTACTTCAATTTATTCTATTCAGTCTATTCCAGAAAAAGTTTGCTTTTTTTCATTCCCTTGAGAAATACATGTAGAAAATTCAAATATCCGAGAAACTCAGGTTGCCTTTTTGTACAAAATTTTGAGCATATTTTATCAATATCTGTTTATAAATTTATGAAGTAATTAGTTTTTCCCGTTAAAAGTACGTTTTCAAAAAATTGTTTTTTTCACAAAATTTTACTGAAATTTTTTTTTCAAAATATTATTTTTGCTGTCAGAGTCTTAACTAATAATATTTAAGGAAAAAATAAATGTGAATTTGGCATCAAAAGTATATAATGTAAAACACTACGTTATGTAAAATGTTTCTCAAAAAGATTTTAAAAAAAAATATTTGTTTATAATGTAACTAAAGTCTTTTTTAAAAAATAATGAATTTTCTTTTACTTCATTTTTCCTTGTAAACGTAATTAATTAGAATAACATTTTCAGTCTCTCTTAAGCAGATAGAATGAATGGAGAGAAAATATATTTTTTTTATAATTATTTTTCAAAAAATGTTATCCTCATTAACTAATATATATATATATATATATATATATATATATATATATATATATATATATATATATATATATATATATATATATATATATATATATATATATATATATATATATATATATATATATAAATATATATATTCAGCTTCACTTTTCTTAAATTTTCAAAAAGTTATAAATAAAGATTTGTCATTTCATTTTTAAAACTTCTTTTATGAAATGAATTGAGCGATTTGTGAGAATATCTTTTAATGGATATTTTTTCAGGAGTTACCTTTACTACCTGAAATTCGACTGTCTTCCAAATACTGTTGTGCAGATTGTTTGCCATTTCATATAGTTATTCATGGAAAAATTAAGTAAAATTTTGAATGTTATTTTTTATTTTGTAACCATTTTAGTAAAAATATAGAAGCTATTTTATTAAAATTTAATTTAAAAATATTTTTAATTTTTAAAAAATTATGAAATTAAAATATTTTTTTATTTTATTTTTAAAAATATCTGTTTTATTTTAAAATAGTCATTTTTCATTTTAGAGCTACCATTTTTAATTTGAAAATATTTAAACTTTTTTTTATTTGTACAAAATAGACTTTTTATTTTAATTATTTATTCATGTATACCATGTATCATTTTACGTTTGCGAAATGTAATATAACATTCAAATCTTTAGTACATGAAATCCATAAATATTAGATATTTTTTTTAATTTTTAAGTATTGGCCATTAAAAATAAAATTTTTTTAGAACGTTCACAAAAAGTAAAACTTTACTAACTTCAGGAATTTATAGTCGTGTTTATCAAACCCCTTGACAAAGTTTTGCATTATTCTCATTCAATATGAAGTGCATAAATGCCTGATATGTTAAAATTTGACAGAAAGAAAGAAATATTTTTAGAATTCAGTTAAAGCAATAAAGCTTTGTTTCTTTGATTTTTAATTTTTATTTCAATTATCCAATTCTGAGTACTGCAAATATACAATAAATAATAACATTTTTGTTGATGTGATTTTAAAAAATAATCATATTCATGAATAATAAATCTTTATTTTCACTAAAATCTATTTATTCTCAGAAAAAAGGCGAAAAATATTTTTTTCTGAAAAAAATTTAAAAAATAATATTTTTATAATCTTTGCTTAACTTACATTATACATAGATGGCAGCAGTTACCAAATATGTATACATCACTATAGTTATAATTTAAATGTCAATTTGTATTTTAAATTATTGTTTTTATAGAAAAAATAAATATTGCATTGTATACTTGAATATCTCATCAAAATATTGATTGGTTGCTTAAATTATTAAAATGTTTGACTCATTATTCTGGGAAAACAATTGTTCTCCTGCAGATTATAAGAATATTGATTTATTTATGCATAATCAAACAAATTCCAGAATGACAAAAATAACAATTAGACTAATTTCGTTGATAAGAAAGCTTTGTAAACCAAATTTGTTATTAAATTTTAGTTATTTTTAAATTATTATAATTTTTATTTTATGTTTATAAGCATTTACACTTTGCATTTAAGTGATTTTGGTGAAGCTTTGTCTCACGCTCTTATAATACATACATATTATCTGATACTGAAAAAAAATTTTGCATATTAGAAGAGCACGACGTATTGTATTTCCAAATTTTCTTTCACCTACTTACGCCATCTACTTTGAAAAAGACTCAATATCTTTTGTTTGTATAAGTGGTACTTATGAAAAGTAAAGTGCCGCCATCTGTTGACTAAATAAATGCAAAGTTATTTTCCATAATTACAAATTGATGATTATTTCAAGGAATATTTAGATTGATACAACAAAAATAAAAATAAAAACTAATTCATAAAAATCCTACAAAATCACTTATGAATTTCATTTTTTAAAATTTTTTATTTTGAATAATATTCTTAGATGAAAAAACATTGATAAATTATTAATAAATATTGATTATAGATATTATAAATAAACATTGATTATAGATGAGAAATGAAATTAAAGAACTATTATTTTTTATTCATATATAGTTAATAATAGGAAATTCAATGGTTTTATTACAATTTGTATTATTTACACTATTATTTTATAGCATTCAAGATGCTAGAAAATAATTGTAGCAAAAACTCCTCATTGTTGCGCATTCAATGATAAATATTTATAAATTTATTAATACATTTAAAATTAATAATTAAAAATAATTAAATCATGCTTGCCGATTTAAATTAACTAAAAAGTGGATGTTTTGGTCATGTCTTCTTTTTTTTTTCTCCCTCTGTTCTGTTTTCAATGTGTTCCAAGTTTAGAAATAATATCATTAATGATCAGAAAATTTGAAAATTAATTATAAAGAATACCAGGTAATTTTCATGATTTTGAAAACTTTCACAAACGGAAAATATATTACAGTTAAAAATACTTCTGTAATACTGGATTAAATCATGAATGGATTTTTTCTCGTCCTTGAACTCTTAGCCATTCGACGGTGGACCTTAAAATGAAAATAAAATACCCTGCAGGTATAGAAAAGAAAATCTTTCGCTTCAATTCAAAATAAATGCATAGGATTAATATACACACAATTATTCAGACATATTTTATAATTTCAACTGACTGAAATATACGCATTGCCTTAAATATTTGAATTAAGAATAACAGTTTCTTATTTTCAAATGAATTTACAAGCATTTATCAAAAACTCTGTAAAAATATTACTTAAATAAAGTTATTTAGCATCGTTAAGTGCTATTTTTATTTTTTACCTTATTTAATTTTAAACAGATGTTTAGGAGTTTATTTTATGAAAATATATTATGCTCAACAGAAAAAAGAATATTATTGTAATTATAATATGAACCAACACCATATTTTTTAACCTTAACAATGGTCATTTACTTCATTGTTAAAACACCACTGATGTTAAAATATTACGATATCAAATGAATACATGTATAAGCACATAATTACCATAGTACTTACAATCTTATTACAACACATGAATAAAATAAACATAGTAGTCATTAATATTATTTAATAAATACATATTTAATTTTAACTTAATATTTGTGTATTATTTAGACCATAGAGACTCAAAAGGGTAGGTAGCATTCAAAATAAATAATTTGACTTCTGAGTAACAAGACAAATCAATATTTTAATAAATATTTCTAATAAATCTAATAGTTAAACAATCCAGAAGGAAATCTTGGTTTTGTGTGGTTCACAGAATTTATTTTTAAAAATGATTTATTTGCAAAAGTATTTTAAGTTGGTAAATATTTAAGCACAGTGATATCATGGAGAGAAACATGGTAATAAATTGCTTCGCCATGGATATCGTCTCAAAATATAACAGTATTTGACTGTTTAAAAATGTCCTTAAACTTATTTTTTCGAATTTATCTTTATTCTGTGAATATTTCTAATATAAAATAGAAGTAGACAATATTACTTGATTAGTGGAATATAAACTTTGTGTTTGTAAGATGATTCCGCTGATGATGTGTCCATGGAGTACGTGGAAAAACTCTAAATATCCCCAAAACTGTCGAAGACAGCCCTGGTGATCTCTGCAGCTTTTGTTTTTAAGATAGTTCATATTTATAACACTGTCAAAAATAATAAATATTAATTCAATTTCATGAATAAAATAGATTTAATAATAAAAATAATCGAAATCGTTGAAATAGAAGTAATTAGAAGTAAACAATATTATTTGATTGATGGAATAAACTTTGTTTATAAGATAGGTGATATCCGTAACACTAGCTAAAATAATAACTATTTAATCCCTTTCATGAATAAATAGTATTATTTAAGTTAAAAATAATTGAAATTATAATTATTTTATAGTAAAAATTATCAAAGCAGATTGAATAATATATATATATATATATATATATATATATATATATATATATATATATATATATATATATATATATATATATATATATATATATATATATATATATATATATATATATATATATATATATATATATGTTGTTCATTTTAATCAAAGTGAAATGGGTTATTTTAAGCCAATGAAAATAAAAACGAGCATCATTAGAAGTGAATAATTTAACTCCAAAGCAATTAATAAATATTTTTATAATTGTTTTAAAGTTAAATTAAGTAGAAGAATATAACCTTGATTCACACTATCTATTTTTGAAATGATTTATTTTCAGACAGATTTTAGTGAAGGTAAAAAACTAAGCAAAATGATATCTTCACTCTATTTACAACAGCATAACGGATTATCGAATTTCTTCCCTATAACGTAAATAGAACAAAATAAAGTATTTTTTCCTTTTAAATATGCTCCTAACTATTTTGGAGAATGCAGCAGTTTTATAACGAATACTTTAATATAAATGGAACTGGGGATAATATTATTTGATTATTGAAATAGAACTTGAGTTTGAAATTATTATTTCTGCTTTAGATATTTAGTTACTAAATTTTGTTGCCAAAACTAAATATATTATTTATTATTTAGTTTGACATTCGACGCTGCATTTTTTCAAATTTTATTGACAAGTCCTAACATATGACATATGTAACATATGATATATAAGATATATAACGTATGACTTTCGACATGTTTTTAGCTATAAATTTCCTTCTTCTGACCAGGTTTCTAAATCAGAGAAATTTTTCCTTGAAATTTTTGACTTATTTCTATTATTTTTAGAACATTTCAATTGCGTTTAAAGTCTTGGATATTAAGTAAATCTCACTGAATTTATATATTATTTAAATCTCACTGAATTAATAATAATTTTTGCAGTACAGATTTTCAAATTTGAATTTGTTTAACATTTCAAATAAAGTTTATTTCAAAATTTATTTATATTAATCTATTGTTTATATATTTACATAAAAAATACTTATTCTTTCAGATAAATTATAATAATAATAGAACTTACAAAGACAATACACATATAATGAATTTATTATTGGTAAAGACAAATCTAGTAAAACTGTTATAAGCATAGATTCGGACATTCACCACAACTCTCAAATCAAATTCAATTGAGATGTATTTTAACATGTTTTAATTCACAAACTGCTAACTAAATTTTTCTAGTTAAAGCGTTCGATTGATTAGATTATTAGCTGAAGCTATTATGGAGCACGGAAACAAAGTAAATTGCAAGTGATATTCTAATTAAATCTAGTGCAGAAAATATGATCTTTCAAACACAAAAATTAATCAAATCATTCTTAAATATATATTAATCTGCTGCTTGGTTTTTAAAATTGAAGATACGTTTGTTTCAATACTTTCGATTTACCTTTAAATAATGATTCTAAAATGAAAAATTCGATTTAAAAATGATATTTCTCCGGATACATTTTTAGCATTCTAAATATTATTCAAATTTCAGACAGCTAAATAATTACTTTTCATCCTGTAAACCGAGCAATATTATACATTTACTATCTCACTTTTGTTATATATATATATATATATATATATATATATATATATATATATATATATATATATATATATATATATATATATATATATATATATATATATATATATATATATATATATATATATATATATATATATGTTTGTGTTTGAGTGTATGTGTGTGTTTATAGAAATATAAAAATAGGTACAGGTATTTATGAAAATAATGAGAACAGTTGTAAGTAAATAAAAGTGAATATTTTTTTCTTTTCTGAATGCGTTTTCCCTAAATATTGATTTTGCAATATTGGTTTCCTTAATATATTTTTCTGAATTGACTTCCAGGTTTTGGGTTTTTATACGATTATTTAAAATAATGTGATTTACTTTATGAGAGATATTAATTTGTCAATTTATTCAAGATAAATTTCGTTTTCCTATTTTATTAACAGCTAAAGTTTCGTCATTAAGGAAATTAATAATATTTAATAAAATAGTATTAAATACAGTCATTATAATGAAGAGAGAACTTGTATTACTGAACTGATAAACCTACCAACAACCAACACCTTGCAATACAATCCCTTCATTAGGCAACGAGGTAGAAATCCGAGTTGGCATCCTCCTACGCACACCGCTGCACAGATGTCGGATATAGAGACGCTATTATTAAACCTTATCATAATACGTAATAGTGTCCAGTTTTGTTAAATGAAAATTAATGTAAAAAATTCTCAGACAATTTTACACTTACAATCGTTTCGTACAATTAACAGTTAAAGGTTAAACGTAATTCCCACTCTAGCTCATGTAATCAGGTAGGAATGCTTATCTTTACTGATTAAATGAATTGTCATTAAACTACCAAACATAAGTACACTTAATGAATAAGAAAATTTGTCTGTAAAATTTCTAATAAGACTTACTAATTTTGTTATTAATAAAATATACTTTTTTATTAAGTGCTTTCTAAAATTCAGTGCATTATTATTAAAATTTGATGTCTATAAATAATTGATAAAAGGAGAATCATATTATATATATATATATATATATATATATATATATATATATATATATATATATATATATATATATATATATATATATATATATATATATATATATATATAAGTTTAACTTTACTTTATTCGAAATGAAAAAGATTAAAGTGAATATGATCCCAGCTATGTGTGGTTATTTACCAAATTAAAACCATTTAGTTAATTGAAATTTAAATTTCACTATAATTAAACTCTGATCAAATATTTGTTATGATATTTTATATCATGCTTTAATTGGTACCTTTTTGGAGGGCTGTAATTGGTACATTAGTGATAATAATAATAACTAATTTAGGTCTTTTAATTTTCAGATTTTGTAATCATTCGTCCTATTATACTTCCCAATAAATTATATGTTTTGTTTAAAAAAGTTTCCTATTAGGAATCTTGTTGGCAATAATTTCTTAACCCTGTTGAATCTAAACAGAGGAAAAAACTTTATCAGAGTGAAAAATGTTTGGGTCTATATGATTTAGTTTTACCAGATAATTTATTGTAAATTGAATTAATACAAAACTAAGTAAATATTGTGCTATCTTTTGATGTTATTGTTGAATAAGATATAGAGTAACACGCATTACAGACATAATATCAATGCAATTCATATTCTCTGATGACTGCTATTTTTCACATGGCATCAGCACAATGACCATCTATGGGTTGTTCACTTAATCCTAAGAAGTGTGAATAAATGTTTTGGTTCCAAATTTGTTTTTAACTATAGGTTCACATTAGAATCAATCTTCAGACACTCTTCCTTCAGTTTTAAAGTAATCAAAAAAACAATCAATGATAAATTAAATTAATCTTCCAAACGGACCATTGAATAGCAGAAACTGCCTTGATATAAATATATAACATGTTCATTCAAAGGAATGGAGTCCCATGAAAAAATTTTCATTCTTGTTTTGGATTAAAGAGTACAGTAACAAATAATGCAACTTTACTTTCATACATTATATGATGAAATTGGAAAATACGTGATTGATTTTACGCTGAAACACGAGATCTATTGACCATTGTACAATGATTCTAATTTTTATTATAGAGATCGAAGTGTGAAGTGATTCTAAAGCTTAATAACATAGCTGAATTTACAATGTTGCTAATTACGGAACATAAGGTGTGAAAAAATTAGAATTTTTATCTTTGAGGATCGTTTTACCAGCTAATGAGTGATAAAATCATCAGTAATTACGGTATTTACTTATCATTTCTTTATCAGTGAAGGATTTTTCCAAATTAAAGAGGCGTTGTACTTGAAAATATAGTCTTGTAATAACAGATGTCTCTTCATAGATACACTGAGAGCAAAACCTGAATCTTAATCCTTGTTCAATAGTACCAGGGCGTAAACCTAGGACGTTTCATTTAGAGATGTGGGATTCTTTCACGACGTACCAATAATTCACGTGACCGTATTTTTTTCAGCAATGACATCAGCGTAACATAATATTGTAATCACTAAAGTAATAATATAAATTACTCAGTAACAAATCCAATTTCAGCATTTTAGGTCAAGAGAATTTACAAGTTAAATTATCCTAATAATGAACTTCACAGAATATAAAAATTAGCCTGTGTAGAAGTAGTTCTTAGTCAACTAGAATCACCAAAATATTTTATTATATAGACAGTTACAAAGAAGGAGATTAATGTTTTCAAGTGGAACGTCATAGCATTTTTGAAAACACCTAAAAGTATGCAAATCGACAAGGGCGTTAAAAATTTCTGGGAAATAAATTGTATTCAGTGACTTACTCTCCGTCAAAAGTAATACCATATTTGTAAGTGGATGATGATATACGGGTCTTCTTCTTCTTAGAATTGGGTTTGTATGTCATTGGACACCTCTGCTTTTATCAGCATTTTGTACCATTAACTCCAAACCCAATGTTTCCTAATTCCAGTTGCTCGGGTCACCCACTTTATTCATAAAGTCCGATAACCCTTTAATGGAGTCTAGGTGTAACTCTCTAGTATGGATGAGGCCTAAAGAAGTTAAACTAGGAAGGGCAAGAGCCTCACATTCGCAAATGATATGCTCTGCCGTTTCCTCTTGCGTATGACATTTCCAGCCGATAGGGTCTTGCTGAAACAGTCCCATCTGGTCAGAAAGTCAATCATGCTAGGGATAGCTACCTGACTTTCACCAGAAGAAGATGGTTTGGAGGTCATTTCTACCTCAAGTGAAGGATTCATTGCTGCCCCATTACAAGATTGCCTCTGAGTTCCCTTGTCTTTTTCAGCAAGGTCTACTTCAGAGGCTTCACCTGCAAATGCAAAAAGGTTTGTTATTGCTTGTGTCTTTTCAGCCACAAGATAACAATTAAAAAGCTCAGGTAATAAAACAGTCCACCCAGCATTCCCTGAGTTACTGGGCACGGCAAAAAAGCTCTAGAAGTTTGCCAAGCAACTAGAGGTTCCGTTAAGACACCAATACCGCGGTGCCAATTAGCCCTAGGCATGGATCGCATAACACCAGGGTTTACGGGAGCTGGTTCGCGACCTCTGAATCTATATTCAAGGCTATCCTGTCATTCCTACAGGACATTCGGCGATCCACCACCTGCCGACGCGCCTGGTGGCTGCTCAAGCCCCAGGAAGTTACATGTACCCCCTGGTTCCAGCATGATGTACCGGTACTCATTGTGTAAAGGATTTTTAAATTGCTATATATTCAAATATTCTAAGTCTACTGTACTTATATGAGTACGCAAATTATATACAAGTTTGTCAGCTTATGCAATTTTGGAATGGTTTTATGATTAAAAATATAATAAATATTACATAGCAAAAAACACAACTTATTTAAGTTACTTGTATTTTTCAAAAGTGGGAATTTTGCAAAATTTCATTGCTCTTATAAAAATTTTGATGACTCACAGTTTTGAAAATCTAAAAATTTTATTACATTTAAAAGATATCTTAATTCGTTTTAAGTATAACATATTTTAAACTTTTTGTAGAAATAAAAGTCAAAAACAGTAAGATTCTATTTATTACGTTTGTATAATATTCTCATACAATTTAAAATCTAAATGTTTCATGTGAACTTATATTATTTCCTCTGTAAATTAATAAATTACGTGCATTGCAATAAAGGTAAATTCATAAAACATTTTTGAGTGTAAAATAAATCATTTACAACGCAATAATTTTATTGAATTTCACTATTATATATTTTTTCTCAGAGAAGTTAAAATATATAGAGAACTATTTACTTTATTGAAACAAATTCAGTTTATGTATAGTTACAACTTACATATTTGGCAATGTTACAGATTATCTGATTTTTTTAAAGTGATAAATTGCAGTTGGATAGTGGGATGCAATGTTATTTTCAATTTTTATACTTAAAAGGATTGAATTCGGTAGAATACATACATATTTAGTCTTTTTTGCATGTTCAAAATGACATAAATATTCTTGCTAGTTTTTGCATTACATTTGACTGCTGGAGATACAATATGAATTGTAGCAATTCTGTATAAAAATGTTTTTTTAATCACGTCACTTTTTATTTTATTATAAATTCCTCGTCATTCATAACGTATTTTTTATTGTTATAAATAAATATTAGGATTTCTATAATGTTGAATATACTAATATTCAATATTTAAATTTAGTTATTTATTAATAAAAAAGTGAAACAAAATGATGTAGTTGTTCTTGTACAACTGAAATTATTTTTATATGAAATTTGTGGTTTTCAGTAATTTGATATTTAGTGATTGCTTATTTAAAATTTAAGAAGGGATTCATTGATCCCTCAAATATTTTATAGTAATTTTTTCATAATCCATACAGTTTGCCTGCAAAATTTTATTATTCTTATTTGGTACACTTCTATGAAAAGAAACAAATTAAGAATTTATGTATATATTTAGAGAAATTAATATACAAGAAAGAGCAATATTCTCAAACAATAATAACTTAGTAACTATAAAAAAATTCAAAGAAAAAAATGCATTTCTTCAACGAATTTAATAATAACTTTAGCATAATATGTATCGTTTCCTTGTAAATCTAATATTCTTCTTAAGGAGATTTTTTGTAATAAAAAGTAAGTTAAACTACAGTCCATATTATGAAGAATATAATTTAAAATAAAAGAAATCTTTGAATTTTATTTAAAAACTTATAATTCAGAAACTATTAAAGTATTTTTGTCAATAATATACAGAATCAGAAAATAAAAATCGTATACGTTGAAAACTTGAAAGGCTGAAGATAAATGGCGTCGTTTTCGAACAGCGATGTAGCGGAATATGTTTTACTGAACCAAAAATACGTCAATTTGACGCTAGAAGTTTCGTGAGGTATGCAGCCACTGATTCGGCGTACAGAAAAGACTTGTTAGTTTAGGTGTCGAACTTGTTATTTAAACATGGAATATAAGTACTATAACGAAAATTTATTTTCCCAGATTGCGTCATGTTACTAATTAAGTTCTAATCTAGAGACCATTTTTTTAAAATATTATTAATATAAAAAACTAATTATGTTCAACTTAAATAATTGTTTAACTATCTATATTTTTATATTTTGTTACGTATTTTTTATGAATTCAGTTGAGACACATTTCATTAAGAATGGCATCAAATCCATTAATTAAAATTATCATGGCATCTTTTGATTAAAACTATCAAATGTCATTTATGACATTTAAGTTTTTAAATTAACCAATTTTAAATGTTTATTCTTGTAATAAAAACGAAATGATAAATGGGAATTTCTTTCTTTCATTTTAAGTATATTGAAGTTTGGTGTTTATTTATGTTTTTAAGCCAGTTTTTACATGCCAAAAATATTTGTATATAATGCAGATTGTGGTTTCCTGACCAATACCAACAATACTGCCTAATAGGGTAATTGAACCCTACGATATTAAACTGAAGACCAGAGTTTCAATCTTCAGTTGCATGCTCAGCATGGATTTTTGTATTTATTTATATATGTCATATAAATTATAATATTTTATAAAGTGTAAAACAAATTTTTCAATAAGGAAACGTGTATATTTATTTTAAGCACTTATTTGAAAAGCATGTACATTTATTTTATTATTGATAAATATTAAAACAAACATACTTGTCTCATAAATGTTATCCGAGAAACTATGAAAATATATTATTTGATTATAATCTAGATCCAACAAAAAATAATTACTATGTTTAAGAAAAATTAGAAAAATTACTATGCATTAAATTATTTTGAAAACATTAAAGGTAATAACATACATAAATAGATGTATACATTCAATAAAATAACATCAAGAAAATGAGAAGCTAGTAATTTTTCATGCAAAATTTCTCCTAATTTTGCATGAACAAAACCAGGAGAAATTGTGTACATAATTGTTTACCAATTTCTTTTTTATATAGGGTTTCTAAGCAAGTGTAAACTTAATTAAAACTGATATTTTAATTAGTGACATGATATATAGTTTAAAATAACATTTATTAAACTAGTAACAGTGAAATCCTCACGTTCAATACATTACATATATATTGAACAAATACATGTTCAACATCATCCGAAAATCAAAATGTAAGCCACGGATTTTTAATCGTGGCACGAACAAGTAGCATATTTTAGATATTAAAATGTATGCAAATTTAATGTAAAATTTAATTATTTGTTGGAATTTTTATTTTTAGAATTTTAAAAACACTAAATTTACTATGAATATTACTTGAAATGTTGCAAAATTTGAATATAAGATTTAAATGCAAACATCAGCTTTTAAGTGCAGTAAGCATTACAATTCCATCTTGTGAAACGTTCAATAATATCTGTATTATTATGAGAAAAATTTGCTGTTGAAAAAAATATTTTTTGCTGTCTTACTACATGAAT
Organism: Latrodectus hesperus; assembly: GCA_037975125.1. Taxonomy (NCBI): domain Eukaryota; kingdom Metazoa; phylum Arthropoda; class Arachnida; order Araneae; family Theridiidae; genus Latrodectus; species Latrodectus hesperus. Next base: position 104,434,068 of record CM075856.1, on the reverse strand, counting down.
ATTTTTCTTTGAATTCTATGTTGAATTTTATAAATATTCCCTTTTTTTCCAATATATTTATATTCGGATGCTTACTTAGATCTCAATGTAATTCTAAATTAAAGCATCGCGAAGATTGTATTCATAGAACTTAAATGATATATTAAAACAGCGATTGAATTCATTGTGACAGAGCATTTAAAAAATAAATGATGGTAAATTAAATATGAAGTTTACTTTAAAAAAATTACCATGCTGATGGTGAATATTTAACAATCGAAGTCTATTGTAAGAGGTCTGAACATTTGTAGCGTCTTTGTCTTCAAGGGTAGAATTTTCATAGATACTGAGGCCGTAATCACGCATCACAGTGCGGATACCCGGAAAACTTTCAAGAACATATCCTGAAAATGCGCATGCATAATGCGCAAATGAATGCATGTCATCTGAACTAGCAGTTGTATAGTAATAAGATCAAGCTCTTCGGAATGGAAGAGGACTGGTACGATCCACCTACTCTTGTGCAACCTGTAACAAATTATGCGTTTCTGATTTCTGCATGAACACTTGTCTGATTTGAGTTTTTTGAAGTTTACCGGGTATGTAAGTGGAGAAAATTCTATTATCTAAGTAGAAACTTCCCATGAAGCTACACATGGGGCATAGGTGCAAATTGCCCCATGTGTTACTACGGCTTCTGGCTAATTAACTATATACCATCAAAGTATCAATAAACTGTTATTAGTAGTCTGTGCTAGCTATTGTTATTGTCAGGGGCTCATCTTGGCCTTATTTTAACATAGAGCAGTTCGGCGTGTAAGGTTACGGGTTTTATGTCAGCCACTACTAAACAAAGAGAAAGGAGTGTTGCACTATTGCCTTTTTATTTACACGCTGGTTAGAACAGGTGCTTGGAAGTTTTGTGGGTTTTTACTCTTTTGATACGTGAATGCGGAGCACTAAAAGTAAAAACAATCATCCAAAAAACAATATATATAGTGGCTATTAAATGTTCTTAAAAACAGCCTTAGACCATTTATCTGCACACTACTTGTTGTTAAATATCTGGAATCACACCCGGAACACTTCATTTCAAAGAGCACTTGCCTGCCAGAAGGCAACTTGTTTTCTGAGATTAATGACTTTAACATTTTTTAAAAGATTAATTACCTAATGTATGTAGTTGTAAAAATTCAGAGCATTAAACTAGACATTTTATATCTCCTATAATGAATAAAATGTCAACATTTATTGTCACATAGCTTATTTTGATCATGAATGTCTGTTTTAGTTTTTTTTTTTTTTTTTCACTTGCTTGAAAAACATTTTGAAGTGATCAATCATAGCATGTAAGGAATTTACAAAAGGCAAATTTAATAAAAAAAAATGTCATATTTTAAAACCACTTTAATGTGAGCCAGACTTTAAAAAGTATTACTTGTCAAACACAAATATTAAAATAAAAATACAGAGTGCTGGAGACAAAATAATCTCTTTTTATTCAACTAATCTATTAAATTGAAAGTCCTTTTATCACTTGGGCTGAAAAAATGATTACTTTAATGTAATTAATGAATAACGATAAGTGATTACCTAGATGTTATTGAACAAGCTCTTACTCATTACTTTTCTATTTATCTACGTTGATGCGTGGTAATATCCTAATGGATTTAGTACCTCTATTTTTAATAAAATACATGAATTTCGCCATTAAAAAATTGTTTTAGTTCATTTAAAGTACGAAATCTAATCTGATTATGAATTTTTTTATCTAATAATCAAAATAGAAAAGTATTTTAAAAATAAATTAATACATGCAATCGAATTTATATTCTTTCAAAATTACTTATCTCTTGACTTAATCTTATTGTTATATTATTTGAGAAATAATTTATTAATATTTTAAAAATTATGTTATTTTCCAGATAATAAATATTAAAATATATTTTAATTAATTTACAAAGAAATTCCGTCAAGATCATCAAATATTATTGTTTTATTTTACAGAAATTTCGAAATGTGCGATTGACTTACATTATTATTTGCTTTATTCAGAAGTAGACTTTCCTTTAGATCAACTTTGTTCAAGCTCAACATACCAAACTTGCAGGGAAACTCATAATACAGTATATCTCAATGCAACATTTTAGAAGCCTGGGGATCTTGTTTCTAAAGGTACCCCCTAGACATGTTTCCGAAGATCAATTCCATACAAGTTTCCTATTTTACTATAAATCCACAAATTTTGAATTGAGTTTCATTGCATTTTTTCGTCTGGAACATAAATTCTATTTTATTACATTTTACCTCTAGTCACCATATAACGTTTCAAGAAATTCTAGTTTTCATGAATTTTTAAACTAGTTTAAATGCTTTTTTATGATAAATAGGATAATTATTACTTTATTGAATTGTTTATTGTTTTCAAAATACATAAACTACCTATCAATAATATATAATTATATATACATTAATTTAGAATGAATTTTATGGTAATAAATTAACAAACATTATTCTTACTTTTTGGCAAAATAATAGTTTCCTTACCATCATTTCATTTCAATAGATTTTAAATTTAGTTTTTATACATGATTGCTATATACATTGCTATATATGCAAGCTATATATTCTTCATTTGATGTGATTACGATATATCCTTCATTTGAACAAAATATGAAAAATTTAATTTTTTTAATAAGATGATTTTAGAGAAATAAAAATAATATAGCTACATGATACTAAGAGAAACTAATTTAAAACTTCATTCTAATCATATTTCCAATTTATGAAAATATATTAATTTGATTAATATTTATTTTATGTTATAGTTTTGATAATTGTAACTTTTTTTCTGTTCTTGTAAACAAAATATGTAAAATTTCTATTATTATTTTCCAATGTTTTAAGAAAAATAAATAATAAGATAAAATAAAAAATATTTTACTGCAAAAAGAACTAAGCTTTTAAAAAGCTTAAAAGTTTGCTGGAAAGAATAGTCATTATTAATTACAGAAATGAAAAATCTGATACCCACATGTGAAAGACTAATATTTATAAGATAATTTAAAAAACAAAAGGAATTAAATTCCTTTAATAAGATATGTGTTTTCATATCTAGGAAAACAATAGTTTTAATAAAAATAATTTACCTAAAATTATTAACTATGTAATAATTTTTAGGTAATACGAATAAAAGTAGTTTCTAAACAATTGCATGTAATAATTATACGCAGTTCTGGTAAAACATTCGTGGGCTCAATTCTGATATTTCTGAACAATTATGATCTCAAAAAATATTACACAATCACTTTGTAACTAAGAATGGGATACCTCCTTTTATTTCGAACTCGGAATTGAATTGAAAATTGAGTTGCTAATTAATTTAATGTAAATAATTTCATTAAAATTATAAAATACGTAGAAATTTTTAAATTACAAAAAATAATTATGATTATACATTGCAGACAGTTACTTAATTAAAGGTAGTTAAGTAATATTTTTATATATTAACATTTTCTTTAATTAATTTTCATAGATAATAGGCAAAATAGATCTTTCACAAAAAAGAGAATCGAAAAAATCCTCTCTGAAAATGCAGAAGAAACAGATCACTCATTACCATTGTTCAATTTTTACTGGCATTGAACCCGAATTATATAACTCCAGAGAACTGTCCTTCCACTAGGATATGACACACTCTAAAAGTAAGTTTAAAATTATTTTGAATTTAAATATTTTGATATATTTATTTAAATTTTAGATTGTTTTAATGTATTTTATCAAGTCATTATTGGCCATTGTGGTAGTGTTATATTATAATGATATACCTTAAAAGCCATCATTTGTAACTATGTTTTTGGTCTACATTTCTTACATTTCTAAGTAGCCTTTGTTTGTCATTAGATACATACTATACATATCATTAGATACAGTTCAAATCATTTCGCCAACCATTATTTGCTTATCCAAACACTATCGTTTTGATTTTTCATGTCAATAATTATTTTCCTTTTGTGGACTACACTTCATCCATGTCATTCCACTTGTTATCCATTATTACAATTTTCTTTAAATAAAGTTATCATGAATATTTGTGATATTTCTTGTCTGAAACTATTTATATTTCATTACATAATAATTTTTTTCTGATAGTTCATTTAAACTATATTAATTGAAATTAAGTTCTTTGTCCACAGTCTTGAGGCATTTTAAAAATTATTAATCAACAAATTTATTATGTCATCACGTTGGTAAAACATGAAATGAAATTTGATTGAGTTTAAATGAATCCCATTGTTTTGCATATAAATGTGGACTAGAACCGAATTTACTGTATTGAAACATCTATTAAATGGAATCATGTAAGGGAGCATTAAATGTGCTCAAATTGATTATAGAAAATGGAGAAAATATTAAATTCCAAAGATATTTGCATGAAATATATTTCTGCCTGAAAACTTATCTTATCTTGGCTTCTAAAATTGAAATGGAATTTATAATATAGTTCAATATTCTATGATATATTCATAAGTTCTTGAATATGGGTATAACATATTTTTGAACTGAAGTTCATGGATTTAATATAAACATCTCTGTCCATAGGAATATCTTACATTTTATAGTATATATATTTCAGTATTTTAGTGTAATAGTGCGTGATGACGAATATTTTCTTGGATAAGTATTAGTTTATTTATATTTTTTTCAGCTATACACATTTTATAAATTACGTGATGGAGAATTACATAAATTTATCACGAAAAATTTAATATGAATGACTAAAAACAATCTGAATTTTACAATTTATTTGAAAACACGTTGTCAATGTGATAAGTTATTTTATTTTCTATTATAACCTCTCCCTGAAAGAATAATAAGTTTTAACTTCATATGATTGTAATTATATCAAACTAAATAAGATAATTGAAAAAAACATAAAAACTTTTAATTCAGATAAAACAGTATATGATTAATTTAATTTTTGCATCAGAATTTTTAAAACATTAGAGAGTTTTCAAAATAAATAAATAAATAATAAAAATAAGTATTTAAAATTTTCATATTGTAAAAATTTAATCAATTAACTTAGGTAATATTTAATGTTTAAATATAATTACGATTAATTTTACTCTCCATAAACTATTATTTTGAAAATTTTAATAAATAAAAGTTGTGCAATTATGGATCGAGATTACTGAAAAAGTATTATATTTCTTATTGATATCTTATATTTTGTCAATATTTATTTATATTTTAAACTTTTGTCGTTATAATTAAAATTTAAAGACAAAATATAAAAGGATTTTATTTCGAAGATAGTTGTTTTGGGATTGTTCACTTACTGATTAGCAAAATATGTGTATATTGCATTCAATTCTGATGCACATAAAATAGAAATATGTAACGAATCCTTTTATAAAACGTGTTTTAGTAAACTAACTAATAATGTAATTAATACAACTCTCACATCTTAAATATTACTGTAATATCCCTTATAACACGATATATTAATTCCGCGTTTCAATGAAACGTGTCGTAAACCGCGCTCGTATGATTTTGTATAAAGCATTATGTACAAACGAAATGCGCTCGTTAGGCTTAACTTTCTCGTTAAAAAGGGTTTAAATGAAATCAAGTTTAACATTTCTCATTAAAAAGGGTTTAAATAGAACATTAAGGAAAGAATCTATGTTACAAACGAAATGAGAGCGTTTTTATAAAAATCAAACTAAGAATATTCTAAATAAAAAAGAAATTTATACATATGTGACTAAAAAGAAGTTAATTTTAAATAAATCAAATGATTCCAAGAAAAGCAATTTAATAAAAAAATTTAATTTCATTTTATAAGAAAACAATTGACACCATGTACAAACGTACGCAAAAAGGATTTTAAACTGTACAAATTATTATAAATTTAGCAGCACAAAAATACAACGTCCCAGTCCCCCCATTATATAAGGGAAAACACGTGTTATACGGGGGACATGAGAAAACATTATATGAAAAAGTGTTGTAAGAGTACCGTGTTATAGGGAAATTGATGTATTGGGAAATTTAATCATACACTAATATATTATAAATTTGTAATTCAGCATCTATAACTGATTCAAAGGAAATTTGAAAAAATGTTTCCTTATCATAAATTGTAGTAAATTTCAAGATTTCTTCAGTTATTTGCATTATTTATACCCATTTGTTTGCTCTGAAAAAGAAAATTAAAGTTTAAACCATTTTGCATACTCTATATTTTAAAATGTAATAAAAATGTTTGACTTCCTGAGGTCAAATACGATAAGCGTATTTACTTTTTTGGGATGGATGAAGAATTTATATTTTTATATATATTCATAAATGTTGGAATAAATATGATCAGATATTTTGACATAACGTAAAAGAAATCTTATGTTTACTATTGGCAAGTATTAATATTTTTCTACAAATAAAATAAACAAGAATTTATTAACTTATTATAAGAATTTAAGATGTAAATATTTCCTTTTTTGATTTATAAATTTACGAATACATTGTTTTAAATCATTCTCATAAGTAACGTATTTAAATAACTAACATTCGTAATATAATATAATATAATATATATATATATATATATATATATATATATATATATACATATATATATATATATATATATATATATATATATATATATATATATATATATATATATATATATATATATATATATATATATATATATATATATATATATATATATATATATATATATATATATATATATATATATATATATATATATATATATATATATTTCTACAAATAAAATAAGCAAGATTTTATTAACTTATCATAAGAATTTAAGATGTAAATATTTCCTTTTTTGTATATATATATATATATATATATATATATATATATATATATATATATATATATATATATATATATATATATATATATATATATACCACAGTTTTCATTAGCATTTTAATGTCACCTATAGAGCATAAACATTACCCTAAATAACGTAGAAAATTTTACTATATCTATTGAAATACTAAATATTTTTTATTTCAAAATACATATCGAATAATTTTGAAAACTATTATGGTAAAATTTTATTGCTCATTAAAATATTTTAAGAAATGAATAATATGGTAATTTACTAATTTATTTAAAGGAGTTAGAATAAATCAAACTTTTAGTTCATTATTAAATTTATAGGTAAATTATCATGTTAAATACTTTTTATATACACATGTTGAATATATATTGATGTGGGAAAATTTCTACAACATAAACAAAATATCTTTCATAATTATAGAACTTAAAATATTTATTTTCAAATATAAAGCAAAATATGTTATTACAACATAAAATGAGATGTTTAGAAAGATATGTATTTCTAATAAAGAAACATTAGCTTTTCTCTGGATTTTCGCTTAAAAAGAAAACCAAAAACATCTCTTGAATCATTTGCACGTTAGACCATTTTAATGCCAAATAAAAAGTTTTATTTAGTGAACACTAAGGAAAGTATCTTTTATATATCATTTTAAGATTTTCTATAAATTGGAATTATTATAAAGCAATAAGTACAAATTAGTATGGAAAATTTTAAATATTCAACATAAGTTTGAAATTTCAAATTTGAAATTCGAAACTGAAATTAGAAAAAAATATATACGATTAAAATGAAGTTAAAATGAACTAACATAAAAATTGTTAGAAATCTGTTTCAAGTTTGTGTTTTTTGAAACTCAAAATAATATTTAAAATCTCTATCAAATTGAATTGTTTTTGGTAAAATAATTATTAGATAATTATCTTCTTCTTTTTTTTTCATTTCATCGATTTTAAATTTAGAATAAATTATTTTAAAATCCATATTTGAGAAAAAATTTTTAATGCAAAATGAAAATTATTAGGTATTAATCTGTTTTTGATTTTACAAAGAAAAGAAATCATTTTTCTTTGGTTCTCAAGAAATGAATAGCAAAAAAAAGTACTTGTTTTCTTAGTAACCAATACATGATTAATGTACTTCCAAATAAAGGGAGTTATCCTCTTTCAAGAAAATTAAAATAATACATATCCTGCTTTAATTGGAATCTCTTGGAAGTAAGGAAAAACAAACTGACAAAAATGGCTTGTCTAAGGATTCAGTTGTGATTATGCTGATGAAAAGTTCCATCCCAAACTCAAAACTGTCCGCTTCTCCATTGCTTTTAGATGCTAATGAGAAGGCTTTTGTATTTGATAAAGCACAACTTTCTGCAATTCAACATCACCCCATTAATGAGGTTATTCACGCGTGTTATTAATCTTTTGAAGCGGAAAAAAATATGCTGATGACCTTAAATATGCATTTCGATTCCAGTAATTTCTTTTTAATATCGATATAAAATAAAGATAAAGCCAGCCAGAAAATGAATTTTATTTTCTTTGTTGCTATTCTAATGTTATGAGTAATTTGTTGATATACAAAAAAGTTATTAATTAAAGTGAATTTAAATCTGTATCATTAAATTATGATATATGTGAAACATTTTGTTATTACTATTGTTAAGAAGATAATTACAAAAAATAATAAGCAAATATTTGGATTATAGAACTTTTATAAAAATATGTATAGTGTTAATGTAAATACGATATAATAGCGTATTTTGAATCTTCATATTAAAACTTAACTCGCGAATGAAGCTAATGAAAAACAATAAAGCAAAACCTAATTTTGGTGATTCATTTTTCCTGTCGATAAAAACATTTTTTTGGTGAAAATTAAGTGCATATTAGGAAAATATTTTTTTACACAGCTTATAATCAACATTCTTACACCTTTTTGCAATATTTCGCATTTTATTTCTTGTTTTGCAAATATATGAATCTTGATGCAGTAATTGATTTGATATAGGAAGACGTACGCAAATATTACTGAAAATGCGATTTCCGAGCTATGCACTAAATTAAAATTTCGAACTGGATCTTTGATTTTTTTAAAAATTTATTTCTTCAAGGAGTATTAAAAGTATCATCTGCTCTTTTCTATTAATTTATAAAAATGATTTAGTTGTCGAAAATGTAAATTGAGTATCAAATATATTCATTTTATTTCTTTTCCTTTTAAATAAAATACGTTTATATGTAGTACTTTTAAAAAGGTAAAGCTTAATGAAAAGCATTAAATATACTATTTGGTCATATTATGATTTTGCCTTTTGAAAACAATATGTGTGTGAATTTAGAATTTTTTTCATTATTCACAACATTGTTTGATATAATATCGAAAACTTAAAAATAATATTTTTATTACATCAATAATATTTAATAATAAATTTAATGAAATATTTGTAAGCCTTTTTATTTTATTATATTTATAATTAAATAAAGTAAATGAATAAAATTTTATGAATTTTTAGTAAATTTTTATTGATAAGCTATATTATTAGTATATATAGTTTAGTCATATTAATGTGACCACCTGTTAAAAGCCAAAATAACCACTTTTCTCAGAGCACACTCGTGCTAGATGTACAGGAAGAGTATCAATTAGGTTCCTGAAAGTGTTCGAGGCGATGTTGAGCTATGCCGACACTAGTACTGTGGCCAGCTGTACTAGTTTATGAGGGATCCATGCCGCAAATAACTTGATCTAGATAATCCTACAGATTCTCTATTGGGTTTAAATCAGGTGAGTTTTTTGTCAGAGTAAACGGTTAAATCATTTTGATGCTATGCCACCATGCACTCTGCCAGCTGTATGACACCTTGCATTGTCCTTCTGGTAGATGCCTTCTTCTTGAGGAAAGCAATGCACATATAGGGTGTCCTCAAGGACAGATGCATATTTGTTTTGATCCATTGTACCTTCCACAATGATGAGTCAACCCAGAAAGTTTCAGGAAAACATTCTCCCGACCATAATGCCCCCGCTTTAATCGTTCCGGAAATGGTTTCAGATTGTTTACTTTCAGAGGTTTCACGTTGTATACGCCAACGTCTATCATTTAGATGGAGCATAAAATATGCTTAATCGGAAAACGCTATCTGTCGCTACTCAGCGGACATCCAGCAACAGTACTAGCTTGTAAATCCCAGTTTTCGTTGCCGATCAACATCAGTAATCATAGGTGCATGAATCAGGTGCCTGCCTCGGTGGCCCAGACGCAGCAACGGTCACTGAACTGTTGTTAGGGAGACACAGTTGGTAGACCCTTTGTTCATCTGGGCAATCAGTTGTTCTACGGTAGCACGTCTATTCACCCGAACGCCACCTATGTCAGCCGTGATTCACCTCATTGATCTTTGGCCCTTGTATCACCAAATTTGCCACATAGCTGATTTTGGACAGTCCCCTTTTATTATGTCTAGCATACTTTTACCACGGTGGCATGTGAACAGTTCACAAACTTAGCCGTTTCCAAAATGCTTCCAAGTGTGGCCCGAAAGCCAGTGATCATGCTGTTCTAGACGTCAGATAAATCAATTCGTTTATGCATTACATCAGCGATTGCAATTTTTTCCGAAGCCCTTACGTACCCTTTATATACGTCCAACTGCACTGAGCTGCTATCTGCCTTCTGTGAATAGTTATTTAGCATTGACGTCGAATGTAAGTAGTGATCACATTAAAGTGACGGGACAGTGTAATTTAAAATCTTATTCTTATTTATAAATATTTTTTTACTATTTAAATTGTGACATTAAATGACATTAAAGTGATGATAATGATAAGGAATTACTTACTCTGATATTTAAAATATGCAATCAAACAAATTAAACATTATCATTAAAATAATGTTTGAATATATTTATAATTGAATAAAATTAATCAAAAATATCAAACTAATTATTAAAAGCAATATAAATTATATGAATTTATGAATTCTTCATATAGATATAAAGAAAATATAAAAATGTATTGACAAAGTCAAAGTATTTGCAATGTGTATTTCCTGTTTTATTTCAAAGATATCATTTTAGCTGAATTAGACAGCGCTGCAGATCCTTTTTCCAATGGATTAATGGTCCTCGCTGATTGCTGCTCAAAGGGGGCGTGAAGAGTACGTCAAGTGAAAAAAAACCGTTATGATCAATGCGACATAATATAAAGAAATTATTGGAATCATTACATTGAAAAGAAATGTATGTATGGGTGGGGCTCCTATGATGCTATCATTCAGTAAGAATACCTCTTCAATGTCTTTCCTTTTTAACATCCACAACAGTTTAACGTATAGCCTAATAAATATGAGGTACTAAATTTTACACTTCGTGATACCAGATACAATAATTTTTACTTCAGTTACAATAATTTTTAAGGAGGAAATTGAGGAAAAAATAGTTACTTATGATAGTTAAATAGATGAATAATTAAATATTTACTCGAAAAATGTAGAATCTAAATTATATTGATTAGCATTATTATCACTTTTAAAAATATTATTATTTTAATAATTTTGACATGATATAACCTGTAATATTAAGGTCATTTTAAGAAATCAGTGCATCTGATGTATTTTATCTTCCGAGAGGATTGATCTGTTATAGAAAGTAATGTTTCCCAGTCAGGGAAAATCAGGGAAATCCAGATGAACTATCCCCTAAATCGTCACATTTTCGTATTTTCAAAATAATAGTTAATTCATATTTAGGTGAATATGTAACGATAGTTTTTACTGCAGCTAATATCGTCTACACAAGCAATTTAGATTGGCATATTCGTTCACATATTGTTAAACATTTTTTGTCATTTAAAAAAAGACTTGTTTTAGTGAGTTGTGATATCTGTAATAACATATTGTGGTCATTAAGTACAAGGTGTCTCAAATAGAATTATTATGCTACATGATTAAAACCATCATTTAATTCCATTTCCATCGCAAAAAGTCAGCAATAAAATGTCAAATAATCATATGTACAGCTTTAATTAATACTTTAGTATCATATGCCACGATGAAGAGAGGTTTGGTACCGAAAATTCAAAATAATAGACTTTGACATTTAAGAAGTAGAGCACATTGGACAGCCTATGATGTTGATGAAGACCACCTGCTGAAACATGAGGATGAAAATCTATATTTAACCACTTCAGAGCTAATTAAGGAGTTAGGTATCAGTTCTATGTCCACTAGCCACGCTATGCCTCATATGAGTTTGACATCGCTGCGTTCCGCGGGAACTGACGTAAGAAGAAAATGACAAACATGTTCAGACTTGCACTAAACTGCTTGAATGTCAATGAAAAGATAAAATTCTAAACTGGGTCGTCACTTCTGATTATAAAAAGTCTTACTTCAAAGCAAAATTTAAAAAAAGGTTGATCTGCGCATTGTAAGCATTTTGATAGTACTGTATAGCGTTGTTTGACCAACATAAGCATTACACTTGCTATATGGTGCGATTGTCTTAGTATTATCCACAAAGAGTATCTGAAAAACGATAAAACAATCTGCAGTAAAGTGTACAGAGAGATGATAATTCCGTGTTGAAGATGGTATCAAATCTAAATATGATACTGAGTTTCCGTGCAAGAAGATACTGTTTCATCAAGATAATGCAAGACCTCGCATTACCCAGTTAAACTCTGTATATATTAAAATTAGATGTTTTACCAAACCCACCATATAGCTCCGAAATTGCTCCTCTGTGCTTTTCCATTTTTTTTATTACAACAGCAGTTACATTTTGCTGATGCTATCTTCAATTCCTCACAATGAGGTTGATCTATTTTTGGATTCGTGGCTACCAAGTTTCAAAGCCAATGTCTTTAAAAAATCCATTAAAGTGCTGAGGAGAAATCATAGATTTAATTGGTGATTACTGTTAATTCAAGGTGCTGATTTCATGATTTTCTTTGCGAAGTTAAGTAAATTTTTTGTGGAAAACTTACTCTTAAGCTTCGTATTTACGATTTTCGGATTAATGCTTATTGAATAATAATAAAAAAGAAACTTTATTTTTGTTTAAGCTACTAATACAAATCAAACATTTTCAATAAAAATTATTAAGTGACAGTTTTTGATTCAAAAACTAAAGAGTTTTTACTATAATTAAAAATATTTCATGCATAAAATCTATTGTTATGTTTAAAATCTTCTCTTACATACAAAATATTTGCAAATATTGATGTGTTCAGTGCTTTTTACAAAATGTGAATAAATAAACTGGAATCAGAAATAAAGCAATAAATAACATTTGTTAATTGTAAGTTCAACACAAAATTAATTAATTCAATATTTAGAAGCTATAAAATTCTTTCAATCTGTTAGTTTACTCATTTTTAATATTGTTTGTTAACAAAGATATATACTTTAATATATTCTTTGTTATATATATATGTATATATATACTATATATATATATATATATATATATATATGTATATATATATATATATATATATATATATATATATATATATATATATATATATATATATATATATATATATATATATATATATATATATATATATATATATATATATATGTATATATATATACACTAATAATATATATATTCCATTTTTCTTTTATCAATTACTATGATGTATAATATCATTTATCATATTTTAACCATACATTGTTTGATTTTTATATACGTTTGATAAATACCTTAGAATATTTCTCTATGCTTGTAACAATGTAGCAGAAATGAATTTTCTAAATGTGTTTCTTAGAATTATCTAGACTAGTAAAAATGAATTATAACTATAAACAATGCAATAAATGTTATATAAGGTAAAATGCAAAAAAAACATTAATTGTATCATAAAAATAACAATGATAAAAATAATAATTGTATCATAAAAACAAATAAATGCATCAAAGTAATTTTATATGACATATTCAGAACTATTAGAATTAGGATTTAGTGGTATTAGAGTGGTAGAAGACAGCTTTAATCGACGTATTCATCACATAAAGAATAATGTATCAGGTACACAAGTTGTTATATTTTTCATTACAAGTGCATTATATAGTTTTTATTTTTCACGCAACAAAATTTTTAATAGCCAGATATATTGAATTACCGACACCAGAACCTAATCATGATCATTATGATCAATATTATATTTAATTAAATTTTATTTTTAAAATTATAATTCCTTGAACTTTAACTATTTTGAATAATATAAGAAATGATAAACATTTTTTTTTGAAATTACAGAATTACATTATTTTTGAGCAATTATTGTAAAATTATCTTCATTTATAATTTAATAAAGAAATATGCAAACAACTATTTTTATGATATTTTCAAATCAATGTATTATCAAAAGTGTGATTCATCACATTTCACATTTTAAATGAATATTTTTCACAGATTCTTTCATCGATGGAATAGTTTTTTAAATTATGTATGTACAAATATATATACTTTAAAAATTTATAAAATTATTGAAATGTTTTTGAATTTTCCGTTTTTTGTTAGTGGAGCGACATCTCTAATGTTGAACATCGGAATGTGCGACTAAAGAGTATCAAAATCCTCTTTCTATAATTAATCATGCTGAAGAATTCCATGTAAGTTGGGTTTATTAACGTTAAAAGTTCTGTATTATCTGATATCTCCTTAGAGGAGAGTTTATATGCTCAATGTGGATTTCTCCTTTTGATTTAGTTAAAAATTACAAAACAGTTTTGCTTTGCTGCTTCTTTTGTCAGAAATTTTAATTGCAACAGAATTGAAATACTATCTTAAGAGGTGGTCATATTCAAACCATGCATGCCTGAGCATCCATATTGATGTTCAAAAGCACAACTTTGGTAAGAACCTGAATTTCAGCCGACGTTCTGTAGTGTGCAAACATTGCTTTTCACATTTTCTTAAAAAAATAAGTTTTGAAATTAACGATCAATAATTTATATGTATGGAAATCTTAGGAGATAGTCTTGCATTCATTCAATAGATGATATTTGGGAATATCTTTATTATATTTCTAGAAAAAAATGAATATTCTAAAACAAAGGGATAACATTCATCATTTGCAATTTTTTAATCTTTATTTTGAGGAAATAAATATTCATTTTTTTGTTATAGAGAAAACTACTACAAATGTTTTTTATTGTAGTAATATTAAAAGACTACATTCTCAAAATAGAGTTTCAGTGAATACTAGCAAATAAATGTATTAAAAATTATTTCCATTAAAGGAATTACACATTATAAAAATAGCTTCAATAAATTGATATCTTAAATATTAATTAACTGAAATTAATAAATTTTTGCAAAAATCATAATACTTTCATTAAACTTAAAGAATTAATTTTTTATAATATAATGTATATAGTGATAGATTTGCTTAAATAAATTTGTTATTAAATATGACATATATACAGTTTTGATTTTAACTAAACTTTAATAAGGAAAGTACATATTAATTCGACTAATATTTTCTATTAACTGCAGTTTAAATCTTGAAAAATTAAAATAGTGGATTTTTAAATCATTACATTGTACGTGATAGTTCAAACACTTATTATTTAGCATTAAGCTACTGCGAGAGTTTTTAAGATGCTGCTCAGTTGATAAAGACAGAATTTTCATCATTTAAAGTGCCAATATAATAGTGGTTGGTTTGTTTGCTCCTCAGAGTTTAGGTGTCACAAATGAGAGTCAGTTAGATCAGGATTTATAGTTTAAAATTGATTACGAACCTCTTTAAGCAATTTGATTATTTATACATTAACAAACCGCAACAAACATCTATGCCCAATGTGAGATTAAAGTCCACGATATACTGTAGAGAAGGCCTGAGCAAACAAACCATTTGCCTGCAAGCCCAGATAATATGTATAACAGTGATCAAATGGAAGTCTAATAAGTTTCTTTACTGTATTGAGTGATCTACAGATCTTGAAAATAATGCATTACTTTTAAGAAGAAAAGGACGATGAAATGGTTAAGGGCATTAAAATTGCAATGAACGTAGATCTCTGTTGCTAATAATATGTATGTATATATATATATATATATATATATATATATATATATATATATATATATATATATATATATATATATATATATATATATATATATATATATATATATATATATATATATATATATATATATATATATATATATATATATATACACACATTTTTTCCACATCATTGCGAAAGAAGAACGACATCTTGCACAAACGGTAATTGAGTTCCGCTGCTTCCAACTGTAGCAATTTCATTCAGATTGTTTGAAACGTTACTGCGTAGTATTGGAAAAAATGGTGCATCAGCTCTAGAAACTTACTCTAACATTGAAGTCTGGGGAACAGCACGTTTATTGTGGGGAAAGTTTTTAACAAATACGGAGATTCATCTTGAAGTATTGGCTGTGTATGAGTTACATGCAGTGTCACGTTATAAATTTGTGTCATCAGTTCGAAGATGGTTACATAAACGTAACCAATGTGGAAAATCAGGGATGGCTAACAATGGTGAGCACTTCGGACATAGTGGAGCAGGTGAAAGGCATTGTTCTCACCAATCGTAGAGTGAGCGTCACACACATTGCGCAGCAGTTGGAAATATCTGTTGGCAGCACTCATTCATCATCCGCTACTAACTGGATTATCGCAAATTGTTTTCACGTTTGCTTCTTTAATCTTTGAGTTCTGAAAATAAAGGAACAAGGTTTGTATCTTCGTTGGAATTTCTTCAATGTTATTCTGCGGAAGGAAATAATTTCTTAAACTGCTTCATTTACGGGTGAAGAAGCATGGTTATATTACTTCACTCTAGAAACAAAGCAAGTGTCCTTGAAATGGAGACACACATCATCATCCGTGTTAGAACAAAATCCAAAGTATTCTCCATTAGCTGTTAAAATTTTGGCTTTTTTATTATGAAGAAGTTGTCTGCACCGAGTTTAGGTGGAAGGGCACAACTTCTATTGCTGAGTCCTACTGAGAAATACTAAAAGCTTGGTCGCAAAGCTGAAAAAATAAGAGATGCGGAAAGTTATGTAAAGACGTTGTCCTGTTGTACAACAACGCAAGATCTCAGAATGAACGCACAACACAAGGATTTACTTGGTGGGATGTCTGGAAGCATTCACCATACAGTCCCGATCTTGCGCTCTGTGACTTTAATTTGTTCTGCAAGCTCAAAGAGCATTTATGTAGGAGATAATTGTATACAAGAACCAAGGAGCGATTTCATATCATCAGGTTATCGAGCGATTAATGTTACGCTCCCAGAAATGTCTGCAGTGACTGTTAGACTGCGTAGAGAAATAATGTGTTGTATGTTTGTCATATTGTATTAACAGTGCACTTCTAAGTAAAGTATTTTTTTGTCTTACAATGTTTAAGTGTAACTTACTTTTTGAACGCCCTTAAAATAAATTGTGAGTAATACTTTACACAAAAAATACTGAGACTTAAAACGGTATATTTTTAAAGAAACAAATGTGTTTCATTATTAAGATTGGGAATTTTAGATGTTTATAATGTAGAATTTTTAAATTATGTTGAGTGGGATAATTTGAGTCCATCATTGAGGACTAAATTATTTAAAAAAGGTATGAACTCCGTGCTGTACATTATGACAACTGGTTCAACTTCTAAATAACCAACGTTATAGCAAGTAATTATAAATAGTTTCTTCTCTTTTGTATTATTTAATCTGAATGTTTCCAAAAGAAGTGTCACATTATTTTTAAGTTAAAAAGAGTGTGGAAAAAAGGATACAAATATTCAAATACAAAGAAAAACTTGGTGTTCAGTTCTTCATACAGAATAGGTTTGAGTTCATATATTAATTGACAATACCAGTTTACACATAGTTGAAAATAACATTTTGAACTGTATTTATCTTTATAAGGTGAACTGATTCCATTAATCACATTGAAAATTCTACAAACTAAAATTTTAACTGGAGTATTCCAAAAAATAAGACATTAATTTTAAATTAAAAAGGAATAGGTAATCGAATTCAATATTGAATAATCAACTTGGGTATCATTTGTGGTTTACATTAAATTCGATAATAACTTTTTAAGGAGTATATTATTGAAAAGCAAACGTGTATTTTATAAATTACAGGGGGAATTCTAGAGCTTCATAATATTGAATTTATAAATTATGTTGCATGTAATATTTCAAACACATCAACAAGAACTGAGCTACTGCAAAAGTGTTAAAAATACACGCAGATGATTAAGACAACTGTTTCATCATTTAAGGTGCCAACGCAATAACGAGCAGGTGGAAAAATTTTATTTTCTTCTCTGTTGTATACTTTAACCTGAACATTCCAAAAATAATGGCACATTATTTTTAAGTTAAAAAGGATGATAAAAAAAGATCAGCGGACTAAAAAATGTAATGAACAGCTTGGGGCTCGAACAAAAGGCTTTCCCCCCTGCAACACCCCCTTCGCATTTGGTTCATACTTTCAAAAAAAAAAGTAGGGCACTGCCACCTGTGATCACACAGGAAAAAAAAAGCAGTAGAAAGAATTGCTGGAGGAACAAGCATTCACTTGGGAGGATAATTTATTTTCGTTCCCATAGCGAAAGATGAGGAGTGTACAGAGGAGAAAAAAAGTCCCTAAGTTGAACAGAAGAAAGTGGCAGCCAATACGTCTCACTAAATTATACGAGAGTTATTATGGCAGTTACCGCATTGCTGTAATTGCAGACTTTAAAAAAAGCAAAGGAATGAGACTGATGAGAGTGAGAAAAAAAAAAGGTATATAGATTCCCGCGAAAAATAGTGTTATTATATTTCATTGGGATAATTATTTTTTAATGATATAATTAGCAAGCGTTAATTATTCAAAATAAATGCAAAACAGAAAGGTTCGTTTTGAAAAATGCAACTCGATTTGCTGATACTAATGATATCAGCCAGAAAAAAAGCAGGTGATATAAAATGAATTACAAGAGAAAAATTTTACCTAATACACTTAATTAGTGTTAAATTAATTTATTGGATTTTATTTTTATAACAGCATTGATGACACTAATCTATAAAAACTATTTCCGCGGTTTTTATTCTTAGTAGTATATTTCTAATTTTTCCTCTTTTGTTGTTAATAATCTCGTACATCACACAGGCTTTACAAAGTGTGTCTTACATATTTACATTTTAAAGACAAATTAATTAATATTACTTTTGGGACACCAGAAATATTTGTGAAACTTATCCGGTCTATGTTATAAAATCCCTTCTTTTTTCATGTTTTATGGAAAGAAATTTACATATTTATTTATCACATAATTACATTACAAAAATTTATTTCAATGATTTAATAAATGTCTTATCGTTAATATTGTAAATGCTGATATTTAATGTTAATATTTTCATGGTAATATTTTAAAAACTCCTGAATGATCATACAAATTGAAAATTTTAATGTTAGTAACATGAGATGATCAAATATGATAGATATTTTATTGATTCAATTAAGAAAAACTGAGAATTAAAATGTATTTATAAATTTATACAAATTGATATTTTGACATTTGGAATGTTTTGGATTCTCAATTTTTTTACTTGGAATCATTATATATATATATATATATATATATATATATATATATATATATATATATATATATATATATATATATATATATATATATATATATATATATATATATATATATATATATATATATATATATATATATATAAACTCCTGTTTGTGAAAATTGTAACACCACGAAGGACATACGTGAGTGAGCTGAAATTTTCAGGAAATGTAAAGTAGGGCATGATATGCAAATGATTAGAATTGCAGACCGGTAGCGCATGCGTATGGTGTGCAGCGCCCCCGAACGGCGGATCGAACCGAATATAAATAGACGGCTGTTTCGAGGCGTGTATGATTATCGGTGGTTATATGCTAGTGGTAAACGTTAACTGAATCTTTACTATGCCTCTTCGACGAAAGAGAGCGAAATTTGAGCAAATTTCGGAGTTTGAACGGGGCAGAATCGTCGGCCTTCGTGAAGCTGGATTATCTCATGGTGCAGTAGCCGCTCGTGTGCAGCGTAACAGAAGCACAATCATGCGTGTTTGGAAGCTGTGGACGGACGAGGGTCGGATAGCTCGGAAATCCGGGAGTGGACCCCGGAATGTGACGTCAGCTCGCGATGACAGACACCTGGTGCGTATGGCGCTGACGGACCGCACAGCTTCTTCCAGACAATTGGCAGCACAGTGGTCAACAGCTACAGGTGTGTCATTGTGTGCTTCATCAATTCGGAGACGTCTGCTGCAGCGTGGGCTGCGCGCAAGGGTTCCCTTATACAGGATTCCTCTCACACAAAACCATCGCCGTCTGCGGCTACAATGGGCCAATGTCCATAGGAGCTGGCGTGCTGATTGGCAGCAGGTCGTCTTTTCTGACGAATCCCGCTTCAATATGTGGCACCATGATGGCCGAATTCGTGTCAGGCGCTATGCCGGTGAACGGAACATCCCGGAGTGCATTATCGAACGCCACAGTGGACGAACCCCCGGAGTTATGGTCTGGGGTGCCATGGCATATCATGGACGATCACAATTGCTACGAATTGTGGGCAATTTGAACAGTACCCGATACATAAACGAAGTTTTACAGCCCCAAGCTATTCCCTTCCTGCAAGGATTGCCAGGGGCTGTATTCCAGCAGGATAATGCCCGTCCACATGTCGCCAGGACTGTCATAACCTACCTTGATTCGCAGCAGGTACAGCTTCTTCCTTGGCCTGCGTATTCGCCGGATATGTCACCGATTGAACATGTGTGGGATATCGTTGGGCGGCGTCTCGCTCGTGATCCTCATCCTGTTGCTTCGACAGACGAACTTTGGTTGCGCATACAAACAATATGGAACACTCTTCCGCAGGCAGATATTCAAAATTTGTTTCACTCCATGCCGCGCCGTGTAGCAGCTCTTATTGCGGCGCGTGGTGGCCACACAAAATACTAATTTCTATCTCTTATTATTGTTTATTTGGTTTGAAAATGTAATCATTTATTTGTATCATTACCACTCAACTGTATATTAAATTTCATTCAACTATGATGCTTCCTTCATGGTGTTGCAATTTTCACAAACAGGAGTTTATATATATATATATATATATATATATATATATATATATATATATATATATATATATATATATATATATATATATATATATATATATATATATATATATATATATATATATATATATATATATATATATATATATATATATATATATATATATATATATATATATATATATATATATATATATATATATATATATATATCAAATGTCAAGATTGTCATCTGATCTGGAACTTTCCTATCTAAATCATGACACATCAGAGGAGGACGTTTTGACTATAACATATTTTATGTCCTTCATTTGCCAATGATAAACATGATGGATCATCGACTGATTCCAGTATAGAACCCATTACTTGAACTTCTCCGTTAGGTGAACGACCACTTACCCTCTCAGACTACTGTAGACACACAGTAATTAATTATGATTTAGATTAATATAAAAACAAAAATTTATATTCCAGTTTCAAATAAATTAATTGTAGCGCATGTACATAAGAAAGGGGATATCTGAAAATGTACGGAATACTTATACTTATAAACTTATTCAAATGCCGCAATATGGTATTCATTGATCATTTCCTGTTGTAGTGTCATCTAATATCTTGACATTCGTTTTAGTGAGTAGGTATTGCTATAGTTTGTCTAAAAGTGAGTGAAATTTAATGAATCTTCAAATGCTAATAGAAGCTTATATTATCTCTTATTTAATGACATTCATAATGGGAATATCCTAAA
Source organism: Latrodectus hesperus (assembly GCA_037975125.1). Taxonomy (NCBI): domain Eukaryota; kingdom Metazoa; phylum Arthropoda; class Arachnida; order Araneae; family Theridiidae; genus Latrodectus; species Latrodectus hesperus. The sequence goes on along the minus strand of CM075856.1, from coordinate 104,412,304 downwards.
ATGTGAGTGAGCATAGGACAGAAAGAAAACAGAAGGAAAGTTAAGTAATCATAGCATGCTACATTAACACATTAATGTTGTGAAAATAGGAAGAAATGTATACCTGCAAAATTGCTGTGTTTCTTATTTGATTATGGATATACGATTTAAATAATGATTACAAAAAATTTGCTGATTCACGGTAGTCTAGTGGTTAGGGCATTAGCGTTTTGCCAAGAAGAGTGGGGTTCGATGTCCAATGTCGCCAAAGTTCCATCAAGTACATGCGATATACGTGCTTGTTAAATCTGTGTAGTCCTGCGGTCTGTTGTTGAGCAGCTAACATGAGTGTAATGGTCTAGAGAAAATTTTCTCCCACTCCCTTTCAGATCGATGTTAAAAGTGAGAGCTTGGATCCTTTGGTGGTGCCATCTATTGGAGGAGTTAAGAGCAAAGCCATACTTTCACCTTTGCGTTGTGCTCTGGTTAAACGAAACAAATACCCCACTGACTTAAATTTACAAAGCCAATGGCATAGCAGGCTTGGCTTGTCGAGTTGTCATTAGTAAGATCAACAAAAATAGCAAAATGTTTATAACATTGTATCACTCAATAATATAATCATTCCTATTTAAATCAATTATTAAAAAATTGGGGTAAAAACATATTAAATAGCAAAATTATTCCTATTCATTTCAATTATCAGGGAATATAAATATCGATATTTTGGAATTTGTAAAACTGTTACATTATTGAAGAATTATAATATAATTTTAAAGTTAAAATATAAATTAGAATCTAGTTAGAATCTTAGTGATTCTTGTCGTCAAAGTCACAAAATACGAACCTTATTTAATATTTTAGGTTAATTAAATATATGATGAAATATTATAGATATCTTTTAAGACAAAATGTTTTAAGTTAATACTTATCGATAATACTTCATCATATGTTTTCATTTATACTTATCATTTATTTTACATGCATGTATAATAGGTGTTCTTTTCGATTCCCTCAAAAATATATTTTGTATAAAGTGTAGAATTTGATAATACAAGTAAAATAATACATTTTTCAAATTATTTTAACATATTACTGTTATTGAAGATTGTTTGCCATTATTTTTAAGAATAACAATGAAATAAAAAAGTTCTTTTAAAAGTTTTACATAATTACATTCTAATCTTAAAGCATAGAAACAGTCTGACTTCTTATCTGTCTTTCTTGCGCCGGCAAATTATTTCCCTGAAAGCACTTTATTTCTTCCCTATCAACCCTATATTTTTCACGTCTTTTCTCTCTCACATTTAGTTTATCTCCGATTTCCTTTTTAGCCTCTTCGTACGATTCGCCTTTACTAAACGCATTAATCTGTAGTGATAAATGTGGAAAAGTAGAGAAACTTACGTCTCCTACATTAACTTTATTTTTTAAAGATTCTCTTTTTTTTCCATTCAAAAAGTTTTTTTTCCTTTTTACTTTGGCTTGTATTTTTAAAAAAATTATTTCTGCAACGCAAAAAAATGTTTCGTATTTTCAAGATAAAATTTTTAATCTCTTTTCGATTTTTTTCTATGATTTGATAAGATCTTATCGTTCAAACAGTATTGGAATTTGAAATCTCTTTCAAAGTTTAGACTTGAGAGACTTGAAATGCAATTTTTAATCGAAAATGATATTGTTTCGAAAATGCAAATACTTATTGAAATTCTCAACGAAAGAGGATTATTAACTTTGCTTAGGTTCCTTCAGAAATTCAAGTAGAGTTTCCTTCAGTTAATTCAATAAACATTTTCCATTTAGCAAAAAATGATTTAACATTTATACTTATAATGTGAAATGAATTTAAATTAGTGTAATATACATTCACAAAATTAAAAACCCAATATATATATATATATATATATATATATATATATATATATATATATATATATATATATATATATATATATATATATATATATAAATATATATATATATATATATATATAGTGTAGGCATGTGTTGCAGACACATGCAAATATAAATCGTAAATACATTCATGGACATATGCTTTTTAGGACCCACCAAATACGTGCGATATTCGTAGTCATTGAATTTATGGGATTGAATATCCTGTGTGTGGTCACTGAGAAGTAAACATGAGTGTAGTGGCTTGGAGGAAAATCTCTTCCCTTTTTACATCAATGTCAAAACTGTAAGAGTGAATTCTCTGGTGATGCCATCTATCTGAGGAGCTTAGAGCAAAGTATTACTTTCACCTTCGTGATGTTTTGGTTAAACGAAACAAATAACTCATTGACTTAAATTCGCATAGCCAATCAAAAAGCGAGCATGGCTTGTCCAAGTGCCATAAGTAACAAAAAATATGTTTTTTAAATCATTATGTTTATGCCAGTATACTGAGTAGCACAAACATACAAATGTGAATAGTCCATGCATTCACTGATATATGCTTTTTAAATCATCATATCTGTATATTGAGTTATTTTAATCTTCCTTCATACTATCAATGTAATTATATGAACATTTTTGCTGAGAAGAAAATTCATAATTAAATATCATAAAATCATTTAAATGAAAAGGAAGTAAATATTTAACATGATTTCTAATATGATGAATTCTGCTACTGAAAACTCGGAGCAAAGTCATGAAATTATTTTCATGAATCGTGTGTTCTATATTATTTTCTAAATTATTCTATGAATGAAAGCTGCTTGAAATGAACAAGAGCATGATGGGAAGTAAAATTTCTTGAACTTCTGCAATTTGTTAAGTCAAGGTGAATGAAATGGGATTCAAGAGAGTTTCAGAATTCAGAATATAATTTCAACTACCAAAATAAAGCAGATTTAAATCATTTTATTTATTATAAATTGTAAATGGTAAAAAGGTTAAACAAACAATAAACTTAAGTTAAAAGGAAATCATGGTTTTAATTTAAAATGCATTTACAAATTACAAACCACTTTCAATTCATAAAGCTTACATACAATGCAAATATTTAAGTATTTATTTCTGAATTCATATGTTCATTAATGTTTCAAATATCCATTTCAAAGGCAAACATCAATGATATTTTGAGAGCCGGCAAGAATTATATATTCAGTTTTCTTATGAAATTCTTCTAAAGATAGAGCAATCGTGAAGAGATGTAAATAATTTATTTGTAATCTACAGAGTAATTTGATCAATTTTAACTTGTGTCGAAATATTTCCTTTTCAGAGAGTTTCATTTGCGTTTTCGTAATGAATACTCGATCAAATTCACATTTTAGATCTTGCTCGACTGGATTTAATTATTCAAGGGCTACTAAACTTGTGTCATTAATTAAATAATCACGACTATGTTTGACTAATACATTAACAAGTGTATTTTTGATTGAAAACTATTGCAATAAGTAAGCTGAAAGTTTCCTTAAGTATTCTTGGACAGTTGTTACAAGTGATGCATTATTTTGCTAACTCAAATTTAAGCGATTTATTTTACTTCAGTGGATTTTAATTTTGTTCATTCAATAATACTTATTTACTCTTATTTAATTTTCGTTCTGTATATTTAAATTTGACTAATTTACCTAAAGAAAGTAATTAACTAATTATTTTTAAGTAAATTTTAATCAATTTATATTTTAATTAAATTATAAATAAATAATGTTTTCGTTTTTTAATTTAAGAGACTTTTTTAAAAATATTTTATTGTGATTATTATTTCTTAGTTAATTAACTAATTATTTATTTACAATAATTTAATAAAAGTAATATAAAATTTCTTTTTTTAAAACTATTATAAAATTAACTTAAATGTTTATGTAACTAATGTAAACTTACTGTAATTCAATTTCTTTATTTTTTGTCCATGTTTACATAAAGGAATGAATATTTCTCAGAAAAATACAATGTAGCAATTATTAAAGTGTCCAAAGTGAATTGTTAAAAATTAATACTATTTAAATTTTTGTGTTGTTGTTTGTTGTTTTCAATCCTCGTGATCAGCAAAGCTAGATAAGGTCCAGGAGTGCATTCACCCTAAAAAAGTCAAGCACCAGAATATCATGATTTTAACTTAAATTATTTTTAATTTAAAATGAATCATTGAAATCCAGCAAAATCTAGTTGGATTTGGTTTTCTTTCTAGTTCAACGATCATTTTTCACACATGTAGGACAATTAAATCCAGATTCACTGTTTAGAATGGTATCGGAAGCACGCAAACATTTGATTCTGACTTCCAAACCAAATCCACGAACTGGTGAACCAAAAGAAAATAACGTAAACCATTCATAATTGTTTTTTCGGCATATAAAATTAGTTAGAGTTAAGGCAATTTTTTGTGAAATATAAATTTATTATTTATTTAATTAATAAGTTTATTTCAATAATTTAGTTTTTACAATTTTAAAAATATAAAATTTATTTTGAATATCAGTTTAAATTCCGGAATACAGGAAGTAAATTTATCTTTTTTTGCGACCGGAGACACGAAATTTTACGTACCTCTGAGGCCGGCAATTTCTTACGCGAGTGTCATCTCAAGGCTGGTATTTTTTGGCTATAAAGTCCATACTAAAATATGAACATGATGCTATTTATAAATAGATTAATAAATAGTAATGGAATTAGTAATCGGCTATGGGAAATTGGAAGTTACATAAAGTGATGAAATTTAATAACAAATACAGAATTTCCAAAACACTTATGTGAATATTATCAATAGAGAAATTGATAACTTGAGTTGCTTTAAAATAAAACAGTATATCATTGCGAGAAAAATGTATTTTGCCTACATTTTTTGAATTATCCAGTTAAGAATAAATAAAAAAATATCGGAATAAGGTGTAAAGATATAAAAAGATGTATAAATGGCTAAATTAAAAAAATATTGAAAACAAACACATTTAATCAAAAAATTAGTAATAATTATGAAGATGACTGTAAAAATTGTCACAATTATGATGTTATTAAAGTCAAATTCCTTAATAATCGATTTGGAAGAGGAAAGGGAATGTAAATAAAACTAGTACCGTACTTGACAGGGACAGATAATCTCAGTTTTTGTCCAAAAAAGTGCGATTATTGTCGATTTAACGTGTTGTCTATCAAGGTCCATTTCTGGATACAAAGAGGGGGTATCTCCAAATCGGTAACGGATTAAAAACTCAAAAACATCTGTCATGGTTTCAAATTTCTGAATTTGATTATGCTTTAAAGTTTTATTTTTCCCACAGCTTAAAGAAGAAAGATTAAACGAATTAAATGTGTCATTAAATAAGTGACAAATAACCTTTCTGGTGTCACAAATGAAAAAAATATTGAGAGTATCTAAAGTTCTGTTACGCATTTTAAAGTCCATCAACATTACAGGAACAAATGATATTTTTTCGTAAAAATGAAAAAGTCAAATAATATATATGCAAAAAACACCAAGAATTAAATTTAAAATTCATTAAAAATTAGTCAAATTAGTAATTTAGTGAATTATTTTCCTTAAAAAGAATTTTTGATTAACTCACTCATTTTTAGGCTTTGAAATTTTTACTCAATGAATTTTCATTTAGTTCCAGTCTGAAAGATATATTTTACAATTATATCTAATTTTTCAAATGGTTTACGCTGATAATTTAGAGCAAATTATAAAATAAATGATGTTTTATGAAGAAATCACAAACAATTTGTTTTGTAACAAATCTTCATTTAATACTTTGTATCATTTCAGAATTTATATTTTATTTTTAGATTAAAATTTAAAGTCAAATTAGAAAGGAAAATATGCTTTATTTTCCAAGAATTTACTATCAATGCTTTTTTTTTGATTTTAACAAAATATTAGTTTTTTTATAAAAAATATATTTATACTCGTATAAACAGTAATGTAATAAAAGTAAGTAATTAGAATTTTTGTTCGAAAATAGACTTAGTAAGTATCTTATTTTTATTTCTGTTTTTTGAACTTGTAAAATCAATTGTATTAATAAAGATTTAGATTTGAAGCATATTATTATTTAATTAAAAGCTAAATTATTTTAACAATAATTGAAAGACTCGATATGATTATTGTATAGTTTATTTAATATCATTCATCAAATACCCAAAAGGACAAATTTATCTGAACGGTTCTAATTAAAATCATTATCATAAAATATAGTGGAAAATAAAAATACAATTTAACTACCAGGCACTTATTTCTATGAATGTGTACTTGATTTTAAGATATTTCAACGCAGTTTAGATTCATCTTTCTTGTCTTGCTGAATAATTTGCAAATCATTTTCTCTTAAAATTGTTGATATAATTGGAATCCGTCTCTTAAAAATTTGCAGCATTGAATTTTTTTCAAAGATTTTTCAGTAATAATATTCAAAATTTCCATATCTAAAGTAATTTTAATGTAAATTTAAATATATTCCTTCCCACTGAAATCACTTCTATATTTTAAGAAAATTTCAGCCTCAATTATTTTTTAAAATAATTGAATATAAGTAGAATATATTAATGAATTTATTTCATGCATTGTTATCATATATTAAATCATAAATATTTTGCCACCTTTCTCTTCTGAAATATTGTTTTGGGGAAAAAATATATGGCTATACAATCATTGTCTTTTGTAATGAAGTTTGGCTTCAGTTTGTTTAAATATTCTCTTCTTGAATATCATAGAATTAGTATATCTTTTCAAGCACTGAAAATCCTTTTCAAACCCCACAGAAAACTATGATGTAAGACACATTTATAATAAATTAATATGAAAATTCATGAAAACATCCTGAGCAGATAAGCTATTTCTTTACCAAATTATCTGTAGATTATTGTCTAATATATATTTTGATAACGAAAAAAATAAATCTGCTATTTTGATGAAATAAATCTTCTAATTGCTTATGTTGAATGAAAGAAACATCAGTGTAACATGCATCAATTAAAGTCTGCTCTGATTGCGGCGATAAAATAACATAAATCTCTTCCCCAAATCTCTTCCTTAATGGGCACTCCGTCTAACCATTCCCATTATAGGTCATAACAGAGCGAAATTCCCCATTTTTCCCCCTGCTCGTTCCCAGCGTGCCACCCTGGGCCGATGTATGTCCGTGTACATCGAATATCGGCCCATTGACGGCATGCAACATTTGTCGATATATTTCATTAACCTCACTCCGTCCGCCCTTAACAAAAGCTTATGCTGCTGAGAGAGAGAGATTTAACCTAAAAATGCTTCGTTTGCTGCTTAATGCCCTCCGCTGCTCGCTGTTTTCATTTCCTACGATGGCCAGCTTCGTAGGTCATTAAAGGCGGCTGTTGCTAAAAGGCCCGACACTTATTTTTCCTGGAAGTAAGATAAATACGAGAGAAATAAAAGAAAGACAGATCGGGGTCTACTTGGTTACCACCTCCTCTTTTGGGTTTTTCTGGAATAACGCGTTGATCAATGCGATTTATATAATGTCTTTTACGACAATTCTCCCCTGGTATGTGATCATACATAAAAATAACAATCGAATTGCCGACGATAATAATTGTCGAAGTGTAATAATAATGTTGTCTGATGACATTAAATTGGATTATATATTTGGGGATAAAAAATATATTATTTTAAATAAAATATTTGAATTGATCTAAAGATTTGTACGTAAGATAAATTTTCAGATTGAAAATTTATCTTACGTACAAATAATAATTTATGGCATAAAAAAATAAGATTTTATCGCGAAATAAATTATATTATATCAATGCAGAATTTTACTGTATTTATATTATAATTTAAATTAAAAAATTATTGCAAATAATATTTTCTTTATAATTTAAACGCTACATTACACTTTGGGTTTAATTTATCGCACTTATGTATGAATTGTAAGAAACATGTGAAAAGAAATGTTTGATACAGACAGATTTGGCCTACATACATTATTTTCTAAGATGTATTTATTTTCTAACAGAATTATCCACAAAATTATTTTATTTACTTCTGATGAATTATTTAAATTATAAAAATAAAGATTGACATATAAAGGTCTACTTGGTTAAGACTTCTTCCTTAAGGCTTTCTTGAATAGTAGAAAAACGTATACCAAGATTTTACTACTAAATTATACATTAGTATATTTATTTATTTCAAATTTTACTTTAATTTGATTATAATTTAGAAATATGTATTTTATACCATATATTTTACCAACTAATTTATGGTATTATTATATCACCTGTACCCCTTACCTAAAAGATAAATTTTGATATTTTAAAAATTGCCTTTTACATTAAATTTTATTAAAAATATTTAAATTATAACATAGTTAGGGTACATACTGATCTACATGGTTACTATCACTTCATTTCAGATTTCTTCAGAAACGTAAGGATTAAAGTGAATTAAGTCCAAATATTAGAACTTTCTCACAGTTTGTGGTTGGTCACAGAATCAAATTTTCAGCAATGAAAACTAATGAAATGATTTAAAATTGTTTTCGGATAACTGTTGCCTTATATTGTGGATGATATTTGGGAATACATGTAATTAGATTGTTTGTCTAAAAAATGCATTACATATTATCTGGTTGTAATTAATAATAATATTAATAATATATATTATTAAATATGTTTAACAAATTATTTATAGATTTTAATATGGTCGATTTGAAGCCTTACAGTAAAAGGTATAAGCAATGAAAACTGTTGCTTTTATTTTATTAGATCATTGATGTATTCACCTGGCTGATTATTTGATATAGAGCGATTTAACAGTAGCATTAATTTAATATAAACTCTTAACAAAAAATAATTTAACTAAACTATAGATGAGTCATGTAATCAAGAAGTAACTTAAATAAGATATATAAATGTTATGTTAGTCTATCAAAAAACACTGTAGGGCTTATAAAAATTTTGGACAGACTTGTTTCAACACTTGTGAAGATATACTTAAGCTTTAGTGGGTACTGAAACATATAGAAAGAAATAAACATCATTATATGAGGGATTTTTAATGTTTTTTTTAAATATTACTTCTATAAATCAGCATATTTCCTTCAGCATGAATTAGATTAAAAACATTTAGAAATTAAAATGCAATAAAATTAAAAGGAAAGTTTTTTGGAGTTTTAGTTAAATACTATTACAAAGTAATATATATATATATATATATATATATATATATATATATATATATATATATATATATGCATGCATGCATGCATATATATATATATATATATATATGCATGCATGCATGCAGAGAGTCAGAGAGGAAGTGCTGGAAAATTAACAGTTACAGTTTGGTTACTTGATTGTATTAAAGCAGTATGTTAATATTTTTTAATGAAATTCAGTCCAGAAACCATCTCAAGAGACGAGAGCATTGAAAGATATTAAATTCTTTTAAATAAACATTACCGTGAAATAGAAATTTCAAAAATCTGTGTAATGATTATTACAAAATATTTATTTCTCAAATATTTAAATTCTGAAATAAAGTACTTAAGACCATTTATTTATACAAATGATCCCAGCAGCTGCAGCTAAGCTCTGTCTCGATTATAGTGAACTGTTCCTCGTTTGACAGAAACTAAATGATTATTTAATGATTTGAATGTTAACTGAATTGTGTTCAAGTCATTTACATTATTTTGCAGATATGAATGAAAACAGTTCGTTTATTCATTTAATGACAAATCACACACATATCACTGTAAATTAATGCGTTTAATTCTGCTTTAAATGACACATTAAACAATAATTTCAAATATGTAATATGAATAATTTAAATAAATAAACATGAAATAATTAAAAATTTCATGAAAATATTTAGAGAAACATTCAGAAAATAATTAGATAATATACACAATAAATTTTTAATGAAATGTTTAGGTTTTAACAATTGATTTAACAATTTAAACTACACCGTTTATTCTAATTTAAGCAATTCTTTTAAAGTATGTCATTTATTTTACTTTGCAATTAGGCTGAAAAAGCTTTTAAATGTATAATTGTTTTAAGGTAAAAAACTTTTTAATTTGAATTTCTTTTTAGACATTTACCTAACTCCAAATTTTTCATATCTCGCGAAAAAATAATTAATATACTTCAAAAAGACACTGTTTTCTCTCTTCATAAAACATTTGTAGATGACAATTACAGTTACTTGTTATTATCTGTATATGCTGAAATAGCAACAGTTTTAATTTTTCATTACTTCAAATGCATGCTGTAAATTTCACCTAATTTCTGCAACTCCTTTAAGATGCATTTTTGATACATATGATTATATATATATATATATATATATATATATATATATATATATATATATATATATATATATATATATATATATATATATATATATATATAAGAATCGTCTGTAGTGCACAGCTTATGATTATAAACAATATACAGTGCATAATGCATATGTTTCATAATCACTTCAAAACGGTTAGACAGTGTGTTTTTCCTAATTAATTTGCTTTGTAGAAACATGTAAGTAGGAAATTAGTCGGTAAATACAATATTATAATTCAACTGCACTTTTAATTTTAAAGTTCAAATATAATTGTTTCCATCAAATTAAAAAATATTTTTAAAGAAACTCATACTACAGAGAAGTGCATATGATGCATGAATTAAAGTAATCAAATTAAATTAATAAAAAAACAGAATTTGCATTGGTTAATAAATTATTTAAGAATGAAATTTACAGTTTTAAAACTCCAGTATCAATATTTTTAGCGTAGTCATCATTTAGCACATGATATGTAATAATGCTATATTTTTAATAAATTAAACAGAATTGATATCGCATCTAAAAAAACTGTTGCTATACAATAACAGGATTTTAGAATTTCAACCTTTCAACTTTAATAGGGTCGGAACGGATAAAATCTTATCCAGTAAGGCACCCAGTGAGTGTACTATTGTCACCCCGAAAGTTGGGTCTTTGTAATTTAGAAGTAGGAGCCAACAGGTAGGTTCCATAATTGGCCTCTTATCTTCATTTGTATTATTTTCCATGAAGTGCATTGAGACTATGAGCTATTTTATGAGCAGCAGCTCTTAGTGAACATGACGGCTCTTCGGTTAGGTTGGGGTTTAAACTCACTTCCTTCCGAAAATGAGAGCGAATGCCCTAACCAAATAGACCACCATGCCCTCACCTGCAGAAAATTATTCCTATCATTTGTATGGTTGAGGAAAATTCTACTAAATATTTATTGAAGACTCTAAGTGAATGTTAGACCTAGACAAAATTCTACATATGTTTAATAGGCGCCACACACACATTAGGTCTATCAGCAACATAAGAAGAAACTACGTATTCCGCCTTAAAAACGCCTTTAATATTATTTGAGAGAGACAATTTAAAAGGCAATATATTGATCGCTAGGAATACCCTACGGGCAATATCAATTTTTAGTTTCTGCACTATTCTACTGATATAACTTTACTGTTAATGATGTTAACTAACTATTCATTGCAGCTGATATCATCGGTAATACGCTATCTCAACGCAACCGCGAAGCTTTATTCACTACTATATCCAGTATTGCAATCCAGAAAATAGAGCTCAATAGTAAAGTATTCAACTTAAACCGATTATTAAGACATCTTAAACAAAACGGCAATTTATAATAAATTTCCCTGTAACAGATCTTCACACAAACTCATCTACAAGAATTAATTCAATGGGCTTCAAAATTTTGTAGCAAGGTAAGTTTTACACAAGAATTCTTACGCTAAAACAGAGAATAATAAATTGGCTGAAGTGAGACAACGTATTTTCTACTTTCTCTAGGTAATTGTACACTGTCCATATGGGCATTAATGGTGCACGTTATCATGCTTCAACATCACCCATCAGCATCCAGACTTGGATACCAAAGTATTTTATACCTGTAAATAGAAAATATTGTGTTGATGTTACGATACCTACAAGCTATTATTGTACCATATGTAAATTCTCAATGATAAAAGTATATAACTCTCCAATATTCGAATTAGATGACTCCATGAAATGCCACCGTCTTCCATTGAAGAGATTTCACTACGCTTCACTCTATAATATTTACCATTCGTTAATAACTGTAAACTATTTCTTATTTATACATACTATATATACATATACATACATACATACATATATACATACATATATATATATATATATATATATATATATATATATATATATATATATATATATATATATATATATATATATATATATATATATATATATATATATATATATATATATATATATATATATATATATATATATATATATATATATATATATATATATATATATATATATATATATATATATATATATATATATATATATAGCGCGTTAAGAGAAATATGGAGGTTGAAATAAGAATAATATTAAACAAATATAAAAATATTATTAAATGACGATGTCTTAATGCAAATACAATAACAGGAATACAATAACGTATATATATATATATATATATTTTTTTTTCATAACCAATAGTTGTACGTAAGAAAAAGTCTTACCAAACTCAAGATACTCTCTATAATTTGTTCATTTTCTTATATTTTTTGAATTGATACAAATAAGATAAAAATATATATTCTGTGACATACTAAGACTCAACAATTTTAACGAGAAAATCATTTGAAAATGTAAAACATGATAAATTATTTTTACAAATAAAAAATAAAATATAAGCTTTTATCAATCAAATGGTTCTTATTTTACAATAATTCCCTTTCAAACAAAGTCAACAAAATATTCTTATATGGAAATAATTAGTTTTTCAAAAACTGCAAGTAAAATCCTTTTTAACGCCAACCTGATTCCTGTTCACTTTGAAGGTAAGTAGTGTAAAAACGTAGATGCACTCGACGTTAAAGAAAAAAATGACAGAGAATGTTGAAAGGCAAAAAGAAAGTTTTAGACATTTTGGAAAACAAGCTGATCAATAGCAATTATAAGTGGAGACAGCCTTCTGTGTCACACCATCATCCGCACGGAAGATGTCTTCTCTCTTATTACAGTATCGCAATCCGATATATGTCTTCGGAATGTTTTTTTTCACTTGTATATTTGAGACTTAAGAACTGTTTCCATTTTTTTACCAGAGCTCCGATGGCTTTTTGATGCTTCTTGGCATTGATATTTTTGCAAACCTGTTGTTCATTTATTTCTAAATGTATTTCGATCACTCTAAGTCTATTTTTTTACTGTTCACATGTGGGTTGAGATGTTATTTTTCTTAGAAATTATTTCTTTATTCGTGGAGAAACAAGAAAATGTACTTATGAAGGATATAGACATATATTTTTTCCAGAGTATAAGGTATTCAATCATTATGGAAAGTGTTTTGATTTTGCTCGTAAATCACAGTGTCATAAAGTATTGAAGAAAATTTTTCTAGGCACACATTATAACATAGATGAATACGTATTTTACAGTTTAAAAGAATCAGTTTTGGTGACATTTTGCTGCATAATATTTGTTGAAGTTGTGTAATATTGGAATAACTTATAAAAATTTAAAAAAAAACAGTTTTATTCATTTGTTTTATAAATAAATTATGCAATTTAGTGCATTTATGTGAAATCCCAAAATTGATATCGGGTGTGATATTTATAAGACAGCAAGTCACACATTCGATAAAAAAATAAACTATTATAAAATACTTCCGTTTTCTAAATAAAGAAAATTAAAAAATATTGAATGGTTTTATTTATTAGTTTTAAAATAAAATAATATTAGTGAAAAGAAGAATTTTCTTTATATATATATATATATATATATATATATATATATATATATATATATATATATATATATATATATATATATATATATATATATATATATATATATATATATATATATATATATATATATATATATATATATATATATATTATAGTTTTTAAGGACCTCTTTGTTGCCGAGGTAACGCCCTTCATATAATTTGACAAGAAACGGAAAAAATGGTAATCGGTCAGTGCAAGGTCCCGGGAATACGGCGGATGATGAAGGACCTCCCATTCCAGCTTTTGGAGTGCGATTTTGACGAGTTGTGCAACATGGGCCCTTTGATTGTCGTGAAGGAGTATGATTTGGCACTGTCGATTAGGTCTTTTCAGTCGAATAGACTCATCTACGCTGTGTAGCTGTGCAATGTAGAGTACCATGTTGACAATGGTTTTCTTTTCGAGCATTTCCCTATGCACCAAGAGGTCTTTAAAAACTGGCTCAACAGCTTCTTTGACACCAGAACAGACGACTTTTGGTGGAACGGCATAAAAAAATTGGGCGAGAGTAAGAAGAGGTTGTAAACAGCAACGGCGAATATATTATTGATTAATTTATTGATATAATTATTGTTTTTGATTTAAATAAAAATCTTTGGTGAACGCATTTATACCCCAACCTTACATATGTATGTATATATATATGTATATATGTATATATATATATATATATATATATATATATATATATATTATATATATATATATATATATATATATATATATATATATATATATATATATATATATATATATATATATATATATATATATATAAATATATATATATATATATATATATATATATATATATATATATATATATATATATACAGGCGGATTATAAAAAAACTTTGCCAACATCTGCACTTCTAGCGTCCATTCTATTTAACCGATCAAGATGATATTTCAAATATAGTTCTTTTGAGATATGAGCTCGAGATTCTATGAATGGCAACACAGTGGCCCTCGCGGTTACAGTTATAGTGACAGAAACTCGAAATTTTTGAAAGGCAACGTCTACTTTTTACCATCGCAAAATGTTCAGCACATGCGAAAACCCTAAATAGCGTTGAAACGGTACCGATATGTCTAAAAACGGACGTGTTCTGCAAACACAAAAAAGAGTTCTGAAAACCGGCCAATAAAACACGATCTGGGCGCACGCAATAAATTTGCATGTGACAGAGTCAAGAAACCAATCACAGAACGCCGGTTGCCATATATTCAGCGTAGGAAACCTATAAAATACCAAGCGGGTATGCAAAGTCGTCATTCGGGAACTCGCACATGCCGACGATATGAGTCTTCCTAGGAAAGTTCGCGGTGAATTGATCAAACTCTATTACCAAAATGGGATGAACGCTGCGGAAGCCTTGCGTGTGTATCGCCGCAATCATCGACAACGACGCGGCCCATGTACTCTGCAAGCTCTGCCTGATTTAGTGCGGAAATTCGAAGATACAGGCTGCGCCTGTGACAAACAGCGCTCCGGACGGTTAACTGTTTCTGAGGACGTTGTCATGGAAGTGCACCATACAGTGACTGCAGGACACACAGAAACCGCAAGAGGCATAGCGCGCGTGTTGGATATTCCGAACTCAACGGTCCGCAAGCTCTTGCGCTCGGTACTTCACATGTTTCCCTATCGGTTCCAGCGCGTCCAGATGTTGGAGCCGGGTGACCCACAACAACGTCTGGACTTCGCAAATGCATTTTTGTAACGATATGATGCGGATAACGACTGGCCACTTTGCATACTATGGACGGACGAGGCGCATTTCACCTTAAATGGCAGCATTAACACAAAGAATTGTGTGCACTGGGGAGAGACGAATCCTCATGCTGTGGCGCCAGTACCATTATTTGACGCCAAAGTGACTGCGTGGTGCGGCATTACAGCTACATTTGTTCTGGGCCCGTTCTTCTTTGAGGAACCGACCCCGACTGGCCCTGCAACATGTTCTGTAACGGGCCTTCGGTATGCAGCCATGCTGAAAAATTATGTCTTACCGGAGTTGCGTCGGCTGAATGCACTCAATGACATTGTTTGGATGCAAGATGGCGCACCTCCACATATAGCGAGGTCAGTTAAAAGGCTCCTGGATCAGCATTTTGGTGATCGCATCATCTCACGCTATTATCCTTTTCCGTGGCCTGCGCGATCCCCAGATCTGACGCCTATGGATTTCTGGTTTTGGGGCTATCTCAAATCCAGAGTTTATCTGTGCAATCCTCAAACATTGTCGGACTTAAAGGATTCTATACGGCGTGAGATTGGAAACATCCCTCGTGCCATGTTGCGTGCAGCGACATTGTCCACCGTCTCCCGCATGCAATGCGTAATTGCCTGTGATGGCACTCATGTGGAAAATGTTTGAAATTAATAAAGATTTTTTTTCTCTCTGTGTTCTCATCATTGTGCAGTGTCTTGTCTCTGTCGTATGCTTTATTCCTCCGTGCGCCTTGAAGAACTGTTTGTATGTGTATAACACGTCGGTTTTCGGACATATCGGTACCGTTTAAACGCTATTTAGGGTTTTCGCATGTGCTGAACATTTTGCGATGGTAAAAAGTAGGCGTTGCCATTCAAAAATTTCGAGTTTCTGTCACTATAACTGTAACCACGAGGGCCACTGTGTTGCCATTCATAGAATCTCGAGCTCATATCTCAAAAGAACTATATTTGAAATATCATCTTGATCGGTTAAATAGAATGGACGCTAGAAGTGCAGATGTTGGCAAAGTTTTTTTATAATCACCCTGTATATATATATATAGGAGGATGATATCGCAAAACATTGGTCAGTGAAAATTGTAATATTGTTTATGAAGGGCTTACATCATGCCAAATGCAATAAATAAAAAAGTAAAATAGTATATTTCTTTTTAGTGAAGAGTTGTACATTCTGAAAGTGAAACGCCTTAATTTTTTAACAGGTACAATTGTTCACACCTCTTATTATAGAATATCCAGTTTAACGTGAGCAGTTCCTGTACAAGTTGATGGAGTAGCATTAAAAACTTAGACTGCATAGTTTTCATTTCAGGTATATTAATACAGCTCTCTTATTATATATACAATTTAGCTAACCCATTTTTTTCAGTAAAGCTATCGAAGAGTTAAAAGCGTGGTATTTAATAGGCTTAATAAATTTGAATTTAAAGAACTGATATTCTTCTACGTGTGCAGCTAAAAGACGCAAGAGTATGATGGAAAAAATAGATGTTTAATCATTTGAATATAGTTAAAATTAAGAGGCAGTTAGTTGATTTATTCAATTTCTTGTGAATTAAAATTTATATCGTAAATCAGAACATAATTAAGAATATGTATTAGCCAATTCATTTTCATTTTAATTTAAATCATCGTTGTTTCATTATAATCCACAAAAAGTGTCATCGTTACCTCAACGAATGGAAAATATTAAATGTTTTACCAGGTATTTCATTTGAATTATCTTAAGTAAAAGGAAACGATAATTTTTGTGGTTTAGTAAATCTTAATTATGGCAAAATTGATTTTTAAAAAAATTGCGAGGGAAAAGAAATTTAGAAAATAGATGTTTAAAATCACATATTCAAAATTACAAATTGCAAAAACTCAGATACATTGCATTGTATTAAATTTATTTTAAAATTAATTCTACTCACTTTAAATCAATTAAATACCTATAATTTAGAGTATACCCTTGCTTACCTTTTCCTGATTTCTGTTCATTTTCTAGAAAATTATTGTAAAAAAAACCTTTGATATGAAATTTATATATATATATATATATATATATATATATATATATATATATATATATATATATATATATATATATATATATATATATATATATATATATATATATATATATATATATATATATATATATAAAGTTGAAAGCCAAAACGATATTCTGGAAAACAGATTGATCAATAGCAATTTTACGTGGTCTTACGTGTCATACCATCATCAGAGTGGTAGATGTCCACTCTCCTTACCGAATTGTAATATGATGCATGTCTTAGCGACATTTTTTCCTCATTTTTTATATTTCAGGCTTAAGAAATAATTTTATTTTTTCTGATGCTCCGTAAACTTTTCGGTGCTTATGTCCTTAATATTTTCCCCAACATGTTGAAAATTAATTTCTCAGTAACTTTTTTCTTAAACTGAGTTAATTCAAATATGAATTGAATTTATTTTTTATTGAAAAATAAGGATTTCTTTCTTAATATATGATTTATTTAAAGGATTATTTTTTTACTAAAGTTATTTTTTAAAGTATTGAAAATCTAGAAGACGTCGAGGAGACAAATAAGAATTTAATAAAATTTCTTGAAAAATTCAGTTCTATATATGATAGAGTTTTTCTTTAAATTTTGAACGATTAGTTTCTCGGTTCTTCTATATCTGAGGAAATATTCTCTCATAAGTTATGAATTACGTTTTGAGCTACCTCATAAACTGTTGAGAAAGAAGTTACGATGATTATTAAGTCATCTTAATTATTATATTTATTAACGTCTATACGTCTTAATATTCATATTTTATCATGTGTATAGGAATTTTATCTTATATTCTGAATTTAAGTTTATTATGATATATAAAACTTTGAAATTGCATATAAAATTTAATAAAAATTTTAATAAAGATATACGTTCAACATTGATCATTTATAAATAAAAATAAATCTGCTAATATTTCTGATTTTAAATAATGTTCCAAAAATAAATTAATATTTCTTATAATGGGAAATTTAAGTAAATAAATATACCGATAGTATAATTTATATGGATCCCATATTTTTTAATATGTTCTACATAGAAGATTTATATTGAATCTAAAATATGTATATGATGAAACATATATGACAAAGGACGTGTTGTTTCTAAATTTATGTGAATTGATTCCTCTAAATATGAATTTTTTGCAGGAGTTACATATGGAGTTTAATTTGTTAAAAGAATATTGTTATTTACCAGAATTTAAGTATAACTTTGAATCAAGTTGCTATATTGATAAAAATACATAAGTATTTAAATCACAAAGAAAAAAATGTGAACAGTTTTGTCTCGAGTTTAAGATGATTTCTTCATAATTTTATTAACATTTACACAAATCCATAATTGTTACTTAAAATATAAGTAACTTAAAATATAAAATTGTAACTTAAAATATAAAATTGTAACTTAAAATATAAAATACTCACACATGATTTTTAAAACGATTAAGTATGCACTTCTGAAATATTTTTTACAATGATATAATGAATATATTATTAATTCTTGTTACTTTTCCTTCTTTTGAAACTTTCTGTTTTATTTTGAAGTCTGCAATATTTAAAGAAATTCCAATTTTAAATTATAATAAGATTTGTGTAGAATTTAATTTCTAAATATAACATAAACATTTGCTTTTGAATTCGATTTTGTTATATTATGTTTTTACTTGCTTTGTTTTGATTTCATTGGGAAAATAAGTGGATTACATGAATATAAATTTCAACATAAATAATATAAATCACTAGTGTTAATATATAGTGTGTACAGAATAAAGTTTCTCGTCTTATTTAAAACAATCATTTTAAAATTAAGAAACTTAAGAACTATGATTAAATTAAACTTTAAATTATTGTGTCTAATTTTCACCGATTTGAACATATGCCAGTGCAAATAGTATACAACTTTATACAAGTTAACATCCCATAACTAGCTTTAATGAGTCAAAGTTCTTAATTATCTCTCATACTCTTGCAAATTAAATCTAGTTTGGACATGCCTAAAGTTTTAAAACCAGGCATTATTTAAAGGAAGAAATCAGACTTCGGAGTACCGTGTCGTGAAAGGGGGGGGGAAGACAATATCTGACCCTTTTGCAGAATCGATACTTTTCTGTCCCTTTTAAGATTGATCTCTCCAAATTTGAAATTAATTGAATCCAGCTGTCGAGAGTATTAACTTGGTATCCGTTGCAGTAGTGCAAGGAGTTGACGTAACGATCTTCTTTTGACTCCGAATCGGAAGTGGAAGTGGAAGTAAATATAATGGCATCCTCTCTTGAAGATTATTGAAAGGGTAATGGATTGGGAAGAGAGAAGAGGGTGGGCTGCATCGTTAAATAAAATATTCTTGGCAAGAGGAGTGATTTTTTATGCTTCGGTGGCGGGTATTAAAGGGGCGAAGAATTAATAGATGGAATATATATATATACTACTTCTAAAGAAAATACATTTTAAGACGACACTGTTTTGATATATTTCTTTTCTTATTTGACTTATTTGATAAATGGCTTTTATAATGTGGATTAGATTCATTGAAAAATAAAAGAAATTAGCTCCACACACATAAATATAATATACTTATATTTATATAGAATATATAACGTATATATTTTTATATAAATAAAAATAAATTGTATAAAAAAGTATAAGCACACAGTATAAAGGAATTCTAATACTGGAGAATCATTTAAAGCAAAAGAAGCTTTACATAATTACGCGATCAACAAATTATGAATCAAATGTATAACTTGGGCAGTTTGATTACAGCTTGAATAAAAAGATGCATTCATATCATTATTTTCATCAGTGGGTGAGGAATATAAAGAGCGAAATGAAGTTTTTTCCCTGCTATATCAGTTATAAAATTAAACCATGGTGAATCAAAGAAATAAAGTTAAAATATTATAAATAAATGAAACGTAAAAAAAGTAGGAGAATAGCAATAAATAAATACGTGCATATATAAATGCAATTGCCAAAGGTGAATTTCAACAGATAGGCCACTATTGTCATAAAATAATAACATGATATTAATAACAACAAGGAATAATAACATGACCAAATAAGTAAGAAATATATATTTTCAAACATGTAAATAAACAAACTAAATGCTCTCTATAACAGTTTTATACCAATAAAATTTATTAAACACTAACTACAAATAGAAAAGAGTTTATACAAAAAAGATGGACGAATTTATCAGAATACAGAAGACGAGTTTAAGTTTTAAGTTTTAATTATGTTAAGTTCACTTAAGTTTTAAATTTTGATCAAAAGTTGGCAGATTATAATTATTGATTGCCAAAGATAACCAAAGGTGATTATTGCAAATTAAAATTGAAATAAAAACTAAATGAGTCTCATTTGAATTGTAATTACCAATATTTTATAGTTGATTATTTTATTATAAAATCACATATAAATAATTAACTTTGTGAAACTTATATATAATTTATAATTAATTTGATATTTATTTTATAAAACTTAATCCAATTGCAATTAATGATAAACATAAATTTATTCGATTAATTTATTAAAATTTCATTTAAATAATAATTAGAAGATTAAGATTGATACTTTTACTCCACGCCAAAAACTGATATTTATTTCATCAGCCTGAACATTTTAAATATCTTATTTCAAGCATTTAAGGCAGAGTTCGCAGAAAGAATTTTGTCTCTATTATGTAACCATGAACACTTCGGTTAAAACTCTAAAGGCGAGAATTCAGATATTTTCGATACTGATGATTCAGAAACTAAAGTGGAAAATAATATGAATAGAAAGCATTTTCACACACAATACAATGTAATATAAGTAAAAAGAAAAGTGAAATTGAGAGAGAGAGAGAGAGACTATATTCTAAATACAATGATCATACCTGTGGGGTGAGGAGGAATCATTTTAATGCATATCCTGTTATTCCAAGTGTTAACATTAACTGTGCATACATTGAAAGTACTATTTCTAATTTTAATGCAGAATCGCATGAAAATATAATTGCTTGGATCATTTTGAAGACATGTTGAAGCTATTTAATTTGTCAGACTTACAAAAATTAGTAATGCCTAAAAGATCTCTGGAAGAAAATGCCCAATTATTCGTTCTCTCAGAACCGCAAATTATTTTTTGTCAAACATTGAAAGGAACCTTGACTGATCAACTTTTCTTTGAAATAAACTCAGTTTGAAATTTACATGATATTTTGCGTAAGAGAAAAATGCGTGATTCTGAATATGTTCAAGTTTATTTTTAAAAGATGAAATAAAAAACTGTAGAATCGCCGCTTTAATGCATAATGTTATTAATGTAATAAATGATAGACAGGAAAACAAAATTATTTTATATGGATGTAAAAATTTCATTGGACTTAAGATAAAAAAATTAATTGAAAAAAATCAAAGTTTATGAAGCAATAAAAACCGAATCTGTTGAAAGTAAAAGTGCTTTTGATAAAATGAAAACAAAATATAATTTTAATGATAAAATTAATAATTTTGACAAAACGAAATCAAATTATGAATATAGCAATAGAGTTAAATCTAAAAGAAAATTGTAAGTAAAATAGGTATAATGATGGTTGGAAAAATGAAATAGAATGATTTTGATGATTGTAAAAATAAAATCTGTTTTAATTATGGTGAAAATTATCATATTTCTAAACTTTGTGACCATAAACAAAAGTTATCAAATGTTTTAGATACAATAATTTTTGACATAAGGCTTCATTGCGCCCAAGAACAGATTCTAAGCCAGAAATAACTAAAATGAACGTTAATGTAAAACAAAAACTGAATGATAATAAAGATATTTGGGTTGTTGAAAACACTGTTGTATCTTATAACGCCATCATAGGAATTAATGTACTAATGCAAGGTGAAATATTAATAAATGAAAACGGAATTACGATTAATAATAAATCTAGGTGTCTAAAACTTATTCTTTATGAAGTCTTTCAGTTGATTTAAATTTTAATGAAGATAATTTAATCTTGAAGGTGATTTACATTATAGGTGTGGATGATGAAGATGACGACACCGATGGTGATGATGACGACGATAACAGTGATGACAATGATAAGGAAGAAGAAACTGTCAAGCCATGAAAAAACAAAGATTAAAACACAAAGCAATGTCAAAGGAAAACAAAAGTAAATGTTGAAAGAAAAAATTGAACATGATGATGACAACGACGAGGAAACATTAAAATAAGATAAAAATTAAAAGAAATCAAATAACATATAAGAGAAACAGAAAACAACAACTAAAAGAGCTGAAAAAGACAAAACACCAGCTAAAGAACTGAATATCAAATGCTTTTACTCCTAAAGCTAATCAAACACCAAAAATTTCAGAGACAAGTAAAACTATTCAGATTTCAAAGAGTGTAAAAAAAGAGAAAAACGTAGTCATATTTAAATTGGCTCGAATTCAAATATGCTTGAAAGAAAAATAAAAAGACAAAAGGATATTAGACAACTTTTTATTTTAGATCTTAGTACGCCTAAAGAAACGATTGGAATAAAACTTTGAGTTAATTCGAAACCCAAAAAGATTAACTCGATAAGCATGCTAAACAACTTATTTTCAAGATTTAAGAAGAAAGCATATAATTTAAAAAAAATTAGCACAACCCTATGAAGTTAAGGATCTAGTTTCTATTAAAAGAACTTAGTTTGGACCACACGAAAAACTAAAACCAAAATACTTAAGGACCTTGCAGAATTATTAAAATTAAGGGAGGCAACATCAAAGAAAATTTTCATGAAGGACCTAACTGTGCCATGACTTCTGCTAAATTTATAAAAACCTGGTATAGTGTGCAAAACGACGAATATGTTATGCAAGTTAGGGTTAAATTAAAGTCAAATTGCTGAGATACTCTGAGGTTGAGATGACTAAAATAACACTAAAAGATAAACTGACACATTTTTTCTTATCAGATCTATGACAATAAGAAGCTGTATATAAAATTTGTTCCTTTTCCGAGAACTATGTCTATTTTCCATGTAATACTGATTTTTTTATGTATTTCCAGTGTCATCTAGAGGGCCAGCCGATTCCTGGAAGGCCGAATTGTAGTGAATGAACTACTCAATAGCCGACGTCACTGTTTTTAGTCCCCCTTTTGGAAGGGTTTTGAGAAGAGCGATTACTTTTCGACGAGCTTCAGTAAGCTCAGAAATTAAACCTGTGTTTAATGTTGCGTTTGATAGCAGCAAGATGGCTGCTTCTTCATCCATACTTTTAAACATCATTTCATGTAAGTATGATTAAGACGATTAATTGTAAATATTTTATAATTATAAATAATTGTAAGTATGTGCTAATTAAAGATTAGTCTAGCTAAGCATTGTTATTTAATTAAATTACGATTTTCATATAATAGAGAATGTTTTACTTTATTATTAATAGGATTTTTATTTTCGAAAGTGGAAAATATATTCATACCTATATTAAAATTTCAAAAATTTTACTCCATTTTTTTATTTCATTGTATTTCTTAATCCATTTACTAAAGTGTTGAGGAAAAAAATTGTTTCAGAATTTATTAACAGAAATTAAATTATTTTTTTTCTCCCAGACGCATTTCAAATTACACTAATTGCTACTTTTTTTTACACAGTTCTGAAAACACAAAAAATTCGCAGTATGAAAAACTAGTGTAAGTAGCTCATGATTTGAGTAATCTGTGGAATTATACATTATTAAATATTAGAAAGCAAAAATATATTACTAATAACTCCGAGTGCAACAAAATAACAATTTTTTCCTCAAGAGTATCTTCAATCACATCATTACCTCCAGATAAAAAATGCCTTTCGCAAATCTGTTTTCAATAATCAGTTCTCATCACCATAAGATGCTATACTATGCTCAAAAAAGTAATGGAGTTTTGATTCATGACGTCGAGGGGACTTTTTGCTAAATGAATTACCTTCCCCAGATGCAACAAATGTTCTTTTCCAAGCATGTCGTTATTGGGTTTGTTTTTTTTAAATAAATAGTAAGAATGAGAGAATGGTATACAGTGAATTAATTTAATAATCTAATTTGTTATAAAATTCTCGCGGAGGAAAAAGAATAGAATTTAATAATACATCGAAAACACATAGGATGTTAAAGTTAAGGTAGTTGTTTTATAATTTCTTGATTGAAAAATGTTTATGTATAAATAACACCTTATCAGATTATGCCAAAGTATATTGGAAGAGATATGAGTATCTATTAAGCTTTTGCTGTTTGATGAGGAATTTTCATAAGAAGAAAGTTGGATTCACGTTTCTTAAGAAATGGAGAGTAAGATCTAGTGGAAAGATACAGTTGATTCCATTCATTGTTGAATGACTGGAGATGGAAGTTGTGTTTCTGCTTTCTGCATGCATATCTAATATTCTTGGATTTTTTTTGTGATGAAAGTTGATCTGTTTTAACATGACCCTTAATGCATGAGATGTTTTTACAAAACGCATTACATAGACAAATTTTAAAGAAAGAGCCGACCGATGGCTGAGTAGTTAGCGTCCCTAACTTCAAAGCAGTAGATCCCGGGTTCAAATCCTGGTTCGGATATGGGTGTTCCTTTCTCTCTGTGTATGTTTCTTTATCCTTTTACTTTCTGGGCAATGATGGCATACCCTCTGGGTGTCCACAGTACAAGATGCCATCACATTCACCACTCGTAGCAATGAATAGGTACATCCTAAATTTAGCCAGACATTATACAAAATTAAATAACTGCTCGAGTTTCAAAACAGATACTTCATTGTCTCATAAGGGCATTCAGATATTAGGCTATCTACTGTGGGTGTCAAAAGTCTCCACCCAAAAAGATCCGACGTGATTGGATCACACATTTTGGAACAATGAGTTTTTCTGTTTATGGATGTAAAAACCATAATTAAACTATTCAAATAATATTACGTTTTTACTTACTGTTAATTATTTAATACATATTCAATTTTTATAATGACATAAGACGTAATTTTTGAAACTCAATGATTACAAGTTGCTTAATCAGTAGCTGATCCCTCAGGAAACATAAATGCAACAGTCATCTCACGTTATTCAATAACAGTTAGGATTGAACAGGGATAATTCCTTTCTTTTCCTAAGATTTGTATCTTGCATTAATTTTAATGCAAGGTAATAATCTTGGTGCAAAAAAGCATGATGCATCTGATTAATATATAAGTTTTAGAATAAAATCTGATCAAAATGCCAGGAATATTATGTATATATATATTATGCTCACAAAAATACGTCATTTTTCTATTTACAAGATGTTACAATATGCTTAACAAAGAGGCTGTTTGAATTTTCTCCTAAATTTTGTATTATAGGTTTTATGTTTACCAGACCTTAAGATGTTTGACCTAATATGATAAAAATTTAAATCATCATTCTTTGAGTGGTAGTACAAATGCACAACTTCATACCACTTATGTCGTATCAGCAATATGCATTGTCAAAACTTCTGATATAATACGTGTGATTAGAGTTCCGTTATCAATTGTAGCATTTCAATAACCTTCGAAAATGTAATTTTTCTCTATGTCTATTTTTCTGTCTTTGTCTTAATCCCCACATCATATACATATTTTACCGCTTAAAATCTTCCTACGTTAACATGTCCTGTGGCTGTTTTATCTTTAAGTTCTCACTATCAAATAAATGTGTTTCTTTTGCTATCACTTATATTTCATATATTTAAAGGAAAGTTCTCAACGTTGAACTTGAATGATAAAGTTTTTTTCCAAAATTTCAGTAAATTGAATATGTTAACTAATGCTCATCGGGAAATCAAGTTCACTTGAAGATTTCTCGCTGAATAAATTTTAAAAAAATGGCATGACTTATCACTGATGATATAACTTTTAGTAATTTTAATAGCAGTTTTATAAAAAATTTATAGTTTACATATAGTTTACTCATATTTCATTTTATTTATAAGTTATTTATAACTTAATGCTAGTTATAAAAATTCCAATACCAAAACGTAATTATTGTAAGAATGGACAAATTACTAAGTAATAAAACTTTGCCAGGTTCAGAGCATTTTAAAAATTATTGAATTTCTTACTAAAAATAATTTCAATAAAGAGAAATATATCTATGATAATTTATTAAAGCATTGTATTTTTATGGTTTTTTAAATAATTTTAGCACATAAATACTCTTGTACTTATTGTTGATTTTGGCACATTAAATTATATATTTAGTAATAGAAAATTGAATAATTTAATGTATACTTTTAAAAAGAAATATATTTTAAGGAGTATTGCAGATAAAAATTTCAAATGAATTTGGTACTAACAAGTTTCCTATACGATGGTCCAAATCACACCACGCAATATGGTGAACTTAATTCATAAGAGAACATATAGTAATGAAGAAATTAAATATTTTCCTTTTATTTCTGCAAAAAGAATGATTTAATAAAATATTTTTGTTATGAATTAATAAAAAAAATATTTTTTTGTATACAACTGCAGGTAGATATGTTTTAGTAAGCGCATTAGACAAATAAAATACACTCAAATATATATTTTTATAATTGGCGTTTACCCAAATTGCTTATTCCAAACATTTTAAATTAATAAATTGTAAGGAATTTCATTCAGTATACTTTGTGAAATATAAATTTTCACTACAAGCTAAGAAGAATTTTTGATTTATTAATTTAGAATAAAAAGAAAGCACTATACAACCACTTGCTTACTGTACTTATTGTGTGTTAAAAACAACAATGAGAGTGAGCAAAAGATTACAAATTTTTCTGCTAATAAAATTTACATAGTATTTTTAGTTTTGAATTGCTCTAAAAGTTTATGTTTAATACATTTTCATTTATTTCAGCTATAAATACACACATGTAAATTTAGTAATACTGAATATATATGTATATTATATATAAATGTATATATATGTATATATATATATATATATATATATATATATATATATATATATATATATATATATATATATATATATATATATATATATATATATATATATATATATATATATATATATATATATATATATATATATATACGTATATATATATATATATATATATATATATATATATATATATATATATATATATATATATATATATATATATATATATATATATATATATATATATATATATATATATATATATATATATATATATATATATATATATATATATATATATATATATATATATATATATATATATATATATATATATATATATATATATATATATATATATATATATATATATATATATATATATATATATATATATATATATATATATATATATATATATATATATATATATATATATATATATGTATTTAGTCTGCATTAGGTAGACATATATTTATTAAAGTTTTCCGTTGAAAAATAGCAGGAATTATTAAAAATATAAATGGATTTCCAATATTAAATATCTTGGAAAATTTAGAACTTGGAAATGTACTTGAAATACTGCAGTACGTATTTAAGAAATTCCATGAAAATAACAAAAAGGAAAATTAAAATTTATTTTTATAAATTATACGATGTGGCCATATAAAAATGCATCTCGGCATTTTAAGAAATATTTTTATTTTATTATGTTTTATCGAACTCTAATAAATGTGAATTGTCCTCTGCGATGCTCAGCTAAATCCCTATGAATAATAACGGGAAACTTGTCCGGAGAAATGTAACAAAATTGCTTTCTTCTCGGCACGTCTGGAGACTCTCCACTTTATTCTTAACTGCTCCGAGGTCCATTATAACCGATCGAGTGGGCAGCACTTACCTCAAAAAGCTTCTGCGCCATTTTCCAAAAGGTATAATGAGTCATTTTTCTTGAAAAAAGGTGTGCACTTTTTCCCTCCCATTGAGTAAACTGCTTTCAAATGCTTTTCCCCGAATCCCTCCTTGGAAGTTTTGTGTTCACTGGTATTCATTTATTTCTGTACTTCCCGAAACGGTTCGAACGGAATTTGAATCACTTCTGTTCAGTCGATTAAATGTGAACAGGCATTGTTTTTTTCATTTTCTATGTGTTGACAATTTTTTAGTGGTATCTATAATCCTCGATTAAGCAAACTAATAATAAATATATTTTATTTATTTATTTAATTTTATTTCGAAGTAAATCCTCAATATAGCGAGTTTAAATTAATAAGTTAAAAACTAAAAAATTCTGTATAATGATTTGTCAATAAATTTTACACATGAATGTATTTTCCGTTGTATTAATTTATTTCTGTAATCATATGGGAACAGCTGTGTGGAATAGAATTTAATTCAATACCTTTAAAAATCATTTAGATTAATTAACATCAATTTTGATATTAATTGATAAGACATCTTTTCGATTTAAAAAAGGTTGATAAAAATTTTACAACTGCCAATCATAATTTCCCTGATTACCTAGCATTTTCCCCCAATTTAAATATATCTTAATTGAAACTTTAATTATATTTTAGCTTTTAAAAGATTAACTTAGTTAAAATGATGATGCAATTGTTAAACAAAAGGAGGCATCAAATTCTAATTAGAAAGATTTAATCTACCTTGAAATTGAAGCTTAAATATTACTTATTTAATAATTAAATTTCACGCAGTATAAATAAATAAATATATATATATATATATATATATATATATGTGTGTGTGTGTGTGTGTGTGTGTGTGTGTGTGTGTGCGTGTGTGTGTGTGTGCGTGTGTGTGTGTGCGTGTGTGTGTGCGCGTGTGTGTGTGTGTGTGCGCGTGTGTGTGTGTGTGCGTGTGTCTGTGTGTGGGTATTACTGATAGAAGAACGTTAATAGACAATCATCTGTTAATAGTAGATAATGCAGCTTATCGACGATGAGATATGGTATATTCGGTACAGAGCGTCTATGTAAAATGAATCACTGCCAAGAAAGTTGTTAGATCTACAATATAGGATCCAATATCCGGCTTCCTAAAAACCAGAATGTTCCGAAAACTGGCATTTTTCAGATTGTAATTATTTTTGAAGGCATCCCGAACACGAAACTCTTGATAAGGACAATGTCCGAGTTGTCTTTATACCAACGAATTGCAGATCTTTGATCCAGCCAATGTATCAGGGTATTCTAAATTCGTTAAAATGCTTGTATATAACGGCTTTTATTTTTTAAAATGTTCAAAATTCTGCATCTCCAGAGAAAGAATGATAGATTTTCAAAAAAGGTTTGTGATTAAATATGTCTTTTGGAGTTTTGTTAATTCTTGGAATTCCTTGAACAAGAATACTCTGATAAATGCTTGGCATATCTGGCCTCTTTCAATTTTTCTTGAAGGAGAACAAAACGACGTATTTTTTTGATTTTCAGGTGTCACAGGAAAAAGAAATGATCCTAGAATTATTAGAATATGCTAAAAGCATTTTAAATGAGAAAATAATTGATGAAAAAACTATACAAGCTTCCTTAAATGCTGACATAAATGCTCCAACTGTACTTCAGTTAACTGATGATGATATCATCAATGAAGTACTCAATAGGAAAGACACTGATTCTTCAAGTTCTGAGGATACCGATATAGAGGAAACAGGAAATACGGAAAACATTTCCATTGACTGTTGTCTAGAACTAATGAAAGATTTTATCCGCGCAATGGAACAAAAATCATTTATTAGGAACTAGATATTATGTCTGTATATAAAATACAAAACAATTTATTGTCAGAAAAACCAAAGCATCAAAAACAAAAAAAATTAGCGATATGTTTACATCAATAAGCATTAATCTTATTTTGCAAATTTTAGGTTATTTTATTATTATATATGTGTGTGTATTTTTCATTAAAAATATATATTAACGATATAGTTGATATTTTTCCTCAAACAAATTATTTGATGGATGGAGAAGGATATTGTCGCGATTTTTTGCAAATGATTATTGAAATGTTCGGCAGCTATCCAAAAACCTAAAAATTCCAGTAACCTGAATATGTTTTGTCCCGTGGTCCCATTATATGATCCATTGTCGCCAGACATTGGATCATATAATGTATCTTGAAAGTGAAGCTTAAATACTTAATAATGATGTTTTCTGTAATGATTTTTAATTCTTTGAATGAATACCAGGATTTCCTGGTATTAAGTTTGGTCCATTAAAACCAGCCATAAATAATCTAAAAGATAACTTCATCATTACACCAGTAGATAAAGCCTCTAATAACTACGCATTTTTTGTAAGAAATTCTATTTAGATTTAATTGATAATGAAACATTAAATTCCAGCACATATAAACGTTTAAACTCCACTGTTAATATTATAAATAAAAAAATCCTTGGGCTTTACAAACTTTTAAATATTAGCAACTATAAATTAGAGTTTCCTTATTTAACAGTCATTCCTAAATTTCACAAAAATCCTATAAAGTTTAGATTTATCACCTGTGGTACTAAATCATACATGAATAAACCTGGAATCATTTTTGCTAAATTTCTTAATATTATATTAGACAATATTGTTAAATCAGAAGCCACTTGGATCATTAATAATAATAGACCTATTTTGGATTTTTTATCGAAAAATTATATTTATTGTATTAATTCTTTTGACTTTAAAGACCTTTTTACTAGTATTCCCATAGATAAATTATACGATGTACTATACCTTTATTATCAGGACTATAGAAACTTACTAAATATTAATTTTGATTACTGGAATAATTTAGTTAAAATGTGTATTTATAATAATTTTATATTTAACGGTGAAAATATTTTTATTCAAAATTGTGGAATTCCACAGGGATCCAACTTTTCTAGCACACTAGCAAATTTATTTTTACATTATTTTGAAAAAAACTTCTTTTATCAATATCCTTTTGCTTTTCGATACATAGATGATTTCATTATTTTCAACAATTTAAAATTTGAAGATATTTCTAAAACTATTTACCCTGAAGAACTTTCTCTAATTAAAACTAATTTATGTGAAACTAAAACAGAATTTCTGGATTTATTTATCACTATTGATAATTCCACTACATATATAGACATTTTCGACAAAACTAATCAGTTTAATTTTCATGTTAATAAGTTAATTTCTTGGAACTCCAATATTTCTTTAAAAATATACAGAAACATTATAATTAATGAGCTTAATCGCATTTATATAATCTGTAACAATTATGAATATACTAAAAATCAAATTAAACGCCTAATAGCTCACCTAAAAAATAACAATATTCCAATTAATTTTATTTTAAAATATGTAGGAAGTAGGGAATCGCTTGTAAGATTGAAGTAATGCGTAGTTTTTATAACTACAGAAGGGCCACCCAAGCATTGAAGTTCTTACAAGAATCCTGAAAATACCTACATATATACACTTTATTTTATACATAACTAAAACTTAAACCCCTTTATAATACACTTTAACTTTCTAAACCACTTTAACTTTTTGAATTTAATTACTTCAGGCAATATTTCTTCATTCTAATTTCAAATTTACTTTTGGCAACTTCCTACTATTCTCATATATAAATTCAATTTGATTTACTGGCATTTGTATTTTGTATTTTCTACTGTATGTATCTTTTACTGTATGTATTTTTCTACTGTACTTTTGTTACATCTATTGTGAGTATTTTCATCTATAGTGAGTATTTTTATTTTTCTGCATATATATTTTTCTTTTCTACATATATATTTAGTCTATTATTTAACAAAGTTCTTTTAATACGAACACTCTTCGGGGGAATTGCTCGAAGAATTTTAGACATCTGTCCTTCGAGCATGTCAGAAAAGAGTGTTCATTTTTGCATAGCTGACCATCTCCCTCCTGATGAAGACGTGGTCCCTATGCCTTCTTGTCTTTTGCTTCATATACTTTAGTATCTTTCCAATTTTATATTTCTGATTTTACTTTTCTTCATGTTTTATCTTATTTATATAGGCAAATCTTTCTTTAGCTGCTTTTGCGCTGGCTAGATTTCCTATTATGCATTGTAGTTCCAACATTATATATATTTTTAGTATTGTATTTATTACTTTATATTTATATATGTCTTTTCTCTATATTAATATATATATATATATATATATATATATATATATATATATATATATATATATATATATATATATATATATATATATATATTAATCTGTTCTTTTGTTACAGCATTTTTGACAAAATAACACCCAAATAAACTATATAATTTAAAGACATACTGACAAGAAGTGTTTTAACGAAATGGGTAATCTTGTGCAAATATTTATATTTTTTTCAATAAAAAATATAAGCTCTTAAGAATATGAAGTACTAATATACAATAAAGAATTTTAAAAAAATAATTTTCTTACATTTAATATATTAATGAGATTTATGTGTATGAGCTTTTCACTAAGAAATTATTATATAGATTTTTATCATAAAATTGTAATCATTTCAATTGATTATTAAAGCTATTGCCTCATTAATAGGAGTTTAATTCAGAAACAGAAAATAATATATGTCAGTTACTTGACTTGCTGGTCAATAATGAAATTAAAAGCCCTAATATCCGCTAAATATTTGTTTATATTTTTCTGCTAGATATTTTAAATATTTATACATAAAAACTTCAAAGGAGCTGGAACAATATATTTTACACATGATAATATAAGGAGAAATGTTAAAACTTCATTTTATTTACTATTTTATAATAGTATTTTTTAAAGTTTTTTTCTTCTAAATGTATCTACATTATAAAGCACTGCATTTAAAATTTTTACTTCAAAATAATATTCAAAGCTTTGAGATTAACGAGTCTAAGCATCATAATTACGCTAATTCTCTTATTAGCATGTTGTCAGTATTTGTTGTAATCCTTTAAATCAAAACGATATTACACTTTTCATATAAATCTTTCTAAATTTTTAAACAAATAAAATCCACAAATATGTTATACATTAATTTACATTTTTCTTCTGAATTCTCATAATGAACTTATTTAAAAATACATATCTACTTTAATGAGATCTTTTGAATAGTAATTAGAACTAATTACATTTGACAACAAAAAATGTTAAAACCTAGTACATATAGCTTAAATTTAAAAAAAAAAGAATGGTAATTTGGTAACTTAATAATTATTACTCTTTTACTGGAAATGAACACGTTTGAGAACTAATTGCCTTTCCCAGCTTAAGACTTATAAAGTCGCCTGCTTCCATAATCTACAGTGTCATTACAAACCTTAAGCTCCCGGCACCATCTTTTTCCCTTTTCTAGTGTTTAACACCCTCTGCCTTTGCTTTAATTGGTTCTACGAAAATATTAACCCGTGCCCCCTCTGACTCCCTCCCACTTCCCGCATAATGAAGGTAACATGGGCATCGCTTTTCTTATCTCACACTGCTGCTTTTAATCCTGGATGTGTGTTCCTAATGTATCCTAAATCCAATTAAATCCGGCGCAAATTTCGACAGTAGTGAACATATGTTACAGAGAATTTGGAAAGAGAATTTCCATTCAACGCTACATTTCATAACTAACTGTGGGTCGATCACAAATTGCTGAAATATTAAGATTAAGATGGTGTTGTGGTTATGATAATTATTAAATTATCTGTCACTGTGTTGCAAATATTATTATTACTTTTATTTGACAGATAAATAGTTTTTGCCAAGAAAATGGTGTTATATCTTGTTTTAGAATTATAATTGCTAGGAAATTGTTTTTCACCTCTAATTACACTTTACGTGTATGACATCATTATTATTTGCGACATTAGATTATCTCTCCAGAATACAGTTATTGTTCTGTTATGTGAAAGAAAAAATTGTCATAGAATAGAATTATACCCTTATTTATGTGTATATTATAATTTGCAGAACATTATCCATGACATTTTATTGCTTTGAGCAACGTCTACGGTTAGGACATATATTATGTCTGTACTTACGATAACAAATATCCTTACATGAAAGAAAAAATATGTTGAAAATGGTATTATACCTTGTTTCACATTTATGTTATAGTTAACTTGGATTTTTTAATGTCTGATAGAGTTCCATATATAAATGAATATGGCATTACAATAATATTATTCCATTATCTCATATGATTATAAATTTATTACTTTCTATATGTGACATATAGAAAATTGTTTCCAAAAATTAATGTATCTTGATTTAATTGTATATTCTTGCTCATCTTGATGTTTTTTCTAATTTAATTATTTTTCCGTGATATATAGTTACATATAAAAAATATCACAAGCTGTCCATATGGTGGTATATTTGTAACTGGTATTTGATAATTACATACAATTACAAGTATTTGTTTTTTATATGTAGTAGGATAAAATCTTCTCAAAATACTTGTCATATGGAATTGCCAAAGTTTATAATAGGGTAGCGCTTTTCAGACCAAAAAGTTCCGGGATTGGTTCCTGTCACTATTGGAAACGCGAAGAAGATGTTCGCCATTCTGCTATCTGCGTACAATTAGTCTGAGTGAATGCTTTACAGTTTTCTTGATTTTCTTCATTGCGATACGTTAATCCGATCCATTGTATATGTAAAATCTACATAGAAGGCAATTTATGTGATGAATTTTAAAGTATACTTCAAAACAACATCAAAACAGGTGGTGTACGTTATTTTAATTTATTTTCTAAATAGGCATTTAATGCATTTGACAACTTTTTCTTTATTAAGATATGATATTATAATTCTAAAAAGTATTGAATTAGCTTCTTTTATTATGAATATTGGCATGCATTATATGAAAGGAAAATATTTACTGAAAAGGATGACGTAATAAATTTCATTTTACGTTTAAGTTTTAATTTATGTAGATTTTTTTTCGTTTGGCAGATTTCATATGAGAAAATTTATAGTGTTATAGTTATGAATGTGATATAAGGAGATTTCTCGTAATTTAAAATATTGATTCTTTATGAAGGAAAAAAAATGTTCATGAAAAATAATATATATTATGTGGCAATTTTGTTTTAATTTTTCTAAATATATTTAGTATTCCATTAAATTTCCTTTATATAAAATAATGTATACTTTATTTGAAAGGGAAGTATTCGCATGAAAGTGACGTGATAAATTTAATTTTACATTTACATTCTGGTTTGTCAAGATATTTTTTTTTTTGCGTATTACAGATTCCATTAAGTTAAGTACACAATGATATAAGTTATAAATAAAATAAAGCTGCCTCTTGTAATTGAATATTGTTCTTTTACAAAGGAAAAGAAGAAACTGTTGATGAAAAATAGAGATGTATGTCAAAGTTTCGTTTTACTTTTCCTAAATATATTTTGTGCTTCATCATATTTTCATTTTCAAAAACTTAACTTTTGCATTTCCTGTTTGCATTAAATAAAAACGTATAACCACTCTAATGAACCTTTTTATTTAAATAAAATAAAACTTACATTAAAACAGGTGTTTAAAAAAGTTTGCATTTACAAAAGTATTTTTGTTGTTTGTGTATATATTTTCTAATGACAAAAAATAGCGGTTTTTTTTTTATCAAATATTGATTTTTTTAAATATTTAGTGAATATAGAAATAATGTTTTTCATATTTATGATAAAGAAAAAAATATATATATTTTTCTTTTTTAATTATCTAAAGTAGTGTGTCACTTTAAAAAAGCTCGGAAACAGATAATTCATCTCATCTTACCAGTCGAGTGAACTAGCAATTATTTAATGAGAAATTTTAATAAGAAAACAAAAGTTTCATTTTAAATATTAAACCAATTAAGTGAGTAATATCTACATATACAGAATATATAAAACACTTAATAAGATAATGTCTATAAAATGCAAATTATTCTTATTTAAAAATTTATATCAATTTGCATAATTATCTTAATGGATTTCCCTCATAAATTAATAATAATGTTAATAGTTATTGTTTATATTAGATGCATATTTTTAGGATAACTTATATAATGCTTATAACGAAAGAATTGTATATTAAATATTCCGAGTTTACGTAGAACAGTAATTTTAAAAATAATTTGTAGATTTGAGTCCTGAAACTCAGAAATTGTAATCGAAGAATGCATAACATTCATAGACTTGTCAATACTACTCATTGGGAAAATTTTTATGTTGTGAATGAAAATTACGTTTGTTAGACAGCTGTAATATCTATTAATTATCTAAAGCCTTTCAAATTTTCCTAATACATGTGATTTTTTATTCAAAAAACTGATATCACAGTGATTTATTATATAATGTGTAATGCCTTTCATTTGATATTTAACATTTTCAATAAAAATGGTTTATATATATATATATATATATATATATATATATATATATATATATATATATATATATATATATATATATATATATATATATATATATATATATATATATATATATATATATATACAATCCCAACTAACATATATTTAACTGTTGGTTGCTAATCAAAATACTAAACTCATTTAAAGTGACCACATTAATTACAAGTTTTATGTGCAATAATTTTTAATCAAATATTTGCCTTTTATTCATTTTATAAAAAAAGAGGAAGCAATGCTAAAAGCAACAAGTAGCAAAAAGATGTATAACCAACAATAAAAAATATCGAGAATTTTTATTTCACTGTAAGTATTTTTAATTTCTTGATATTTAACCCAAAAAATATGGTTTTCGTTTTAAATTAAACTTTTTAAATTAAAAATAATATATCTAAATTTAACTTTTTAAATTGAAAATCTTAATTGTCAAGCTTATTTTCAAGGTATTACAGCTAGAGTTTTTTCATAACATATAATTTTATAGCCTTAATTTATATTAAATTTATTTAAAAATTAAACACTTGAAATTTAGACTGCTCTGGCATATACATATACTTAAAATATTATCATAGCTGAATCATTAAAAATCTAATGAATGGATTTTTTAATCCTCATCAAATGTGTTATTGATATTTGACGGAACATAAGAGTAGATGCTTAGATCCTGGAACCAGGGGGTACGCGTACCTTCCTGGAGCTTGAGCAAGCCACCAGGCGTGTCGGCTGGTGGTGGATTGCCGAATGTCCTGTAGGAATGACAGGATAGCCTTGAATATTGAATAAGAGGCCGCGAACCAGCTCCCGCAAACCCTGGTGTTATGCGATCCGTGCCTAGGGCTAATTGGCATCGCGGTAATGGTGTCTTAACGGAGCCTCTAGTTGCCTGGTGAACTTCTAGAGTAAATTGCCTTGCTCAGTAACTCAGGCAATGCTGGGTGGACTTATATTACCTGAGCTTATTAATTGTTATCTTGTGGCTGAAAAGACACAAGAAATAACAAACCTTTCTGCATTTGCAGGTGAAGCCTCTGAAGTAGACCTTGTTGAAAAAGACTAGGAAACTCAGAGGCAATCTTGTAAAGGGGCAGTAATGAATCCTTCACTTGAGGTAGAAATGACCTCCATACCATCTACTTCTGGTGAAAGTCAGGAAGGTATCTCTAGCATGACTGACTCTCTGACCAGAATCAAGCTTAAAAAGAGACTATCTGGTGCCCAAAAAAGAAGCTGGTGAAGGAGCGCAAAATCGCTGAGGGGACTTCGGTTGAAAAACCCAAGGCAACCAAAGGCGAGAAGCGTCCTGCATACCGGATGAACCAGGGCAAGGTCGGAAATGCTGCCAAGAGAGAAGGACCTGAGGATTTTACTTACAGGGCGGCTCCCACGGCGATCAAGATGGCTGTGCTCTTAGAAGGTCATCCGGAAAAACGGTTAACAGAGAAACAGGCCTTTGACCTGGAACTCTTTTTAACCAGGAAAATAGGAAGTAATGAGGAGGGTTTTGCCCCAACCTACCTATCCTGTAAACTTGAGAATGGGGCTCTTATTATCAACTGTGCAGATCTTTAGAGCTCAAAGTGGCTGGAACAGAATGTCAGTGATATATGCCCTTGGCAGGAACATAAACTCTTGGTGGGTGAGGCAAGGAAACTTGTCAGAACCACCAAGATAATTGCAAAACTGCCAAAAATCCGTAGAGAACTGGAGCCTGAGAAAAATCGAGGCTCAGAACAGTGGGGTCACTCCAATGGAGTGGAACGTTCTTAACATTAAGAACGACCCATCTGGGCGGACCATTGTTCTTAGTGTGCCTGAATTAGATGCTGCCACACTTCGTGTAAGGGGATATAGGTTTCATATTGGACTTCACCAAGTGCAGGCTAAAGTACTTGACAAACCTGCTTCTGCTGATGGGGTGAAGTAGTTCAAGCCAACCTCCACCACAGTAGAAGTGGTACTACTAACCTCAGTAAGAAGTTTCTTGCTGGGGATATACACCTGGCCCTGATTCAGGAACCCTGGTTGGTTAGGGGGAGAATCAGTGGTCTCTAAGGAACTAAAGGTAAGCTTATCTATTGTACTAATGGTAACGCTAGAACTTGTATACTCTTACATAAAAACATTGAGGTTCTTCCCCTCTCTGAATTTATTCTTAGGGACCTGACAGCTGTGAAAGTCAGACTCAACATAGAGGGTAGGGACAGGGAAATTGTTTTTGGCTCTGGATACCTGCCCTATGAAGAGAAGGCTCCACTTGACCATTCTCTGCACAAGCTCATGAACTTTTGCAGAGGTAACAACTTACAGGTAGTCCTAGGACTAGACTGTAATGCTCATCATGTTGTCTGGGGAAGTACGGACACAAATAAAAGAGGTGAGTACCTTTTGGAATTTATTCTAAACTATGGGTTAGATATTCTAAATGAAGGCAACGAACCAACTTTTATTACTTCCAATCGATCTGAAGTAATTGACATTACTATAGCGACAACGCTGATTAGTAAAAATATCAAATATTGGAAAGTAGATGACAGACCTTCTGGCTCAGATCATCAAAACATCCATTTTGAAATTCACTCTAATGTGTGTCTGGATCGCATATTCAGAGACCCAGTTAGGACGGACTGGAAGAAATTCCAAGAGGAACTGACTGGGTTGGTTGAGCTCGGGAACAGACCTATTAGAGACAACTATGATCTAGAAGTTACAGCAGATCTTCTGCAGAGAAGTATTCTAGATTCTTATCATAACAATTGCCCCATTCGCACTAGAAGAGCTAAACTCCAATGCCCTTGGTGGAATGACTCTCTAGCTGCCGAAAGAGCAAATGTTAGAAAACTTTTAATAAAGCCAAGAAAAATGGTGAATGGGAGAACTATAAAATGGCCCTCACTAATTATAACAAACTTGTTAGAAAAAGCAAAATTAACTCCTGGAGGAAGTTCTGTGACGAGATAGATTCTATTTCTGAAGGAGCTAGACTCCAGAAACTCCTTAAAAGGGATGAACCTATTTTGGTTGGTACCCTAAAAGACGAGGAGGGTAATTTTGCTGCTTCCGGAGAAGGGGTTATGGAAATTATGACCAAGACCCACTTTCCGGAGCTAGAGATATTTATAGCAACGAAGGGGAGCACTGCATCGGCTCTTTGCAAAGAGTCAATAGCAATCAATGGACCATCGCTAAAAATATCATAAACTACAACATTGTTAAATGGGCAATCTTTGCCTTTAAACCTCTAAAATGCCCTGGGCCTGATGGAATTATGCCCATCATGATCCAGAAGGCAGAGAAGGTTGTCATACCAGTGCTAACTAGAATTTACAGAACTAGCTTGGCCCTGGGATATATACCAAAGACATGGCAAAAGACTAAGATTGTTTTCATTCCAAAACCTGGCAAGGACACTTATGACCAGGCCAAGTCATACAGACCAATCAGTCTTTCTTCATTCTTTCTTAAAATTATGGAGAAAATCATTGATCGGCATATTAGAGATTACTTGGGTAGAAATAGTCCCTTGCATGCTCTTCAATTTGCCTATCAACCCGGCAAATCTACTGAGACTGCTCTACATCAGCTAGTTTCCAAGATTGAAGCCACTCTGGATCAAAAGGATATTGCCTTGGCAACTTTCCTCGACATCCAGGGTGCTTTTGACAATACTTCCCATCCATCCATCCTCAATGCACTTAGAGGGGCAGGGATTAATCAGACCCTGTGTACTTGGATTGAGGCCTTAATTTCGGATAGATATATACAAATGAACATCTTCGGTGAATCATTTGAAAAAAAGACTACTAGAGGTTGTCCTCAAGGAGGTGTTCTGTCACCATTACTTTGGAACCTAGTTGTAAATAGCCTTATAAAACATCTAAATGATAGGGGCTATTATACGCAGGGATATGCTGATGACATTGTCATCCTTATCCTTGGTAAAGATTTTGACATAACTTGTCATCTCATGCAGGATGCTCTAAGTTATGTAGGTCAATGGTGCATGGATAGGGACCTGATGGTTAATCCTCAGAAAACCTACCTTGTACCTTTTACACGCAAAAAGAAACGGAAAGGTTTTTTCATACCAAGACTTTTTGATGTTGAAATCAATGTGGCTTCAGAGGTGAAGTATCTGGGCATCTATTTAGACCAGAAACTCACCTGGAATAAGCACATTGATGATAGGATCAATCGAGCAAAGAAAAGCATTATGATTTGCAGGCGAATGCTTGGTAAAAACTGGGGTTTACATCCAAAACTGATGTTATGGATGTACACAGCTTTCGTCAGGCCCATTCTCACATATGCCAGTGTGATCTGGTGGCGTAAGGTGGAACAGAAGACTGTTATTGACAGACTGGGGGTCTACGAAGACTAGCCTGTCTCTGCATCACAGGAGCAATTTCCACCACGCCAACCAGAGCATTGGAGGTTGTGTTGGATCTGACTCCCTTGGACATCTTCATCTGCAGCGTTGCAAGAATGAATGCATACAGAATGAAGCTGCA
The DNA here is from genome assembly GCA_037975125.1 of Latrodectus hesperus. Taxonomy (NCBI): domain Eukaryota; kingdom Metazoa; phylum Arthropoda; class Arachnida; order Araneae; family Theridiidae; genus Latrodectus; species Latrodectus hesperus. The sequence goes on along the minus strand of CM075856.1, from coordinate 104,370,953 downwards.
AAACCACTGGTATGACCAGCCTGTTGCCAAAGGGCACAAGGGCATCACCAGGAAAATTCAAGACCCTACTTTCCTGATGCCATCTGACATCATGGAAAAAACATACATGTTTGATAGGACATTTGATATAGTTTTGCCAACTAGAGACGAATGGGATAACAACATGTTTGAAACTAAAACAGGAGATCTAATCTGGTACACAGATGGATCACTGAAGAACAGCCTCTCAGGACTGGGAGTTTGTGGCGTGTCACCAAGAATCAGCTTGTCTGTAAGCCTTGGGCGATACGCTTCGGTCTTCCAGGCAGAAGTTTTGGCCATTATCCACTGTCTGCGACTAAATATGAAGAAGGGCTACTACGGTAAGCGGATTCTCATTTTCAGTGACAGTCAAGCCGCTTTAAAAGCGCTTAATTCCTTCGAAATCAAATCTAAAATGATTTTGGAGTGTAGAAACCTTCTTACAGAACTGGCAACTAGAAACAGGGTGATCCTTGTATGGGTGCCAGGGCACAAAGGTATCGAAGGTAATGAAAGGGCTGATGAGCTTGCTAAACAAGGATCGTCTTTTGTTCCCATTGGTCCAGAACCTTTTGTGGGATCAATTTGAAGACCGCAAAAACCAATGTTCTTAGATGGGAAAAACGGAAGATGCATGAAGCTTGGCTCAAATCTCCTGGTCAAACCCACGCTAAAAGTATGATCTGTAGATCATCAGCGAGGATTTCCTATGAAATTCTAAGATGCTCTAGGCAGAAGATACGTTTAATCGTAGGCTTCATAACTGGGCACTACTATTTCAGAAAACATCTCCATAAAATGGGACTGTTTCAGCAAGACCCTATCTGCAGGAAATGCCATATACAAGAGGAAACGGCCAAGCATATCATTTACGAATGCGAGGCTCTTGCCCTCCTTAGATTAACTTCTTTAGGCATCATCCATACTAGAGAGTTACACCTAGATTCCATTAAAGGGTTATCGGTCTATATTAATAAAGTGGGTGACCCGAGTAACTGGAACTAGGAAACATTGGATTTGGAGTTAGTGGTACAAAATGCTGATTAAAGCCGAGGGCCCAATGACATACAAACCCAACCTGTAGAAGAAGAAGAAGATGCTTAGATACGATTTTCTATAAATAAATGGAAGTAAAGGAGTACTATTTAATCAATGGAATTCAAAAATGTTGTAATTTTAGTTTTTAAAAAATATACAGCGTAAAAAACTCAAAGTATATATATGTCATGCTCTAAATTTGCATAGTGTTAATATTTTTTAAGCATTTGTATTTTAAAGAATAATATAGGTATATTTGTGACATCATATGCATTTTTGAGTTTATAAGTTTACTATTAAGTGAATGCCTAACTTACTTATAATGTATTGACCTATAATTAAATTAATAATACAATAGACCTGAATTTTTTATGTAGTAAATTCAATGAAATTTATTGCGATAGAATATAATTTTAATGAAACAATTAGCTTGAAAATATTGTAATTTTATTTAAATGGTTTTAAAATTAAAGTTCATAATATACGATGTGAAATTTATATGCTTTCAAAAAAGTAAAACTTATTTTAAGTCTAAAACATATCATCGCAATATGAAATTATTTATACTCTTATTATAATACATTAATTAATATTATTTTATTCATAACTACTTTTTTTGACAGTAAATTTTATCACGTTTACGGCAATACATTTTTTTTAAAAATTTTAATGATAAATGATCCATAGTTTTGATTTCAAAAATATTTACGGCAATATAAGATTTATGTTTGGTTTTAAATTTAATTGGCAGTAATACTATCAACATAATGTCATCGATCATAATTTAATGGAATTATTTAAAATACATTGCAAATATACAAATCTTAAATTAAATTAAATGTTTTCCTTTTAAGTACAGTACCTGATACATACTCAACTTATTGCCATTGACTAAGCAAACATGTATTTAACAGAATGCTTATTTATCCAAATTATATACTTACTCATAACATTGGCCCTATTAGCATTTACGACATCATGATATCCTTCGCTAGTTTTAAATTGTTACTGAAATTTCACTGAAGTAACTGAAGTGGGGATTATACTGACAAATATATTTTATTGTAATCCATTTCCAAATCCTACGATACGTACACAGGAAGTTATTATCGCTGTAACAGACGTAATCCAATTATAACAAATGGTTTTAAATTAAGCTTCGGGAGCCAGTGACAAACGAGAGATTACAAACGATTCCCGAATACATATTTGCAACTCAACTCAACGGGATAGTTAACCTTTACCCGACACTTGAATAATTTAGAGTATTTCCATCCAGGTACTCCAATGTAAATGGCATGACTTTTATATATTTTGGCTGAAATTATGTGAAATGTACGAGAAACACACTAATTGAAGCCACACATGTATGGAAGTGCTTCGATTAAGATTAATGCGTCTAATCATTTAACGTATCAATCAAAATATCATAAAATTCCGTTTGTTGCAGTAATTTAATGACAGTAGTTAAGATTTATTAAAGGAATAAAAGTGAGATGAATGCATTTAACATAAGTTACAGAAATGAAATTAAAATAAATAATTAAAAAATAGTATATTGAATTAAATAAATAAAATAAAAATATATAGTCTTCCTTGCAATTAAAACATCTATTTTAGTAATTGTTAAAATGTAAATATTAAACATTTATAGGCCATGGTATCGAGGTACAAATAAAATCACTGATTATAAATCAATGGCTACAAAAAGATCACTGCAAATAAAACTGTGATGTATATCATCACCTTCGGAATGTAACTTAGGTTAGAAAATGTATAAATTAAAGACTTTTACAATTATTTTTGTTATAAACTTTGATAAAATGTCTGTATTCCTAAATTTTTACATACCAAACCATCTAAATAAATTGAAATTATAAACTTTCATTTAAAAACTGCTTAATAGACTTTTAATTTTAATAAAATCTTTAGATAATTAGAAATAATTTTAGCATCATTAATGTTAAAAAGTTAAAATAATTTTCAATCATTTTAAAAAAATATTATTTACCGATAAAAAAGTTATTAAAATAACTAATCAATTTTTATCAATATAAGAAAATTATTTTATTTATAACGCTCAAGTGTAAAAAATGTCATTCGTACTATGACTATATAAAGCTTTATGGTAAATATTGTTTAGATAATAAAAATATTAATGCGGTGATGTCTTGAGAATTGATATTTAAGTAGGTTAGATATTTCAAGCCACAGTGGCAAGAGAACATTCATTTGTTTAAATTTGGATAGTTCACTAATATTGTAGCCGTTATAAAGTATCCAGACATTTAATTTGCACATCTTAATCAAGAAGAAAATGGATATTAAATAATTAGTTACATACATTATTTAATATCCATTTTCTTCTTGATTAAGTTTTCTTCTTGATTTTTAGTTATGACTGTAAATTTAATGAAAGAGTTCATTGTTATTAATTAATTAATTATTTTTAGAGGATTGATTATATATATATATATATATATATATATATATATATATATATATATATATATATATATATATATATATATATATATATATATATATATATATATATATATATATTATATATATATATATATATATATATATATATATATATATATATATCACATTTTAATATTATAAATTGTTATATCTTGAGAATTTCAAAAGTAAATATCGATGATTATTTCATAACAATCATTGCTATTCAATTTCACTTAATATTCAACAGAAGACTTTGCAATTATACATTTATTGAAAATAAGATTTTTTGAGACCTTAGTTTATCCAATAAATTTCGCTATAGTGCAAAATAAATTATACATGCTTAAAATTAATACAATTTTATGAAAAAATGTACACTGGTTAAGAATATTAGTGACTGCATTCTTAATCTCAATGATATTTAATGTAATCATGTCACTTGATTGAGTATGCATGAGAAGAAGACTTTTAAACTATGTTAAATTTATCTTTTATTGAATATACGAGTTTTGGTGATCTTACATTCTCTAACGCAATTAACTCCGGAACAAAATAAATACACTTTTCTTAAAATGGATATCATTTTATTAAAATTTATAGAATTGTTTGAGAATATTAATGATTATAGTCTTTATCATTGACATTAACTCAGTTATTTAATTTGAATGAATATTCATTAAATATTAAGTTATAACTTTAATGAAGAATGAAACTTTTTCAAATATAAACTCTAATTCAAATTAAATATGCATGATTAAAATAAAAACAATATTACTGAACTATATTTTAAAAATAAAAAAGCGTATCTTTTTGCAATAAAGTTACTAATAGTAGATTTTTTTATAATTATAATATTTATATTATATCTAAATTTTTAGAACTATTTATATCTAAATTCTTTTAATACTATTTTAATCAGTGCAGTTAAATATAAATAATTTATTAGACTGAATTTAAAGTAGAATTTGATTTTTGTAAATAATACGCTCCAGATATCAATATTTAATTTATATAATTTTTAACATTAATATCAAGATTGAATAAATAATTTTGAAATAATCAGTGTAACAAAAAATCAAGTTACTTCGCTGCAATTAAGTTTTATCCTACAGCATCTTTCTATAATCAGTAGCAGTGAACTGAAGACATTTTTCTGAATCTATAAGAAAGCAAATCGATTTCTGGGAATAGAATGCTTCTCGTGGAGTAACAATGTAATTCACAATTCATGTCGAAGAATTTAATGAAAGATTATTTCTAATAGAAGAATGGAATCATCTAATATTGAGCATAGAAATAATTAAAATAAACTGAGTGGGTAAATTCCAAAAGAAATCAAAGAGCTTGAATGCAGAATGCCGTATCTAATGATTAACATAGGAAAATGAAATAAAATAAATGATTGCAAACACAAGAATATTGATTTTCTTTTGTTTGTGAAGAACTGTCAAGATGTTCAAACAGAATCAGAAGAGAAAATAATTCTAAAGTTGTGATAAAATATTATCAGAATTATTTTTTCCCAATAGTGGGCACAAGAGGGTTGAACCCTATGCCACAACAAGCCAGAGACTGCTACTCATTTGTCGTTACCCAGCGGGCACCTGTGAACCAAATCATGGAGGCGAGTAGCGTTATCCGCGTCATACCACCACAAACCCGTTTATAGGGTGTGCCACATTCATACCATATCACAGAAGAAAGGACAGAGAAACACAGAGAGAACACAGAAGGAAAGAAACATCCATGCCCTAACCGCTATTCGAACCCGGGACCAACAGCTCAGGAGTCAGGAGAGCTTAACCATTCAGCCAATCGGTCTGCTTAGCAGAAATATTTAAACTGTACAAAAGGGAGATGTAAAGGTCAACTGAAATGTGGTACATAGTTTATACTTCTGAAAAATTATATTGTTCAATATTCATGTTGAAGTTTAACTGTTATAGTAGCTCAATGAAGTGGAATTAAGGTTGGTTTAATCGCATTCTGCTAAAATGTTATTTATTGTTGAGATTTGAGTTAGTTTGTTAATGTTGGTCTTAAATGCCATAAAAACCTTAAAAAAATAAAGCAGCCATCATCAAGAGAACACGCAATTTCAATGAGATCCTATAATAAGTTCACAAGAATGGGAATTTGGGTTCTTTGACATATCAAAAAGGTTTGGCAGGAAATTATTGTCCGTCTACGAATATGGGTTAAATGAATTACCTCAATTAAATCGTGTTCCCTGTAATTAAGTATCTCTACTAAGAATATACTCTACCTTGCACAATATATGGCCGTTATGCATCGTAATGAGTCTCAAGCAGAATAAGTGCCATAGAGACACAAAGCTATTTCGACAAATCTTTTACTTCAAGAATGCTTTCGAATCAGATGCTCCAAGAATACAATCGCCTGACTTCAAACTACTGTTGTTTTTGACTTCAACAGTGACTGACTACAGTTGTGTGAAGGACGGAGTGGAGATCTTTTGTGTTTAATGCTGCAGGATGACTCTGCTCTAATGCCCGTGAAGATTATATGTTGTTTAGAAGGAGTGCAGAAGAACCTCTTTAGATAGGCTGGCAGGGCTTAAGCATAGTAGAGCTATCCCTGGAATTATAGTCTAGATCACTATTTCCTGTGATTGTAAGAGCTATTTCATATTTGTACACCACATCCTAACTTAAAATTTACATACTAGCTTTATTATACAACATGTTTTACTGTCCTTCATAAACTATAACTTTAAAATGTGGTTTCCAACAAGTTAATGCTTGCCTTCACCGATACTGTAACATAACACGTTCCAACATGTACAAAAAATTTATCCTGTTCAATATCGGCTTGATAGATCTAGAATCCCCAAAATATGGTGAAGAACAATGATTTTGTAGTTCTCCAAATCTTTCAGTATTCGAAAAAAAATATCGGTTATTATTTAACTAAATTTATAGCGTCTTTTTATTCGTTATAGTGAAATAGGAATGGATTTCCATACTTGACACGTTGCACTGTACAGCACAAACCCTTTATATTTCTATTCTTCTTCTCAAAAATCTGTAGGTCACATAATTAATATATTCCAGTGTTAAATGCTTCTTTGCACATTTTACATTCATTTACGATATTGAAATTGCATAAGTTAAATAAGCTACTAAGCCAAATTAATTAATACATAAATTTAATTGCTCGGTATTTTCCACAATTAGAATTGAAAAATTTTAAATGTAAGATGCTGAATTTAAGTACTCATATTTCGTTGTGTTATTTCACAATGTGTTCCTGGTCATATGTGCTGTTCAAAGAACTTGAGAATTTGCTTGAGAAAGGAGGTATTTACGAGAAAGAAAATTGTAAATCCAGTATTTGCTTAATTCATAATGTATCATCTTGACAGGATCACTGCATATTAATCGTTATATAGAATTTCGTTATTTCATTGACGTCAACTAATGCTAAGAATATGTGAATTCTGTTAATGACTTGGTTATGTGTGATATAGGATACCATCAAAATAATGAAGTGAATGTCTGCGATGGGTTTGAGTCAGCATATATTGAAAATAATATCGCTTAGTTTTTCCTTAATTTAATTTGCTCATTGAACTTTAATTCATAAAAAAAGCAGAGACAAGCAAAAGTAGAAATGTAATGGAATGCATATAAAAATACATGTTTTAAGTACATTTTAACTTTTCATATTTCACTGTATGTTTGAAATAGAAATTTACTTCAATTCCTCAATAAATTTTAAATATGATGTGTCTATCGTGGTAAACAGAATTACAATAATATAGATAGGAAATTTACAAGCTGATTTTATAAGTTGAGAACATATGTTATTTCAAATACGTTACAATGATTTTATATATTAAAATTTTTTCTCATGAAAAAGTGACACTATCAATGCATCAGAATTTGTGTTAATATTTTTTCATGGTTTCGTGACTTTTGAACAATCATTTATGGAGATAAATATTTTCTTTTCTTTCGACAGCAAATCTAAAATAAACAAAGTCATTTTTTTAAAGTAAAAAATTATCAAAGAAATTGAAGCAAAATAAATCCAAAAGAGTCTTTATAGCTATGAACTTAGAAAATGCTAAAGTGCTTTTAATCACTATTAAAATGAGCAATTGTTACAAATGAATTATGAGCAATTGTTGACCTTTAATCTATAACGCTGTAAGTAATTTCACAACAAAACAATATGTCGTACCATTCTTATTCCTCAAACCTTAATCTAAACTCGCTTAAGTATGAAAAACATATTTTAAGTTTTTCATTAGAATTTCGAAATATACGAAACAAGGACTGCAAAAAAAGAGGTTTTCTTTTATTATTTGTCCTTCCACAGAGAAAGAGCGAAATCTAGCAACCCTGATTGTTTCACCACAATCTAAGGTTGCTTTATCCAGTATAATCTAAATATCTTCTTCCTTAACTTATATAGAATTTGATTTCTCTAATTTTACTTAATCTTCTGTGAAATTCAATTTTACAAAAAAGCTAATCTTATCATTTTAGTAAAAGTATACCAAAGGAAATATTTTTGATAGTTAAAATCTAATTTAATTATCCCACCATACAATTTACTTCAGTATTTTTTAGCTAATAAAATAATATGCATTTAAAACAAATTTATATTCAATTAAATTTCACAATTTCTAAATTACTGTTTTACCTATTATTATTTGAGAATATATATTTTAATATCATAAAAGAATATCAAGTCAGCAAATGAAATTCCAAGAATGAATTACATATTAATTTTATTCAAAACTTTCTCAAAATGTTTATTCAGAGAACTGTTTTTTCCGAATCAAATTATATAATTCCAAGTAATGCATGTATGTACTTTAATGGAATTATTATTTTTATAGTTTCTCAATAAATTATTTTTTCTAAAAACTTCCAGTATTTTAGAATTTTTAGAATTATTTAATCTAAATTTGCATAAGACAGTGTTATTTGTTTTTAATTTTAAAAATTTCTGACAATATTTTCAAAGTTATTTCAATTAAAATAGAATATCAAATTAATATATTTATAGAATTTTTGAAATCATAAATGTAATTATTTAACTTTCTTCCTCAAGTTTTCCAATGTTATAGGAAAGCAATGTGAGACTAACAATAAATTTCTTTGTAAAAAAAATTATTAGTCCGCAAATAAATTTCATTTAAATTTGTTTGTGGGAAATTTATTTCATAATTGTTTGTATTTCAGATAAAATTTGCGGCATTTATAGAATTGAAAGTATATTAAATGACTGAAATCATTTTTCTTCTTAATCATAAGTAATTAATTGTAAAGAAATTTATGCCACAATAAAATTATTTATAAAGTAATTCTTGGAGTCATGATAAAATTACATCAAGTATTTGTTATTGAACTGCAAACATTTATTCACAAACATTTCCCATTGCAAGAAAGACAAACCTGAACTTATTACCAGTAAATAGTTTAGAAAACGTAATTGAGGTGTTAATTATTCATAAAAATTGCTTATAACTCGATTACAGGAATAGGTAAATTTAATTGCTGTTGGGGATGAATGTTAGTTTAATTTTTTATTTTTAGTTACATTACAAATAATGCTTTTTGTTTGAAAAGAGTATATAAACGATGAAAATGTAATTATGTGGATAAATTCATGGTAAATTTATAAATTAATGAATGCATTGAATGGTTTTGAGTAAAAATAAATATTCCTAGAAAAGTTTATATAATAAATGAATACAATTTATACATAAATGAATATTTAGTACACATAAGAAACAAAATAAGCTATTACTATCAATTTTTAAACAAAAGAAAATTTTTCATCATATAAAAGCAGGAAATTATTTAGGTATAAATAAGTATACATATTTGTAATTAAAAATAATTATTTTAAAATGTAGGTAATTTTCACTGGATATTCACAAATATATACATGAAGATGCAATTAAATTTTACACATAAGTGTTAATTATTTTTACACTAATTAAAAACATTTACAAAACATAGCATAAAGTAGAAATAAAGGAAAAACAAAACTGTAATACAAAAAAGGAAAACTTCAGGAAAGTATTCAAAGATTAACGTATTTTTAGAAAATCATTTTCTTTTACCAGAACAATCATTAATTTTTTCTACACATAACATGTACGCACAGCTTAAAATGAAATAAACGAACTTGTTTTATTAATTCAGAAATGGGTTAATCAATTAATGCTATAAATTATTCAATATTTTAAGCACATACTGAAAAAAATAATGAAATATGTTATTGTTTATTATGTTTATTATTTTCTTCTACATAAAAATGTTGTTATACCAAACATTTTAAAATATTATTATGTACTACGTTTCTTTCTAAATATAAAATCTACTTGAGACGAATAATGTGTTACCAAACAGATTAAAGATCAAACTATTTTTTGGTAAAATAATCAGCTCACATTTATTCTCATAAGTTAATTTTTTTTCTGTATTATTCTGATGCTTGATAATAGCTTGATTTTGTATTTGCATTCTAATTTAAGAAAATATTACATTTATACTCAAACTACCTCAAAATTCAACTGTGAAAATTGTATTTTAACTTTTATTATCTTTTGTGGATGCATGTTGTATCATATTTTGTGGATGCATGGCCAAAATTCCAACAATTCTAAATATAACAATAATGAAAAATTAATAAAAGCTTTATAAAATTAATTTTTCTTACGCCATGAGGAATATTTATACTTTTATATCTTCCACATTAACAGATTATACTGACGAAAAATTTCATATTTGTTTTTGCACAGTTTTACATTGTTTGGTTCGTTAAAAGAATTTGAATAGAAAGATAATAAGAGCCATCATAAGTTAAGTAAGTCATTGTGCAAATTAAAGATGTCCTTATGAAAGATATTTTTATAACAAGGTGTTTACATATACAAAACATAAAAGGATACCAGTAAAATAATTTGCGGCTCTTGAAAATTTATCTTGAAAAAAATAGAGGGATTTATCATTAGACTTTTTATTAATGAATCAAAAATTGAAGAGCATGAGAATCTCTACAGTGTTTTGTGTAGCTCTTTATTCCTAGTTTCTTTTGAAGTAGCTCAATGGCTTCTCTGGTACTCTGGAGTATACAGGTGGGTTGACAAGTTTCTTCTATACCATAGAGACTATAAAAATCATAATTTTCATTTCTACTTGCTTTGTTGCGAAATATCTCACTTGATTAAGTAGATTGAATGTTGTTTTTCAATCTAAAGTTATGAGTTATACTGAAAACTTTACATTTACAGATTAAAAATAAAATTTTGATACAATGAAGTGTGAAATATGAAATAATAAGTAAGTACTTTACAAAGAAATATTAAATTAAAGTGAGCAAGAGGATGGTTTCAAATATTATTTTTTTATGAAAACTAATATATTTTAGAGAATTTTTGTGAGAAAAATAATAACAAACTATTTTCTTCAAAAAAAAAAAATGCAAAATTTTCATTACTCATTTCTTTTAACACTGTTCAGGGTTTGGTGAAATGTTCAAGAATGTATGTGTATACGGAAAAAATGTTTTTTTTTAATTAAAAATATCACAAAATTTTAATCTTTTCTTCCTAAAATTGTAATGAACTAAACTTTGTGTCACGACAGCTTATGTGGACCAAGGCCTATAGTGTCCATCTCTTTTTTAATTGACCGAGAGTCCCTGGAGTACAAAACATATGTCCCTATTAAATTGTTTGCCTAACATGAAACTCCCAGTGTTTAGTTCCCATTCATACTGGGTACTCCCTTTATTAATGAACTGAAGGAATGAAAGCGCTGAGTGGACATTGCCCAGACTGTGGATCGAATTTCGGACCTTTGGAGTGGGAAATACTACCACTAAGCCACAGGGCCTCTAAAATTGTAATGAATTCAGTGAATACCTTAAACTTTGGGATATATTTTAATAGTTAAAGTTGTAGAGGGGTAACGTTCTTAACTGGATGGACATATTATCCTGGACAGAGATTGATTCGTTGTTTTTCGTGGTAAAAGGTCAAAAATGGCAAACTGCACCCGGGACAGAGAATATACTTAAAAATATAAAAAATGTATATCTAGATGAAGCTTAGTTATAAAAAAAATATTTCTCTCTTAAGGCAATCATTTACAGCATATTTGGCGGAATTTGACGAACAATTAAATAAAAAGGAAACCTATAATATAAATGAGAAAAAGACACAATGGCCATGTTTTTTCTTAAAAATTTATTTTAAAAAGAAATTCCGAAAATAAAATACCAGAAGAAATCTTAATTATACATTACCTTTATTTTTTAATTCATGATATAATAGGAATTAAACAGTATTTAAAAAAAATGAAATTATATCCAACTTAAAGACTTCTGTTTAAGTTAAAGAAGATGTTGTCAATTACAACTTTTTGATTTTTCTTAACCCATTTGAGTAGATAATTAAATAAAAATATGTTCCAATTTAAAATGTATGCAAATAATATATAATTGAATAGTTATTTTTAATAAAATCTTAGATTTATTCCAAAATAATGCTACAAAAGAGAAAAACACAAAAACAAAAAATGTGAAACATCAAAATATTAAAAATTCTTTCAGTCTGTTGAATTTTCTAAAAATTATTAAAATCAAATATCATAATAAAGCTTTCTTAGATGAAAATGTAAGTAATTTGAATGAAAGATTAGTCAAGGGAGTTGCTATCGGAAGTGATTACAGAGCATGTATTCTGTTAAATACGGTTGGATGAAGCTGTTAATAATCTGGCTACCTCTACACTGCTCAGCAGTTGCAGCGACTATTCCAAGAGCCATTCTCTCTGAACAGAGCAGATTTGATATGTATCTAAGTTATGTACAATCACTATCCATGAATTTTAACAGGAATATATTGCTTTTAGTTACATTGTATGACTGGATATGAGAAGAAACCTAGAAATTAGCCTTATTTATTTTTAGATTAAACACTAAAATCTTGATATAATATTTACAACTTAAAGCAGGCGTTTTGATGTTTTTCGAATCCCAATGACTTTGTGGTAGCATCTCACCTACTTAGGCATAGGTCCGAGGTTCAATCCTTGTTCTGGGTAAGGTCGACTCAGCTTTTCAGTTATTCAATGGATCGATAAACTAAATACCTAGCATGCTTAGGGAATAAACCACGTAACCGGACATAAACATCCTGACCCAAAGTCTTCGGTCAGGAAAACAGGTGTGGGCTGTTGTGCCACAGTTTTAGTTTCTTTAGTTCTAAAAATTTTTCATTGGGTAGTAAAAGTAATAAAGAGAGCAGATTACAAGAATAATTACAAAATTATAGAAAAAAAAATTAAATCGTCCTTGTTGATTTAAATTAACTATAAAGCTGATACTTTTTGTCTTCTTTATTTTGCTTATTCTAATCTACTATTCTTAATATGTTAATGGTTTGAATCAATGAAAAACGACTTCTACTTTTGAATTAAACTAAACTTTTACAAACGGAAAAAGTTGTAACTGGTTGTTGTTGTCGTGTGTCAGCTAGGCTGGCAATATTGTGCGCGCTGCTCCACTTTTCCAACTGAACCATATTTGGTGTGGAGTCCGACTTCTTCAGAACACACATGCCATAGGAACCCGTTTATAGGATAGGCCACCATTCATGCCTCTTTCATACAAGGAAGGGGCAAAGACAGGATAGATAGAGAAAGAAAGTACATCCATGCCCGAATCGGGATTCGAACTCAGAACCTCTTTATCCGCAGTCAGGCACACTGACCACTAGACAAGTGGGTTGGCCTTTGTGTGACAGCTGGGCAGGCAACATGGGGTGCACTGCTCTACTTTTCCAACTGAGCCACATTTTGGTGTGGAGTCCGACTTCTTCAGTACACATATGCCATAGGGACCCGTTTATAGGGTATGCAACCATTCACACTTCATTCATACAAGGAAAGGACAAAGACAGGATATATATAGAGAGAAAGTATATCCATGCCCAAACCGGGATTCAAACCCAGGACCTCCTTATCCGCAGTCAGGCACGCTGACCACTAGACAAGTTGAGCGGCGTTATAACTGGTAAAAATTATGAATGAATTTTTTTCTCATTCCCGAAGAGACTGAAACTTCCGATGGTGAACTTCATCTTATTTGCTGCCGTTGAAAGAATGTGATTTGAAGTCAGGCAGCAAATTCTTCGACAAATCGGATTTACGACATCGTCTCAGTAATATGTCGTAATTGATTATGTGTTACATAGGTGAAATGTTATCTGACGTCATGGATATTTTAAGCAAATGAGAATTGTTATAAAATGCCTTAATCATACCTCAACTGGAACGTGAGAAAGAACTATTTTGTGGTTAAAATGTGTTTTACCTCTTAATCTTTTCTTTCCCGATTTGTGATGCATACAAGAGTTCATATTACATGTTGACTTTCTCATTTAACCAAGATTTAAAATTACGAGTGGATGACGAGTTTTACGAGAAATTACGAGTAATTAAGCTTCTAGTCTGTCAGGAGAAACAGGCAGTGAGCAATCAAGAACCCGTTTTCTCTGTCAAACTATTAATCAAAATTTAAATACGCAATGTCATTCTCATTTGACATAAGTTTAATACGCGAGAAAATAATCCGTAAATTTCATCATTATGTAATATTGATAAGCTGTAAAATTATTAATTGATAAATCATTTTAAATGCTTTGTTTTTATTTTTATTATTCCGTTTTACTATATACATCTTCTCTGTGTCACGTATAAAATAGCCACTATTGAATTTTCTAAGAAAAATGTCTATATAATACTAGTGAAGTTACAAAGTTTATTTAAGCCAAAGTAAAAAGAAAATATATGAAACAAAGCAAAAAGTAAATAATATTAATTTAAGAAGAAAAATTAGTCATTAAAATTTTAAATAAATTAATTAATAAATTATAGGGAATTTGAAATTTTCTTTAATATAATTATTTAATAATAATAAGAAGAAAATATAGACATTTTCTTTTCTGTAATCTTTGTATTTCCTTAAAGAATATATTAATTTTTAAAACAACAGCATCTCTCAATATATTTCACTTAACAATTACATGCACAATTCTCCTTCAGATCTTTTGATATTCTCATTATTCTACACTTAAAATGTGTGTGTTCCACCTCTAACAAAACTACACTTCTCTGCAATGTTAAATTTTCATGTGGATGTATGCAATCACAAAATTGACAATTTTACAACTCAAATTTTATTTAAAAATACGAGGTGTGGATATTAAATAACGAGACTGTCGTTGTAAAAAGTTTTATTCTTATTTTATACATAATTATTTATTACCGCCTTCAATGTACACCCCTTCTCTATCCCTGCAACGCTCCATGCGAATTTTCCATTGTTGGAAACAGTGCTGGAAGTTATCTTTTGTCGACTCCTTCAGTACTCTTGCCGCTTCAGTACTCTTCTAGCTTTTGGAGGAGAAATTTTGGCACCTTTTTGGCGCACACTTTTTTCATGTTCAAATTGTCATGTAAAATTTGCCGTACACTTTCTTTATCAATGTTTACAGTTTCAGCTACTGCACGAATACTCAATCGATGATCAGACCGAATCAAACTAGCAACTTTTTCGACATTTTCATCCGTTTTTGACGCTGAAGGGCGACTTGGCCGCGAATCATTTCAACGCCTTGTCAGCCATCTTTAAAACGTTTGAACCGTTCAAAAACTCGTGCACGGGATAAACATTCACTGCCGTACACTTCCCTTAGTAAATTATAAGTTTCAGTACCGGTTTTTCCAAGTTTGAAGTGAAATTTAACAACAATTCGTTGCTCTATTATTACACTAACCATTTATTTTTTCGCCAAAATAAAATAACAATGTTAACGGAAATGAAAGTTATGACTAAACCGTGTTACTTACGCAAATGAGGCTTTGGGCATTTTGAAGATGATGTTTTTAAATTAAATTACTATATAATTGCAAACTCACAATTTATTTCAATCAGCTCTTATATTTAAAAGTAAATACGATTCGTAATAATTATGAGTATTTAAACAATGGAAGATATATAAAAGAAAATTTCACATGCCATAAAACATTAATTTTGATTGGAAGCTTTGAAATTTTACATAAACATTATCTGCATCTGTCAATTATTCCTATTTAAATGTTCATTTGCTATTGTTATTATATGACGGAAATATTTGCAATGTTATTGGAACGCAAAATAATACAGCAGAATTTTCATATAATCCATTGAGCTCAATTCCCAAACAGGTGCAGTGTTTCGTGTTTTTTATGTGTGTGTTCTTATGGTGAACTAAGTTTCTAATTTGTTAGAGAAAACATTGCGAATATTTCAATTTTACAAACTGCTTTTATCAAACCAAACACATGATATATTTAGTGTACTCTATATAATATCAGTGTTAGATCATTCTTCAAAATGAAAGATAGAAGATATGATTTTAACCGTTGTTGAACAACGGAAAACGGTTTTGCTATTTTGCTTCTGAACAAATGTCACGTGGCCCCCTATCTCTAAAAAGACTTCTAGGAAGGCGATTTACGCATAAGATATATAAAAATGCTTCACAATAGCTTAAAATGTTGAAGTGATGGTAAAACTCATAGAATGCATTAAACCCAGATGATTCCAAAAACTTTGTTAAAAATTCAAATTTTTTAAACTGTTTCCTATTAATCTCCATTGATCTTTTCCTAAAAAGGAAAAAGATTAATGCAAATTTTCTAAAGAATTTTTGTCTGCCTTGATATTTTGTATTGCAGAAAAGCAAAATTTGTACATTTCAGCGTCACTATTTTCATTTAGTTTTATTGCTCAAATTGGTTTTTTACATTTGGTGTGATACTTTTGTCTCTCGATGATTTTTAATATATTTTTCATTACCGATTACTCCAGTGTTTTAAATTGTGCTTAATTATACCCAAATATATATATATATATATATATATATATATATATATATATATATATATATATATATATATATATATATATATATATATATATATATATATATATATATATATATATATATATATATATATATATATATATATATATATATATATATATATATATATATATATATATATATATATATATATATATATATATATATATATATATATATATATATATATATATATATATATATATATATATATATATATATATATATATATATATATATATATATATATATATATATATATATATATATATATATATATATATATATATATATATATATATATATATATATATATATATAAATTCAAAAAATATAAATTTTCATTTATTCTTCTCCGTTTTTTAGTTTTGCATATTCATTTGAGTCTTATTTTTCTATTTCCCTTTTCAACTGTAAATGTTGATTTATTATTTTATTTTCAGTTTTCACATTTTTTATTTCTTTCTTTTATCATTGTAAATTTGAACATTGAAATTTATCTGTTTTCATGAAAAATAATGATTTTTTCATTATCATTGCGTATTTTTCAAATACTTATTTTTTAATTTTGTTTGGAAATTCTAATACTCTTATTTAGATATTTATACTTAATTTTATTTAAAAAATAGAGCATATGGTTTTATATTCTTGTCAACATTTTTAGTCTGAGTGGAATAACGTTAAATGTATAAATGGATAATATAGCAGTTGAAGCTATGTTACCTGTTATATATATATATATATATATATATATATATATATATATATATATATATATATATATATAGTGTGTGTATGTGTGTGTGTGTGTGTGTGTGTGTGTGTGTGTGTGTGAGTGTATATACGAAAAATGTAAGTATTGAGTATATTTGAAAAGCAATTAAGTATGTCAATTTGTGTAACAAACTAAATAAGCGTGAGTAATCATTTTATTTTGAGATTAAAGTATCTATATCATATTATTAAAGAAAATTGATTTGTGATATCATTGGTTATCATGTATGAATACTATGGCTCTTGCCAATTTTAAAATTTAATTCCTCTTGATTAATATTGTAATCATAAGTACTCCGATATGTTTGAAAACATTAAAAGTTCGTTATTTTAGATTCGTCATTCACACATGTCGAATTGGAAATGTTGCTTGATAATATTGCATTCAATGCTTTTATTCTTTTGATAGAAATATAGAACTGAATTTTTACACCATCGAGAGATACTAAAAATGGTGTTTCTTAAAAAGTGTTTCTTTACACAATAAGAGCATATTTTCTAAACTTAAAATCTTTTCAAAATTTGATGTTAACTAAATAAATTATTACTGAAGTAAACAAAATCATGATAAAATGTATTACAACCGTCAGTTATTGCCCCTGTTAAGTAATGAGAAGTAAATGCAGTATTATATATTTATTTGTATTCTCATTCTAGCTGGATTAATGTTTTGGAATCATGAAATAAATGATCAAAAAACTGTATCTTATAGTAAGACACCAAAATAATTTCCGAAAGTATTTTCCATGAATAATGAACAGTATGAATAATGAACAATTCCATGAATAATTCCCTTCTTGTAGGAGAGAAAACATACAAGCAAGCACTCTGCAGATGTGCATGCAAAACGCAAGAATGCAACATCTATTTCCTGTTAATTAATGGTAGCCATGATAAAATCTGGAATATAATACTTTAAAGAGCGTGTTTCAGTTCTTAAATCATGGGTTTACTATTTAGCTCCCTGGTTTATTCCTTGAGATTCCTGAGTATGGACTACTATCCAAAAAAATTTTTCTTGTACCTTAATATATATATATATATATATATATATATATATATATATATATATATATATATATATATATATATATATATATATATATATATATATATATATATATATATATATATATATATATATATATATATATATATATATATATATATGTATATATATATATATATATATATATATATATATATATATATATATATATATATATATATATATATATATATATATATATATATATATATATATATATATATAGTAGACATTAAATAAACATTTTAGGATCTTCAAGACATGTTACCATAAAAACACTTGAACAAATTTTCCTAATCGTTTGCTTTTTTAAATACGCTTAAAAATGATTCTACAATTTTTGATTTATTACTATGCGGTTCTTTCCTAATTGTAAAAATTTACCTTAATATCCAATGCCATTAGTTTTAGAATATTACCTGAAGATAGTCGACTACCAAAATTGGTTGGTATCGTATCCATTTCATGTCAAGTCAAGTTACTCCAAATGCGAAAATCATGGCCTTATCAATGTGTACAATTTTATCATTATAAAGATTTTCCTGGAAGGGAAATTAATCAATATCCTATACACTTCTTATAATGGACGGGCAGCTAAAAACACATTTCGGGGTGAGCTCCTCCTCAGGGCAGAACCATCATAATTTGTAAGATTTGGTGATGGCTATATTTATACCCATTCCACAGAAGTGTTGGTTTCAAAGTCTGGAAGTAATGCTGCTGATAATCCTGGCTGCATTTACAGCACATAATTGAAGTTCTATTTATAAAATTCATAACTTCTAGTAAAATAAGTGCCATTTCCTTGGATGAATTGAGTTTCTACCTGTTTGTCAGTGGAAGGTATTTTATTTCCTTTCTATTATCCACTGAAGAACCAGTGAAGGTATTTCCACACCCGCCACCTGGGGACACCCCATCTAGGGGTTATTGGTACCCCCGAGAAACTACCAACGTTCCCTTCTTATAAAGAAGGAAAGAATGCTGTCAAAAAGCAGTTAACTCATGACAGAATATATCTTTGGATTTTGAGGAGTAAGATTTTTAAAGAAAATGGTCCGAAGATCAATTGGAATTAAACCTATACCATGTGATCATCTAATCAGATTGTAGTTAGTGCAGATAGTGAAAGGAATACATATACGTCAATTTTGATGATTTACGGTTTCATCTAAGAAAAAGTTCACCTCTTTCGACCATAGAATTTTCCCACACCCATGGCATTCAACAATAGTTGATAAAATATAAAAAGCAAAATCAAACCACGTTTGATAACCTCGAGAGTCCAGTATTTCCACCAAGTCTATACCGTTTCTCTTTATGTGGATTGTCATCTTGTGAGGATATCTTTTGTTATAATATTTTAAAATGAACAACACAGCATTTCGACTGTTGACAAGTTACTAATTACTTCTGATCAAAAATAATCACTAGCTCACTTAACACCAACTGAAATTATTAAACGTAACTATAACTGGATACTTTTATTGACAGTTGCATCAGAATTATTCAGCCGTTTCATCTGCAACACCTCTATAACCTTTTCCTTGAAATACAATTGCATCACAGTTCTTAGTTATTTTTTCATACCCTTTGGGATATTTTTTCAAATTCTGTAAATTACGATATTTATGCACCTGAGTTAAGATACTGCTGCTATTTTGATAAAATAATCTTTTAAGAAAAATTAGCTGTTTTTCTGTACGACCATGATAAACAAGGATTTATGTAGTTTCATCTCATTATGGTTTTTCGTACAGTTATGACTTCTTTAAAATATAATTTTATATATTATTAATAAAGAATTTTTGGAAATTTGCCATCTGTTGGTCATAATTTGAATTAATTTTTATTCCTGATATTGTTTTCTCAGACTTCTTATAACAAATATACTTTCATTTTATCAAGATCCAATTTGCCACATGGGTACTACAGGGTTCTGAATAAGGTCGCATTAATTAAATATACCTTGATATATTATGTTTTTAAGATGAAATATTTTGATGACTATAATTTATTTCATAAATATTAAAGACTAAGAAAATTAATTTCTTGATTAGAAAACATTGGGTTGTGACAATAAGGCATTACTAAATTCAAAATTTTGAACAAATCAGTTTATTTCAAAGGTATTGAATAAATCATTAATAAATGCTGATCTTAGTTATTAGTATGTAGTTATAACACCTTTGATCCCTGCAATTTCTCTGAGAAAACACATATCTCTAGAAGTAAATGTTAATCTCATTTACTTTAAGTTATTTTTAGTTACTTAATTCAGGGTCAGAAACAAACAGCTGAATGCATAAAGGTAAATATTTTTAATTATAAAAGGATTTTGTTAAACTTAGAAGTTTACTTAAGATTCTTGAAACTATCATTGACGTCTGAGTGGTTAATTTTGTTTTTGTTTTACTCAGAAGTGTGTTTATTTTAAGCATCGGCAGAGAAATCAGTGAAAGTTTGGTGGAAAAAAAAGAGGAAAGTTACTGGGAAGTTTAATTTAATTAAGACTTTCAAAGTAAAACAAATTCTTTTGCAGTTGTTAGGATGTTCCATTACTGAGCCGTTAGAATTTTTGTGCTCAAAGGATTTTATTTACACATCACTTAAGATCGTTTTCTTATAAAAGATTCTAAACTATAAAAGAAGATCACTTCAGAATATTTAAAATATAAGCGCATTAAGTATGTCCTTAAAAGCTATCATAAATATTTTATGTTTCACTGAAGGAAAAAAGGAGAAATTCTTGAGTTTCTGAAGCGCTTCATTTTAATTATTGATTTCTTGAAGTTTTTAAAGTGCAAAATATTGCAATAAAAATGTTTTATTTCAAAAACTAAAAATTCTTTTTCTATATAAGTAATATATGATTATTATATTTTCATACATATCAGAAAATTATTTCTTAGGGGGAAAAGAGTGTATACCAATATTTCAGAAAAAAAGTATTCTTTGAAAACAAAATATTAATTATTTACTTCTTTTGATCTACACGTTGTTTCAAGAGAAGAAATTTGATCTTGCACGAGTAGATTAAATAAAAAAAAACATTTTTAAAGAATTTAATGAACTATTTGAGCCCGTATGATATAAATTTGTTTGCATTATTTCAGCAATATTAATTAATAGAAAATTTTTAATGTTGGCATAAGTAAGGCAATAGTCTTAAGATTCAAAAAAGGTTATTCTCAAATTGCATTTACTAATTTAGGGAAAAATGGCGAATTGTTCTATATTGCGAAATACGTTAATTTTGAACTCTGACAATTTTGTCATTATTTAAAGTTTTCTTTAATACTTTTTCTGGCACAGGTGCCGTATAATCCATGATTCTAAATTCTTAATTTTTTTGGCGATGAAGAAATGTTGCCTAGACGACGTATCGTGACGTGCACGATTACGTAAATACTAGGGTTACCAAAATAGAATTTTCTGCATAATTCTTATAGGTCTCCATATGTATGAAGTAACAAAAACAAGGTTGTCAGATACATAAGAAAATCCTCCAAAAAATCACCAATCTCAGAATTTGGCGCATGGATTATACGGCACATATAACCTTTTTCTCTTTTTTTGTATTGAAATTATCTTCTGGCATTGGCTTAGTGATCGATTGACTGAGGTTGAGTATATTTATTTTTTTATTTATATTATTTAGAAATTTTGTTTATTCATTTTTAGCTTTTTTCATTCTTTATGTTATTTTTATAGATCGAAAATAACCGAAGAATAGACTGGAATGATTTATACGGATTGCAATTTGTGCATTCTAAAAATAAACACTCAATGATTATTGCATTTTGAGGACTCTATTCCACAACTAATCCAGTTAGCTGCGGTAATTTTTAAGTTTTTCATTTTCCTATCTCCCACTGATTCTATCATTCCCCATCTATTCCGAAAAATCCTTACAATTTAAAGTAAGAAATAATTCAACTTGTAAAGAATTACAAGAAAATAATAAAAATTCTGCACACCCATAAAGGTAAGCTTCTATTCGAAACAAATTGACCAGATACTGCTGTAGAAACAAGCAAGATAACCAACTTTCTTGGAGTACATGTTAATGCCATGTTTCAATCTGAATATTTATCTTGAAGATTTGTTATAAAAGAAATAAATGTAGACCTTTACATCTGGTTTCTGAAGAAATTGCGCAAAATTGCTTAACGATATTAGACGTACAAAGATTTACAAAAAAGAATTCTAAAGAACTGATCAAAAATATTTTGGTGAGTGTCATTGGAAATTATTTACCTCAAACTATTTACTTATTTTATTCCGTCATTCAAATTTCTCCTTTTATTGATAACGTTCGCCAATGCGGAAAATGCTATAAATTCATTCACCCAATGATAAAATGCAAATAAAATTTCTTCCTATGTAAAAACTATGGAGCATTCCCGTTAAGACTCTCCCTGTGCCAATGAAACACCTAAATGTAAATTGTCAAGGAAATCCTGCAGCTAATGACATTTCCTGCTCTACGAGGCTTGATGAATAAAAAATTCTTACATTTTAAAAGCACGAACCACTTTCCTATTTATTGAGGTGAGAAAACGTTATCATAATTATTTAAAAACAATTTTACGCCAGTGTAACTAAAAGTCATCTTCCTTTCTTGCCGAATCAAATTGAAATAACTGATATCATTAAAAAAGCACTGACTGAGATGGCTTGTATATGTGAAGCAAAAATACTTCCGATCCAGGCTAGACAAAATCAAATGGTTCATCAAATGGTTCTCATTGATGAAAGAATACATGGGAACATGTTCGAATCTAGCTAGATTTGTTTCCAGATCTCTTCCAAGAAAGATTCGTGCAAGATCTATCCAGTCAAGAAAGATAAGTCCGAACAATTCTGTGAATCAGCAAATTGTATCTCCCGAACAACCTATTATGAAGTCTCCTCAACCAATTATTAAATATGCAGAACCAAACATTGAAGAAAGAATTGAGTCAGGAAGAAGGCGTGAAAAAAATCATAATTTTTTTTAAAAAAATATTTTACTACGAACGCACTTTTTGGATTTCTAATAACTGTTCAGGTGTCTTGTTTTACTTAATGTTCAATTTAATTTCTTGGAATGCAAGAAGCATTTTATCCAAGAGTCCGTATGTAAAACTTCCGTATTTTCAATTTTCAGATATCACATCAATTCAAGAAGCGTTTCTTAAAATTTCCGACGTATTTCATATTTGTTATGAAACAATAATTGGATTAGATGGGCAAGATGGCCGTAGTGGAGGTCTGTGTTTGTTGTTGACAAATCTCTGTCGGTGCAAGTATTAAATACACCCTGCTCTGAAGATAATGATAAAAATTTTAGATGTAAGAAATACTATATTTAAATCAGTTCTTACTTTAGTAAATATATGCGTCAAGCACTGTAAATTTTTAAGTTCTCGTTTCCACATAGCATTTTATCAAATATTCACTCCTTTCATAATAATTGGAGACTTTAATGCACAAATTTTGCATTTGGTAGTTATTCAAACTCTCCTGAATCTCCAGAATTTCTCGATTAGATACTGGATAGCAACATTTGTCTTTTAAATACCTCTCAGCTTATTCATTTCGGACTCCACCATAGATCATTCCTTATCCATTATAACTTCTGTATCCCCAGATTTTTTTTCCTTTTTGTACTTTCTCAGTCAGTTAAGATATTTATGGTAGTGATCATGTCCTTGTTCAAACAAATGTCAAAATCTACAATAACGACTATTCGAAAAGTATTTCCCGCAATAAAATTTTATGGACTGGCTTTTTAAATTCAATGAACACTCAAATTGCTAATAAAAAACTAGTTTCTGTAGAACAAATCCAAGTTTTATACAAAAACCATTTTGATAAATTTAGGAAATAAACAAGAATTTCTATTTAAGTCATATCCCCCGTGCTGGACATCAGAATGTTGTTATCTTTTGGGTAAAAAAGGAAACTTTGGAGAAAAGCGAAAAGTTCTCTAAATCAGACTCTATGGATACAGTACAAAGGAATTTCTGCAAACCTTCATCAGCTTTTTCTAACCCTTTCAAGAAATTTCTGGGATAAAATTATAACAAATGCTGGTTTATCTAAAGACATTTATTCTATTCTTAAAAGACTTAAAAATAGATCTTCTGATTCACCAACTCATCATTTTGTAATTTTAGGTGAAACTTCAATGATTTCTGATTCTGTAGATCAGGCAAACCTATTTGCCAAATTTATTGCTCGTCAATCTGAAACTGAAGGACTACTTTCCGATTTAAGTTCAAACTTTGATTTAGAATATAACTATCCATTTTCTCTCGCAGAGTTCCAATTGGCGATTTCTAAATGCAAAAATATTTCAGTTGGCTCTGATTTAATATCAGCTAAAATTTTGAAAGTTCTGTCAAACATAGTTTAACGACCCCTATTGTCATTCATAAATAACTCTTGGTTAGGCTGTTCTGTTTCACCGTCTTGGAAAAAATTTATCATAATTACAATAATAAAACTTAGAAAAGATACATCAGTTAACTTTTATTACCCAATACATCTTACAAGAATTCTATGTAAGTTCACGGAACGCATGATATAATAAATTTCCTTATAAATCATATATCCTTTTCCAAATATTTTCATTCAAATCATCATCGATTTATGCCTCATAGAGGTTTATGATAGTGTTCTTTCTATACTTCATCCTTATAATATTGTTTTACGCTCACAGAGAAAATATATCATTTGCGCAACTGTGGACATATCTCAAGCTTACTGTTCAGCGTGGCCACACGGTCTTATTTATAAGATCCTCAAATTTGATATCAGGTTAAATGCTGCTCATTGGATATTGAATTCTTAAACGGATAGACATTTTAGAGTGAAATTGCGTGGGACTTTTTCTCAACCCACTTTCTCTAATAGAGGCATCCCTCAAGTCAGCGTTCTTTTTATGATTTATATGTCAGATATTTACGAAGTTCTCTCTAATGACTGCTATACTAATAAAATACTGCATGTATTTTATTTATGTTGATGACATAGTAGTTTTAGCTGCTCATTCATCACAAGAAAATCTTCAGTGAAAAATACATACTGCAATCATGAAACTTGAACAGTGGTGTAAGGAAAGGAAACTGAAAATTGATTCCTCAAAATTTTCAGTTATAGATTTCTCTTCCAAAAAATCTCCTGTAAACTTTTAATTACTATCAACCACTTACCTATCTACCCTTTAGTTATGAAGTTTTGAACGTCGGGCACATTTTATTATCTATGTATGATGAATATTACATTACCAATTGGTGGTAAATGGAGAGACCTAAAACACGTTCGTTGCAATCAGGAAAACTATACTTTTTTTTTTAAAAAATAAAGAAAAAAAACTGGTAAATGTTTTTACTTTAAAAGATTATTTCTTTGAAGTGTCTAGAAATAAGGGAAATCTAATGCCATGCATATTTTGTTTGTATTGGTTATGTATGGATTGGTAGATGGATACATACTATGGGAGGGACCCCCGGGACCCCCCAACTCCCCACCTCACGTCTTGAAGAGTTAAGATTTTCAGAATGGTAGTGCATCTCGACATAGAAAAGTTTACTGCACGTTTGAATTCGCTCATAGTTACGTTATTAATTAATGAAAAGCATTACAATCAAAACTTCATTATGGTTGAAATATCAATATAAGTTTTCAGCCGTAATAGATCAGCATTCTGGTAATAATTCTTTATCGCACTACACACAACTATTCAATCCCAAACTGTACGGAACACGAATTTTATTTCTCAGAATAAAAATTTATAATTTACGCATTTTTATTCTGCTGTTACGTAAATCAAGATACTTAAAAATATCTCTGATGCACCATGGTCATCCATGCAAATTTTATAAATAAACCTGTTCCTTAGCATTGCATACTGAACAGGCTAATCCTAAAGTACATAAATGACATTTTAATAGAGAGTGGACGATCAAATGTTGCCGGATGTCCAAAAACATTCTAAGCTTCCATAAACTTACATGTAAAAATCAACATTCATCTCCCACTCTCTACAACTTTTTCCGTACTCTACAACGTATACTGGAATCGAACCAAGAACATTTCACTCTGATCTAGAATCTATTCTACCTCAAGAGCATAGATAAAATTCATACACAGCAGCACTTCTCAAACGCATTCATTTCCCCAGTCACTGATAATCTTTTCTTACGATTTTTTATAAATAATATTTCTGAAGCAAAGGAAACAATAAACCTAGTAATGACAATGCAAAAGAGAATTTCTTGCTTTAGGTTCAACAGTTCGTGGGTTCGAATCCCACTTTGGGCATGGATGTTTGTAGTGGTTCAGAATCCACTTTAAACCGTAGGTCCCGGTCTAATTAGCCCTCGTGTGCAAAAAATGACCGTTGAGCGACAAACAAACAAACAAATAAAAGAGAATTTCTTTTTCTACACATTAGAACACTCCAAATATAGGTGTTTGATCCTGTATTTGATATTAATAGCAAGAATAAAGATTCTTTAGATTTGTAATAAGAAATTATAAGCCTAATGAAGTTACAGTATAAGACAATCTTTTCTTTCCTTGTTACATAGATAATTTAAAATCTAGGTCTTTGATTATAGATTTAATAATAATAACAATCGAGAAAATTCTTTCGATTTGTAATAAAAATGTGCAACTAATATTTCTTTAAATTTACTGATAAAATTTTTAATGGGATTACTTGTTTTATCGCAGTAATAATATTACAATTTAAAAGAACATAAATCTATTTTCCTAAATCTTAATAATTATGTGAACGTATAAATTTCCATTTAAATATAACTTTACTCAATCGTTGTTTAAATAATTCTCTAACTGTATATTAACGTTACACAAGTATGTTTACATAAATGCGTTTAATGTACTTTGAGTTAGTATATTAATTAAAATACTTTTATTTGATATTTATCCTTAATTTTAAAAATTGTAACATTAAAATAATTTAATTTTTCATAGTTTTGCTTTATTGAATGCATATTGTTATTTTATCAAAAAGAAAAAAAAAACATAATGATATCGGAATAAAATATATATTTTGCGAATATTTCTTGCCTAGTGCTTCACATAACTTCATCTAAATCAAAATAAAAGAGTCCCTATAAAAACAAAAATTACGTCCCAACTAACATTTAAATTATTCTTATTGTTTAAAGAAAGTTAAAATCAGTGAAAGCAAGAAATTTGTATATTTACCATCGTCTTTTTTTATCAAACCAAATGTTTACTCAAATAAATAAATACCTTCTATCAATATTTCCTTATTATATATAAACATATTATAAAAAAAGTAAATATTTACTTAATACCAATATTTATTCTTAAGATTAAGTTTCATTTAAAACTTTTGTGTTGCTTCATATTACATTAATACTATCGTATAATATTATATTTATTTCTATGAAAAGAATTTAAAACTTTTAAAATTTCTTCAAAATATATTTGAAAATAGAAATTCAACATTAAGATAGAGATAATTTATTGCTTATCGTATCTTTAATTACGAAAAGCATACTATGTCTCGCGTTTTTTTAAACGTATCTTTCTAAGCATGTTATTTTTTGTGGAGAAATTAATTAATAACTGTTAACGTATATACAGAATAAATGAAACACCTTAAATATTAACATAAATACTTTGTAGATACATATTATTCACAAGTTCGTGTACATATGATATATACAGAGGGTATTAACACATTTTTAGAACGATTTCGATTAAGAATATTAAAAAGTGAATGTTTTAGAACAAAAATGTTTTTCAACAGCTTATTATTTGAAATGAGAAATATTGTCTGCTACTTTTAAATTTATTCTTCTTTCAAAATGTAGCATGTAAACAAGCTGTAGATGGAAGGATATGTTTTTGCGCTTTCCGAAGAGAAATATTCTTATTCCAGGATTCAAAAACGTTGTGAAATGCATGGTATTAAAATTTACAAGTGCAAAATAAGCAACATTATTTATCGGACAGGTAAAAACCGTCAATTATTATCTCTACATGGAAAGAAGACTCCAAACGAATATCCGAAAAAAGTACGTACTGTTTCAAATGTTTCTAAAATGAAATCCTTGATAACAAGAGAAAATCCACCAACACAGAAATTAATTGCAAAGTCTTTAGATACATCTGTAGCAACAATAAATAAATTAATAAATCAAGATTTACAGTTTAAAAAAGCCAAAAAACATAACGTTCACCAGCTTTTGCCAAGGCATGTGGCTCAACGCAAAACATTTTGTAGAATCCTGTATGAAATCAATTTATCAGGCGATAAATGGACATGCATTGTGACCCATGATGAAGCATGGTTTTACCTAAATAAGTGCAACAAAAAAAAAGACTATTTATTATAGAAAACGAGGAGAAAAAATTTACAAACCTGGTTCCATCAATGTAAAGAAATTTTCAGTAAGGGGTTTATGATAGCCGAAGATTTCTCCTACAAACGGAAATTAAAAATAAAAAGAGTATAAAAAAATGTTAAAATCAACTCATCATACTAATAGGAGAAGATTTTTCGTCCAATATTTACAGAAGAAATTCCACTTCTTTATTCCAAAGACTTTCAAAGAGTGAAACTTCTTGACAAAGTAGTTTCACTGTTTGTAGTAACTTGTAGCTTCAAGACAAAGCTACAAGTCATACTTCGAAAACTACCATTGCATTCCTGGAAAAAATGAAGACTAATACAGGTTTTGCATATATACCTTTTCAACATACTCCTGTGAAGTCCCCTGACTTTTCAACTATGGACAAATTGCGCCTTTGGTCTGTTAAAAAGAGCTCTTTCTAAGCGCAAACCCACCACGATAGATGGACTCTGGAAAGTAGTGGAAGAGGAATGGAAAGCAATACACCTGTAAATTTTACGAAAAGCTCTTCTATCATGGAAATCACGATGCTGACTTATAGTCCAGAAAATATGCTATCAGATAGAACATTTAAAAAAAAATAGTTTTTAAATTTTAGACATTATTTAAACGGCCCCGAAATCGTTCGAAAAATGTGTTAATACCCTCTGTATATATATATATATATATATATATATATATATATATATATATATATATATATATATATATATATCAATTTCAAATATTGTGGTGCGTGTGGGAAAATATTTTTTCATTAAAGAAGTACTCTTATAAAACGACTATAGAGTATTGAGATTTCTAATATATTAAATAATTTCATTAATATTTATTCAACTTTGTAATGAATATAACTAGTGATATTATATTAGCAATGTTCTGATATAGTTTTACTAATTCAGTAAAATAAAATATAAAAAATTTTAGCTCTATTTAAAATTATAATTCAGACGAAAAATTATTTTTTATGATTGCGTTGCTATTTTCATTTACAGTTTAATGAATGTTTTCTAATTTTTATCATTTGAATCAATTTTGCATCAATGTATTAAAAATAACATAATTATTCATATTTAACAGAAATAAATTTCATTCATATATTGTAATCTTATGAATATATAAGTAAGAAATGTATATCCAGTATCATCTTTAAAATAGCGTATCTCCAATGTCTTAGACCAAAAATAATGTATTATTAGGGGAAATATAAATATAGTATATTTATGTGCATGTCGTTCTATTCAATTGCCCTTATTTTATAAAAAATAAAAAAAATTAAAAGTTTCTCCAACATTCGTTGCTCTTACATTTCAAGAAATGTTGCATATTTAAAAATGAATAAGAATATTTCATAAATAGAACATGAAACAAAATGATAAACCTTATATTGGCACAATTGTTCCAGAAAAAGTAAATTCATGTTTCAAATTTCACTAGGTAACTTTTTCGTTTAACAAGAATTTATATGAAATACGATATTTCCAATTTTATAAACTTCTGGGAAATGAAACGGAAAAGAAATGTGTCCTTATAAATCAATACTGCAGAAAGGAAATGCTTCTATTTCATATTAAATGCAAGGAACTAAAATATTTATTGCGGTTCTTTCGATCTTCCTTTACATTTTGAAATTTTTCATAATGCTGTGATACTTTTCTTAAAATATCACTATACAATAAATTTAAAATGAAATATTTACTTAAAACAATGAATAGTTTTATTATTTCAGTTTTTATTTGAATTTACAATACTATATGTGATGTATGTATAACATCAATACTTTCTTTTTTTAATCATTTATCATTTTATAAGTCTACGTTATCATATTGAGAAAGGTAGTAAGTATCAAGTCCGGAAACTATTGTGTTAGATATTTGGAGAGAAACAGTATGGATGAGAAAACTTATGTGTTTTAAAAAATTCTAGAATTTCATTATAGCTTAATTGATGTAATGGAGCAAGGCGAAACGTAACTGAATGTCTTGTTTCTGGCTTTCAATATTATTTCCGTCTAATACACGAAAATCTCTCGCCAAATATTCTGGTTAGTAGTAATTGTTATAATAACGTCATCTGTCTTTTTGAAATGAAGATTAAGAATGCTAAGAATCGGCGGTATTTAGAGTAGGCTTCATGTTATTATCATGATGTTTAGTAAGCTATTGTTGGTTTCTTCCTCGTGGCTCTTCCTGTTGAAAATGCCACTTATCTTGCTTTCACCACAACAGACAAAAAAATTAGTGGAAACTATTTTCTTTGTAAGTGGATAGTAAAAAATAAATCAATAAAAACATGCACTTAATTTTCAATGCAAATATTGCTACTTGTATTAGTCTGAATAACATTTTAATACGTCATTCTATTTCAATATGTCATAGAATGAAAAATGCAATCATAGTGTGACTAACAAACCCAACCTAGCATGAGGAGGTTGGTTGGTTGTGTTTTATGGCGCAAGCTCCAAAAACGGGTATGCTGCGCCAAGAATAAAGTTAGTAGCAGATATTTTATTTTATTTTATTTATTTATTCTTATTTTATTTATATTTATATTATTTTATTTATTTATTTATTTACTTTTTTTGAAAACCCAAGCACCATTAAAACTTTAAAAAACAAAAATCTGTGAATACATAGTATATTAAAATACAATTATAAAATATAAAAAGAACATTAAAATTATATATACTTTTAAAGTTTAAAAGATGCAAATTAAATATAATGTAAAAAACCTACTGTCCTCAAAAAGGCAAATAGTTTCCTGTGGGGTGGTTCCCCAAGCAAATCAAATAATGATAAAATATCACAATTAAAAAAAAAGTAAATGATATTGGTTAAAATATGAGCATGAAATTAGATAAATGATAAACAGTGAATGGTTCATCACACGTTTCACACCAAGGATTTAATTCGTTTAAAAACAAATGTCTATGTGTGAAACGTGTGTGTCCGATACGAAGGTGGGTTAATCTTACATCAGCACTTCGTATCGGTGAAACTGTTAATGAGGTGATGTATGGAAATATGGCATGCAATTTATTATTGACCTGCATGTTCCATGACTCATGCCAAAGACAATAGATTAAGTTTTTAATATTTCTTCTCACGTCAGACAAAGGAACTCATGGAAGTCATGGGCAGATGCAGATTTAGCAGCTGCATCCGCCCTTTCATTGCCATCAAGACCTACGTGACTTGGCATCCAACTGAAAATAATGTCATATCCCTTGCCAGAGAGGGAATCCAATGCTCGGTAAATTCTAGACACAACAGGTTGGCAGTCAAAACTACTGTTCCGCAAAGCTTCCAAAACACTCAAACTGTCAGTGTAAACACAGTATTTGGAACTATCACATGTATTCATCTGCTGAAGAGCTTGATAAATCGCTGTTGCTTCAGCAGAGAAGATGTAACAGGATGGATGGAGGCTGTAGCTAAGAGTTTTCTAACTTGAGGAGGAGAATATTAACTTGGATGTCAAACACATTATTTGACAGTGATTTGAGTTCATGAAGTAGTTTCCGCTATCAACCCTTTTTGATAATCAAAGATAATAGGACAACCATAGTAATAGATACATTTCGCACCCTATCTCTCACATTAAAATATTTGGATAATATAAAAATTTCAATTAGTATATTAAGTATGTATACATTTATACGAAATCACAGTTGGTAGGGAAAAATGAAATGTATTTTTTTGTCGGAATATATGATAAACGATGGAAAAACTATGACAATCCGTTTGGAGAGGCATAACTGTTTATCCAATGCAAATATTTTTAGAGAAATTTATAGACTGAATTCCATTTTAATGAAAATTTCATATATTAAGATGAATCTATTTAGATAATTCCATATATTGTATACACCCTCAGTATGTAAAAAAAGAATGAGGAGGACTTTCAGTATCCCAAGTAATTCAGAAAATAGACAAATAAAAAATAAAATAAATTATTATAGTTTTTACAATTTTAAATAAAATATTGACATTAACAGTTTAAATAGCTTTTTTAAGTAAAATAATAAACAAATACAAGTAAAATATTTTAAAAGCCAATTCCAAAAAGTTTGTTTTATAACATCAGAAAAGTGGCAACACAAGTCATCTAATTCTCGTATAAAATATATTTATTACGATACCAAACACATTAGAAAAGCATTTAGGTTTTGTCGTTGTTAAGCTGTTGTAATATACATCAAATGCCCTACTTGCTGTCTGTTAGCAGCAACCACTTGATATTTTTAAATCCAAAGAAATTTCCAGTTAATACCTGAGGTATCATTCTCTCTACTACTCAATAATAGATTTGACTCGGCTTTCTTTTTAGGTGAAAACAGGATGATCCAAGCAAAAATTGGTGGTCCGCAGGGAAAAGTTCTTTTACCTATCTTGTGATGCTGGGTTGTCAATTATTTTCTATATGCTTTAAACAAGCTTGGAATAACCACCACTGGATATGAAGGTGACTTAGTTCTAATCGTCAGAGACAAATTTGACAAAACAATCTTTAGCATCATACGAAATGTCCTTAACCGAGTTGAGACTTGGTATAGCATTTAAGGTTTTTCTGTGAATCCTCTACAACTACTGTGATTGCCTTGATAAAGGAAAAGAATCTTAATCTGAAAAAAGTAACTTTTTTTTCTGTCTAGAATTAACATGCTTTAAAGAAGAGAAATTATTATTTTTTAAATGAATCTAAGCTGGAACAAGAATTTCAACTTTTGTATTGAGAGAGAGTAAAAAGCTTTCTGGTCCTGCAGAAATGCATTTCAAAGAACTTGAGGCTTAAATCAAAATGAAATTCTTAAATTTACACTATGATAATTTCTTCCTTCATTACTTATGGCTCAATGGTCTGATGATCTGGAATTAGAAATGATACTGCTAAGGAAGATTTTAAAAAGAGCAAAGGTTATTTTTAGAGCTATTTCTGCATGTATTAAAACAACTCCTATTTCAACACTTGAAAGTTTGCTTGATATACATTCACTTTACATATGTATTAAAGAAGAAGCTATATCTTTCACGAAAAGACTTAAAAATACAGATCAGTGGAAGGATTGCTCCAGAATTTTGTCTTATGGAACCTTAATGCTGACGTAATTAGTCATTCTTTTGTAAGTATGCCTACTGATTACATAATAGATAAATATGCTTTTGATAAGTCTCATACAATCAAATTTACCTTACGAGAAGACTGAAATAATGTTGTCATCAGTGAAAACTGTGTTTATTGGTACACTGGGGGAATGAAATGAAAATATGAAAAATGAATGAATTCTAACACTGGGATTGGCATTTGATGTCCAGCTAATAGTACAAAGTTGTCCTTTCTTTTGGGAAAACATACAACTGCATTTCAAACAGAAGTCTTTGCCATTCTCATGCGCAGTTGAAACTGCTTGGATTGGACTGAAACTTTTATTGTTAGAGAATGATTATCTATTCTGACAGTCAAGCCGCATAACTGGCTTTACAGAAGTCTACTATTACCTATATTTTTCTCTGGGAATGCTAGCTTACTCTTTGCAGATTATCTTGCAGTAATTCCGTTAAATTAATGTAGGTGCCAGACACTCTGTTGTTCTTGACAGTAAGTTAGCTGATGAGTTGGTAAGTGCTGGCTCAAGAACTGAGTTTTTTCGGTCCTGAACCAATATTAGGTATTTAAAAAAATGAGGAGAAAAATGTTTTTGATCTCTTCAAGTAACAACAGTTTTTGAACTGGTCGAGTACCAGTGATCAAAGACAGGCAAGGCTGTTAAATGGTACATTTCCTATTAAAAAGCAAAACAGCTATTAAACCTCAGAAGAAGATGTTTAAGGAGAGCAGTAGGACTGCTTACTGGATACTGCGACCTTAAGAGACATCTCACCATAACTCGAGTATTAGATGACCCTACTTGCATTGTTTGTCAGTAGAAGGAGGAAACTTCATCCCATATGCAATATGAGTGTGATACTTTTTCTGCAAATAGATTTGAACATATTGGTCAGTATTTAATTGAACCTTGGATGTTGTAGAATATTTCTGTTAAATGTATGATGAATTTTATTTCAGTCACTGGCTTGTAAAAGAAAGGGCTTCCTTTGCAAGGTATAGTAGTTTAGACCTATGGTTTCAGTGCTAGGTGCCTTTGGAATTACTACTAACCTAAATTTAATCTAAATTTTCTCCTCCACACCACCTATACACAAATGAAGAGAAGTCGGACTTTAAGAAACATTTAGCAGACAACTAACTGTATCATATTCTAATTCTATTACTTTTACGAAATGAGGGAATGTTTTATTCCATTATGCTACTTCAGCACAAATGTGGGCTAAATTTGTGAAACCTGTTCATCAAAAAATAATTTTGTACAAATTTGAACAACAATAAACTCTTGGAATGTGAAGCGAAATGTGGAAGATGACTCACAGTAGCTTTGAAAATATTTTCGTAGTTGGTAGTTTTCTTTCATATGGATTGACTTTTCAGGATTTTCTGGTTCGTAGGCATGACTTGTGTGACTTTTGTTTGGGACATACTGATATCGATATTTATAATTTTATTGTTGTAAGAAGACTAAAACTAAATGAACAAAATGATTGAAGATAATACTGAATTCAAAGCATTTAGGATCAATGATATGAGATGCATCTCATACAAATTGATTGTGATACATAAGTCACAAACGATTCATAGGCTTATAGATTGGATCTATTTTATTACTAAATCAAAAAGAATAAGACGATAACAAGATACTAATAAATTTAATATTCGTAACTTATATCCTTATTAATCAATATTCGTGAATTAAAATATTTAAATAATTTGTTGTATAAATTTTTGCATGTTTTATGTGTCTTCTGAATTACCTTTTTTTGAAACCCCACTGATTTTCCAACCATAAAAATGTTTTACGTTTAAAGTTTGGCAGAAAAACTTTCTTTAATTTTACTTAAAATAGTAGAAATATCCTTAACTTTGTTTTGCGTCAGTTATCAATTTATTTCTATAATTCATTCATTCATTACAATAAATTGTGTGGAACTAATATTATACTAAATGCTTTCACTGTTGTTCATTTTAATATATATGTATATATCAAACAAACACTATTTTTGCAATTTTTTATGCGTACAATGCCTATAATATTTTATTTAAAAATGTAAAAAATCTTTACGTTCGTATACACTTTGAAATATATTTATAAATTTTTAAACTAAAAATAAATTTAAAGGGCAGAATACTGTAATTCTTTTTAATGACTTCTATACATCAACAAATAATGCTGCATCATGGAAAAAAATGTATCAATATACCAACTATAGTCAAGAAAGTCGCATAATTACGCCGAAAGGCAGTAAAGATAATAATAATAAAAGCGAATTCTAAAGAAAAGGGGGAAATCTCTTTGCGAAAAATGATGAATCTCTATGCAATTTCACTTTTCACCCTCAATTCAAAGAAGAGAATGCATTCTTCTACTTTTATTAATAAAAAAAGAGAAGCATAAAAGATAGAAGAAGATATGAAAGGATGATAAAAAAAGAAGAACTTTCAAAAGTAATTTAGTGTGCTCTTTTCAATCTCTCGGGAGCTCGGAGGTTTACTTTGTGCTATAGACTTGGAGTGAGAGATTCGGTTATTTATTCGTGCACTGATGCCGCCTTATACGCCGCCATCTTATACTTTAATCCGAAATATATGCATTATGACATTGCAGCTTCCAAATCTTATATATTGTTATTTTTCTTAAACTTCTTCCACCTCCTGTTAAGTATAATAAATAACCATAAGTCCAGTTCTGTCTTAGAAAGGAGTGGTCCAGAGGTGGGTATCCAAACAATATGTACATAATAAATGGATGCCATTTATCTCCAGTATGATGTGCTGAGTACACAATACCGCTGCCCTGATACTGGATGTAGATGGATAGGAGCGAAAAAAAATTAGCTCTGGAAAAGTGAAAATCTGTGCGCGGGAAGTGTTATGGCCGACTACAAATCACCTCTGGGTCGGGTTTCGATTTAAAGTGCTTGTTGAAATTTTAAGACGTGGTGGAGGAAGTCGTTATTCTTACCAGCTTGCCTTCATCGTAAATACGCGAATATCGTAAAGGTGTGGAGAAAGAAAATTTCACAGAATTATATAGAGGAATATTTTGCTAAATGCGATGGTTTTGTTTATGTTTATGGGTGGCAATACTTAACATTTTCCCTCTTAATTCCTGTATTCCTGCTAAAATAATGCACAGTCATAAAAAAATTCTTTACGTCATTTAAACAGTATATGATATATTATTTACTAGAACATTTAATAGCATATATGTTTTATAAAATATTTTTTTGATGAAAATGAAATATTTCACTGTATATTTATAAGAGCAATTTCAAATACTGAAAAAATTAAAACATCGAAAAAAATGTGTTTATAGCTTTTATATATATTAACTTTTTCTTCAAATTTAGATATAAAAGCTTGGTTGAAGTAAGTTCGATATAAGTTATAATTATAATTGTATGATAAACTGAAATAACAATAAAATAAGAAACTAAGAAATTCATGTAAATTTACACTTAATTCAAACACAAAAAATGAGCATAGTAATTGCATACTGAAAAATAGTAAAAAGTAGCTAAAATAAAAAAAACATATCAATATTTACAAAACTAATCAAAAATAATTTTTGCACAAAAAATTTAATTAAACCACATGGAAGAAATATAAATTAAATCCGGTAAATTGAAAATTTGTGCTGTTCATATATCATACTTGGAAATTATTAAAAAATGTCTTAGAATTTCATAGAGTAGGAGAATATCCTTAATGTGTTAATAAGTTTTATAAATAATTATTAATAATAATTCGTTGCGACTGCTTTTTTTAAATAAACCTAATTTATATCTCCAGATATTAATTATGGAAGGAGAAACAAATCATGCAATTAAATAATTTTTTTTAATTATAGCATAAGAAATTGCTTTAGAAAGAGGAATCGAGAGAAATCAGAAAATAATTTTTCCATATATTAATAATTTGCTTCAAGTTATAAATATCTTCTGTATGAATGAAAAAATATTTTTATGAACACTTGTTGTGTACAGATGTATCATTATTATTAAGTAATCGCATACTTATAAACAGTTATTTTGCTTAACATATTTTTCAACTTTTTTAATACACAATACAAAAATGAACAATTTGTTATAAAATCATCCTATATATTCTGAAACTACATAACATGAATGAAAATCACACTAGTAAATTAATCTATTTACAGTTCAGCTTAAAATAAGAGATTCGCATAATTTTAAATGGAAGTAAATATGTACAAATGCAAATAAATAAAGTTTAAAAAAATGCTAATTTATAGAAATAGAATGAAAGAAATAAAAAAGATATGCAAATTCATGACATCCAATAATGAAATAAATGCTTATATGTTAAAAATAAGGATTATATTATTATAATATGCTCAAAAGTAATGATAATAATAATAAATGATAATGATAATACAAAACTTTAATTTGTCCTCTCAATAGAGAAATAGAACTGTACATCTTTAAATTATAAGAAAAATGGTGAAAATGCCGAATTGACAGTGTTTACTATATCTAATGTCTTGTAGTTTAATTGGTAAACTTAAAATTTCTTCTATTATAAAAGTGATTGAATTATTGGTTAATAGTCTCGTTTCAAAGACGTGAATTCGATTATAATATAAATAAAGTATGCTAATCTTTGTTGGAATTCTCTTAATGCTGCAT
Organism: Latrodectus hesperus; assembly: GCA_037975125.1. NCBI lineage: Eukaryota > Metazoa > Arthropoda > Arachnida > Araneae > Theridiidae > Latrodectus > Latrodectus hesperus. Next base: position 104,332,482 of record CM075856.1, on the reverse strand, counting down.
AATAATGTCAATTACATTTAGCTTACCCTATCAAGTCAACGGAAGATACCCTTTATCAAAAACAGATTTCTTTAGCCGATTATGTTCAGGAATACACTGTAAAATTGACTTTTTTTCAGGTGATTCTTATTTTTCAGGTTGATTACGTATACAACGTTAATCTTATGATAACCTACATGACATAGATGGGATTTGGTTGTTCAACGTCAACAGTTACGGCAGTAGGTTAAAGAGATGTTTGAGAAACCCATTTACATTTTGCAATGTGATACTAAACTTATTTCGGCTCCCCATTGTCGAGATTGAATGCAAGCGATTGGATGTATTTGAATACAACGATACTTATTGAACCATCACAAGAGTATTTACAAGTGAACATCTCAAAAAAACCACACGTATGGACTAGAACCATCACACCGCTCTTCATTCAGGACGATGATTCATGATGGCCCATACATTTAAAAAAGATATTCAGAATTCAACTTGTGTGAATATTAGTAACTCGCATAATACTTCATTTTTCAATGCCTCTGAAATAATATCCAGCTTGGTGTATGGACATCTACCTGATGAATTATTAAATCACTCGGACACTAATTTAAGCTTGAATGAACTTATATGATAATTACTAGTATCAGGAAATTGCAATACTTTAGAAATTAAATATTTGTTGATTAACTATATATAATTGCTTATAAAATAAATTTTCTTGTTATAATATAAAATATTTTCCCTGATGTTCTGATTTGTGGGTTATCAAATTCTTGGATGTATTATTTAGGTCTTTATATGTTTTACTCACAGTAAAATTTAGGCACTCGAGAATATGGTTGGGGAAGCCTGTGCGGCCTTAAGTTCTGTATTGGTTCCATGGTAGAGGGAAAGGAGCAGCTTCAATTGGTCCGAGGACCTGGGGATTAATTTGTGAAGTATATCATTCAGATAAAATTGTGAGAAGGAAATACCAATTTACATTTGCTGGATAAAATAAATGTGTTGACTCCTACACAATAGGTCTAAGTGAAATTAAGTATTATTTTTTTTAGTTTTATGCAAATATTTACTCGTTATTGTGGATTACTTGGCAGCTAAAATGTGCTCTGAAGTTTTCCCGGATTATATTCTGCATTCTCATACTTTAATAGCTACACGTGTAAAAAACAGCAATGCAATACAAATCCATTGTTATTACGCAAATAAATGAATCAAGTTTAGAATATGCTTCTGCAAAAAGTTTAATTTTATTTCAAGAACACTCTACCTGGAACCAGGGGGTATGTGTACCCTTCTGGGGCTTGAGCTAGCCACCAGGCACGTCGGCAGGTGGTGGATCGCCGAACGTCCTGTAGGAATGACAGGATAGCCTTGAATATAGAATAAGAGGCCGCGAACCAGCTCCCGTAAACCCTGGTGTTATGCGATCCGTGCCTAGGGCTAATTGGCACCGCGGTATTGGTGTCTTAAGTTGCCTCTAGTTGCCTGGCAAACTTCTAGAGTAATTTGCCTTGCCCAGTATCTCAGGCAATGTTGGGTGGACTTATATTACCTGAGCTTATTAATTGTTATCTTGTGGCTGAAAAGACACAAGAAATAACAAATCTTTCTGCATTTGCAGGTGAAGCCTCTGAAGTAGACCTTGCTGAAAAAGACATGGGAACTCAGAGGCAATCTTGTAAAGGGGCAGTAATGAATCTTTTACTTGAGGTAGAAATGACCTCCAAACCATCTTCTGGTGAAAGCCAGGAAGCTATCCTTAGCATCTGACCAGATGGGACTGTTTCAGCAAGACCCTATCTGCTGGAAATGTCAAACGCAAGAGGAAACGGCAGAGCATATCATTTATGAATGCGAGGCTCTTGCCCTCCCTAGATTAACTTCTTTAGGCATCATCCATACTAGAGAGTTACACCTAGGCTCCATTAAAGGGTTATCAGACTTTATTAATAAAGTGGGTGACCCGAGCAACTGGAACTAGGAAACATTGGGTTTGGAGTTAATGGTACAAAATGCTGATAAAAGCAGAGGTGCCCAATGGCATACAATCCCAACCTTAAGAAGAAGAAGAAGAAGAACACTCTAAATCCTGGTCTATATTAATAATGATGAAAATTTTTCAATTGCTTTAATGGAGAATATCAAAAAATATTTGCGATTAGAAGAAAACAATGCTGTACATAACAAATAAATATTTTCTAAATGTTTTGATGTGTAAGTTCGTCAACAAAAGGGACGCTCAATAAATTGCAGCATCAATAAATTGCAGTAAATAATTTATTGATTAAAATCAAACAAATTTAATCAATAAATTATTTTAATATGCTTTTAAAATATATTAAAATAATTTCATTTGGTATTTCAAACAGAACAATTACACTACAATTTATTGAATTCAATAGAAATATAAACACACTATTTTATTAAATTTAATAATTCTTGAAAAAAAACATGGAAAATATACAGAAGAATGAAGTGCAAGCTGCTTCAAGTGATATTCTAATTGAAATATATGTGGGTAAAAGCTGATTTTTTTATAATTCCTTGCTCTTGGATAGAAAATTTATTTGCAGTTTATTGAATGTAATGGCGCATTATAATGTCGGAAAAAAGTATTATCTGTAGACAAAGCATGCTGTTATATGTAATGTATGGTAAAATGTAAAGTTATTCATTAATATATTATAGCAATACTTTATCATATGAGGTTGTAATACTAATGAGTACGCAGTATTCTAACTTTGATATTTCCGTTTCAGAGACTTTACATTCGACTTACCTAATGCAACAGTTGTATTTATAATATTGACATTAATGATGAAACTTACTTTCAACATTGTTGATGTCTCATTTTAATTTTTAAAGGTATAGCAACTCAATTTCATAAAAACAAAATTTTTCTGAGAGTATTATATACGCCATATCACACAAGTGCAATGATGTAAAAATGAATTATTTTAAATTTTAATAACCGATAAACCATGTTTTCTCAAGCTTTTTTTTCCAATGGTGGGCACTGTTTTCTCAAACTTAATAGTTCAATTATAGAAAATAAATATAATTATGGTAATTTTAAAATATAATTTATTTTCATTACCTTGGATGATTTTTTATAAGCACATACAAATCAGGGAAAATGTATACTGAAATTTAGATGATTTATTTGTCAAAAATGTATTTACTTTTAAAATTAATAAGCACAACATGCATACAATATCAGATTTATAGAATATAAGCCAAAAAAGATCAAATTAAACTGGTTCATAATACTTCACTATTTTTATTTAAGTAATGCTTTATACGATTAAGACGGAATTGTTAATAAGTCTCTTCTGACAAGTAAATACTGGTATTTAAATTGCCAAACTGATTTTAAGCTCTTTTTGATAAACAAAGGGTTTCAGTAAAATAAATATCACTAACCTGAGTGGCAATTCAACAAAAAATGCCTTCTTTATAAAGAAAGAACTTAAATTTTTAAAATATTAATTTTAAATTTTCACAAAAATTGCTTTGTGAATTTTATAATTTTTTGAGCTAATTTCTATTCTTTTCTAACAAACTCCTTTTACTTTTTGAGTATTACATTATAAATCATTAGCTTTTAAGTCAATCAAATGATTTATATTTTTAATTTTAAAAGAAATGAAATATATATATATATATATATATATATATATATATATATATATATATATATATATATATATATATATATATATATATATATATATATATATATATATATATATATATATATATATATATATATATATATATATATATATATATATATATATACATAAACAGAGTACTTACTATTCGGTTGCCATTTATGTTCAACTTGACCTGTTTAGAATCAACCTTATAATTGTACTTAAATTAAATTCTGAACCATTACAAACATATTTGTCAGTCTTGGGAATTAAACACACTAAATATTGATTTACTTAATAGAAAACTCGAGAAGATTTCAGTTCGTATAAAATAGTCAAGTTGATACTGTCTCAAATTTCTTACATATTTGAAAGATATTGTATAAAACTCCACTCCACTTAGGATTCGAAATCCAAGTATCTTTCGAACTAAGAAGTTTAAGTACAAAATAGTGGCCAAATTTTATTGTAATTATTTCACCTTGATGTACAAAGCAATCTTCAGAATTTATCAATTTAATATTGAACTAGGAATCCTAGATCTCCAAGACAAACTGTTCAAACATTGCAGACCCCCAGATGTCTTGAGACAGATGTCTTGAGTGCTTTGAAACCCATTGGTTTGAGGTTCCCTGAATCAAAATGGCTACATGTCTTTACTGATAGTTCCTACTCTGATAATCCACTCTCAGCTGGTGCAGGTGTACATTTAAAACAGTTCAATTTTTATGCTTCTCTAGGTGTCTGCAGAAGAGCATTTGATGTAGAAGTTGAGACAATATGAATTGCTTGAAAACAACTAAAAGCTCTTCATGATATTTTTGACAGAATGGCTCTGCTCTCTGGTTTACAGGCTGTAATTTAGATAATAATCCCAATCTCACCCCCATCTTGTGAAATCCTCCTTACCCAGGAGCTCTTGGAAATTCTGACATCACAAAAGAAAACATGTTATGTTCTAGTTGGTACCTGCCCAGCAAACACAAAGATGCCGGGCATCCATCGGGCCGCTGTTGTTAGCCGTCTTGGCCAGCAGCGGCCCGCCGTTATTTGGCCTCGTTGTCTCCGTCAATAAAGTGGTCGTCGTCATTGCTGCTGGGCCGGCAGTACGGTCCGCTGTTGGCCCAACGCCGGGTGGCCATCAATGCCATATTGGCCGCATGTGGCCCATGTAATTGCCGGTACCTGCCCATATACGGTTATCCATCGGCCCTTTGCCATTTGGCCGACGATAGCCGCTTTCACCGACGTAGGGCTGGTTATGGTTATTTCTATAAATATTGAATTCATTTTTATGTTAATATTGTATATATTGTTAAAGTTAACATAAAAGTATCGGAAATCCATCAAATTAATACAGAATATATTTTTGTGATTCTAATAGACCATTGTTATCCATGTAATATTGTCAAATATTAAGTGCATTTTTAGTTCTTAATTATATAAAGATTAAAAAAATATGAATTACTAACTCATATTTTAAGTCATTTTTTTGACAATACTATCTAAATTTTATAGTTTTATTATAATAATCTAAATTTTATTTAAATAACTTTTATATTCTGTTTTTAAAATATTTGTAATTACAGAATTTCATTATTTATAAATTTTAAAAAAATTGTTGTGTAAGCAAGTGTCAATTTATTGCTAAAACTGAACTTGAAGTTATAAAAGAATTCCAGTTGTTTTATGATAATTTTATAGAATTATTTTAAAGCACACACACATATATATTTAATTTGTATATAAATTAATATTTCATTTAACTCCATGTAACAAGATGTTGAGAAAAATGATAAAAAGTATTAAGATTACTGTTTTTTTACTTATAAAAATTAACAAAACAAAAGCCATAATTAAGTGAAATGTCTGCAAGCAACAAGATGTTGAGAAAAATGATACAAAAGGATACAGATTAAAATCTTTTATTACTTATAAAAATTAACACAACAAAAGCCATATATAAGTGAAATGTCTAAATATTAATGGAATTAACATTTTTTATTTATGATAATACTGAAAATAAAATAAAGTATCTATTTTTATTTACATTTGAAAATAGTTTTTGCAAAGTTTTTTTTAACATTTTTAATTTACAAGTTTTTTATTTTATTTTTGTGGTCCACCTTCCGAATTAGTACTCTGGAACAAATATCTCCTTTTGTGAAGATTTTCACTTTGTTGTAATACTCTGAAAATAAAATAACATAATTGTTAAACTGTGTGTGATTCAATTTAATAACAAAAATAGAACAGCAGGATATTAATAACAGCCCAGGTAAAAATCAAAAAATTGAGTTGATATGTTTATATAAATCAAGTGAAACTTCATGCATAACATTTATTTTCACATATTAGGTATTATTTCACAGTATTAATTATTTGAATATGGAGAATCCAACATAACTATTTTTAAACTTACAATATTTTACAATTAAATTTACAATCAAAGCAAAATAAGCCAAGCACTTGAATATTGTGAATGCCTATAATAGTGTCAATTTTCATTCAGAATTAATAACTCATAAAAATAAGATTACTAATACAATTCTTTTATGATGGAATCTTTTACTTAATTTTAGCTTTATCTCTTTAAAAAAGGGGGAATGTTTATTTGTAACATTATGTCCACAATGAGCATGCTTGGGAACTAAACACTGGGTGTTTTGCGTTATGCTGAGCACCTTATCGGGACATGTGCTTCGCAGCATAGGGGCTCTCGTGCCAGAGTTTAGTTTTAGTTTATATTCATATTGATATTTCAATATATATATATATATATATATATATATATATATATATATATATATATATATATATATATATATATATATATATATATATATATATATATATATATATATATACACATTATAATAAATAAAACTAAGTAACAAATGAAAAATCAGCATTCATCATTTCTGACAATTCTTTGATTAAAAATAAAGAAAAATAATTGGGTTAAATGAAAACAATTTCAGTTGAATGGCATAGTAGAAATTTTAAACATCTGACTTCAAAAATTCAATGTAATGTTTTAAACAGAATTTTGCATTTTCAAGGTTATAAAATGTAATTAATTTTATAACATACACTTTTTATTTCCTGTTTTTAAAAAATCATTTTGAACTAATAAAAAGTAGTTAAAAATATTCATTAATGATTATCAAATTATTTTTTACACATAACAACAATTACAGATTAGTAAAGTTTATAAAATCATAGTAATTAAAATAAATATTGATGAATTTTTAAACATATTGACAATCACAAATTATTTATACAATATTCTATGTAAAATCTTATTAACATGGATTTTTTTTTACACACCTGTGATTACAGATTAATGGAAAAAAATTATGTCAATAAATGCAAAAGATTTATAGATTTTGAATACGTGCATTCTAGTTTTTGCCCAGTAAATTTACATCACAAGTAATTATCATAATCCTGAATTAATTAGAAGTAAAATGTTTTACATAACTTTATAATTCTTATTTTACACAAAGTATTAAATTTATATTTAATCCAATATTATTAGAAAATAAGTTATTAATTCTGGACTATAGTTTAAATACCTACACTTTACATTGGAGTGGGGAGATGTTAGAAACACAATCTTCAAAGCTAATGTATAAAATGAAATATTAGCAAAATAGCCATCAATAATAAATATAAGCAATAATTTGTTACTTTACTTAAAAATATTACCTATATTTACTTGCTAATAGTATTTATAATTACAATTATTTGCAAATCTTATATTAACTACATTTAATTGTATTAAAATTAGATTATTTGTTAATATTATTTACAATTATAATTATTTGCATGAATTATATCATTTACAATTATTTGTTAATACAAATAATCAAAAAAATTGTAACACAAGAAAATAAATTATCTGGCTTGTAATTACCAATGATATTGAAAAATATTAAGGAAAAATTTTTATTTTTGGTTAGATGTGGTCATTGATCGAGATTATATATGAGACATAAAATACCCATTAAAATAGATACTGTTCATCATAATTATATCACGTAACAGATATGAATTATTAAATATGAAAATGAAATTAATAAAGTAAAATCATTTTTTTATTCTTACATATTTTAAGAAAACTGCTTAAAATTAAAAAAAATCTTAATTTTAAGAAAAGTAAAATGAATAAATAAGTGTGATTTTACATTCGAGGCTTACAGTAAATGCATATCAAAACTAAACGAAACATTACAAAGATTGACTTATTTATTAAATATTTCCTATATATTCTTTTTAACATTTATTTAAAAAAAAATATTTTCTGAAATGAGTTAAAGTAAAACTATATTTGCCAACACAATATTACAACATTTTTTTCAAATTTTTACAATTGATTAATTTGCATAGTCAGAACTACTCAATGTGTAAATTAAATTTCCCAAGTTACAAAAAAATTTCTTATGGGAAAAAAATTTATTTCACTTTGAGTAAATACTCGTATATAAATGAAGCACTTAAAAGATTTCAGAAATTTATACACTGTTCTTAATTTAATGATTAAAAAAAGTTCAGCAATATATCAAAATTTATTGTACATTTAAATACTTTAGATATATATTACTCTTCTAACATTGGTATTACTCATATCCAAAAAGAAAGATTTGTTTTGGTATGTAGGCCATTATAATAGCAGCATTTTAAAATAACTAATTTCGCAACTTCTGCAGCATGACATCTGTGAGTAGATAGTTCTATAAATAAAAAATATCTATTAGTTCCAAATGAAAGATAATTTGACACAAAAGGTTTTGCCTTTATATATGCAGAAGATAAAATATGCTCATTTGGGCTATGTTGGTTATAGAGGAAAAGGAAGTCTTAAAACTTAAAATTGATTAATTACATGAGAATATATATAGAGGTCACTTTCCAGTATAATATATTTAAACCAAATGTTATTGATAAAAAATTTCTATAACAAATTCAAGTTTTGCAAGAAGCCAGAAAAAGGATAAAACGAATAAATGAAGACCTAACTATTTCCTTTATGTAATTTGGCAATATTTTTTTCTCTAAGTTTTGATTTCTTAATCATTTGCAATCCGTAAACAGCTGATCCTTCATGTAGAACAGTTGTAAAACACATCCAACATGTTAATGAATGAAATATCAATTTGAAAATATTAAATGCTTAACTGATAAATAAGATTAAACTTAAATTATATTCTTTCTCTAATAAAATAATTAAATTATTCTCAAGATGGATATCACAAAACTTTACCTCTTTGATAACAAGTGGTGTTTTGAATAATTTCGACCAATATCTGGGCTTTAAGTTTAATCGTTTTATGTTATAAATTACAATAAGAAAAACAACATAAAAAATAATGTCAACTATCAAAAATGACTTTAAACTCTGTATTTTCTGTAAAAAACTCACAACAAAAGAGATATCGAGAAATTAAAAACAAATTATTAGTTAACAAATATATAAATTATATATATATATAGTAAATGTTTTAAGATTAACCTAATTATGCTTACTATATTAAAACAATAAAATAAAATAAACATGGAGTTTACAAATGCAATATTTTAATTATTTTTTATTATTTTGAAATTGTATAGTGAATTTGAAAATTAGAAGTATTTCTGAAATCAAAAAAGATAAACTTTTTTTAACTATTTCTCATATCATACTCATTTTACTTGTATACCTTACTAATTTAATTTGTTTAAAATTATGTTTAAGCTCTTTATTTAACTTCAATTCCTCAAAGAGAAAAATCAAAAGTAAATAAAAATAATTCTGACAATATTATATCAAGGACAATATTGTCATCATAATCAGACTTTGTAAATCGGTAACGGAGAAAAAATTATTTTTAATTGTATGTTTATGTGTGTATATATATAAGATTAGATATATCATTTACCCATTATCCGGTCGACTATTTACTATAACAGTGAAACCACTTACATTACTATAAAAGAATCAAGTGATCAAAATGTCAAAATTATCATCAAATGAAATGTTAATCACTTTCTCCAAAATGTAAAGGGACAAATATTCTAGTTAACTTATATTTTCATTAAAACAAATTGAAATTATTGTTAATTCATGCTTCAATTTTTTTCAGTCACAAATAAAAACATAAAATATGATTTTAAATATAATAAAGTATGTAAACACAAGAGTAGCTAGCAATCTGGCTCTGTAGCAATTATGGAAACAAGCAAGCTGACTTATTCGCAAAGAGGGGTGCAGGATTTGTTTAGGCAAAACGCACAGATATTTACTAACACCCTATAAAGATATACCTAAAACATGTTTTTAAAATAATTCAAGCTTCTTAACTATAAGAAAGGATAAAAACCAGGCGGTGGAAAATCGACCTTCTGACGGTCCATGCCGTAAAACTGTGGCACAGTTTCGACTCCTGACGGATCATGACTGTCTGGAGGAACGATTGCAAGGCTTAGCTCAACCTTTTGTCAATGAATCATTAAATTTGACCCTAAGCGTCCTGTTTTTCCTAAAATTAAATTTCGAAGGATGTAAAAATGTAAATCAGCATAAAATTTAGGATTTTGATGATGTCTCTAATTTAAGTAATTTTTATGATTCAGCGTAACATTATAAATTTGACAATGTTTCAAACTTCTTCCATTTTAAGCTACTTTTCATCATTTCCTTCATGCTTATGATTTACAAAGCATGTAACACTATTCTGATTAAAGTTACTTTTTATCATTATCCCTAAGTTTATGTTTTAGGCACTATACCATACTACTTCTGTTTTAATTTAATTTTTATCATTCCGATCAAGATTGCAATTTTTAAATTGTCCCACATTATTCCTAATTAAGTTTTATTCATCCCTCATATAAAGAATAAGATTTTAACTATGCCTTTGAATTTTAAGTGATATCAAATATAAACCTGCATTGATGAGTTGAGGAACTTTAAGGACCATCTTATTATTTCTGTGTTTGATTTAATCATTATTTTTCTAATAGCAGACTCAGCTTACGGATGTTGAATATTAACAAATCAATGAGCCTAATACATTTTAATCAAATTTTTAAAGCTTAAGTACATTAAATTTAAATATTCAGTCTACAAGTATTTTTAGACTGTAAAAAACTTCTCTTTATTAGTATTACAAAAACGTTTCTATTAACAAAAGTTTACCCATTATATTTAAACATTTTGTTTCCGCTTTCCGTCGTATTTTTTTATCACCCAGGTTGGGTCTATGATTTTAACCATGTCTATGAATGTTAACTAATATAAAATTCTCAGCTTTCATTGATATTGAGGAAATGTTTTCTGAAATAAGAATTGGCTTAATATTTCTGTCGATTAAATAGTTATTTTCTAATCATTAAGCTTATATAAGACTATCATTTGGATCATGGTAGGCTACTACATGTAATATCTGATTAAATTATTCCAAATATACTGTAAGTAAGAAAATACTATTAAATTTTTTTAAATTTCGAAATGAGAAAAAAATTTATACTTTAAATGTTTTTTGCATGAATGCACTTATAACAAATTTACAATTAAAGAAAGCGCATTAAACTTATACTAACTAATTATTTCTTATTAAGTTATAATTCACAGATTACCATGTTTTATTTCAAATAAAATACCTAAATTAGGTCTGCATATCTTTGTAATGTATCCATATCTTATGATAAACAAAATTCTTATGATAATTTTGGCTCTTTGAAGTACTTCACATATATTTCTTACTAATATTTATTGGAATCCTTATGCTTTCTTTATTTATTTGAAGGATGCATAATCAAGAAATATTCAGCATATTAACATAGTCTCAATATTTGTTTTCTCTAGTTTAAATGACGTTAGCTTACGTAAAGAAGGAAATAAGAAGAAGGCGGAATAGCCGGAGTCATGTTCTTTTCTCATTCTTTATTTAAATTAGCGTCATGTGACGATTTTTAATTTTCCATAACTAATATCCATGTAAGAAGAAAACCAATCTTAATTATAACACTAATCTTCTTTTCATATAACTCAATTATAAATATAATTTGTTTTCTTACGTATAGATTTTATTCACTTTGACTTCGTTTTTATCTGGTAACTTATGAGTTACGTATTAATTATCTAAAAAATATATTTCAAAATTATATTCTTCATAAATACACACAAATATACATGTTTATGGGTACACACATTTACTATTCTTATTAAATAATATTGGTTTTCCTCTCACATGAATATTAGGTATGGAAAATTAAAAAATTATCACATGACGCTAATTTAAATAAAGAATGAGAAAAGAACATGACTTCGGCTATTCCGCCTTCTTCTTATTTCATTCTTTACTTAAGCTAACGTCATTTAAACTAGAGAAAACAAATATTGAGACTACGTTAGTGTGGGGAATATTTCTCGATTATGCATCCTTCAAATAAATAAAGAAAGCATAATGATTCCTATAAATATTAGTAAGAAATATAAATGAAGTACTTCAATAAGCCAAAATTTACCATTCTTCCACAATTTAACAATATTATTTTAGCTCATGAATCATATTTCCATAATCCATTAGTTCATCAAAATTTTCAATAAATATTCCTCAGAAGAGGGCTTTTAAAAATTCCATGAGAAGCAACTGGAAGCTCAATATCTCCATTTGGTACAAAATTCTTCTCAGCTTGATTTAATACAAAAAATCATACCGTCGTCAACGAGCGAAAAATTATTTATTTAGAAGACCAAAAAAAAAAGAAGTAGGAAACCTTTTGAAAGAATTCGTTAATACCTTCATTTGAAATGGACGTGGCAGCGGCTCGGCTCGTATTTTAGTCACGAAAGCTCTTGAAGATCCGATACCGAGTATGGCTCAGGCGTGGGCGAGAATTCGAAAATATTTAAGCGATAGGCCCGCCGTTATCTGAAGCATACGGAATCAAAAATACAGTTTTTTTTCTTTTACTTTCACTACAGCTGATATTTATTTAATCCTTTTGGATGTCTACATTTTTTCTAGGCAGGGAATCAAGAAATAAAACGTCAGTTAGCGAAAATTGCTGCTCTGTGGAAAAGTTGAAGAATTTTAAGCAGCTAATCTATAATTTACAGTTAATAATCAGTAAATTTTGTTGGTAATTTGTCTGTAAATATTTTCCTGCTGATGAAATAGGATTTATAAGTCATAAAATAATCTTCCTACTAAGTTGAATATTTTGTTGATATATATTATAAATATTTTTTTAAGTCTTTATTAAATGTATTTGACAGAAAAAAGTTGCTCCAAAAGCCAAATTTGTATTTATTATAAATTTACCGTTTCACAAAATAAATATGCATTGTTTAAAAATCGAAATTTTAAACTGCATTAGATAAGAAAATTTGTATATTAAATGATTTTTAATTCAATATATGATTTTTAGTATATTTTATTATTTGTTTTAGTTTTTAAGTCATAAATCTTTTTTCAGAAAAAAATGCATTCAATTTTGATTTGATCTGGAACAAAATGATGTGTCATGCAATTTTCATTTTTTATGATCACTTAGACAAAAAAGGATTTTTTCTTTAAAATTTTAGTATCCTACATTTGGCATTATTTAATTGATTAGTAAAATTTATAATTAAATCATTCATTTTGATTTTTGAAATTATTAGTAAATTGAAAGAAACTAATTTTTGTTGATGTGAACATAATTGTATATATAGAAATGTATTTAAGTAGTAACTGATCTCGATTTTTATTTTCTTCTAAAAGATATATAAACCCTATTTCTATTGTCATTGATTAACTTGACACTTAATCGAGATAAGTGCACTATTGATATTCATTTATAACAGTCACTTTTAGAGATCACGATCATTGGAAATAAGTATTCTAAATAGGATTTCATATAGTCAATAGTGCACAATAGGATAAGTGTACTATTGAAATTCCCTTATAACTGCTACTTTTAGTGATGGTGAAATAGGAGATGAGTGTTCTGAATAGTATTATATATAGTCAATAGTGCACAATCAGATAAGCGCACTATCGACATTCAGTTGTAAACTGTCACATTTAGTGATGGTCAACACAGGAGATAAATGCTCTAAATAGGATTTGTGTAGATAAAACTTGTATATATCGCGGAAAAAGAGAATTGATTTTTGCGCAGACAATAAGATTTGATTGAGTTCAGCAGCATCAATAAGAATGAAAAACCCTTTTTTTTTACTTATTTCTAAAGTTATTCCTTTTTTGAATAATTAGTTTTTCAATCATGTTAAGAAATGCAATTTTTATTTTTTGGGATATTTTATAGCTAGTTTTTAAATTTATCGTTATTTTACATATAACATTAAGCGGAGCTATGTCGTCAGATTTCATTGATAGAAGTTTTGTGTAAAATCATATACATAGATTTGGAATTTTTGAGAAACAATGATATTTGCTATTTATTTTTTAAAATATTGTCTTATACTACTAAATAATATCCATGTATATATATATATATATATATATATATATATATATATATATATATATATATATATATATATATATATATATATATATATATATATATATATATATATATATATATATATATATATATATATATATATATATATATATATATATACATGTATATATATATATATATATATACGTATATATACATATATATATATGTATATATATATATATATATATATAATTATAGAAAGTCAAGTATAGAGTTTGAAATTTCCCTTTAATTATGAAGCAGTTAATTATTGAATTCAAGAAATCATTTTATTATCTTTTTTATGCATTTCCCGTCAATGACATACGGAAAAAAAGTGTAAGGAGCTACTTTGTAATAGGCAGTAATAATACTTCTTCTAAAAGAAAAAAATTGTAAACAACATTATTTTTTTGAAGAAAACTATAAATGAGAATTTAACAAGATGGTATGGGTTCAATGCCGTATATTTTTACAACACCCATCATTTATACAGAGATGACAAAATTTAAAAAGTAATAAATAAACTAAGTGCATCACTTTTTGAAGCGAGAATATTTCTTGAATGGAATATTGCATCTCTTATATTAATTTTATTACTTTATAATCATTGAGGATGTATCATTTAGCTCAAATCATGATTATTTGTGGTTTTATTTTGTAAGGAACGTAAAGCTTAAAATGTTGATATGGAACACATTTATTTCAATTGGTAGAAACCAAATAACTATAAAAAGGTTTTATCTTATATTTCTTGTAACCGTTCTTACTTCAAACAATTGACAAATAAAACAGAATTAGTTCTTCTATAATTAATTTTAATATGCTGTATTTTAAGATCAAAATGCTTCCTTATAAAATCAAGTAATAATCAACATCAAACTTATTTCAGATGCATTTTTCTTATTTTTTAATAAGCAACACCTCTCTCCATATTTAATTTAACTATGAATCTCAATAAGCACGTGTTACACCACAAATCTCAGTGATCGATGTGATAATCAGAGTCAGCATCGCTTATTTATATGCTTATCAAATGAACGTAAGCTTCCCGTTTACTATGCGTAACACATTTAACGATGGATTAGAAACTTTCCGGAAAATCAACCACCTAGAAGATAGTCGCTTATTGGCTTGTTCCTACCAGTTTAGGCTGTCGCTTATGCGTACACATGTATTAGTTTAATTCAAGCGATCAGTCATGTTTGTTAAAAGCGTAAAATTTTCAGCGGAAGAAACATGGAGAAACGTAATGACCGTGAACACATTGAAATTATCTTGTTCTTATTCTTGCTTTAACCCCTGCGCCTGACTTAATTCCCGTTTCCATTAGCTCAGAGTGAAATTAAACCATAAGTAACCGAACTTTATAGTTAATTAGTACGTACTAATATCGTTAATTGCTTTTCTCCGCAGTTATTATTGCTTTCTTCTCATTTCGAGTGCTGGAACTTAAGACGTCCAAGAAATTTCACTTATTCATGAGTTTAACTCCCTATTGCGATAAGATAACTCCAGCATATTAGCTTGCGTAAAGTAATTGATATAATTTGTTAGACGATACAAGTAAGTGGCACGAAATTTTTAATTATATGAATTTATTTAATTAAGCGTACATTGATCAAAATGTTTTTAGAAACTCAGAATTCTCTGTGACATTTTATGATTAATGTTTCTATAAAAGAATTACGATCCTAAATATACTTTGCAATGGATCATAATGAACTCGTTCTTTTGTGGAGAGTTTATCTGATTTGCCCTCACTCGTTTTTGAAAAGATGAATTATTGCTGCAATCTTCATGCACATTTTTCTTAATGTAATTTGATAGGACTCTGTAAAATTTGGAGCACAAGTTATCTGTTTCACATTTTTAATGCAATATATGTATATGCATATAAATAGGCCTAGAAATTTTTTCAAATTATTTTTAATGCGATATAAGTATTTGAATGCCCTACTACAGATGAAACTACTAACAGAACTAATAAAACCACTGACACTCTAAATCAATCTGATATCAACTTTTAAATGCTATACTATTAATCGCAGTATGTTTATTTTTATTTTTTAGTTAAAGAAAATTACGAATAAAATGTTGAGTGTAGTTCCTGCTTTTCATTATTTCCGCATGTTCAGATGGAGCTTCCGGGTGGGAACGGCTGCTTTTTGCACATCATGGAAATAACCAATAAACGATCATAAAAACTCTCCAGAGCTAGGATATAGACTAATTTGTGATGAAAATAAACATTTACTAACCTTAAAAATAGCATTTTTTTTTAAATTTTTATATCTATCTATTTTATTTTACTAATCATTACATTAAATTATTTCAATCATCATTGTGCTTTTATAATATAATTTCTCTTAGTTTAACAGATGAGAGACTTCGTAAATAAAGTAGAATTTGATCAGATGCCTCCACTTTTCTTTTTCCTGCTTTCATGATGTAATCATTTAAGATTCAAGTTACTCTGACACATTTTCTTATTAAATATGAAAATGTAAATTGATTAATGTGTTCAAAATTGTTCTTGAATAGAATATATATACATATATATATATATATATATATATATATATATATATATATATATATATATATATACATATGTATATATACATGTATATATATATATATATGCATATGTATATATATATATATATATATATATATATATATATATATATATATATATATATATATATATATATATATATATATATATATATATATATATATATATATATATATATATATATATATATATAAAATAAATGGGTTGTGTGTGATGAGATATATATAGTAAATTACTTATTTTAATTACTTCAAATAACCAAAAATAATCCTAATGATATAAGACAATCAAGTATTTTGATCAAAGTAAAAAAAATAATGAAAATACTTATTCTTTTATTACTTACAAACAAAATTTTGAGTTGCTTGTGATCATAAATATCAACTAGTAAAATTAGAATTGTTTTTCTTTATTGATGCAGTAAAAAGTTAATTTTATTACACTAAGAAACTATTTAATTAATTACTTAATATATAGAACTTTATATTAAGAAAAATACCTTCATTATTTTTACATCGTTTCACCTAAAATGTTGACATTCTTTAGTTACATTTTGTTGTTGACATTCTTTAGTATAAGAAGCGGAATATTTGAGTTTCTCATATCATTTTCTAATAAGTCTCGAATTGTCTGTTGGGGAATTTGTGGTTTAATATTAATTTATTTGACGATTGTACTATATTTAAATTTTAGGTTTATTTAGTTTTAGGAAATTTATTTAAGTTTTAGGTTTGCACCATTTAAATTTTTGGTTATTGAATCACTTAAATATTTCTTTATTTTATGAATTTAATTTTTTCTCTAAAAACTTTTATTATTTTGTTTAAGTTAAGAGACTATTTATGCAAATAAGTATTATGTAATTATCCTATTCTCAAACTAACTATCTTGAAATAAATAGAAGATTCATGGTATGCTAATTATATTTGGCTTAAGGCATATCTGCTCAGCTTTTAAATTTGGATCATATGTAGTTTTTCTATACTCTCACCAATTCTTAAAAAGAAATTAAAATTCTGATTTGTATACTTTTATATTCTGTAATAAGATGAAGAAGAAATTATTCAAATAAAAATATTTTTATGAAAAATAATATGTTTTTAATATATTATTTAATATATATTTTAAAAATATTATTTATTTCTATTACTTGTTTCAACGTAAATTTATAGATTTTTTGTTCTAACACACATATAAATTCTTATTACATTCTTCACTGTAATTAATATAGACCTAATTCGATTGCGCTTTCAATACAAAAATTACAACAAGTATTTTACTTAAAATGGAAGGTTGCCTATTTTTTTCATTTAGTAACATGCAATATCCAATTAGATGTTAATCTAATATATTGAAATTACTTAGATAGAAACTGTACCTAGATATTTATGGTAAATACAAAATAAACTGTGCCAGTTTATTTTATGCACATACATTTTCGTATATTTTTTATTCCTTTATATGTGAGTAAGTTAATAAATCTCGAATTTATCTGGTTCTCTTTTATCTGTCATTTGTTCAGTACGTTTTCATTAACTCTAAAGCATCTAATGCATTTGCTCGGTATATTCGTAATCGTAATGTTATTGAATTTCTTCAAATAAGAAATACAATAAGCTACTTCAAATAACAAATAACTTTCTAATGAAGTTACTACTTAATGGTGATATAAATATTATTTTTGCAAAGTTTTCTAGGAAACTATAAAGGATTTGACTATGATTAATTTTAGTTTATCTTGCAGTTATGAATTTCAGTAACAATTATTCAATTTTTATAATCTTTTATTTTTGAATCAAAATAAATATTTAATATATTAATTTATTTCTAAAAGTTATCTAGATAAAGCCAGGTATTGCTAACCATTTTTAAGAATAAAAATTTATTATATTAGTTTATTCTTAAAAGGTAGCTTGATAAAATCAGGCTTTGCTCTTGTATTCAGAATATGGTTGTTCGATATCATTTCCAAACTATGCATTAAACATTTGAAGCACTTATATTTATTAAATTTTTCGTTTATACTGCATATTTATCAATGCAATATAACAATTTTTAAATACTGAAAAATATGTACGGCAGTTTATTTCATTAAAAATTTTATACTTAACGCTTTCCTGTGTAGTTGAATAGTATCAATTCATTAAGAAATACATTTCAAGATTGTGCCATAGGTATTATAAATAATCCCATACTTAGATTTTTAGACATTTCCTTTTATTTAACAGAACACTATGTCACAAAGAGAAACACACACACACCACAAAATGAAAACATAAAAACTTTAGAAAAAAACAATTCTCGCAAACGTCTTCGAGCAGCAGCTGTTAGTCAGTTAGTTTTTAACCGTTAGAAGAAGTTGTTTTGCAACAAGTTTTAGATTGATTATAATTAGAGTTTAGAAAATTTTATTGAAAATAAAGTGATATTTTTTCATAAGGTTGAAAAATTATATTCATATATCAAAATAATTACATTAGTGTATATGGCTTCGTAATTTAAAGAGACATAATAAAATAATGAAATGAAAACTTAAATTTAAAATTTGGGGAAAATCTTAAATAAAGATGAATACTGGAATCTGTGAATATTAAGTGAGCAAAAAAAATATTAAACAATATATAATGTAATTTTTTATTATTTTCAAATAGAATAATTTATCACATAGTTATCTTATCAAATAATATGTTATTAAAATTATAATATTGTATTTGAGTTATTGATAAGTATTAGGTCTACCGGAAAGTCTCTTCATTGATTGATGACGATGTTGTTCAAAGCCTGTTATTTGAGAGATCTTTTTCTGACAATATCGGTGACAGCTGAAAGCTTAATTAAAAAAAATTCGTACCAAATTTGGATGATAGGATTGGTATGGAAATATTCAAAATGCGTGCCACGTGAATTAAGTGAGAAGGAGTTACTAACGGATGATAACTCGGGATGAAAAGTGGATTACCTACGAAAACATCATAAGGTAAAAGGTATATTGTGTAGAAAATATATCTAAACCTTTGCTCTTGAAATACTAATATATTTGATTCTGAATAAGATAATGTTTTATATATGGTGGGATGTTTAATGACCAATACTTTAAGATAATTAAATTGTGAACAAAATCTCAATTCGGAAAAGTATTGTCAGCAACTTGATTATTTGAGGGGATCAGTCCAAGAAGAGAGGACAGTGATATTCCAAAAAAGAACAGTCCAAAAAATGTTTCAAGAAAAGAGTTCGTCAAAAAAGTGCTGAAATAGGCTGGAAAATTTTATCTCAATACATCAAATTACACGGACTTATCACTCTCAAAGTATCACTTGTTTCAGTCCTTGAAAATGTTTATGCAGCGCAAGAAATTCCAGAAAGAAGATGTTATCAGACAAGCACTGGTTCAGTTTTTGGTCTCTGGTCTCTGGTCATAAGACAATTTTTAAAATGGGATATACAAATTGTCATTACGCTGGCAAAAAGTCATAAATAATGATGGCAATTGCATTATTAAATAACAGTTTATAGATGTTACAAAATATTTGTATTCTGTTTTATTCAAAGAATGGACAAACTTTCAGGTAGACTTTACACTTATCGGTCATAAAGATACATTTAATTAAGATATTATTCATTTATCCTAATTAATATTTAAGTATATAAGAAAAACTTTTGCTCTATTAATAATAAGACTTGTCTTTTCAATACTTACAAAATCATTATTCATTTTATGGTCTGAGAATTACTATTAATGAGAAATTACATAAAAATAAAGTAATTAATTTAGCAAATTAAAACTTATGTTTTTCAAAATTTTGTCCAAATTTAATTATTATAATACAATCAATATATAGGAATTAAATTTGTGATTACTAAAATATTTCCTACTATAATCTGCGCAAACAAAAGCTCTTAATTTATATTTGTTTTTCGCAATAAAAATATATATTAAAAGATAAATTCAAATGTGATGATGCAATTAAAATAATAGAACAATAAA